>OW052241.1:110542073-111792073 GCA_932526585.2 Philonthus cognatus
GCTGATTTCGTTTTGCAGCTAAGTAATTACTAACGTCAGGGGTGTTAGAATTAGTAGATTGCACAACGAACTCAACCACATCAGGCTTTGAAAAACTATTCAAATTATCGATTATACTATTAATTCTTTCCAATCGATCATCAATGGATGTCATGAAAGAGTCTTTGCGAGCTTGCATAGAACGAATTGTTCCTTTATCACAAATGATGGCTCGCATAAACTCTTCGAAATTGTTAGTAGTAGTGGTTAAGGGAGGAATCTGGTTGGGTGGTATAAATGTCGGTGGAGGAGCGTTAAGATTGGGGTTAGTTGCTCTTACTACATCTGCTGATGAAGATCTTCCAGGTAAAACTGTATTGGTTATTTGCAATTCACGGACAGAAGATCGAACAGCACCGTTATCTTGAGAAAGTGTAATTTCTTGTGATAACCGCACTGATTTAAACAAGCCACCCAGCTCACTGTCTCCCATATCCGAAACTGCAAATCGACCATCAGTATTATTTTCCGACTCGACTTGGCTGGAAGATCTTTGGCACCCACCTGCAGGCCACAATCGCAACGGAGACTTTGCTCGATTTTGTCCCTGCAATTAAACAAAAAACATTGCAATTAATAAATATCATTAAATATTACAAAAAATACAGGACTTATCTCTCACGTCATTGGTTGCAAGTGATGCATCAAAACCTGGCTGGGAAACCACCAAGTTTACCAATGACTGAGGAAATGTATAATTTTGCCCAGTCGGTACCGCGACATAATTTTGTCCAGTCAGCATCGCGTAATACGTGGAATCGTTTTGCACGATGACAAACTGGTTTGAGGGTTGAGGTTGTGCAATAATTTGGAATGAGGATTGTTGTGGTGGTTGGATTTGCATATTTTGTTGAATTTGGAATGAAGGATTTTTTGTTTGCGGTTCGACTAGGTGTATGCTCTGAGGGCGTTGTGGTTGATGTGTGCTGCTGCTGTATTTGTTTTTTTGGCCCTGCTTGGATAATGTCGAAGGTTGGTGGTTAGAAGGCGATCCAACAAGTAACGGCATTGAACACATAGGATTCGTTCGCCCTGTACACAATAATTATGCTTTTTTTTTTTCTTTTTTACACATGAGGTGGTATCGCTTAGCGTCCCTGCACTGCGGTCTCCGTGGTCCTTTTGTGCTCCTCTGGTTATTTTACTCCCTGTATATTCCTGTGTCTTCTAAGAAGTCCAGGAGTTTGGGCCAGGATATGTTCTTGAGCTGTTCTTCAGGAAGCACAGGCTTCCCGAGTTGCTCCGTGCGTTGCCGTTTATAGGCTTCGCATGTGCACAGTAGGTGTTGGGGAGTTTCCTCTTCTTCCCACGGCATAGGGGGCTTTTCTCAAGACCCATCCTATGTTTGTGCTTATTCAGTTCACAGTGCCCAGTAACTAGTCCTGTGATTTTCCTTAGTTTCATTCTGCTCAGTCCTGACAGCGCTAGTGCGCTATCAGGTACCGGGCCATCTAGGAAGAGTCTCGTGTGCCTCATTCCCATTTGGTTGTGCCATGCCTTTGTATGCTCCTCTGCTAACTTGCGTCGGATTATTTCCTTTCCGGTTTCATGTGGTATTCCGAAAGCGGGTTCAGGTCCTATAAATTCACCTGTTGCCCCTTGTTTGGCCAGCAAGTCGGCCCCCAAGTGTCCAATAATTCCTTGGTCCTTGGGTATCCATACTAGCTGTGTTTTTGTTGTTGTCGCTAGTGCGTCCAGCCTGTTTATGCAGTCTATAACCAGTCTGGACTGAACTATCGGCGAGGCTAGCGCTTTTAGGGCTGCCTGGCTGTCCGACATAATGGTAATTGGTCCTTTGTTGAGTCCCGACTCCATTATGTGGTGGGCACACCAGTCAATGGCGGCCACTTCAGCCTGGAAGATGGAGGCATGTTTCCCCAGAGCAACCGTGAATTGTTTGCTCCGGTTACAGCCTCCATAGATTCCAGCCCCGGTTCCTTTAGTGTTTTTGGACCCGTCTGTGTACCAGATGGTTCCTTTACTCGTTCCCGGGTATGTTCCATTTGTCCATTCACTCCGCTGTGGTATGATTATTTTGAATCTGCGGGATGGGTGTACGATTTTAGTGAAATCGGACCTCATTTTTAGGATTTCTTCTTCTTGTAGCACTTTAAGTGTTTCCGGTCTAGATGACCCTACATTTAAAGTGTGTCCATTTATGTGCAGTCTGTAGGCTGCCTGTCTGGCTTCTATCATAACATATAGATGTAGTGGTGGAAGCGATAATATGTGTTCCATGGCTGCTGTGGGCGTTGTTCTCATTGCCCCAGTAATCAGCAGACACGCCTGTCGTTGCACTCTTTCGAGTTTTACGGCTGCGCTCGTGGTTTGGGTTTTTTCTCCCAAGCGAGCGCCGCGTATGTCACTATGGGTCTTATGACCACGGTGTATAGCCATTTGGTCATACTGGGTCTCAGTCCCCATGTGCGTCCTACCATTTTCCTGGTCGCAAAAAGTCCTCTCATGGCCCTTTTGCTGATGTTCTCCAGGTGGAAGTTGAAGTTCAATCTGGTATCAAGTATGACCCCTAGATATTTTACTTCATTTTTGATTGGGACTTCCGTTTCATACATGCGTAGCGATGTTATGTCATCGGTTTTTCGTCTCCTGGTAAAGGGGACTATCGCCGTTTTGGCCGGGTTTACAGCTAACCCTTCGTTCTTTCACCATCTTTCCACGGTAGTTAGTGCCCTCTGCATCAGGCTTGATACAGTGGTCCCAAACTTCCCGCTAACTAGAATGGTCAGATCATCTGCGTACCCTAGGGCATAAATGCCCTGGTTTTCAATTAGCAGCAGAAGGTCGTCCATGACGAAGCACCACAGGAGCGGCGAGAGAACCCCTCCCTGGGGGCACCCGCCAGCGACCACCGCTTCTGCTGTCTTTCCGTATAGGGTAGTTGTTACAGTCCGGCTCCTGAGCATCTTGTTCACCCAGTGTCGGACCTGCGGGTAAATCCCTCTTTTCTCCATTGCTGTTGCTATGGAGTTTCTCATTGACACTTTCAGAAGTCTCTTTTTCTTTACGTTTTCTTTCAATATCAATATTTAAAACAATCGGATGCTTCCTTTCTATCCTGTTAACTTTCGGTTGTTCCAACTGTCTCTTGAACCCTTCAAGAAAATCCCGAGAAACAATCGCAACCCCCTTGTTTCCCTTGTTTATTATATCACTATCCCCTTCAACATTTTTCCGCCGTTTTTCTTCTTTTCTATGCTCCCTCTTCAGCTTATTCCTGGCCCTTCTCTCCTCCCTTAACTTCTCCCTATCGAGCAACGATGGATTTTCACAAATTTCTTCCTGCATCCCGCACAAATTCCCTTTCGGAGTTGAAGGTTGTGTTGTCAAACGCCCCTTCAATGTCCAGAAAGGCCCCCAGCGCAATGTCTTTGCATTGTATGGTCCTTTCGCATCTGCTCACTAGCTGGTGGATTGCCAGTTCGCATGACTTTCCCGCTTGGTAGGCATATTGTTGACGGTGTAGTGGTGAGTCCTTTAGGACTCCTTCCCGTATGTGCCTGTCTACTAGTTTTTCTAGTAGTTTTAAAATGAATGATGACAAGCTGATCGGTCTGTAAGATTTGGCCAGGGCATACGAAGCACGCCCTGGTTTGGGTATAAATACCACCCTTACAGTCCGCCAGCTGCTTGGAATGTATGAAAGGGCAAGGCTAGCTCTGAGGATATCACATAGTGGTCCCCTCAGCGCTGCTATCCCCTTTTGTAGCATGACAGGATATATCCCGTCAGGACCTGGTGATTTGAATGGTTTGAACGTGTTAATTCCCCACTCAATGTCACCAGGTTTGATAATTGTTTTCGCTGTGTCCCAGTCCTGTTTTGGAGCCCATGTGTTGGGCTCGCTTAGGTCCCCGGATTCAGGATTTTCAAGTATTACAGAACCCGGGAAGTGCGTCTGCAGTAATACTTGCAGGGTCCCTTCTACCGAGTCTGTGTACTCTCCATCTTTGGTCAGCAGTGAGCCGATGTTCCCAGCATGATCTTTGCTGAGCGTCTTAAGTAGACGGGAGCTTGTGGGTTCACTTTCTATGTCCCCACAGAATTTTTGCCAAGAGTCTCTCTTGGCTTTTTTGATAGCATTGTTATATGCCGTGAGGGCCGTTTTGTACTGCGCCCATTCACCGTTTCTCTTGGCTATGTTGAATAGCCTTCTGGTGCATGCCTTTGCCCTATCAAGATCCCTGTTCCACCAGGTGACCCTGGTGGAAGTGGGTTTGGTAGTTCTTGGGCAGCTTGCTTCAAACGCCGTATTGATGGAGTCCGTGATGCTTTGCACCATGAACTAAAGCTCATGCGTTGTTCTCGCTCCTGTTGGACAGTCCCCGATTCGGCTGGCTACTACCTCATTGTACAGGTCCCAGTCAGTTCTCCTCGGGTTTCTGTTTTGGGTTTCCGTTGGTTTTTCTGATTCGATATCGAATCGTATATATCTATGGTCTGATAATGATGGTTCATCAGACACATGCCAAAGTTTTATCAGTTCACTTGCCTTGCGAGAGGCAAGTGTGATGTCAATTACTTCGCTTCGCACCGCGTTTACGAACGTGGGTACATTTCCAATATTTGCTATTTCAATGTCATCCTCTAAGATAAAATCTAATAGTTTTTCACCTCTTGGATTGATGTCCGTGCTCCCCCATATAATGTGGTGTGCGTTGGCATCGCATCCAAGGATCAGCGGTATGCCATCGTGGCTCCCGCGATTTATCAGCCGCTGGACGATGTCTGGCGGCGGTGGTCCTGGTTGGTCGTAGGGAAGGTAACCGGATCCGAGTATAAACTCCCTCCGCGTTCCCCTTTCCACTACTTCCAGCCGAGCTGCCACTAGGTCTCTGCAGCATAGGTCCCATAGGGGCAATAGATTCAGTTCATGTTTTACGATTATACATGTACGTGGGTTACACATAGGTTCGGCCACTATCAGTCGCCTGCCCTGTATGTTTAACCCCTTTACAATTCCCTTGTAGAGCCATGGCTCTTGTACAAGTGCAATGTCAATATTCTCATTAAGGATATATGCACTGAGGGCAGCGGATGCCGCCCTACAGTGGTGTATATTAATTTGAAGTAATTTGAACATTACTTACTCTTCGGTGATTTGGGCAACGGACTGCTGTCCATTGCTCCCTCTCCGGGCAATGGAATGTCTTCCATTGTTTCCTCTGTGGTCTCCTCAGGTTTGGCGCCGGTCTTTGCCGCCAGGGCCCTGAGGGTGATCGTTGAGAGGCCGAAGTGCAGCTTCTTCCTCTCGCTGACCTTCCCCCAAGAGAACTTGTCCATCAGTAAGATGTACTGAGTTCCCTTGGGGTCCGGCCTCTCTTTAACCACTCTCCAGGTATCGGTGCTCAGGTTGTTCTGCACCGATATTCTGTTGAGGAAGGTGGTCGCCTCTATGGGTGGTCCTGGAGCCCAGGTTAGCACTCTCCTGGGTTCCGGTAAGTCCTTCAGATCAATGATCTGAAGTTCCTTCCCGTTCCCCAGGAGGTTTTTCTCCTTGGAGATGCTCTCGAGCCATGCTCTGGTTTGCATGTCGGAGCATATTACTTTCAGGAATCCCCCTTTGTGGGTGCATTCCTGAAATCTCGGCGATGCTTCGCCTTTCGCCGTGGCATCAATGCATTGGATGATCGAGGTTTTAATAACCTCGGCCTCCTCTGCACTGATGCTATTCTCGGGATATCCCTTCGGTATAATTGCGAGTGCTATGCCCGTAAGGATATCGCTGAAGGTCCTCTTTGGCGGAGGCCCTTTCTCCTCCCTTGGGGTTTTCGCCGGTCTCTTGAGGAGTCCCGGAGGTGTGCAGTCGCTCGACAGGTTTCGCTTTGGCGTCCCTGACGAGCCGGGTGCTGACGTTGGTCCAGGGTATCGCGGATGCGTCCCCCCCCCCTAGCGTCGGCTTTCCCTGAGGTAGGTTTCGCCTAGGCGTCCCTGCCCTCAGGGCGAGCTTTTCTCTCCTCTGGCGTCGCTTGGTCGCCCCCGATGGCTGTTTAGGGCGTTCGGGTTCGGCTGCGGCGGCACCAGTGGAGGTAGGGTTCTCCGAAGAGCCCCCTATGGTTGTTGTTGTTCCCGCTTTAGTTCTAGGTTCCATTTTGGTCCCACGAATACGGAGGAAATAACCGGTCGCTGTGCGCAGTGCCCCGATACGCACAGAAGGCTCACTACGTTGGAAGGTCGCCCGGTATCCCAACGGAATCGTTCGCGACACTTAACCCTATGCCATACAGCTATTGGCACGATATCTGTACACCGTAGCTTGGGGGAGTTGGTTCGCGGCAACTGGTTTAGGCCGGTCATGCGGGGGTGTCCCACCTGCCCGACCCTATGCCAGCTACTGGCCGAATGCTCGGTCATGCTCCTATCCACCACCTGGAGACGCGCTCGGTAGCCTCTGCCTGCAGCTACCAGTCGGCCCCATTGCTGGTGCCAACTGGTTTCATCGAAATTAAAATTATAATTAGGAATAGAAAATAATGCATAATAAAATACCTAATCAACCCGGAAATAACCTTTAGTCTTTCGTTCCTTTTTCGACGAACGTATTTTTAGACGTTTTCCCCACTCCTACCCCCACTCTTCCCTCTCTCTTTGTGGGAGGAAAGTAGGAGGAGAGTAGGAGGAGACTAGGAGGAGATTCCTTCTAACCATCATTCTCTTTTTTTTCTCTTTTTTTTTCTCTTTCTTTTTTTTTCTCTTTCTTTTTTTTTCTCTTTCTTTTTTTTCTCTTTCTTTTTTTTTCTCTTTCTTTTTTGTTTATTTTTTTAGTTGCCGCAATTAAAACAAGTTATATTATAAAAAACATTTTTTATTTCTTAATCAAGGATACATTGAATATTTATTAAACAATATACATTGAACAATAACAATAACAGCAATCACAATTTACGATACTCTTGCAAAAGAAACAATCCTTCTTCATTGGTGGTGGTCCATCGACATGTGTCATCCAATTAGTCGTTTTGAAATGTTCATTGCATGGCAAACATTTCATTGTGCGTATGTGGTCCGGTAATATGGGCCATAAAGTAGCGAGTTCCAACGGTTTCATTCGTTTCAGCAAATAACTTAATGTAGAATTAGTAGCACGTTGATCTTCTAGAAATGGTGTCCCGTCTCTACCGATATATTTTGATAATGCATTGTTAATCCTTCTTAAATAATTAATAACATAATACTTTAAGTTACAAGTATACTGTCGAACTGTTTCCATGTTAACACAGTTGTGAACCAATGCCGTCTGATATTATTTCACTTTCCGACTCAATTATATGCATTCAAGTTTGCTGTACATTTGTTAGTGGTGCATAATAAAACGCCTTATCGTGCAAAATTAAACAGTATGCTGTTGTATTAGCCGGAACTGGTTCTTTTGAAGTAAATTCAATTTTAATTTCAACGCCACTTTTGTGAATAGTGTCTGCCTGATACGTACAATCGATTCCTACTAATGGAATTTTTTCTTTAAATTCTGCTGGTGAAAACATTGGTTCACTTTCTGGCACATAGTAGTATGATTGTTGGAATCTGCTATACATATCGTACACAATAGCATATTTATTGTTATCAAAATCAATATTTAAATTATCATACGGAAATCTTGTACCGTTCAAAAATACACTTAGGTTTGTCAACTTTATATTATCAAATAGAGCCATTGAAGACTTCATCTGGCCTTTTCGATTGGTTTGAAAACCGAAAATAATGTATCTGGGCGTTTCAAGTTGCGGCGCCGTCTTTACGGCCCATGTATGTCTTGTTGTTTGCGGCAATGACGGATACTCATGAATCTCCCAACTTCTAAACCATAAATTGATATTTTGATTTTTGTCAGTTAATTTTGTCAAGGCTAACTGTTCTCGTAGACCGACTGCAATTTGAGGTATTCTCCAAATAATTTTATCTATTATTTTACTTGTTCTTTTTCAGCTTCACTTTGAACAATTACATCGTTATCATCGTTATTCCGAATGAGTACCAACTCTTGTCTACAGTTTGATTCAACTTTCTTAAAATCTTCCGCAAATCCTAAAATACTTTTAAGCGGTACACTAATTGCAAAATGTCCATTGTTATCGACTATATCGCAGAAACCTTTTTTCTCAATGTCCCACCCTGCATTTTGTAATTTAATCATTTCATTTTTATTATACGAAAAATATCCTTTCATACATGATGTCACTCCCACGTTTCTAACGGAATCCACTTGAACACCATTCATTAAATACCGAAGATCGCTAATCATAAAGCCTGCTGGGTTGTTGACTAATTTTGAATTCTTACTAGCCTCGTTTTTAACATTCCCATCCTCACCAACTTTCCGTAGAGTACCCTCTACATATAAATAACTCTCTCCTGGTAATGTATAATTGTCAGTTTCAGGAACCGTTATCCTAATTTCATCATTATTATCAAAACTTGCCGATCCATAAGGTTGGTATGAATGATACTCGTAACTTACTATTGCATTGTTAGATTTAACTTTGTCGGTAACATTTAAAATGTCCATTATTTTAGTAGTTTGTAGCCCAAATCTTTTAAGAATATACGATTTTCTGTTGTTAACTTCTTCACTTTTTTTAGGCTACTGCACACATTTTTCATATCGCTACCCAATTTATAGGCTGACCGGTTTGCTGTGTTCTTCTTCTTCTTCTTCTTAACAATATGGTTCCTCTTTCGATTCGACGTTTTTGAGTTATATAACTTCATCTCATTCAACCTTACGCAAGTGTAATCGTGTCGTTACTTCTTCACCTCTAAAATTGATCAATTTCCCTGATTGATCCAACACTCTTACCACAATTGTACTGATAATATCTCCAGTAAAAGATAAATATATAGGTAAATGTGGCGATTCTACCATCTTATATCCGGCCGGCACTTTAGAAAAAAAATGATAAAGCACGTGTACCGATTCACCGTTATTATAAGAACCGCTCACTAAATTGCAATAAATTTGAATTGCATTGACTGTGTGGATATTAACAATATTTTCTGCTTCATAACTTTTCCCGCCCATTAGTACTTTCTTATCAAATCCCAATAAGGTTCCTATACTTTTTTCAGCTGTAAAATCGATTTCTACATCGGTTTTTATGTGCACTTTCTGAGTATTATTATTACCGCGTATACGGACCAATGCCGTATTGTCAATGTCCCCTTCTATTTTAGTCTCTATGAAATCAGAAATATCATCTAAACCGTAAATTCCAACGGGTAATTCTACTATTTTTTTGTTGTTTTCTATTTTGTAGTGAAATAAATTATTTGATATGTCAACGTTTGGAATTGAATTGAATGACTCAAAATTGAGTAAAGCCAACTCATATTCTTCATCTTCATCTTTGCTCAAATAAATCGGTGGATTAAAATTGCAACTTAACTCGGAACTGATTCCGGTCAACGTAAACGTAAGCGAATGAGAAGTTTTCACCATTGCGTTTAGTCTTCGACTGATGTTTAAATTGTTTTCTTAATTATTTATGTTTTTAATTAAACACAATTGTCCACAATTTAAATCATCGATTGTCTGGTAGCGTTCATAGTTATAACTTATAACATTATTCGTATCATCTGATCTTAAATATTTTTCAATTTCAATGGAAGGTTTTTAATCACCGAAACTGTCAAAGTATTTGACTCTACTGCCACTTTTTTATAAGCAACCCAATGCGTTCCTTCACTTTCTTTATTGTCTAAATTGATAACTGCACTTTCATTTTTTTTAAAGTTTTTCGGTAATGCATTTCTCATATAGACACCTCTAAACGATGGTATTTTCAATAATTTTGCTATTTTTAAAATTTCCAAATTATTTAGAGGTCTTTTATGAAGGAACATTATTTTCAGTTTTTTGAATATTCGGGAAAATATAAACCACATCCTCTTTTATATGGTTTTATGTAATAACCAGAACCCACTGATTTGGCTTCCATAGCTCTATTATGTCGCTCAGCTTCTTTTTGTTGTTCTTTAGCTGATTTTGCACTGTTTACTGCTTTCGCTATAGCGGCTGCCCCTCCTCCAAGGGAACCCAATGCACCTAAAGCTGCAAATAATGGAATCAACGGAAGAAATCCTCCTTGTTTCGGTATAGGAATGACTCTACGTTTTGGAAATTTAATTTTTCTCTTATATTTTTTCAAAACATTATATGCAGCTTTTGTAGCATCAAATAAACTTTTATGTTTTCTTCTACTGATAGCGTTTCTGGCCAGTCGAACTGCCTTGATAAACGTTAAAGTACCACCCCGACTTATTCTTTTGCGATTTCTGCCCTTGCTTTTTCTCTTTTTTAGACCCATTCCAAATGAAGTTTTCCCTTTCATTGCTGCTGCAACTCCTGCCGATGCAATCTTTTCTCCGGCACTTGGACCAACCTTCTGAATTACTTTTTTTGCAGTTTTGAGTAACCTATGATCGGCTATATGCCTTTCTTTTAAATTATTTGTATTATCGTACACTATATCGTGCTCTTTACAAGCTTCGTCGAGTTCGTTTATTCCTTTATCGCCTCGCGCTAATCTCTTTTCTAATTTTGTTCCAGGCCCACAATAATTATATCCAGGTAAATGAATTTCAAAAGGCAGCTTGTTTATTAATTTATTTAGTAGCCCCCGACCGATCCATTTGATAGCTCTTTTACGACTGACGGGATAATAGACATACATTTTATTTTAAAGGTATACAAATAAACTGTGGCAACTTAAAAACTGTTTATTGATTTTTATAATTTAATTTTAACAAACATTTACCACTTCACCTAATACTAACACATATACTAACTATGTTCTACTTAAACCTTGAGTTATATACATTCTCCCTAAAACTACTTTGTAAACAAAAACTTATCGCTAATTCGATTCTTTTCATTTTTTCTTTGAATCTTAAAGAATCATAATAATATATATGCCATGCACCTTTCCTAGCTTCTTTATACGCAAATTTCCATACATACATATTATGAATAATATTTTTACTTTCACACATTACTACTTTCTTTTTACTTCCCATTATTATAAGAATCTAACATTATATGTTGCATATCAAAATCGAACAATAACTTATCATTACCATAAAGTAACAATTTATCAATCATACAAGCATATTCATTACATTCGCCTTGCATTATTTTCGAAAAACGAGTTTTCATATCCCCATCCAGTTCATTTAATAAACCCAAGCAAGAATAGTAATATTCACTAAACTTAAGATTTTTACGATAAAAATACGTGATTTCCACCGATATCAATTCTTGCAACTTTACGACAATTATTCATTAAACTAAATGAAATGTTTACTCCATTAAAGCTAATTGTTTGATCCGTATCTACATAAAAAAATGTTTGGTTGATATTCACTTTTTGTTCTAAAAATACTGTCCACATCTGTTCATTCAAAGAAATTCCTTGCCCACCCTTACCCAATATTCTAATAACTGGTTCAAGATTAAGATCTATGTCCAAACCTACCGACACCCATTTAGAATTACTTTTATTTAAAAAATACGTATTCGACGACAGCAAATTTTTTATAGCATTTTTCTTTTGTTTTACAAGTTGATTGTTGTGGTTGGCATCATCGTTGGTATCGTTGATATTCCATGGAACATCAACAGTAGTAGTCTCACCATGATTCGGTAGATTTATATTCGAAAAAGATTCTTCACCCTCTTCAAAAAATCCCGAGTCATTTGCTGAATTCGCATTATCAATTGGCCCATTATTTTGAATATGTGCTCTAATAATTTGTTTATTACTCGGGTTTTGTCGTTTCACTAAAATTTCCCTTCAATCAATAAATTAATTTATTTTCAAAATAATTACAAATACTTACTTATTATTCAATTTATTATTGACAACAACACTAATTAGTGACACAGTTCTGGCAGATGTATTCTAGACAACAAAACGTGTACTGTAATAAGTTACACCCATCCGGCAGATCTTATATAGTCCCATAATATTATGTTGGGGGGAGGTTCTGTATATATTTTTACATCACAACGACCTCACATACTTCTCCTCTGAAAAGGACTAACTACTTTATGATTTTCCCGCCTAAAGGAGGTCGTTTACCCACTCATTAGAATCCAATTGAAGGCATTCAATACCTTCAATCATCGATGTTGCTAACAACACTTTAACCGCATTGACAATATTTATTAATAGATTCATATATGACATCTTATGTATTATTCATCAGTCGCCCTTGAACCATCGAGATGAACACATCTTGTCTTGTGCATGGTCCGCCTTAGCGATACAGCGCATAAAAGCTGTAATGTATCGGGTGAAAATCTTAAGGGGGTAAGGGCCCCTTTGGATTTTGATTAGACACATTGTTTGTCTTTAATGGATGCCAGACAATACGTTAGACCGTGGACTGTAAGCACTCAAGGGTGATATTTTTAGCCGATTCTATGAACCCTACCTCTTCTATTTGGTGAAAACTATCTTAAAATTATTAAGAGTATATTGCCTCTTTAGAATCAATAAAACCGTAAAGTAACCTCCCCCTCCTCCTCCTCTTCATTTTATGAGGAGGAGGAAAGAAGGTTCATTAGAGATTCTAAAAAGACACCTCCTCCCTACCAGGAGGTTTTAACTCTTTTAATCATTTTGAGGAGTTTCCTCTCAAATGAGGAGGAGGTTCTAGAATCGGCTGTAACCCTCTACTCAGGTATGTTCAATGTTCACAATGTTCACGAACACCAAGGACGACTATCTATGTGTTAGTTTATTTGGCGATAAGATCATTGCCTCGTACATTAACGAACACAATTTGACTGCAGATGGGTATTTGCACTTTTTATGACCTACCTGACCAATTACATCGATGACAACATTTGCATCAACCACCGAAATAGCCTTTAGTTCCAGCAAGATGAAGCTCCACCACATAACGCTAGGAGAGTGTCTGGTTACTTGTCTAAAATCTTTCCACATTAGATTGTTATTTATAGAGAGCTATAAAAAACATAATTTATAAATCTGTATACCCACCGATATCAATGACTTGCGAAGAAAGATCATTACAACTTTAAGGACTAAAATAAGAAGAAGGGATGTTTTAAGATCAATATAAAATTTAAAAAGACACATACAGACGCATATGCTTGGAGATGGAAGGTGAGCCATTCGAACACCTCTTATAGTTGTTATTTAATTTATTCGTTTCTCATGTTCTAGTTTCATTCTATGTTATGAATTTGAATAAAACGTTTGTACTTTTTATATCTTATAATGAAATAGGAATGAAAAACAATTTTGAGTTAGTTTTGTGTTATTGTTTAATAAATAACTTTATTAAACAAAAGCGTAGCTGTCATTTCCATGGCACTCTTTGCAAAAACAATATTTTTGGTATTTCTATCAAACTGCTAGACCAAACCCCAACACATGACACATCACCGTAATCAGAAAAAAAGCTGTATTTGAAAATGTAAAAATCCAAGATGGCGCTCATAAGAAACCACAAAGTTGATGATGTTTGCCAAAAATTGAAATGTCGAATTTTTATCATGATATCACCACATTGTAGAGCGTACAAAGTGGCAATGATAAAGTGTAAATTGTTTTGAAGTATCTCTTCAAATAGTGGCGCAAAAAAATAAAAACTTTTTTTGAAAATTTCGATTTTTATCGGATATCTTCGGAAGTAGTAGGAATATTTTATGTTTCAAAACGGCATTAAGTTATACTCCAGATTGGGCAACTTTGCTCTAATTTAACCGACCTTGTTTCTCTTCAAATAACCGAGATCCCCATGCTTAAGCTCCAAAAACAGGCACCCTGTATATATACAGGGTGAGTCAGGAGGAGCGCACCAAACTCTAGGAGTGTATTATACACGTGAAAATAATGCAAAAAAACTCATTTGTTCTTATCCGATTTTCATTTGTTTTCAAGTTATGGCGTAATTAAAAATGTTCATCTAGCTTTCCACTTCTATCTGAATTTTAACATTATCAAAGTATGCCATGTTCGAGGCTTATAAACATTTGATAATTCTGACGTTTTGATGAACTGTCAGTGTACGGTGAACAGTAACTGAACGTTTAAGTTCGAATTATTGTGATTGTTAGTGTTGCAAAATGCCACATACTTATTCAAATTTAGAATATGCAAATATGGTGTTTGTATATGGTTTCTGTAATGGAAATGCTACAGCTGCTGTTGAAGAATATCGTGAACGTTTTCCACACCAAAGACATCCTGATAAAAACATATTTATTAGAGTTTTCAACAAATTGTGCGAGACTGGTAAGCTAACATAACATATGAGCGCGCTGCTCGACAAGGTTTTGTAGAAGTAGAAAATATTCTGCATCTAGTAGAAGAACATGCAACTACTAGCTCACGGAGAATTGCCACTCAATTGGCAATTCCACAAAAACGAGTGATGAACACGCTACACGAGCAAGGCTTATATCCTTATCACGTTCAGAAAGTACAGCACCTACAACCAGGGGATTACGTTAACCGTACGGAATTTTGTCGGTGGATAAATAATAATCATCGTAATGTATCGAGTATACTCTTTACGGATGAAGCTACATTTACCCGTGATGGCATTAACAACACTCGTAACTCTCATGTATGGTCTGATGAAAATCCCCACGCAACAGTCGAAAGCAATTTTCAACATCGGTTTTCTGTAAACGTGTGGTGTGGTATGGTTGACAGTTATTTAATCGGCCCTTTCATTTTGGAGAATCGTCTCACAGGAGGCAACTACCTAAATTTTTTACAAAATGAATTACAAGGCCTGCTAGAAGATGTTCCTATAAATATTAGAATGCAGATGTACTATCAGCACGATGGAGCTCCTGCACATGTCGCTCGTCAAGTCAAGCAACATTTGGACGAACGTTTTCCAGGGCGTTGGATTGGTCGTGGAGGTCCTATTAATTGGCCTGCAAGATCTCCAGACCTCACACCACTAGATTTTTGTTTATGGGGCTGGATGAAAAATGAAGTCTACAAAATAAAAGTGGACACACAGGAATCACTAATTAGACGAACTGAGAATACTGCAGCCCATATAAAAGAAGAAAGAATGAATCAATTGGGAGAGCAACAAACGCTCTTCGTAGACGAAGCAGAAAATGTTTAGAAGTCAATGGCGGTATTTTTGAACATTTGTTGAAAGAACGCTATGATTAAGAAAATTTTTTTGTATAATAACTTGTTTATTTGTTAATATGCTATAACTTGAAAACAAATAAAAATCGGATAAGAACAAATGAGTTTTTTTACATTATTTTTACGTGTATAATACACTCCTAGAGTTTGGTGGGCTCCTCCCGACTCACCCTGTATACAATGTATACATTTATTTTTGTTATGTTTTAATTTTGGCTACCTACACTACTTAAATATTATATTATGTATAACAATATGTGCTTAATATTATGTTCCTAATCTAATATTGTACACACATGTTATCTGCTTTGTTTAAAGGAGTTTTCCGTAAATGAATAAATAAACAAATAAACAAAAAATTAAATGTTTTGAAATAATCAACTATACTTTTGCAATCAGAAAGTATAAGAATATTTATATATGATGAAATAATTGATTTCTTTAAGTATTTTAGTGCTTCAAGTATAGCAATAATTTCAGCTGTATATACCGACATAATATAATTAAGTGAGAATGACTTTTTAACATTTTTTAATGGATCGTAAATAGCACAACCAAATAATACATTAGAATTTGATCCATCAGTATATTAAAGGATGTCCCGTTAATGTGGGGAAATGGCCTAACCATAGATTCCTGAGATAAAAATATGATAATTTAACAAAACTTATCTATATCCAAAAATTTACGGTTAAGCCAGAATTAGTCTTTAAAGTTCAAAAAAATATTAATTTTATTTGTAACGATTGAGCGCCATATTCGATTTGACTGAAATTTATTATGGTTGATTATCATAGTATAACACATCATTTAGGTTATTATGGTCATCATTGATTGACAAGTATAAAAAACAGTACTACCACAACATAAAAACTAAAATATGTTTTTATTGGCCCATCTTATAAAAATGTAAAAAATATTACTTGCTTCATTTGAAAGCTTTTTTGTCTGTTAATAATGTTTGATACCTTGTACGGTTTTGCCACAAAAATATAAAATATGAATAGAGTGAATTTTTCTTTTAGGTAAACATGCATAAGCTGTAAATTTTCGGCATTCGTTGTTTTTTAATAGAGTTCAATTTGAAGCTTTACACGAGGTTTTTCCACTCCCACACTAAGCAAAATTTCGAGTTTATAAAAGCCCCGTGAAAATTTGTCGAGAGTCGCGCAGCGACCCGAGACAAATTTTCTGGGATTTTCTAAACTCGAAATTTATCTTTATGCGCTACGCGTTTAAAACACAGATATCAAGTAAAGTTCGAATATACATAAATTTCACAAAATTTTAATATTTTATACGTGTGGCGCATAAAGTAAAATTTCGAGTTTAGAAATGCCCAGAAAGTTTGTCTCGGGTCGCTGCGCGACCTTCGACAAATTTTCACGGGGCTTTTCTAAACTCGAAATTTTACTTCATGCTTAGTCTGGGAGTGGAAAACACTTGTTTAAAGCTTCAAATTGAGCTCTATTATAAAGTCGACGAATGCCTGGAAATTACGTAGATAAAAAATTCACTGAATATTATTAAAACTGGGAAAGTCAGAGGAAAGTCATAAAATTATATTCAAATTGACTAAAACACTAACAAAAAAGCCATATGATTTTATTAAATTTATTATAATCATCAGGCAAATTACAAAACAAAATATACTGGTTTTTACTTATTATGTTTGAATTTTATAGCAAATTTAGTTTGATTTTATTAGAAATATCTATGTATCGAGAAATCCTATGAGTTTTTCTGACGTCGCACATGAAATTCCTCGCGTGACGTAAAAAGTCAATGTAATTAAACTAACAAGGTCGACTCGGTTTTAAATTAAAACAACCTTGTACACTAACCACCTTGGTTGCTCATGTCACGGGTGGAAGTCCTCACGTGACGTCAACAATCAAGATAATTAAACGTACACACCTTGGTTGATGTCGTCACGCGTGGAAATCCGTACGTGACGTCAAAACCAAGATCATTACTGTGCAAGGTTGTCTCGATTTAAACTGAGCCGACCTTATCGTGCGCGGAAATCCTCACATGACGTCAAAATCAAAGTCATTACTGTATAAGGTCGACTCGGTTAAAACTGAGACAGTCTTGTATAAGGTTGTCTTCATTTAAACTAGCGTTTTCCACTCCCAGACTAAGCATAAAGTAAAATTTCGAGTTTAGAAAACCCCCTGAAAATTTTTGGGCTTTTCTAAACTCGAAATTTTACTTCATGCGCCACGCGTATAAAACAGTAATTTAATGAGAAATTTAAAAACACACAAAAGACATTTTCCATGTTAATCCTCACAATTAATTTGAATTATTTTTGACGATTCAAATCCTCTTGTAAGTATTCAAATCCTTTGATAAATATTCGAATCCTTTTATAAATATACGAATCCTTTTATAAGGATTCGAATTCTTTTATATGGATTCGAATCACCCACATTTGGATTCGAATACGAATCCTCTTAAGAAAATGTAACGAATCCGGATCACGAATCCAGTTGAACTAAAGTATTCGAATGCCTCTTTTGAATCCTCTAAAAAGATTAGAATCCCGAATGATTCGAATCCTGCCCAGCGCTGGTACTCATTCTAATACAAATAGAAAATACCTATGGAACTTTATAGAAACCCTCAATCAATTTTTGTTACGAAATTCAAACTTTAATTTGACATTTCGAAAAATCAAGTCCTGATATACAAAGAGTTTTATGTAACACCGAACATTTTCATAAAGAGAATTTTTCTTTTAAATATACATATGTATACGTCGTACACTTTCCGACGTTCGGTTTATTAAAATAATTTAATTTGAAGCTTTAAACGAGTATTTTCCACTCCCAGGCTAAGCATGAAGTCAAATTTCGAGTTTAGAAAAGCCTGAAAATTTGGTTTGGTCGCGTAGCGCGAAGCGCGGAGCGGCCAAACCAAATTTTCAGGCTTTTCTAAACTCGAAATTTTACTTCATGCGCCACCGGTACACAACACTGATCCAATGTAAAGTTAAGCGGTGTGTTTTAAACTTTGTAATATGTCAATGTTTTGTACCGGTGACGCATAAAGTAAAATTTCGAGTTTAGAAAAGCCTGAAAATTTTGTTTGGCCGCTCCGCGCTTCGCGCTACGCGACCAAACCAAATTTTCAGGCTTTTCTAAACTCGAAATTTTACTTCATGCTTAGCTTGGGAGTGGAAAACACTCGTTTAAAGCTTCAAACTAAATTCTTTTGACAAACCAAGCGTCGGAAAATGTACGACGTATGCATATGTATACTCGAAAGAAAAATTCTCTTTATGAATATGTTCGGTGTTACATAAAACTCTGTATGAATTTCAATTGCAACCAGTCAACGTTTATTTAATTACGTGTAAGTTCGTCTAAATTATTCTTTGATGTTGATTATTTTGATTATCTATATTATTTGTAAATGCATTTATTTATTTAAACAATATTAATATAAATATGTAGATATATTTCGAATACACGACTATTTTAAATTTTAAAAAAATGTTAACGCTTTTAGTTTGCAAAACTTGAAATAGTCTTAATTAATAAGACTATTAAGACAATGAACATCTATTGAAATTCAATGTATGTATTTTCCACAAAAAAATCTTCAGCTATGATCATTGATCGACTACAGATATCTGCGTTACGTATTATCCTGGGCTGTATGAGATCTGCCGCTTCTAGAGCTTTAGAAGTGGAAAGTGGTATTCCTTCAATTCTCATTAGATCTGATTATCTAGCAAGAAAATATTTTTTAAAATGTCTTGCAAATAATAAGAAAATAGTCATCGAATCTATAAATAAATTACTGGATACTAGATACTAGAACGATTTTGTATGGTGATTTGATTGAACTGATTCCGTATTTGAAAAAGAATTGATTCGTTAATGATTCATTTACTCTAGACTACTGACCGAACGATTTTGCCTGAACGGAATCGTATTCCCGATTCGGATTTATACATGCGGTCTGAATCCGCCCGAATCGGATGACTAATTCGTTCGCTCGAATCCGCGCGCAACTTCAACTCCGCTTTGTACATTAGTCTTGTCAGTTGGCGAAAATTCGGCAGCACGTTCTCTATGACCGAAATGGCGAAATATATAGAACGTTCTGTTGGTGGAGCGCATTTAGCCCGCTGTTTTCACGCGCGCTAAATGCACTGTCATCAATTATACTCCTCGCGCACACTGTTACATTCTCTCATTTTTTTTTAGCTTACTAAGGATATCGTCAGGGTTGCCAAATCAGTGATTTTGTCATCAAATCTGGTGTTTTCCACTTTTGGATTCAGATAAATTGTTTGTGATCTAGACGTGGCTAAATTCAGGTATTTGTTGGAAGTTTTCAGTAACAATCTAGTGATTTACTGTCATAGGAAAATGATTAAAGTGAAAAAAGTTGAACGTCTCAAAATACTGTCAAAACTATTAAGAATTGGGAAATATTCAGCATATCATTTATAAAATTGTTCATGTCTAAATGGTCAAACATTTGCAAGAAAATACTTTTTGATCAATCTTGTATGAATTATTTCCAAGGAGTATATTTTAAACTTTATTTGAATTCAGTGATTTGTACGCGTGGCACATGATGTAAAATTTCGAGTCTAGAAAAGCCCAAAAAATTTGACGTGGCTTTTCTAAACTCGAAATTTTACTTCATGCTTAGTCTGGGAGTGAAAGACACTCGTTCGTAAATTTTCGAATTATCATGAAGCTGTGTATTTATTATCAAAAAATCTTTTTCGGTTTATTGAACAAAAACAAAAAAGCTGAGGTGAAAAGTGATAAGGTAAAAGTTTTTTGATTGAGACATCGAAAGCCATAGTCGGTGAGTGGTTGATCTCCACTATATGTTTTAATTACTAGTTCATAAACAAAAGAACTGAGATGAAAAGTAATTAGCCAAAAGTTTTGTGTTGTATTTTTTTATTATCTTTTGTCTAAAACTTTTTTTTGATTATGTTACTTATAAAGCAGCAATTTGTGAGTGATTATCAAATAAATATCTCCGCTAGGATTTTTCGTATACTGATCATAAACAAAAGAGTTAAGGTGAAAAGTGTTTAGGTGAAAGTTGTGTGTTTTTTCATTATCTACAACTATTGTTTGATTTTTCTTCTAAACTATAAATTAATGTAATACATTAAGGAATATGTAAGCATTAAATTTATAAAATTTTTGAAAGATATTGCCTAAAAAATAAAGTTTTAAATGAAAAAATATATGCCAAAAAAGCAAACAGTATTAAAATTTATTTGAAAATTCTTCAGTATCACAGAGATCTGAATTATTTAAAAGTTTTTCGTTGTTAACATAATTGAAATTCGTTTAATAAAGAAACCGAAACATCCAATGAACCAGATATTATTAGATGTTTCGGTTTCTTTATTAAACGAATTGCAATTATGTTAACATAAGACTTTTATACATTTGATGTTATAATTAATATTAAATAACTGAAATAAGTATTTATTTTTAAATTTATTCGTAAATATACGAATAAATTTTAATGTAAGAAATAAAGTATAAAAATTAATAAGCGAGTACAATAGATTTCATAATAAGTACTCAATTATTTTGCTAACAGTTTATGACGCGTTTTTTCTCTATTTCTTTCCAACATATATTAATAGAAGTGACTAATACATAAGATATACAGGGAGTTTTACTTTAGAGTATACGTTTTCCAAATTCAACATATTTTTTGAAATCTTTAGATATTTGTTGTTTTTTTAAAACAGTTCAATTTGAAGCTTTAAACGAGTGTTTTCCACTCCCAGACTAAGCATGAAGTAAAATTTCGAGTTTAGAAAAGCCCCGTGAAAATTTGTCTCGGGTCGCTGCGCGACCCGAGACAAATTTTCTGGGCTTTTCTAAACTCGAAATTTTACTTCATGCGCCACGCGTATAATACACTGATTTCAAGTGAGGTTAAAATATACATAACTTTCACAGTATTTTAGTGATGATAATCATGATGATAGTAATAATAATATAGTTCGACCCCAGACAAATTTTTTGGGCTTTTCTATACTCGAAATATTACTTCATGTTCCATGCATATGCAACACAGAGAATACATAGCACCTCACTATTCGAACTTTGAGATCAAGACTTAAGTCGTTGCTACAGAAAAGAGTTCGCATTTTGTTGAACGCTTCTCGTGCCTTTTTTATTCTGCTGCGTATTTCAACTGCATGGTCCCATTTTTCGTTTATGACTGTTTCTAGATATATATTTTTTTCTACAAGTTCTATTAGCTCGTTGTTGATACTAAGTACCCCTAGTGCTAAATTGTTTTTACTTATAGACATATACTTGGTTTTGCTTATGTTTAGATTAAGGCCATACTTCTTGCTTACTTCATAAATACGGTTCATAACTACCTGCAAACCCTCCAATCTGCTGGCAAGTACAGCGCTATAATCTGCGTATCTTACATCCTTTATCATTTCCCCGTTCATTTTAACCCCCTCATTTAGTCCTTCGAGTGCTTCTCCAAATATGTGTTCCGAGTAAATGTTGAAGAGGGTAGGAGAGAGCACACAACCCTGACGTACGCCTTTTTGTATGTTTATTTCCTCTGTTGCACTGCCTTCAATCTTTACAACTGCTGTCTGGTTCCAATACATGTTTGCTATAACTATGAGGTCTTTGTCGTCCACCCCAGTATTTTTCAGCGCATTTAGCATTTTTTCATGCAGCACTTTATCGAAAGCTTTTGCAAAATCTATGAAGCAAACATGTATATCAGTGTTTACGTCTCTGCATCTCTGAATAAGAACTTGGAGTGTAAAGATAGCTTCTCGAGTTTCAAGAGCATTGAAACCAAATTGAGGGTTTCCTACTTGTTGTTCGCATTTGTTGTAGATTCTGCAATGGATAATTTTGAGGAATATTTTCGTTATATGGTTTATTAGACTTGTAAACCTGTATTCATCGCATGTTTTGGCTGTTCTTTTCTTTGGAATTGGAATGAATTCTGAGGTCAGCCATTCTGGGGGGATTTCTCCGGTGTCATAGATTTCATTAAATAAATTGGTTATGCTGTTCAGGAAATCTATGTCTGACTCGCACATCAATTTTATTATTTCCGAGTTTACTTTGTCAGGGCCTGTAGCTTTTCCGTTTTTCATACATGATGCCGCTTTTGTAACTTCGTCTCGTGTTATACTAGGCCCGCTAGTACTCGCTTTCATGTCATGGTTGATGGGGCGGTTATCTTGAAAAAGAGTTTTAATATAATCTGTCCACATTTTTAGTTTATCTTTTGTGTCTCCTACCAGGGTACCGTCTGCATTAGTAATGTTTCCCATGTTATCTTTCTTGTTTGTTGAAGTCATTTCTTTTATTCTCTTGTGCATATTAAAGTGGTCGTGTTTTCATTCTAATTGTTCGATTTCTTCACACTTTTCTGACATCCATCTTTCTTTGGCTTCTCTGCTTTTTCTTTTTATTTCAGAGTGAATCTCTTGATATTTAATAGGGTTTCTGGTTTTTTCTTCTCGCCTACGCACCATGAGCTGGAGAATATCATTGGTCATCCATTCTTTCTTGGTAGTTTTTCTTGTTTTAGATATGTATTATAAGTATCGAGGACAATTTTCTTGGTACTGTTCCATTTTTCCAAGAGGTTAGCTTGGGTAATTTGTTTAGAAGCTGTTAATCCTGCTTTCAGTGACTCACGTACTTGTTCTTTAAACAGTCTGCTGTTAAGCAACCTCATGTCTCTTTTAGGAGTGGTTTTTGGTTTTGCTATTATTTTAAGTTTTACCTCCAACTTGCAGATCACAGGATTGTGATCAGACGGGGCATCTGCATCTGGGTATGCTTTCACTGATTTTATTGAATTACGGAACCGTTTTGTTATAGTAATCAAATCTATTTGGTTGCGCACTATATTTTGTTTTGTGTGTGCTGGGGAAGTCCATGTGTACAATCTCCTTGGAGATAGTTTATAAAAGGTATTTGAAATCATCATTCCTTGCTGTTTGCAGAAATGTCGCCACCCTGAATTCAAAATATATTGCATAGGATTTATCACATAATTAATGAACTTAGTTGTACAAATAAATGGCTTATTGTAATAACATGATAAGCTACACAAACAGAAAAATCTGTTTTATTCTTAGAATTGATAAAGCAATTATATAATAAGCCACAGTAGATGAATTGTGGTCATTGTCTAACAGATATCTTGACCATACCTAAAATCAAGTTATTACATTTTAGGGGTTTTGTATAAATATCACTTCAAAACATAAGCCACATCAAAATGGCAACAGATATTATTACTTATTAAGGAGATATGTATGTATATATTATTACACCTTTCGAAAAAATCGATTTCGTATGAGAGTTTCAGTTCAAGTGATGAAATGCGTGGCACAATTGACGAGAGTGTAGTTGAATAAGACTTTGTGCTACAAACAATGGTGAGCCTTCGGATACAAGTAAGCTATGTACTTTATTTCTTTTTTGTGGCATATCATGTTTTACCAGAAAAAAATCAACATTTTCAACATGGCTTACCGTGTTATTGCAGTAATAACATGATAACATTAACCAGAGTAACAGAAAAACACCTGAAAAAGAAACGCCTTTTCTTTGGAGACAAAGAAGAGACAAAAGTTATAAACAAGTCATATGAAAAAGAAGGAGCAAATTAAGAAACTATATTCACCAGCAAAAAGGAAAAAAAGTATTGAACATCGTAAGTTGGGTTCACGAACAATTGCAAGAGAAACTGGTATTACTGCCATTGATTAACTAATAATATTATTTTTATTTATTTAATACCCATGAATTAATGTCTAATAAATGGGACTAATTAATATCAAATTGAGAATAAGCAATATTACTTTAGGACTTCAAGCATAGCTGCCAGCTTAATCACAATCAAATTAGGAATAAACAACATCAAATTAGGAATCGGCAATTTCAAATTGGGATTGAACTAATATTATTCAAGAAATAACCAGTTTAAATAATTTAGAAAAAATAACAGAAACTATATTTATTTGACATGATGATCAGTTTTCTTAATTTAGAGTATTTTCGAATGTGAGCAATATACATAGAGTTTTATGTAACACCGAACATGCCAGAAAATATTCAATGTAAATTTTCCTATGTTCGATGTGTTCTGGGACGCATCAAAGCATTGAGTGCCATTTCATTGGCTCTGATTTTAGTAGTTCTAACGCAACTTACATTTAACGTCAAAATAAAATGTGTCATTCATAATTCGCCTACATCACTAATGAAATATTAATAATACACAGAAAAGATTCTCATTTTCAGAGGAGAACAGATTTTGCTTAGATGCAAAAATAATAAAAAAAAAAAAAACAGATTCCTGTTACTTCCGTTTGCTAATATTTCAAGATAAGTTTATATATAGCTTCAATTTCACCGAAGATTATTAAGAACTTCGATTCAGCGTATTGTGTAAACTATTTGATCAAGACCACCCCAAGTACGTTGCTTTGCTTTGGGTGTACCAGAAAAAATGCCGTTACAAAACTGCCATTCGGCAGTCTTAAATATAAATATTCCAAATTTAAAGAGCGTGGCGAAGCAGGTTTGCAAGTCCCGCACCTAGGTCTGCTGCCAGCACAACAACACTGGGTTGTTAGGTGTGCTGCTTCATTTGGCAAACATTTCAATTTTTATTTATTTGTTCACATAATACTCAATAAAGATAATGTTGGTGTATTTATTAATTTATTGAATGCGTAACTTACAATGAATTGATTTTTTTCTTTAGGTAAACATCCATAAGCTGTAAATTTTCCGATATTCGTTGTTTTTTAAAAGAGTTCAATTTGAAGCTTTAAACGAGTGTTTTCTACTCCCAGACTAAGCATGAAGTAAAATTTCGAGTTTAGAAAAGCCCCGTGAAAACTCGAAACTCGAAATTTTACTTCATGCGCCACGCGTATAAAACATAGATTTCCAGTGTAGTTCGAATATACATATCAAAGGGGGAAATTAAGGTGTTGCCTTCTGGGAGACAACCACCCCGATTTTGAGAAATTTATATTGAATTATTGACCTTGTTCTCAAAATCGGATCACCCTCGATTACCTAGTAGCTCGTAGGCAGAGATACCACACAGTCACTTTTAAAACAAAATAAAACATAAAAATACTCACCCTGTCATCGTCAGGTCCTGGAACAGCATTTTTCCAGAACAACTCACTTTGTATATATATTTCTTTAGGTTATAAGAATTGAAATGATTCGATAAATGAAAGAGTACGATTTCAAAAAAAACATTTACAATGGTGTTTATTAAAAATAAACAAGAGTTGACAATTACCGAAATATATATACAAATAATACAAAAACAACTATCACCTTACGCGACGCAACTCTTACGTTATTTGTTGGATTTAAAACAAAAATAATATTATAACAACACTCGGATTTCGGATGACCGCACGATTCAGGAGATTGATACCGATTACTGTCCTCCCCCTGAACCATCAGTTTCGATAACCACCCTCTCCCTTCCCATGATCGTCGCTAGGTGGGATGTGGGAGATGGAAGTGGTTAAGGCTCCTGCCTCTGATTGGTCCAGCGGTTAGGGGTGACATGCGCAAGTCTATTGCGTTCTCTCATTTTGCGCGCCCTGGCGCATGCGGATCATCCAACCCGAATTACTAGGTGAATTGCCGGTATTTCCCTTTATGCAAATTCCAAGTAGCCGGGCAGTAAATACCATCTCTCCCTAATCCGGAGGGCGGTACTCGACGGTGAGCCTTTCGTGACCAAATCTGTCTTGCTATTGTTTTGGTCACGAACTGCCGTAATGGTGAAAATTTCCCGGCTTAGGGCCGCTACTTGGAATTTTGCATTTTACGACCCAAACGAGATTTGCGCCGCGTAAGGCAATAAAATCAAAAATTCTAAATAAAAATGACTAATCCTATAATTACAAATATTTACAAAACCCGAACGATCAGTGTATATAGACGAACTTATTTCATTTCATAATAAATGATTATGAAAGTGAATTTAAAAATGATTAATAAAAATTATGTGGGGTCCGTTGTTATCGCGAAATGAAATTAAACTATATAAATCGCCGAAATAATCATAGTTGCGGCGTTTCCGGTAAAACGCCGGTAACAATTCGGCCCCGTGAAGTTCGTTGACAATATGTGTGAAAAGACAAATTGACAAAATATTGAAAAGAGGAAGTAGATACACTGATGTTCGGTTCGCTTGATAAAAGTTGGTAGCGAGAAAAGCGAAGAGCTTCCCCAAACGCTGTTTTCCTGGATTCCTCTTCGGCTATCTGCCAAATGGTTATTGGTTCCCGATTGTATCATTTGGGCGCCACAATGAGATAACTGCTCATTGTCAGTCCTGATGCGTTGTTGTTCAAGATTTGCTGGTGAAGGTGGCGTCCGGATACGTCGTGTGGCAGCAAATTTCGCGGATTTTGATATGGAAGTGCGGCCCGTTCGTGCCTTTTGGTCCGTATGCGGGATCGGCGTTGTTTCACTTCTAAAATAGTTTATGGAGGCGGTGCATGGGAAATCATTTGTTTGATTTTTCCTGTAGATTCTTGTATAACAGTCTTAAAACACTCTTAATGTCTGTGTGTTTTCAATCACTTATGTCTCTATTATATCGCAGAAGTGTGACATCGATACAAATGAATTTACACTCATTATCCTGATTACACTCCCCGGGAAACTAACAATAATTCGCAAGTGAACCTTGCGTCGAGGGAAAAAGTGTTTTAATTTTCCGGAAAAACAAAACGTCTATGTCGCGGGAAAACTAATCACTTTAGTAATTACAGCTGCAGTGGAAGGTCCTGGAATTGGGTCGTCGATGTCTTCCTTGGCCACATCTTCTTCTCCGGCGGGTTCCTCGGCTTCTTCGTGAACTTCGACTTCTTCGGCGGGTTCCTCGGCCTTTTCGGCAACTTCGTCGGCATTTTGGGTGGTGGTTCCGGGAAGAGGGATATCATTTTGATTCCGGGCTGGTGGGGTTGGCTCCTGTGGCGTTGGCCGTATGTCGTCCGCGTGTATTCTGACGGTGTGGCCATCACGTTCGATGAGGTAAACGCGTCCAGCGAAACGATCTCGGACAGTGTACGGTCCTAGCCACTTTGTTGCAAATCCGGCAGGATTTTTCGCGTCACTTATGGGATGGTTTCGGATAACCACCTGCTGTCCGATGAAAAATTGTGCCGGTTCATCTGGTTGATCATATCGACGTACATATCGTAGATGGCTGTTTCGGATTACCTCCCATCTTCTCTCTCTCTCGTCGTCCTGTAGTGGCGGTTGAGTGGGTGGGATTTCGCGTTCTGCTGGGCGGGGTAAGTTATAACCCAACAGCGCGGCGGCAGGAGTAAATCCTGTTGCGGCATTCGTTCTCGACCGGAGCTCGTACAGGATTTCTGGAATGTGCTGAACCCATTTATTTCCAGGCTGGCCTTGCATACGAATCCTTAAACATTTCTTCAGCTCCTGGTTTCTTCGTTCTGTCGGATTTGCCTGTGGGTGATACACGGGAGTGTAGTATGCTTCCACTCCCCAACTTTGCAGTTGATCTCGCCAGCGATTTGCAGTAAACTGCGGTCCATTGTCGCTGATTATAACTCTTGGGTAACCGAACCTATGGAATACTTGTTCCTCTAGTAATTTTAATATGTTACCGGAACGTGCTTGACCAATCGCAAAGGCCTCAATCCATTTCGTAAAAAGGTCGGTTACCACAAGTATGAATCTTTTCTTCGCGGTGCTAGCAGGATATGGTCCCATTAAATCTACGGCGACGGTGTCGAACGGTGCGAAGGGTATACGCGCTCTCATTGGTGCGCGTTTTTGATTCTTACCACGCTTCGTGGCAATGCAGATGAGGCAATTCTTTACGTAGTTTCGAATATCCGTAGGTTGACTGGGCCAGTAATAGCGATTTCGAATACTGCGTAAGGTTTCGTCGCGTCCTGGATGAATAGCCTCATCATGCATCGCGTGTAAGACTCGAGGAACTGCTGCAGCAGGAACGTAGATAGCACGATCACGGCCATCAATTGGGCGTTGGAAAAGGTGTCCTCCGATGACTTCAAATGTTTCGTTGCATTTCGAAAATTCTGGGTGGTCTGGGTCAGCAAGAAGTTGTATTTTTTTTTTGAATTTCTTCATCTGCTGCCTGCGCTTCCCACACAAAATGAACAATAGGCTGCTCTACCACATTTAGCTGCGGTGGTAAAACAGATTCTAATTCCGGTAATGGGTCCACAGGTAAACATTCTGGATCGCGGCTAAGAAGGTCAGCTAGTTGATTTTCTTCTCCTGCGCAATGGGCGATCTCGAAATCAAAACTCTGCAGTTGTAACGCCCACTTCGTAAGTTTTGATTTCACGTTCTTAAATTTGGCGAGCCAAGTTAGCGCCTTGCTGTCTGTGACGACACTAAAATGTTTTCCTTCGAGGAGTGGGCGGTATTTTTGCAATGCAAATACAAGTGCGAGGCATTCTTGCTCATTTATGTGGTAACGCGTCTCGGCATCATTTAACTTGCGCGAATCAAAAGAAATTATCCTTTTCTCGCCGGTGAGAGTCGTTTGGAATAATACAGCGGAAATTCCTATCATCGACGCGTCGGTTTGAACTGTGTAGGATAACTCTGGTAACGGCCGGTGAAGTTTAAGTGGTTGTTGAACGCGTTCGCGCAGCATCTCCATAGCTGCTGTTGCGGACGGCGTCCACTTAAACGGACGTGTTGTGGCAAGTAGGTTGTTTAATGGAGCGGTTATATCTGCATAATTATCAATGTATTGCCTGACCCAGTTGCAAAGACCCAGATATTTTCGCAGTTGACGGCGTGTTTTTGGAGTAGGATGATCTTTGATTTGAGTCAGGTGTTTTTGCAAAGGACGTGTCAGGTCGGTATCGACGATGTGTCCTAAATACTCCAGCGAACTTTTCCCGAACGAGCACTTATCTACGCTTAAGCGAAGGTCAAATTGGTCCAATCTCTCAAACACCAATGCGAGGTGTCTGATGTGCTCTTCTGGTGTCCTGGAAAATATAATTATATCATCCAGGTACACCATTGCGAAATCGTGTATCATTCCAGCAAGCACTTCTTGAGACATCAAGCGCTGAAATGTAGCTGGAGCATTTTTGAGCCCGAAGGGCATTACACGGAATTGATAATGCCCTCCATCCGGTGTAGAAAACGCTGTAAATTGTTTGGAGTTTTCTTCCATTGGGATTTGCCAATACCCACTCTTTAAATCTAGCGTAGAAAAGATACTGGCATCTCCGAGATCTTTCAGCGTTTCCTGTATAACGGGCATGGGGGTCGGCTCCGATATTTTCACCTCATTGATTTTTCTGTAATCCATACAGAATCGGCTAGTCCCGTCCTTCTTCTGCACTATAACAATGGGTGAAGCGTACGGGCTTTTGCTCGGTTCGATAATTCCTTGTGCGAGGAGGTCATCTACTTGTCGGTCGATTTCTTGCTTTCGCAGTGCATTGACTCGATACGGTCGAATCCGAATTGGTTAGTTGGATGTTACTAGTATTTTGTGCTCCGAAATTCGTGGGCGGTGAGCGAATTGATCCTTGGGCTGGAAAATTCTCGCAAATCTCTCGATCAATTCTTTAAAATGATCAGCTGCGTTTCCTGATAACTCGCAATCAAATTCAGGTACCTGGATGTTTTCCGATTTGAGTTGCTGTTCGGTCCACCGGATTGTCTGGCGTAATCCGGTGCCGAGGTGAATGCATAATTTACTGCAGTCAATCACAGCGTGGTGTTTGAGGAAAAATCCTATTCCAAGAATTGCTTCGTAACGGAGATCAGGAAACACAAGAAAATCCTCGGAGAAATGTTGGGTGCCTAGTTGGAATTGAACAGATGCCATCCCTGTCACATCTGCGGTGATATCCTTTCCAGCTAAATTTGCCTTCATGTGTATTTCGCGCACACATTTTGTGATTCCCGGTCGAATATAATTTTGACATGCTCCTAAGTCGAGCAAACAAGATATTGTTCGATCTTGCATAATCACTGGCAATAACACGAGTTTTGGAGAACTTGACGAAAAAGCACATAAGGGAAGGGTGTCCTTATCACTGTATATCTCGCGTAAATTATCTCGCGGGCACGTATTAGTGGAAATTGATGGACACTGCGCTATTAATGATGATGGTCCGGCCTCCGAGTGGTTATTATCGGAAGATGGGTTTTGATTCTGATGCTGGTGTTGCTCGTCTCGGTCGCCAGTTAGGTTGAGATTCGCATTATTTCCGTTATTAGAATATATGTCGATATTCTGGTGGAGGTGCCGGGTGCGCTTAGCAGTTTTTCCTAAATTTTTGTTCTGGAGCTTGAATCTTGTTAGTTGAGATTTTCGTTGTCGTCGTACGGAGGCGGCAGGGGAGGGTTGTACAGTGTTTATCTCTGATCCTGCCGCTCCTGGTAGTTTCCCGACCTGCTTGGGCAAACGTTATGCCAATGATATCCGTTCTTGCAAATTCGGCAGAGGGGTGGCTTGCGGGGGCGGTTCGACGTGGAGGCAGCGGTTTTATGTGGTGATGCTGCTCTCGGAGGCTGTATTACTTCGCCATTTGGCACTCTGGGCTGGTTGATTTCGGATTGGATTGCTTTTTTTCATGATTTTGACGTTGATTATATCTTGGCGAGCGAGGTCGTTTATTATAATTACTGTTATAGCGGCTCTTTGACGAATTAATGTAATTCTCCTTCGGTTGGTCCGTGTTTGGAATTATTGTGGGCTGTGATTTCGCCTGGAATGAATCCGTTTTCCTGTTTTGTTCGAAATTTGTGCTTTTTCTTTTCGATGACAGTTTCGCAGCTCTAGCAACAAATTCAGACACGCTCGCCGGCATAAAAATCATCGCTTGCTTCAAAGACTCCGATGATAATTCCCACATGACGGTGGTTTTCATTTCTTCATCCCAGAAAGATAAATGTCGATCAAACAAGATTCTCTTTCGTAGAGCGAATAATCCAGGTGACGTATTTCCTTGGGGCTTCATTAATAATTCCTTGGTTTCATCCAGCGCCACTGAGACTGGATCAATTGAATCAATAAATAACGATTTCGCTTCGTCCCAAGAAACGTCGTCAGTGAAGTATTCTCCATATATCTTCCTGTCGTCGGTGTCCATTCTTGCCAATGTTCTCCTGTGTTTAACTTCATCTCTAAGGTTTAGCCCGTTGAACTCGATTTCCATCTGGGAAATGAATTTTCTAGGGTTGCGGCCATTAAACATTATTTTGTCTTCTTCGCTGTTGCTGTTTGATTCGCGAAGCAAATCGAGCACCTGCTGGGGCCATAGATTCGTTGCGGGGAGGTCGGAAGAAGTGGCGGCTTGTCGAGATGGTAAATTTGTGCGTTGTTTTGGTGGTGCGTGGATGTCGGCTTCGACTTGTATTTGATTGCGCGGTGGTGTCGGTAAGCGGTTCTCGCTACTGGCGTCTGAGAGACGTGATGGACCGCGATCTTCAAGCGCAGTCAGCTCTTCCTGGAGGAAGTTTATCTGGTCTCGATTTTCTTTCGCCACTTTAATAAACTTCTCTTCTCTTTTCAAGAAATAATTCCGCAATTCTTCGAAATCTTTCCACGTCGGAGGAGCACGCTCTTCTTCCTCTCTTTGTTGGCGCAGAATTTCTTCTTTTTCCTGTGCTAATCGTGCCATTTCCGCATCAAAAGCCCGCCTTCTCTCTGCCATCGTTTTATTAATGACTTCACATGTCAACTCTAAAGTAGTGGAACTTCGCGAGGGTGGGCGGCTCTCTTGGCGGCTGTTGTCGGCGTCCATTACTGTACCGTTGGATATAGTGCTATTGGACGCGGTGTCATCGAGTGTGGAGTTTTGAGATGTGGTGTTGTCGGTTACGCTGTCGTAGTCGCTTTGGGTACCCTCCATATTGTTGGAGGTTTGTTTTAGTGAGCGAAGATTGTACGTGTTTATCGTTATACGAGTTTTTGTTTTAAAATTTTCGCAAAAGCTTTAAGTTACTATTTATAACTCGGCCCCGTCGAGTTTTCAAATAATTTTTAAACAAATTGAAGTTCGGGCACTCTGTGCATCAAATTTATTCTATTTATTTGCAAATAAAATTTAATTAGTGCTCATGAATTGCACTTATAAACTCGTACAACTACGAAAAAGTACGTTCGTAATGTTATATAAAATATAAAATCTATCCAGTGAGTGTGGGTGTATAAATTCTCGTTGGTTATTAAGAATTAAGTAATTATGAACATTTAAATATACAATTCACTTCCCTGTAAGAAAATGTCAATTAGTTTACAACGAGAATTAAGGAATGTTTTGGCCAATATGTTGAATTTTATTTATTACTTAAAAGAATCTATATTATAAATGAAAATTGTACGGTGAAAAGTTAATAATAATTATAATTACAACATTCATAAAATTTTAAATTCGAACTTTTTACAATGAAAGACAAAAATAAAATTTGTGTTGGTTAACACACTAATAATTAAACATTAACAATTTATCAAGTTTTATAATTGAGATTAGAAGAAATTTAAGCAGTTCAGAAATGTATTAACTTTAAAAATAATCGTTAATAGTACAATTTTCATTAAACAAAAATAAGTAATAAATATATCAATTTTTATATAGGGCCGTGAGCAATGAAATTAAATCGTGATATATGTGAGAGAAACATGTAGTACAAAATTTAAATTGGATTCTAAGTCAATACTAATGGGACAAAGGTATAAACCAATGCACTTTCGTTAATTAATTTTGGTTAAAGTTATCAAAAATATAATTGGTTAAACAAAATTAAAGTTAGAAGAGTACGCTGTGACTCATTTATTCAATGAATAAAAAGTAAGGGCATTAATTAACGTTGGTCACAGTTATCCCAGTTAGAAGAACAATGAAAATGATGTACGATGTGTGTCATTTATCACGGATAAATCGTTAAAAAAATAAATTAAACGTTGGGCGCCATTTATCAAAGGGGGAAATTAGGGTGTTGCCTTCTGGGAGACAACCACCCCGATTTTGAGAAATTTATATTGAATTATTGACCTTGTTCTCAAAATCGGATCACCCTCGATTACCTAGTAGCTCGTAGGCAGAGATACCACACAGTCACTTTTAAAACAAAATAAAACATAAAAATACTCACCCTGTCATCGTCAGGTCCTGGAACAGCATTTTTCCAGAACAACTCACTTTGTATATATATTTCTTTAGGTTATAAGAATTGAAATGATTCGATAAATGAAAGAGTACGATTTCAAAAAAAACATTTACAATGGTGTTTATTAAAAATAAACAAGAGTTGACAATTACCGAAATATATATACAAATAATACAAAAACAACTATCACCTTACGCGACGCAACTCTTACGTTATTTGTTGGATTTAAAACAAAAATAATATTATAACAACACTCGGATTTCGGATGACCGCACGATTCAGGAGATTGATACCGATTACTGTCCTCCCCCTGAACCATCAGTTTCGATAACCACCCTCTCCCTTCCCATGATCGTCGCTAGGTGGGATGTGGGAGATGGAAGTGGTTAAGGCTCCTGCCTCTGATTGGTCCAGCGGTTAGGGGTGACATGCGCAAGTCTATTGCGTTCTCTCATTTTGCGCGCCCTGGCGCATGCGGATCATCCAACCCGAATTACTAGGTGAATTGCCGGTATTTCCCTTTATGCAAATTCCAAGTAGCCGGGCAGTAAATACCATCTCTCCCTAATCCGGAGGGCGGTACTCGACGGTGAGCCTTTCGTGACCAAATCTGTCTGGCTATTGTTTTGGTCACGAACTGCCGTAATGGTGAAAATTTCCCGGCTTAGGGCCGCTACTTGGAATTTTGCATTTTACGACCCAAACGAGATTTGCGCCGCGTAAGGCAATAAAATCAAAAATTCTAAATAAAAATGACTAATCCTATAATTACAAATATTTACAAAACCCGAACGATCAGTGTATATAGACGAACTTATTTCATTTCATAATAAATGATTATGAAAGTGAATTTAAAAATGATTAATAAAAATTATGTGGGGTCCGTTGTTATCGCGAAATGAAATTAAACTATATAAATCGCCGAAATAATCATAGTTGCGGCGTTTCCGGTAAAACGCCGGTAACATACATATTTCACAATATTTTTGTGTTTTATACGCGTGGCGCATGAAGTAAAATTTCGAGTTTAGAGAAGCCCAGAAAATTTGTCTCGGGTCGCTGCGCGACCCTCGACAAATTTTCGCGGGGCTTTTCTAAACTCGAAATTTTACTGGGAGTGGAAAACACTCGTTTAAAGCTTCAAATTAAACTTTAAAAAAAAAAACAAGGAATATCTAAAGATTTACAGAAAATTGGCTGAATTTGGAATACGTATATTAAAAAGAAAAACTCCCTGTACTCTATTTAAATTAGTCCTAATTTGCATTAGAACTACTAAAAATCGTAACCAATGAAATTGCACCCAGAAGAATGTAAATTGGGTTGAATATATTACCATTGGAAATCGTAGCCAATCACATTGCGCTCAATGCTTTGATGCGTCCCAGAACAAATCGAACATAGGAAAATTTACAGTGAACATTTTCTGGCATGTTCGGTGTTACTTAAAACTCTCTGTATAGAAAGTTTTTCTTTTAAATATACATTTTTCTATTACAGCGTACATGCTGTATATCTTGAGATTTTCGTTGTCTCTTTTTTAAGAGTTCAATTTGAAGTTAAAGCTTCACGAGTGTTTTCCACTCCCAGATAAAGCATGAAGTAAAATTTTGAGTTTAGAAAAGCCCCGCGTAGAAAATTTGTCGAGGGTCGCGACCCGAGTATAAAACACTGAAATATTGTGAAATTTACAATATGCTACTAAAGCAGTATGCTAAAGACGAATATTTTTTACTCAATTTAAAACCAGTGTTTTCCAGTTTTTAACAGTTAATGCAGATTTATGTGGTGGCAAATATTATCTATATAGAATTACATATTTTCTTGTAAAAACATTTACACTTGTTTTTGTTGGCAATAACATAATAAACCACAATATTTCAAAATAAAATTGTTTTTCAGAAGACAATTACATTTGTGTATCCCCTTCCTAACCATATTTGTCAGAAAGATACCCAATAAAATTATTACAAATGTTTTAATTTTATATTTCATATTAATACATCTAACACATTTTTTAAAAATTCAAACTCCAATAACTCATTATTGTTTACTGGTGGCGTTATACGTTATTACAATAAGTCATTGAATTGTGTATATGGAACTTGTGAAAGTATACTTAAAAGAAAAAATCAATGTATGCATGATTCTTATTTTAATATGTAATTTATTCCTCAATAGGCCGTTTTAGTAATAATATGAATATTATTCTATATAAATATAATGATTATGTAAAACAATAATTGTTTAAATTAATAAATTAGATAATAATTTAAATTACATTTAAAACAGTTTTTGTTCGTTTTAAAAGTTCAGGTTAGATTACACTATTGCATACACGAACGAAGTCTTGTTTTAATTCGAATTATATCTATTTTTGGAATTTTGGAAAGAGATAAGAAACAGTTTTACGGGATAAGACGAAATTTTCGGATCACCGGAGAGTGCGGAAATGTAGATTAAGTGCATAATTACAGGCGATCGAAAGAGGTCGAAACATATCTTGACGTCATTTGTTTGACCCATTCTATGCTTATTAATACGGGTCAACGCCAGCCACGGTCATGTGCTTAACTTAGTAAACATCAATTCATACACCATTCACTATAAATACAACAAAAGCCAAAACAATCAATTAATCGACACGATTACTAAATTTTATTGATTAGAAATATAGCCATTTACTTTATTGTTGATAACTCTTTGCGTCAATATCTAATCTTACACATAATTATATCAAAATTAGGCAATTTTATAAATTGATATTGGCACAGAGTATTAATTTGCGATTGGTACCAGTGTTGGCCTCAACAAATATATTATTTAATAATTTGAAATGTTTATGTCCAGATTTTCTGTTTTAAATCAGTTGCGGGTATATTTCTCTGTTGAGTTAAATTGAATTGAATTATTATAAAATAATAAAGGGTGATTAACAATGATTGTAGACAAGTTAAATTTCCCGCCAAAAAATCTGGGGAATTTGATCGCTCCAAGTTCATGCCAAGGAAAAATTAATAAACAGTAACTCGATTTGACATTAGCAGCGTCGTGCGTCGTATTTTGCCATTGTGTTGATTTATTTTTCGAATTAAGTTATTTTTCATTCTGTTTCATAGACATCAGTTCTTATCAGGACTACTTTGTATAAGTCTTTGTTTTGTGGTAAGTGATTTGCTGTTTTTGAGTTTAGAAAATTAGAAAATTTAAGTTTAATCCTAAATTTACAGATTTTAAGAGAATTCGCTTGTGTTTACCGTGATGTTTGTACCACAGCATGATGCCTTCATCCTGAAGGCTCATTATCGAAGTGGAACTATGAATGAAGATGGCACACGGACTTACTCATTACAATCGTGTCTGAATCAATTTATTCAAGCCTTCCCCGATGTCCACATTCCTTACAAAACATTTTCCTCGCATAAAACCCGCATTGTTGACCGTTTTGAGGGAAAGAATTGTATCTGTAAGGGCAAGTCAGCTGGAAGACTGCCTATCTTACCAGAAGAGGTTGTTGGCGACATTCAACAACGACTTGAACAAAGCCCAACAAAATCTTTAAGAAAACTTTCAGGTCAAACGGGTATGTTCTTAAGTTTAAGGTGTGCACAAATTTTAATGTTTAATCCTTTTACAGGAGTATCGTATGGGAGTTGCATAAAAGCCGCAAAAAAAAATTCTGCATTTGCACCCGTATAAGGTATCGGTAGTTCAACAACTTCAGCCACTTGATTTCCAAAAAAGAATTGATTATTGCAATTGGTTTAATCAGAATTTAAATGATAATGGTATGTTGAACAAGACCTTTTTTACTGACGAGGCGTGGTTTCACTTGTCAGGATATGTGAACAGCCAAAACTATCGTACGTGGGCTACAGAAAATCCTCATACTTTTATTGAAACGGATTTACATCCACAAAAAATTGGTGTTTGGGTAGCAATTTCGAGACGTCGGATAATTGGCCCAATATTTTTCAACGAAATAATCAATGCGGAGCGCTACCGAACACTTATTATAAATGAATTTTTGAATCAATTGCATGATGACGAACAGATAATGGGTTATTTTCAGCAAAATGGAGCCACTCCTCATACTGCGTTGGCGACTTTAAATTACTTGAGGGAATTTTACGATGATCGCTTGGTAAGCGACGGATTATAGCCACCACGTTCGCCAGACCTCACTCCGTGCGATTTTTATTTATTCGGGCATTTAAAAAATAAGGTTTTTAAAAATCGAATGCATACCCTAAACGAGCTTAAAGCAGCAATTGAAGAAGAGATAAGAAACATAAATCCGGAGGAGCTTCAACGAGTATTTCAAAATAAAAAACGTAGATGCTAACTCTATGTTTATTAAAAATACACAAAACCTTAACTTACTTCAATTTACTTTGTATATTTAATTAAAATTGTAAAAATTTTATATATAGTTATGATTAAATATTTAATGTATTTTGGGAAAAAATGTTTGCTGCGCCAATGGAAAAGCAATCTAGGGGATTTTCTTTTCATATAATCAGTTGTACCAACATTTTTTGGCGGGAAATTTAACCTGTCTACAATCATTGTTGATCACACTGTAATTCAAAACTAAATAAATCATGGAATGGATCAAAAAGTGATCTTGATGGGATTTATTAAAGAAAGATACTGCTAGTATTTAATTGTTCATTTAAGTATACATTTCCCGACAATTATAGCGTCTGGTGAATTGCACAATTTCGTTGTTCTTATAGCTTAACGAGTGTCTATCAATTTAGGCGTTGATTTCATAAACAGCATTTGTCCGAAAATTACGTTTTAAAAAAATTAAAAAACCTGTTTACCATTGTAACCGTTACAACTTCTATTTTTACAATTATTTTTATTACTTACTTATCTTAGATGAAGTATTAAGAAAAAATAACTAAAATCAGTTGGATCAGCGACGGCTCGAAGCCTAACTTCAGGGTTGGCCAGAGACCCAAGGTAATATGTATCCGTTATTGAAAGGTGACTGTTGTGCAATTTCTAGTATTTATAAAGCGCGATCCCAACCTCAAATTATGTGTGCCTTGGCGCTGTGGCCTACCCTGAAGTTAGTCTGCGAGCCGTCGCTGAGTTAGATATACAGAGAGTTTAATATAACACCGAACATTTTCATAAAATACGATTTGACACCTTTAATTTTCAGGTTTTGTGTAAATTAGGTTGACCATTACAAATTGTAGCTAATCAATTGCAATTAATGCATTAACTTGTACATACAGGGAGTTTTTCTTTCAAGTATGCATGTCCCAATTACAGCGTATATTCAGTAAATCTTTAGATAATCGTTGTTTTTTTAAAAGGAGTTCGATTTGAAACTTGAAATGAGTGTTCCACTCCCATACTAAGCATGAAGTAAAATTTCAAGTTTAGAAAAGCCTGAAAATTTGGTTTGGACGCGTAACGTGAAGCGCGGAGTGGCCAAACCAAATTTTCAGGCTTTTCTTAACTCGAAATTTTACTTCATGCGCCACCGGTACAAAACACTGACATATTAAGATGTTTAAAACACACCGCTGAGCTTTACATTGAATCAGTGTTTTGTGCCGGTGGCGCATGAAGTAAAATTTCGAGTTTAGAAAAGCCTGAAAATTTGGTATGGCCGCTCCGCGCTTCGCGCTACGCGACCAAACCAAATTTTCAGGCTTCTCTAAACTCGAAATTTTACATTATGCTTAGCCTGGGAGTGAAAAACAGTCATTTAAAGCTTTAAATTGTATTCTTCTAATAAACCGAGCGTGTTAAAATGTACAAGGTCTGCACATGTATACTTAAAAGAAAAATTCTCGTTATGAATATGTTCGGTGTTACATGAAACTCTCTGTATATTGTTTTTTTAACAGAAAAAGGCATAATGTAGCAATAAACTCGTTTATTTTATAAAATGCACTAACATAAAATAATCATTAGTAACTGAAAATATAATTCTTATAAATAAACTATTTCCTACACTGAAAAAATTGAAATGACGCCTAGTCCTCACATCCGTGGTGCTTTTATCTTTGTTCTCTACTTCTGGCTGTCTATATCCAGTGCTGCAACTATTCTCCAAAAAGGTTTTTGTAATAAAACTGGTTGTTTTCTGGGTTTTAGAAAAAAACCCATAAGGTTTTGGATTTCTACTGGGGCTATGTCTAGGTCAAGTGCTATACTAATGCTGTTTTTGTCGAATCAGCTAGAACTTAAAGCGTTGTAACTTTGTTTATGAGTGGTTATTAAAGAAGTACTTAGAACATCGGATAGCTTGCAAAATACTCTACCAGATGCTGCTAAAATCTCGATTTATACAATTTTGGACATATGATGTTTATGAAATCAACGCATCAATTGTTGATTAAGCATGAAGTAAAATTTTGAGTTCAGGAAAGCCTGAAACATGGTTAGGTCGCGTTAAAACCAAATTTTTAGGCTTTTCTAAACTCGAAATTCAACTTCTTTCCTCAAGCGTAGAAAACGCTGATTTCAAGTGAAGTTCAAAATATACCTGCTTAAGTTTCACCTCACGTTAATAAATATTACAAACATTTATTTTGTCTAAACAAATCGTCGATACTTTTAATTATTCTTAGATATAACAAGGACAATTGCTCTGATTTTGAAAGCGCGAGGTTGGGTTGCACAAAATTAATATTTGTAAAATTTTTTAACGTGAAATCAAACATAAGCGGTATATTTTGATCTTCACTCAAAATCAGTGTTCCATAGACCTGGCGCATATAGTTAAATTTCGAGTTTAGAAAAACCTGAACATTTTCAAGTTATTCTAAACTCGAAATTTTACTTCATGCGCCACATATATAAAACACTGATTTAAAGGGAAGTTCAAAATATATTGCTTAGGATTGATCACATCTTTATTAATTCTAAAAATATTTATGTAGAATATGTGATAGTATACTTAAAAAAATCCCTGAATGTCAATATTTACCAAATATCATAATTAAATAATTATGAATATTTTAATTAAAATCGTCAAAATTAATACACATTATACAAGTTTACAAAAACTTTAGAACTGTGAAAATTAGGATAAATCGACAAACATGTCAAATTTCTAAGTGGAACACATCATGCAATTTTACAAAAACTTCAGAACTGTGAAAATTACGACAAATTGACAAAAATTTAATCTTAATTGTTTTTAAAAGATATTAAACATAAATTTCTCCCATTGTGCGTCCACACCACTTCTTTTTATATCCTCCCCACAATTGCTCGCCCGGTTCCTCTGCTCTTTAATAATAAAATTATTGCGAAACTTTTATATAAAATGATTGAATACATTTCTGTAAGAATTCTTAGGTGTGTAAAACGACTCTAAGAAGTCTTAAATACATTGCAAAACAAATAATAATAAACAGACGGATGTTAACCATTTAACTTTTCTTGTGTTCAGGCCGCTAGACCGGATATTTTTTCTGCAGTGTTAGGGACCGATACTAATAATTGTCCCGCGAAGCGGTCGTTTTGTAGTACCAAACCTACCGTCCTTGCGTAATAGCGCATTTTTGAATAAAATTTCCAAGACCAACACAATCAAGCTTAGGCCAAACCCTTCTAAAAGCAGAATAAACAACCCTTTGACATGTTTTATTGTTATGGCAATTGTTTCGTCTCCAAATTGAAATATTTGTGTTTTTTTCTATTTCGACGTCAATCAACTTATATTTTTGTATAAGCACATTCGTGTAATAATGCAAACTGGTATCTTCAAGAGCAGTAAACAAACCATCAAAAGTCGGAATTAAAGGATCCTCAACAATGTAAAAAGGAATGAAAATATTTTGTGCTGTCATATTTTCAAAAATATCCAATATATGGTAGTGTAATAAGGTATAACCAACTGAAGTATTTTGATTAAAAATCCCTTGTGTTATTTCTTGAGTATTTGTAAAAATGAACTTGTCTCTAAGAGAATCATAAATTCCTCTAAGTCTATCGATATCAAAATGATAGTTCCGATTTTTTCAAGATCTTCTACGTTTTGAACTTGTTCATAAGATTCTGTGGACAATATGCATTTTAAAATGAAGGCTCCCAAAACATAATTAAAGAACATACATAAACACATCCATGAGAATAAACAAATTACACTAAATTTCCGCATTATTGTATGTTTTATATCGGCGGAATTAATGAAAAATCTACATAATAAAAATGCGGAAGCAAATATATTCATTTTCTCTTTTTTAAATAGGATTGCAATCAATATCCCCGCGATTAAAAAGTAAACAATCCAAAATAACACGTCAAATATTTCAATTATTTTAACTAAAATGTCCTTATTTCTCGGGTGCTTCAAAACTATTTTAACATCATTTCTTTTAAAAGGTTTTGAGTATCTAACGTCTTCATACAAGCCAAAAAACGAAGTTGTTGCGCAAATATCAATTTCACCGTTAACCATTTTGCTATGTATTTCTTGAATGCTCTCAAATTTCATAATTTTAATGAAACCATAGAAATTAATCATCTTGTCACCGTAACTCTCATGATTGAAATTTAATTCTGCCACTTTGAAACTAAGGTCTCTCTTCAAATAGTCTTGATTCTGATGCAAGAACAATATATCACCTGTGCGGTTAAAATATATTGTTGTATACGGGAATTTTTTCAAGTCCTTTAATATCGGTTTAGTTATGTTCGTGAGGTCGTCTTCTGTCATGATTTTTCCTTGAAAGACAATAATATGAACATCAGCCTTTCTTTTGGAGTAAGTGTATGTTTTCACATAATCAATAAATTCTGTTGAATTTTCAATGCAGATTATCCACAGAACATTCTTAATGAGTGAATTTGGAGATGTTTTACTAAAATCATAGCTGGAATAATAAAATGGGGGTGGGCGCTTAAATAAAATTAGATTTATTTCCAAATTGCAACTAGTTTGACTATAAAATAAAAATTTCACACGTGTTTCTCCAAGTGTGAGTTGATAAATACTTGTTATATCATTGAGGATTTCAAGTAACTGTTCATTATTTTTGCTATTTGAATCTAAATAAACATTTATCTTAGCAGCAGCGAAAGTTAATTTAAAAATTATGAATAACTTAATAACTGCATTAGGATGCATTTTTATGAGTATGAGAGTTTTTATATATATATATATATATATATATATATATATATATATATATATATATATATATATACTTGTTATATCATTGATGTTGCAATGCAGTGCAATGATATATATATATATATATATATATATATATATATATATATATATACATATATATTTCATTGCACTCAATACAACATGTTTCAAATGGTTACCGACCAACGTATTCCACCTTGTTTTTAAACTAGTGTACTTATGTTCTATATCTTTATACGAATAATGGTAGCGATGTAATATTGGAAGATTCATATAATAATCATTTATTATACATTATGTTAAAGCAATCAACGAAATATTTATCAAATCTATTTTACATAACATATAATAACAATAAATTTATTGCAAGACATTTATTTTGTTTTCTGTACGCCTTACTCATAATAATACATAATTTATATACCATACAGGTGTTACCGGTTAAAATTGTCACATACAACCTTTTCTCGTACAAACTTACATTTCTGTTGTAATATGCCGGACGGATTAAAATATCCGTGTTCATAGCTTGTTAGTATAGATTACTTGATAAACATGCGTAACTTGGGTTGCATACAACACCATTGACGGAGTGTATTGGGGAGAGAATTAATTAAATTCTTCTTTTTCGTTATTCATTCGTATTGTAAATTTAGGTATTATAAATTGTGAGTTAAGTAACTTATACTTAATCTTAAATTTCGAATAAGAATACTACTGTATGATTCAAATGTGGGTGGCGATTGAGATAGATTTGTTGCGTTGACACACTGATTCTTCGTCTGTTTTTTTTTTCTTTTCCTGGCATGCATTGTTCTTTTTACAAGTGGTCAAGAGAGCTGCTCGCACGTTTGTGATACAATTAATTAAGACCCGATCAAAACATCAAAACAGTCTCTCTGAAGAATGCTTAAGAATGAAATTTTAAAGAGCAGAGATTTCCCACTGAGCAAAAAACAAACATAACGTTTGATCAACACTTTAACAACATTAAATGTTGCTTAAATGTTGATAAAACATTGTATGTATTTGCTTAGTGGGTTCTTGTACAAAATTAATTCTTTTGATTGAGCAAAGTGAGCTATGGAAACAAAACTAACACGATTGGTTTTAAAGAAAATATTTACAATTCATGAAACATTAAGGAAATTTACACAATAATGAAAATAGATCTTTGAAACTTATACATATTGTACATTGAAGCTTTGCAAATAAATTGAACGTATTTTTTTTTTAAAGTGGTTCCTAAATTAAATATAAATTAAATAATGGAACACTGTCAAACGATTACACAAATCCATGGAACACTTCCATTGGAAAAATTATTTCTTCTACATATTGCGTTAATTTATTGGGGTAATGATTATAAACGTGTTGTATTAAATAAATAGGTCGAAAATAAATGATAAATAAAACTAATTGTTGCTTAGAAATCTCCATAAGAGCAATGTAAAATTTGATTATGGTTTCAATAAATAGGAGGCAGCATTGGCCCTTTTTCGTGATATTTTAAAAATATACTATGATTTCTAAAAACATGTGAAAAGAAGTAAGATTTGATATGTAGAATTCGTGTACGATATTAATCGCGTGCGAGCTCCTGACTACCGGCTCCCGACCTTGAATTGCGAATGCATTTTTTCTGACGCGGTAAATGGTCCGTTGATACACAACAAAGAAAGACCTCTGTTAAGATAGCAGTGCCAAATGGGCAGAATGCACTGTAACCTATACTAGAATTAAGGGCTAATTAAGGGCTATTTTAGTGCCCTATTGTCGATTTTAGTGCTCCACCCTTAAGGGTGCAAATCGCAACATAGCCACCTTAACATTAAGCTGGCAAGGCAAACTTACAAATCAGGAATTAAAAAACATTTTCTGTACGACATAATTAAGGGCTAATTAAGTGCCCTATAAACAATTTTAGTGCTCCACCCTGTTCTTAGAAAAAAAATATTTTCTACTACAATTTCACTTTTCTCGAAAATGGACAAGCAGACTGCAACAAAACCATAGAATAATTTAGAGCTCCTTGCTTACTAATTAAGTGCCCCATTAGCGATTTTAGTGCTCCACCCTGTACTTAAAAAAAATATTTTCTACCCCAATTTCAGTTTTCTCGAAAATGGACGAGCAGACTGCAACGAAACTATAGAATAATTTAGAGCTCCTTGTCTACTAATTAAGTGCCCCATTGGTGATTTTAGTGCTCCACCCTGTACTTAGAAAAAAAATATTTTCTTATCCAATTTCACTTTTCTCGAAAATGGACGAGCAGACTGCAACAAAACTATAGAATAATTTAGAGCTCCTTGCCTACTAATTAAGTGCCCCATTGGTGATTTTAGTGCTCCACCCTGTACTTAGAAAAAAAATATTTTCTACCACAATTTCAGTTTTCTCGAAAATGGACAAGCAGACTGCAACGAAACTATAGAATAATTTAGAACTCCTTGCCTACTAATTTAGTGCCCCATTGGTGATTTTAGTGCTCCACCCTGTACTTAGAAAAAAAATATTTTCTACCCCAATTTCAGTTTTCTCGAAAATGGACGAGCAGACTGCAACGAAACTATAGAATAATTTAGAGCTCCTTGCCTACTAATTAAGTGCCCCATTGGTGATTTTAGTGCTCCACCCTGTACTTAGAAAAAAAATATTTTCTACCCCAATTTCAGTTTTCTCGAAAATGGATGGGCAGACTGCAACAAAACTATAGAATAATTTAGAGCTCCTTGCCTACTAATTAAGTGCCCCATTGGTGATTTTAGTGCTCCACCCTGTACTTAGAAAAAAATATTTTCTTCTCCAATTATACTTTTCTCGAAAATGGACGAGCAGACTGCAACAAAACTATAGAATAATTTAGAGCTCCTTACCTACCAATAAGTGCCCTATTGGTGATTTTAGTGCTCTACCCTATACTTAGAAAAAAATATTTTCTACCCCAATTTCAGTTTTCTCGAAAATGGACGAGCAGACTGCAACGAAACTATAGAATAATTTAGAACTCCTTGCCTACTAATTTAGTGCCCCATTGGTGATTTTAGTGCTCCACCCTGTACTTAGAAAAATAACATTTTCTACCCCAATTTAAGTTTTCTTGAAAATGGACGAGCAGACTGCAACGAAACTATAGAATAATTTAGAGCTCCTTGCCTACTAATTAAGTGCTCCATTGGTGATTTTAGTGCTCCACCCTGTACTTAGAAAAAAATATTTTCTACCCCAATTTTACTTTTCTAGAAAATGGACGAGCAGACTGCAACGAAACTATAGAATAATTTAGAGCTCCTTGCTAACTAATTAAGTGCCCCATTGGTGATTTTAGTGCTCCACCCTGTACTTAGAAAAAAAATATTTTCTACCCCAATTTCAGTTTTCTCGAAAATGGACGAGCAGACTGCAACGAAACTATAGAATAATTTAGAGCTCCTTGCCTACTAATTAGGTGCCCCATTGGTGATTTTAGTGCTCCACCCTGTACTTAGAAAAAAAAATATTTTCTACCCCAATTTCAGTTTTCTTGAAAATGGACGAGCAGACTGCAACGAAACTATAGAATAATTTAGAGCTCCTTGCCTACTAATTAAGTGCTCCATTGGTGATTTTAGTGCTCCACCCTGTACTTAGAAAAAAAATATTTTCTACCCCAATTTTACTTTTCTAGAAAATGGACGAGCAGACTGCAACGAAACTATAGAATAATTTAGAGCTCCTTGCCAACCAATTAAGTGCCCCATTGGTGATTTTAGTGCTCAACCCTGTACTTAGAAAAAAAATATTTTCTACCCCAATTTCAGTTTTCTCGAAAATGGACGAGCAGACTGCAACGAAACTATAGAATAATTTAGAGCTCCTTGCTTACTAATTATGTGCCCCACTGGTGATTTTAGTGCTCCACCCTGTACTTAGAAAAAAATATTTTCTACCCCAATTTCACTTTTCTCGAAAATGGACGAGCAGACTGCAACGAAACTAGAGAATTATTTAGAGCTATTTACCTACTAATTAAATGCCCCATTAGTGATTTTAGTGCTCCATCCTGTACTTAGAAAAAAAAAATATTTTCTTCTCCAATTTCAGTTTTCTTGAAAATGGACGAGCAGACTGCAACGAAACTATAGAATAATTTAGAGCTCCTTGCCTACTAATTAAGTGCTCCATTAGTGATTTTAGTGCTCCACCCTATACTTAGAAAAAAAAATGTTCTACCCCAATTTCAGTTTTCTCGAAAATGGACGAGCAGACTGCAACGAAACTATAGAGTAATTTAGAGCTCCTTGCCTACTAACTAAGTGCCCCATTGGTGATTTTAGGGCTCCACCCTGTACTTAGAAAAAAAATATTTTCTACCCCAATTTCAGTTTTCTCGAAAATGGACGAGCAGACTGCAACGAAACTGTAGAATAATTTGGAGCTCCTTGCTTACTAATTAAGTGCCCCATTGGTGATTTTAGTGCTTTACCCTGTACTTAGAAATAAAAATATTTTCTACCCTAATTTGACTTTTCTCGAAAATGGACGAGCAGACTGCAACGAAACTATAGAATAATTTAGAGCTCCTTGCTAACTAATTAAGTGCCCCATTGGTGATTTTAGTGCTCCACCCTCTACTTAGAAAAAAAATATTTTCTTCTTCAATTCCACTTTTCTCGAAAATGGACGAGCAGACTGCAACGAAACTATAGAATAATTTAGAGCTCCTTGCCTACTAATTAAGTGCCCCATTGGTGATTTTAGTGCTCCACCCTGTATTTAGAAAAAAAAAATTGCCAACTCCCGAAAGAGCCCAGTAATTGTTTATTTTTTTAAAATTGATATAAAAAATGTTCAAAATATACTACTATACTACAATATACTACTATATTTAGTCAACTTTTAATCTCGATTCTTTTCAAAAAAACACCCTCTACATTAATAAATATTCTTAGGCGGAATACAATTCTGCATTGATTTACACTGGCATACCCTATCTTCTTTAATTTGTAAGAAAAATAAGAGAAGATAGGTATACAGAGATTTTATTTAAACCATTAACACTAACATCGCCAATGGGGCACTTTATTAGTAGGAAAATAGCTCTAAATAATTCTCTAGTTTCGTTGCAGTCTGCTCGTCCATTTTCGAGAAAAGTGAAATTGTAGTAGAAAATATTTTTTTTCTAAGTACAGGGTGGAGCACTAAAATCGCCAATGGGGCACTTAATTAGTAGGCAAGGACCTCTAAATTATTCTATAGTTTCGTTGCAGTCTGCTCGTCTATTTTCGAGAAAACTGAAATTGGGGTAGAAAATATTTTTTTTCTAAGTACAGGGTGGAGCACTGAAATCACCAATGAGGCACTTAATTAGTAGGCAAGAAGCTCTAAATTATTCTATACTTTCGTTGCAGTCTGCTTGTCCATTTTCGAGAAAAGTGAAATTGGGGTAGAAAATATTTTTTTCTGAGTACAGGGTGGAGCACTAAAATCACCAGGGGGGCACTTAATTAGTAGGCAAGGAGCTCTAAATTATTCTATAGTTTCGTTGCAGTCTGCTCGTCCATTTTTGAGAAAAGTGAAATTGGGGTAGAAAATATTTTTTTTCTAAGTACAGGGTGGAGCACTAAAATCACCAATAAAGCACTTAATTACTAGGCAAGGAGCAATTATTCTATAGTTTCGTTGCAGTCTGCTCATCCATTTTCGAGAAAACTTAAATTGGAGAAGAAAATATTTTTTTTCTAAGTACAGGGTGGAGCACTAAAATCACCAATGGGGCACTAAATTAGTAGGCAAGGAGTTCAAAATTATTCTATAGTTTCGTTGCAGTCTGCTCGTCCATTTTCGAGAAAACTGAAATTGGGGTAGAAAATATTTTTGTTCTAAGTATAGGGTGGAGCACTAAAATCACCAATGGGGCACTTAATTAGTAGGCAAGGAGCTCTAAATTATTCGATAGTTTCGTTGCAGTCTGCTCGTCTATTTTAGAGAAAACTGAAATTGGAGAAGAAAATATTTTTTTTCTAAGTACAGGGTGGAGCACTAAAATCACTAATGGGGCATTTAATTAGTAGGTAAATAGCTCTAAGTAATTCTCTAGTTTCGTTGCAGTCTGCTCGTCCATATTCGAGAAAAGTGAAATTGGGGTAGAAAGTATTTTTTTTCTAAGTACAGGGTGGAGCACTAAAATCACCAATGGGGCACTTAATTAGTAGGCAAGGAGCTCTAAATTATTCTATAGTTTCGTTGCAGTTTGCTCGTCCATTTTCGAGAAAACTGAAATTGGGGTAGAAAATATTTTTTTTCTAAGTACAGGGTGGAGCACTAAAATCACCAATGGGGCACTAAATTAGTAGGCAAGGAGTTCAAAATTATTCTATAGTTTCGTTGCACTCTGCTCGTCCATTTACGAGAAAACTGAAATTGGGGTAGAAAATATTTTTGTTCTAAGTATAGGGTGGAGCACTAAAATCACCAATGAGGCACTTAATTAGTAGGCAAGGAGCTCTACATTATTCTATAGTTTTGTTGCAGTCTGCTTGTCCATTTTCGAGAAAAGTGAAATTGGAGAAGAAAATATTTTTTTTCTAAGTACAGGGTGGAGCACTAAAATCACTAATCGGGCACTTAATTAGTAGGCAAGGAGCTCTAAATTATTCTTTAGTTTCGTTGCAGTCTGCTCATCCATTTTCGAGAAAACTGAAATTGGGGTAGAAAATATTTTTTTTCTGAGTACAGGGTGGAGCACTAAAATCACCAATAGGGCACTTAATTAGTAGGCAAGGAGCTCTAAATTATTCTATAGTTTTGTTGCAGTCTGCTCGTCCATTTTCGAGAAAAGTGAAATTGGAGAAGAAAATATTTTTTTTCTAAGTACAGGGTGGAGCACTAAAATCACCAATGGGGCACTTAATTAGTAGGCAAGGAGCTCTAAATTATTCTATAGTTTCGTTGCAGTCTGCTCGTCCATTTTCGAGAAAACTGAAATTGGGGTAGAAAATATTTTTTTGCTAAGTACAGGGGGAGCACTTAAATCACCAATGGGGCACCTAATTAGTAGGCAAGGAGCTCTAAATTATTATATAGTTTCGTTGCAGTCTGCTCGTTCATTCTTGAGATAAGTGAAATTGGGGTAGAAAATATTTTTTTTCAAAGTACAGGGTAGAGCACTAAAATCACCAATGGGGCACTTAATTAGTAGACAAGGAGCTCTAAATTATTCTATAGTTTCGTTGCAGTCTGCTCATCCATTTTCGAGAAAAGTGAAATTGGAGAAGAAAATATTTTTTTTCTAAGTACAGGGTGGAGCACTAAAATCACCAATGGGGCACTTAATTAGTAGATAAGGAGCTCTAAATTATTCTATAGTTTCGTTGCAGTCTGCTCGTCCATTTTCGAGAAAACTGAAATTGGGGTAGAAAATATTTTTTTGCTAAGTACAGGGGGAGAACTTAAATCACCAATGGGGCACTTAATTAGTAGGCAAGGAGCTCTAAATTATTATATAGTTTCGTTGCAGTCTGCTCGTTCATTCTCGAGATAAGTGAAATTGGGGTAGAAAATATTTTTTTTCAAAGTACAGGGTGGAGCACTAAAATCACCAATGGGGCACTTAGTTAGTAGACAAGGAGCTCTAAATTATTCTATAGTGTCGTTGCAGTCTGCTCGTCCATTTTCGAGAAAAGTGAAATTGGAGAAGAAAATATGTTTTTTCTAAGTACAGGGTGGAGCACTAAAATCACCAATGAGGCACTTAATTAGTAGACAAGGAGCTCTAAATTATTCTATAGTTTCGTTGCAATCTGCTCGTCCATTTTCGAGAAAACTGAAATTGGGGTAGAAAATATTTTTTTGCTAAGTACAGGGGGAGCACTTAAATCACCAATGGGGCACTTAATTAGTAGGCAAGGAGCTCTAAATAATTATATAGTTTCGTTGCAGTATGCTCGTTCATTCTCGAGATAAGTGAAATTGGGGTAGAAAATATTTTTTTTCAAAGTACAGGGTGGAGCACTATAATCACCAATGGGGCACCTAATTAGTAGACAAGGAGCTCTAAATTATTCTATAGTTTCGTTGCAGTCTGCTCGTTCATTTTCGAGAAAACTGAAATTGGGGTAGAAAATATTTTTTTTCCAAGTACAGGGTGGAGCACTAAAATCGCTAATGGGGCACTTAATTAGTAAGCAAGGAGCTCTAAATTATTCTATAGTTTTGTTGCAGTCTGCTCGTCCATTTTCGAGAAAAGTGAAATTGTAGTAGAAAATATTTTTTTTCTGAGTACAGGGTGGAGAACTAAAATTGCTTATAAGGCATTTAATTAGCCCTTAATTATGGCGTACAGAAAATGTTTTTTAATTCCTGATTTGTAAGTTTGCCTTGCCAGCTTAATGTTAAGGTGGCTATGTTGCGATTTGCACCCTTAAGGGTGGAGCACTAAAATCGACAATAGGGCACTAAAATAGCCCTTAATTAGCCCTTGATTCTAGTATAGGTTACAGTGCATTCTGCCCATTTGGCACTGCTATCTTAACAGAGGTCAAAGAAAGACGTTGTTGAAAAATCCCCAATACATTTTGTAAATATAATTGCATTTCTGGATTCGTGTTTTGAGTAGGAACGTGGAATGCCAATAAATGTCGATTCAAGTGCTGAGTTCCTTTTTCATTTCTAATTTACCAAATTGAATGTGCGGCACTCGGCAATAATTAATATTTGATTTTTGATAGTAATCATTTAAATTACCTATACAGTTGCAAATAACTTGAATTTATATTTTATGTTGCTAGAACTTAACTGTTTGTCAACAATATTTTAAATAATAATATGAAATATCGAATTCAAATCATAAATGGTGGAGGCATCTACTTCGTTATGTAGTGTACACACCTCTTCATATAATAATTATTTTTTTTATTATAAGTTTTATTTATGTTTTCTCTTTAGTGATTTATTTGAAATATAGCTTAAAATTGTGCAGAAATAGTCGAATAGAATCCTAGTAGTTGCTATGAATAGTCAGAGTGTGTCATCTAAATTTATTAAGTCACAAAACATTAATTGAATTCAACATAAGTGTTCATACCACAAAAGAAAAATATCAGGTATTTCTGATTTATTTAGTATTAATCAACAATTACTATGATCGTTAAAAAATTAGATGAGAATGGTTGTGTGACCGATGAACATATCGTTGAAACGAAAAAAAGGAAATCTGAAGAATCTATAACAAATGTATTAGCAAATCAAATGTTGAATGATCTAATAATTTTAGATTAACTGGGCACTGTTTTAAATTTTGAACCGAACCCCATATTTCCCCCCTCCGGCTACGGCCTTGGTTAAGTGTACCTTTTAATTTAATTCGATTCAACACAAATAATGAATTTGTGCCTTTGAACTGGAGTCTGGATCAAGTTGGTATACATATACATCAATTATATTTTCTGAATTTGTATACACATAAATAAATGTGTATATGTAATAAACAGAGAGTTTTATGTAACACCGAACATTTTCATAACGAGAATTTTTTTTTTGAAGTATCCATATACATACTTTGCACATTTTCCGATGCTTAGTTTATTAAAAGAATTAAATTTGAAGCTTTAAGCGAGTGTTTTCCACTCCCAGGCTAAGCATGAAGTAAAATTTCGAGTTTAGAAAAGCCTGGAAATTTGGTTTGGTCGCGTAGCGCGAAGCGCGGAGCGGCCAAACCAAATTTTCAGGCTTTTCTAAACTCGAAATTTTACTTTATGCGCCACCGGTACAAAACACTGATATAAAGTAAAGTTTAGCGGTGTGTTTTAAATTTCGTAATATGTCAGTGTTTTGTACCGGTGGCGCATGAAGTCAAATTTCGAGCCAGCTACGCGACCAAACCAAATTTTCAGGCTTTTCTAAACTCGAAATTTTACTTCATGCTTAGCCTGGGAGTGGAAAACACTCGCTTAAAGCTTCAAATTTAATTCTTTTAATAGACCGAGCATCGAATAATATGGAACGTATGCATATGGATACTTAAACGAAAAATTCTCGTTATAAAAATGTTCGGTGTTACATAAAACTCTCTGTATATTTATATTGATTGTAATTCATAATAATATAATAAAAATAAGTATTGGAAATGAGAAAAGCTGAACAGTTGTATGTATGTCAATTAAAATTAAAATCGTGAATATTTATTTATTCAGTTTACTTGCCTAGTGTAATTTAATACCTATTCATTCGCCCGGCGCTATCTAAACAAACAAACAACGCTCTCCGCGCTCATAACTTTTATTATTCGTTCGAATAAAATTCGGCAGTCACTATAAACCAATACATAGTCAAAACTACTTTCAGCAATTTTGCTATCTCTGCGCCATCTCGTATCCTAGAAACACACAACTAGCAAAAATTGGCGCTCTTAAGCACACTATATTTATTGTAAATTGCATATTTTTATGGTGAAACTGCAAAATATTACAGGTATCTAAAGGTAAGTACATACGAATAGGACCCGAACTAAACATCAATACAGTCTCTCTGAAGAATGCCTAAGCCATCAAAAGTAAAAGGGTATCCTATCAAAATATTCACACTATTTTTGCAAGCCGTAATACTGGTCTTCTATTTACTTGTTTGGCATAATAATAAAACTCATTCGTGTGTACTTACTTTTATTTAAAAAAAATAAATACCTGTAATATTTTGCAGTTTCTCCACTAAAATATGCAATTTACATTAAAAATAGTGTGCTTAATGTTTCGCGAATTATAAATATTTTCTTTAAAACCAATCATGTTGGTTTTGTTTCCAAACTTTTTTGTTTCCAAGCTTAAACAAAAGAATTAATTTTATACAAGAAATATCTGCTCTTCAAAATTTCATTCTTAGGCATTCTTCAGAGAGACTGTGTGGATGTTTTGATCGGGTCCTGAACTTCAGAGAAGACACAGGAGAACACAGGGAGTAAACCTTCCAGAGGTGCACATAAGGACCACGGCGACCGCAGTGCAGGGATGCTAAGTGACACCACCTCATATGACAACAAAAAATCGAGAAAGTAGAATAAAGTGAAAATTTTTAGAAAATCTATTATACTTTGTGTGTGCTGAATTATTAAATTAAAAGATATCTTGTCGGTTTTGTTAAGATGTTTTTTTAAAGCAGTATTGGGTTTAACCTGGCTTTGATATATCATTAGGCATTAAATAAATAATAATAGTTTACCTATTTAACAATAATTTATATAATAGGATAAACAGGGCCACAAATTCTTTTTGCCAAGAGGCAAGGCAATTTAGAAAAAACATACTACACTGAACCACGGTTAAAAGGAATCCAACATTGGAACCATACATTGGGCGTTCCTTACTTTACTAAATTTAGATTATAATATTTAATTTGTTAAGAAAAGAAACCACTTTATCAAAAATTATAACATTTTCCGAACTCAATATTCCATCGTAATTGAATGGAAGTTCTTATTTGGGGAAAATTGCATCAAAAAGGTTTTTCATTTTATTTTGGTATTTTGGACATGTCATTATAATATATTCCAAGGTGCCTGATTCTCCACATTCACAAAACAGCTCATCTGAAAGAAATTACAAATGCCCTGCTTGCAACGTAACCGACATATAGTTTATACAAATAATTTTGATGAAATTCTATTTTCTATAAACCAGAGTATAGATGCAATTTTAGGGGACAAATTCTTATAAGCCATACCATAATAACTGCTGTCGCAATATAGTTTAAATTCTTTTGTAACGCTCTTTTTAGTGGTTCAACCGAGAGTTATTGTCGATCAGCCCAACCTTTCCTAATAATAGTGACCTTTTTCAGTTACCAACCTACCACGACTAAGCTTCAGTGAAGATGGGGTGGGAAAAGTTATAAATAGCGCCACGATCTTTGAAAAATAAGGTTGGGTAACGAAAATGTCGTAGTAAAAGCTCGAAACCTAGGTGGGAAAAATAAATAAGAGTGGACCAATTAGGACAACAAAGATTTAATCCTCAACCTCGCAGTAAAATAACAGTAAATCATAACAAAAATTAGATGAGTATCCCAGGTATAAAAATAAAATATTCCCAGATAAATGACGACATACGTAAGAAAATATTAACTCCCCTGGAGGTAATTTGTCACCACCTCAATTATCAAACATAAACAAAACTTAATATATGCAACTCAAATAACACACGCCTGTAAATAAAGTAATCTATAAAACCTGAAATTCAAAATGCATAATAATACTGCTAATTAATCAACCCGGAAAATAACCATTTGACGACCCACGAGATCTCCGATAGCGCTAACGAATTCGATTTCGGGTATATGAATCGGTATCAATAATAACCTCGCGATAAATGTTCGTATTTCGACCGACATGTAAAATCTTCGCAAATAAACAGAGTTAAGTGTTGCGAAATATTAACCGTGACAATTCCCCACTTCAAATTCATATATTTTGACGGTTCACAGAATGATTTGAATCCACTACGATAAATAACAACGTATCAGCTCATGTTACGCCACTGAATACCGTCTCTATAAAAAAACACAAACGTCACCACGTACGTGACTTTAACATAAAGTGATACATAGCTTTAGAAATCTCTCGATGAAATAACTTATGCGGCCCTGCATAAATATCTCCTCTCCAACACTCCTTCTGCAATTCCTGCCTTCCGAATTCCAAATACTTCTGCAGCTACTGTACAGCAAATTCCTTTTCACTCCCTCCAAACAACGGAACTTCTAAGCAAGGATTGCGACACTCCTTCGAAATCCAGGCTCCTCCGGCCTCCTTTTCCTCAACCGTGTCTCCTGCCTTGATACTACTTGAAATGTACCCTCCCGGCACTACTTCAAATTTACCCTCCCGGCACTACTTTAAATGTACCCCTCCGGTACTACTTCAAATGTGCCCTCCCGGTACTACTTCAAATGTACACTTCCGGTACTACTTCAAATGTACCCTCCCGGTACTACTTGCGATCCAGGTGCGAGACCTAGTCGAACAACACAAGACACTTGTAGAAACGTTCATACCACAAACTAGGAATGATATTTTTGAGAAATTATTACCTTGGACCGCGTGCAAATGGCATACGTGTTGTATAAAAAACCGTCCTAAGACGTTCGTCACCGGAGAAAATCCAGTTAAACAGCTCCCCAATCCAGAGATGTTCAACGCCACCGCATAACACAATTAAAGAGCGATAAATCCCAGCCTCACTGGTACTTAACACAAGTAAAATCGACTCTCTTCAAACACAACACCACCTCTCGTCTGCTTCATTCCCAAGCTAATAAATATCAAAATGAAACCCAGAACCGAAAAAGTGTTCGTCCATAGGAAAGCCATGCTCGGATTTGAATTCTAAACCAAATTATCGCATGACATCTTAACCTGGCAGTTAATTCAAAAACTTACACACCAAATAGGAAAACAATAAGGAGAGTTAATAAGAGATTTGTAACGGTTCGAAATACGCTCATTACACCGAACCCCATTCGATGATTACAAAAAACAATACATTGGCAACGCCGCACGGAAAATCAGTTGGCCACTGTGCGCCAGTTGGCCACACTATGAACAGAACGCCTCCCCAAAAATTAAGGTTGGTCACTCCGTTGTCAAACGCGATGTATACAATAACCTCAGTTCCGTGTCACGTTTGATAGGATGTGATGTTAATGAGTTTGTTTATATTTTTAGTGCACATTGTGAGTACCACACATCCAATTACTCGTGAACGCTGTCCCCTATGGGCGGAATAAATGCTACGGTAAATAACCTTCACAACGATGCAACAAAACACAATCAACACACTTTCCACTGTAAGAAATATGAGCATTCTCCCCCAGTAATTTTACATAAATAACAATAGTCGACTGTTTGGTGTTGTAGGCGTTCACTTTGTGGTACATCTTAAATACACTTGTAAATAAAACACTTTTTACTTTGTTTAACCACTGAATCTTACATTTAATTGTGTGACTAGTTTCGACTATATAGTAGTCATTCTCAAACTAAAGTAAATACAAATTACACGTTAAAAACTATATGTACGGCTTCGAAAAGATAGTCAAATTCGTCTACACATCAAAAATTCATCTAAACATCAAAAACGAACCGTTACACTTTATTAAAATTATTTTTAAGTACATTTTAAAGTCATTCGTTAATATTGGATATTCTAATGTTATATTACTATAAAGGCCATCCTTTGCTCAACCGTCTACTATTTCATTTCCGTTATTCCTGCATGCCCCTTAACCCATATTAGATTGATTTTGTTATTAAATGATGTTGCATATATAAGAATTTTAGCAGTAACATAATTTAACTTAGACGAACAATCAATGGGTTTTGGTGACAAAGTTTTGAATTGGCTTAGCGATTATCTTTCAAATAGGACTTAATGTGTACGTATAGGCAAATACCTCTCAAATGTAATACATGCTACATGTGCAGTACCTCAGCGTTCGAATTGCGGACCAGTTTTATTTATACTTTTTATAAATGACATATTATTAAAGCTTAAAAACAGTAATTTTCTCCTCTATGCTAATGACCTAAAATTATTTTGAAAAGTTAGTAATGACACTGATCAATTGGAACTTCAGGAAGATCTAAACACCGTTTCTGAGTGGTGCAAAGGAAATCAACTAGATTTAAATCTAAAGAAGTGTCTTTACATCTCCTTTTGTCGAAGGTCCGGTAGTGGCTTTGAATATTTGATTGACAATCATCGGCTGATGCATACATCTGAAATTAAAGACTTGGAAGTGATATTCACATCCAAGTTAAGCTTTTCTAAAAACATTACAATTGTTTGTAATAAATCGATGAAAATGATGGGGTTCGTCGGCCGGTTATCAATCGATTTCAAGGTCAAGACAATAACAAAAATTGTATCGAACATTAGTTCAACCTAATCTTGAATTTGATACACAAATATGGTCTCCATATAACGTAACCACAACCCAGTAGATCGAAGCAGTACAGGGCAAGTTCTTAAAACTAATGTCGTTTAGGCTGGGTAAACGGGACGTCAGTCATAGTGGGATGTTATGTGAACTGAACATTAGGTCGTTAGCAGAAAGGAGAATTTTTCTTCATATGTCGTTTTTATTTAAGCTTGTGAACGGACTGATTAATTGCAGTCAACTGGTTGGCCTCTATTTCAACTTAAATTTCATCCAACCAGATATGACATGTATAATCCTATGGATCGTTTCATGCATATGCAAATGTTCTTAGTACTAATTTAAATGTTGTACTGTTTGCACCAACATCTGCTAATTTTAAAAGCCTGTTGCGACGTGTTAATCTGCTGGCTGTCACATGTTGATTGAAATCTTTCTGTTTTGTTTGTTATTAATATGGTGTAGCTTGTTTTGTTTGTGATGTATAGGTACTGTTTGATACTGCTTTTTAATTTATTTTATTTAATCTTTTACTATTTATTGCATTTTATGGTGTATATACAGCGTGTAATCGAACTAATGTACATCCTCTTAAGGGCGTATACACAAAATATTTTGACACCAATTGCAGCAAAAATAAAATCGGAAACAATTTTTGGATTTTTCATAATTTTTCATGCATTTTTTACTTTTTGAGAACTTCTGGTTACCTGTGTTCATAATATTTTTCGTGGATGCGTAAGTTGTTGTATTTTTTATTTACTTTTACTACTGCGAGGCGCATAAATCACTTCGCACGCACTAAACACGCACGCTGTCTCGAATGACTAGATGAAACTAGGTCACTCATTTGTGGTATTGTTTATTTACTGTTACTACTGCGAGACGTATAAATCACTTAGAACGCAACTACACACACACACGCTGTCTAGAATTACTAGATGAAACTGGGTCACGTATAAAAAAATCACAGTGTTTAAATTGACTCACTCACTCAATGCACATGTGGGCTCTACGTATCCAATTTGCACGAACAGTAGCAAACATTTCACGAGGTTTTTCACGAATGGTATTAGCCGCGGCGTTTACTCGTTGTATCAGCATTTCAGCATTGTCAATTTCCGTAGTGTAGACTTCACTTTTAAAGTATCCGCAAAGAAAAAAATCTAAGGGACTTTTTGGAGGCCATGGTACAGGGCCTCCACGACCAACCCAACGTCCTGGAAACTCATCATCCAAATATCTTCTAACGCGCCTTTCATAGTGAGCTGGCGCACCATCTTGCAAATACCACATTCTTCTAAGAACCGCTAAGGGTACATTTTCTAGAAGATCTAAAAGGTCATCTTGCAAAAATCGTAAATATCGTTCTCCATTCTAATTAAATAAGAACATAAATGGCCCAATTAATTGATCATTTAAAATACCTGCCCAGATATTAAGGGAGAAGCGATGCTGGAAATGAGTTCTACGCGTAACACGAGGATTTTCTATTGCATAAACATGCATATTATGGAAATTAAAACTTCCATTACGCGTAAAGCACGATTCGTCGGTCACTAAAATGTCTTTGGTAAAGTTAGGATTTTGAACATTTTGTGCCAAAATCCATTGTCAAAATGCAATTCTTTTTGGAAAATCATGGGGTTGAAGATGTTGTACACGCTGGTAGTGATACGGATAAAAATTATTGTCTCGTATAACACTGCTGACAAATGTGTGCGATACATTTAGCTGAGCGGCCATAACACGGGTACTTAAACCAGGATCCGCTTCCAACAGATTCAAAATTTCATCTTCCGCTCGCAAATATCGCATTGGACGGTCACCACCTCCGAAGGCTCCGGCGACGGCGACGGGCTGCAAACTTCCAGTGTCGCGTGCTCTTTGTAATAAATTTCTAAATCGGTTTGGCGGTGGTAAGTGTCGTTCAGGAAATCGCTCTTGATAAATTCTTACAGCTTCCGCGAAATTACACCGAGTTTCACCGTAAATAAGAAACATGTCTGCCAATTCAATGTTTGAATAAAGGTATCGCGCTTTGTAGATGTTTCATGGATTAAGTTTCACCATAGACTAAACAGCAAACTATTTTTATGTTTAAAAATCATCCACCCTCGCCGCTCTTATCTAAACATTTCAATAAGAGTGGAGATAAAGTGAAGTGTGAACCTAAGAAGAAAAAATATTGAATTTCATTAACACGTTTAGAAAATATTCGGAATTTAGTCAGCAATGGGTACTTATGAAAACGATAACATAGACATAATTCTTCACAATCTGACCCACTATTCTCTGGATGGTGTAATTCGATACCCAAATCGTTTAATAACTACCAGTCTATGTGGAATCTCTCCTAAAATACACAATGTGCGCGTATACCAGATACCACAAACATGTGGCCTATTATTAGTAATTATTTTTAGTAATTATTTGTGAGCTATGTACTATATATATTTTAACGGATTTTCCTTCTAAAATTTAAGTAATTTACAAAAAATCCTGATTACATGTTACAAGAGGCAACTGTACGCGTCGGTAGGCTAGGGCATGGGTAAGCAAAGAAAATAAACTCTTTTTAGGTGATAATTCAAACTAAGTAAGACAAATCGTTGGGCACCACTCGATTTGGGGGTAGCCAATGAATGTTCTCCCAAAAAAATAGAGAAACTTGAGAGGGCGTAACCGGTGGAAACAAGTGAGAAAATTACTTAATAAAATAAAAAAAATTAGGGCGGTTTAAATAAATTTAATTGACAAGTGAAATAAATAATATTCACAAATATTAATCGAACAATAGCAATATTTAAATCACATAGTGCATCACAGTGACCACAGGGCCGTGCAAAAAAAATAAGTAAAAAGTTCTCTTACGCAAATTAATTTACCTACTTGAATAACTAGTTAAACTTAATAACCAGCCTGTCTATCCAACACAAAAATATATAAAAAAAATATAAATCACTCACCACAATTTTCCTGGATGATGAAAGCAGCGCTGCCCCCAGTCCATTCACTACGCTAGTGATAAAAACTAATATTTTGGGTACGAACAAACAGGGCTATATATTAGTTTATTGATATTTTCTCCCGCTATTATGGGGAATTTTACTATTTCACAAATTAGTATTAATTAAAGCAAATTGGCTTAAACTTTCTTTCGGCACGGCCGCGTAAGTGCAATTTACAACAAAAAAATATGGAATTTTAAAACAACCACTAATTTAACGCAAATTACGAAACAATAATAAAAAAAAAACATCAAACTGGACTTCGCGGAAAACTGCATTTGCTCGCCCTTTGGCTGAATCACAGGGGGGGGGGGGGTCACACTCGGATATTAGACGCCTGTCAAGTCGCCTGATGCCTCGCAACCAAATTTGGAAGGGTCTCGTTATCTCTTTCGCTCCCAATTCAACGGGTGCCCTTCCGCAACCCACTCAGCCTTCTCATACGCCCTTAACAGGCGGTTTAGCCTTAGTTGAATCTCGCCCTAGCTAGATCGCCAGATAAACCTTTCGATTCTGAATTTAAAGAAAAAAACATCTTTAATGGACGGTCGGTTCGGAAAAACAAAAATTAAAACATACCTGGCGAAATTAAAATATCCGCAATCTCAGGTGTAATGAGAACTCGCGGGGCGAACTCAAATAACTTTTGCACGGGGTAACTACACTTTTCGAACACAATTCAAACTCCGTCCGGTTTAACATTCGTCCCCGCACACAGTTCTCCAATTAATCTCTTGTATTCCCATTTTTTTTCCGAACCGAGCGTGACCAGACCAAAAAAAATTTGGCGTGCGAACGATGAATGCCTCGCGCGGGCATTAACTATAGGCAGCCTAATACACCATATAAATTCAAAATGATTAATTTTTACTCGGATAAAATTGAACCGTTATACTCCCCTCGTTCCTCACAAAAAAAAAGAAAAACGTGTTTTTCTGTTTTTTTTTAGTACCAAAAGACAACACAAATTGCAACAAGCAGTATTTTTCCACAACGACCCAATAACAAAAAAAACCTACACAGCTTTCGGCATGTTGTTGGAAATTGGCTATTCAGAAATGTCAGAATCGGAACCGAACCAAGGCTTTAAATCCTTTACATGCCAATTACCGATATTTTGCTTCTCTAGATCTTCCAATTGATATACTAAGTTGCCAATCTTAGCTGTAATCCGGCAAACTCGAAATTTTGGGGCAAGCTTGGCAGCGAAATGTCTCGTACCGGAAGACAAAACCTTATTTCTGCACCAAACCTTGTCCCCAATCTCAAATGCCTGGATTGGACGCTTGTCTCGATCATAAGTCTTAGCGTTTTTCTCATATGCCTGCCTCAGGCGTACCTTGACCTCCAGGTATAGCGCTGGTAGATTTTCTAGGTCGCTCGTATATTGTTCTACTTGGGCGTCCAAGCTAAGAGTCTCTAATTCCTTAACCCTACCGTAATATTCACCCCGAAGAGGGACGTAACGGCCGAAATTTAGTGCAGCGGGAGTGATCCTAGTTACTTCATGAACGGCGGTACGCAACGCATATCCAATGTGGTATATCTCCTTATCCCATGTACGGTGATCGGCATTGTTCACAAAGGATCTAATGGTCGCACCAATTGTGCGATTGTACCTCTCAACGAAGTTCACTTGAGGGTGATACTTCGCATTATACCATAACTTAACTCGGTATTCTCTCGCTAACGATTTGACTTTCTCGGATGCAAATTCCGTTCCGTTATCACACATCATTATTTGGGGGGCACCAAACAAAAGGAAGACCTCATTTTCTAAATATTCCACTATTTTGGGCCCCGCAGCTTGGCGAAGGGGCTTGAGCAAGGTGAATTTGCTAAACCAGTCTGTAACAACTAAAAGATAAGCGAATCCCTTACTCGATCGAGGAAGAGGACCAATGATATCACAGGCGATAAGCTGGCACGGAAAAGATATCTTCTTGGGCTTCCCCATGAAGCCTGGTCTTCCCGAAGTAGCTATCTTCTGTGCCCCACATACTTCGCACGATCTCACATATCTCTGAACATCACCACGCATACGAGGCCAATAATACAAATCTCGCACTCGATTTAACGTTTTATAAACCCCAAAGTGACCTGCAGCAGGATCATCGTGACAAGACCGGAGCACCTTCGTCCTATCTTGTTTTGGTACAACAACTTTCCATGCAGGGAAATTTAAATGAAATCCATGTGGATCCGATACGTGCTTATACAGTCGCTCATTAATAACAGCCCACCCAGAAAATAAGTCTGGTGTCTCTGCCACCCCCGTCATTATTCTCTGATACCAGGGGTCATTGAGAACAGTGTCGTCGGAAAATTCGAGATTAAAAAGCTCTAGAGGCGCTCGTGACAGGGCATCAGGAACAACATTAATGGAGCCTTTTCTATGCTCGAGATCCATATCATATTGTTGTATTTTTACGGCCCATCGTGCTAACCTGCCTACAGGGTCCTTGAGGTTCTGGAGCCACAACAATGAGTGGTGGTCAGTAAGTACCCTAAAACGAGTCCCTTCGACGTAAGGACGAAATTTTTCCAAACCGAACAGCACCGCTAGACACTCTCGTTCAGTGACCGTGTATTTCCTTTCCGCGTCAGTCAACGTGCGGCTGGCATAGGCGATAGGTGATTCTTGGCCCTCTTCTCCGACTTGCGTAAGAACACAACCAAGGCCAACATTGGACGCGTCACATTGAATGGTAAAAGGGCGACTGAAATCTGGGCTGGCAAGTACAGGGGCTGATATTAAGGCTTGTTTAATGTTATTAAATGCTTGGTCAGCTTCCGTATTCCAAACAATTTTTTTTGTCTTTTTCCGTTTTTTAGTTAAGGCGGTGATTGGGGCAGTCAGAGTGGAAAAATTTGGTACAAATCGTCGGTACCATGAAACGAGCCCTATAAATCTCCGCACCTGTGTTGCGGTTTCCGGTTGCGGATACTCCACCATCGCGCTCACTTTATCTGGATCAGTCCGTAGACCTAATCGATCAACGACAAAACCCAAATATTTCAAGGATGCCTTGAAGAATTCACATTTCTCTATATTCACCGTGAGATTCGCACCCTTAAGCCTAGTGCATACTTCCTTCAAAACGCGCACGTGCTCCTCGAAAGTGGGAGTAGCGATAATCACATCGTCCAAGTAGACGAAACAAAAGGGTTCCAACTCTGGCCCTAAAATACGGTCCATAAGACGCTGTTGCGTCTGCGGAGCATTATTAAGGCCAAAAGGCATGACTACAAATTCAAACAATCCCTTACCGGGTACCGCAAATGCCGTCTTTTCGCATGATTTGTCCTCTAGAGGAATCTGCCAAAATGCAGACTTCAGATCAATGCTGGAAAGGTATTGGGCTCCGTTTAGGCTGGTCAAAATATGATCTACCAGCGGTAAAGGATATGCGTCACGCTTTGTAAGAGAGTTAAGTTTTCTGCCGTCGAAGCAGAACCGTAGTGTGCCATTAGATTTTTTCACAAATAGCACTGGCGAGCACCAAGGACTGTTGGACTTCCTAATAACACCTAACGCTTCCATCTCCTCGATCTCCCTGTAGAGACATTGTAACATATGTGGTGATAAAGCGTACTGTCTCTGCTTTACAGGTTGGCTATCACCGGTATCAATAACATGAGTAATTTTTGTTGTCCTTCCCAATTTTGCTCCACATTGCCATGACAACTCTTCAAATTTCTTTATTATCTCATTTAATACGACCAACTGGGCTTTTGTTAGATCCTCTCTTCCTTTGATTTTTGGATCCACTAATTCACAAATTCCTAGAGAAGTATGATCATTTTTTGCAACATAAGATTCCGAGGCAAAGTCCAGACTCAAGCCAAACAACCGGCAGAAATCTACACCAAGAATCAAAAATCGCGAAACCGAGGGAACTATCAGCAACTTCTGTGACTTCACAACTCCATCTAGGCAAATAGGCAAATAGACGTAACCTTGAACCGATTGCTGGGTGCCATCCGCGGTATGCAAGCCTTGCAACGTACATTTATGCACCTGCGGAGAAATAAGTTCTAGTAATTTGCTTCCTGGGCCACCAATAACTGAGACGCATGCACCAGAATCCACCAGAGCGGTGCAAGAAATATCGTAAATACTAATATTAATGAAGGGCCTTCGATCACTGCCCTCATTAGTCGAAATTGGTGAAACTTCTTGTTGAGAAGGTACTTCTGGATCAGTATAAAACTCCGACACCTTACTCAACCATAACTTCCAGTCTTGAGAATTTATTGTGGGCCTGGATTGGCGGAGGGAGGTGCGACCCTTCGCCTCTCTCCTCCTCCGTTTCCCGAACAGTTGGGACAATTTATTCGAATGACGTTTGGTGCTCCGCAACCAAAACAAAATCTTTTGCGCTGCGGACAGTTTGCAGCAAAATGCCCTAATTTACGGCAATTAAAACAATTCGCTTCGCCCCTGCTGGTCTCTTGTAATGTGTTCGGGTCCCTAATATCTTGAACTGCAGCAACTTCGGTCCGCGGCTTCGGCATCGTTGTCTCAAGACGGCGACAAACTTCACACAATCTTTCTACCGATGAGATTTCTAATAGTGCCAAGTGAGGTTTGTAGAAAGGCAACAAGTTCTTTCGAATAACCTTTAATTTCTCAGTGACAGAGGGAGCTGTCTCGAGTCTCCTAAAAAGTCCTTCCATTTGTGCAACGAAAATAATCACCTTCTCTGTGGGTTCCTGTTTTCTAGATCTGATTTCTTCCCAAAGGACATCTTCAGCATCATATGGAAGGAAGGTAGTCTTAGGGGCCGCCGCTAGTTCACTCCAATTGCCATACGATTTACCAAAACTCCTAAACCAAGTCAAGGCTGCTCCGGTAAACAAGTCGGTGGCAGAAGCAAACAATAATTCGTCTGGTACGTTTCGAGACACTTGTAGCTCCTGCACTCTCTCCAAGAAATCTAACAAAACATCACCCTTCCCGTCAAAGGTTACTTCCCATTTGTAAACCGGTGTGGTTTTAATAGCCAGTGGTGGTTTTACAGGTGCTAGTGGTGGTTTTACACGTGCTAGTGGTGGTTTTACTGGTACCTGTTGAGTTGGGACTTGAACTGCTTGTTGTTCTTTATCTTGTTCCACTTCTTTTTCTACTGCTAAAATACGAACCATCACATTTGCCCGGAAACGGTCGACTGCACCTTTTGGCCAACGCTTGACACGTCCCCTTAGGTGAGCAAGACGACTAACCAACTTCGCTCTTACGTCGTCACCCAAAGGATTCCCACTTGCCAGTTGATCATCGATATGGTTTAAACTTCGATTAATTCCCTCTCTTTCTGCCTCCAAGTCAAAATCATCCAACCTATAAATAATTCCCCTTACATAATCCTGAGCTAAACGTTTATTAAGTGCCTTTTGCTTTACAGACTCATGACAATTTTCAGACAAACCCCTTAGCCTTACTTCGTAATTCAATTCATGCGTAAGAAGATCGTTCGCGTCGAATTCCTGGTTCATGATTGCTTATTAAATTCTTTTAAAATGACCAAGTAACCAACAACCAACTACAAAAACACCTAATAATCTTAGGCTAAGCTAAAATCTATAAGACTAGCAAATCAACAATAAATATTTCTTGAAACCACCCTGTATAATAGCCTTAATAATTCATCAAAATAAAATAATAGAGAAAATCACCCTGTATATCCGAGTACAAAGTCAACCACAAAATTAAACAATATAAAAAAAGACACCCTGTATATCAGCATAATTATTCAACAACAAAATTAAATAATTTAGAAAATAGCCCTGTATATCAGCGTAATAAATTTTCGAAAATTTAAGCAATTAAAAAAAATCACCCTGTATATCAGCGTAATTATTTAACCTATTTTATTCCTTAATAAATTAAATATCGAAACGAGTAAATTTCCAACAATGTGATTCAGTCAATTGTACAAACAAATTCAGTTTCATTTGTTTCGCTTATTTTATTTTATTTTTTTTTTTACTGCGAGTATCTACAAAAACTATATTCAAACCGTCCTCAAGATGTTAAAAGTAACTAATAATAATAAGCAGAAAAAATATATTATTTTGGTCTTAATTAATTCGAGAGTATAAGCGATTGCAATTATGTAAGAATATTAAACAATTGCAAAGATATTTTATTTTCCTCGAGCCCCACGTTGGGCGCCAATTTTGTAACGGATTTTCCTTCTAAAATTTAAGTAATTTACAAAAAATCCTGATTACATGTTACAAGAGGCAACTGTACGCGTCGGTAGGCTAGGGCATGGGTAAGCAAAGAAAATAAACTCTTTTTAGGTGATAATTCAAACTAAGTAAGACAAATCGTTGGGCACCACTCGATTTGGGGGTAGCCAATGAATGTTCTCCCAAAAAAATAGAGAAACTTGAGAGGGCGTAACCGGTGGAAACAAGTGAGAAAATTACTTAATAAAATAAAAAAATTTAGGGCGGTTTAAATAAATTTAATTGACAAGTGAAATAAATAATATTCACAAATATTAATCGAACAATAGCAATATTTAAATCACATAGTGCATCACAGTGACCACAGGGCCGTGCAAAAAAAATAAGTAAAAAGTTCTCTTACGCAAATTAATTTACCTACTTGAATAACTAGTTAAACTTAATAACCAGCCTGTCTATCCAACACAAAAATATATAAAAAAAAATATAAATCACTCACCACAATTTTCCTGGATGATGAAAGCAGCGCTGCCCCCAGTCCATTCACTACGCTAGTGATAAAAACTAATATTTTGGGTACGAACAAACAGGGCTATATATTAGTTTATTGATATTTTCTCCCGCTATTATGGGGAATTTTACTATTTCACAAATTAGTATTAATTAAAGCAAATTGGCTTAAACTTTCTTTCGGCACGGCCGCGTAAGTGCAATTTACAACAAAAAAATATGGAATTTTAAAACAACCACTAATTTAACGCAAATTACGAAACAATAATAAAAAAAAACATCAAACTGGACTTCGCGGAAAACTGCATTTGCTCGCCCTTTGGCTAAATCACAGGGGGGGGGGGTCACACTCGGATATTAGACGCCTGTCAAGTCGCCTGATGCCTCGCAACCAAATTTGGAAGGGTCTCGTTATCTCTTTCGCTCCCAATTCAACGGGTGCCCTTCCGCAACCCACTCAGCCTTCTCATACGCCCTTAACAGGCGGTTTTGCCTTAGTTGAATCTCGCCCTAGCTAGATCGCCAGATAAACCTTTCGATTCTGAATTTAAAGAAAAAAAACATCTTTAATGGACGGTCGGTTCGGAAAAACAAAAATTAAAACATACCTGGCGAAATTAAAATATCCGCAATCTCAGGTGTAATGAGAACTCGCGGGGCGAACTCAAATAACTTTTGCACGGGGTAACTACACTTTTCGAACACAATTCAAACTCCGTCCGGTTTAACATTCGTCCCCGCACACAGTTCTCCAATTAATCTCTTGTATTCCCATTTTTTTTCCGAACCGAGCGTGACCAGACCAAAAAAAATTTGGCGTGCGAACGATGAATGCCTCGCGCGGACATTAACTATAGGCAGCCTAATACACCATATAAATTCAAAATGATTAATTTTTACTCCGATAAAATTGAACCGTTATAATATATATATATATATATATATATATATATATATATATATATATATATATATTTTGGTGTTTCGAAAAAAATCGAAACAGCTGGCTCACCGCTTAAATTAAAGATTTTGGTCTACAATAGATGTGAGCAAAAGCATTTGCGATTGAAAAAATATTTAAAGGGTCCCCCGAGCCCCCCAAACATGCTATAGTCATCGGATCAAGGCGAATATTTTATATTTTGTGCCCAGATGAATATACTACAAGCAAAATATGCAAAACCTAACTTGGCGTTAGGTCTAGGTGAGCTACGAATTTTTTAAATAACTTTTTTTCACGATTTTGAAGGGTTTTTTCACCTTTTTTGTTAAAAAGTGGGTTTTAACGACAAGAAATCAAGTTGCACCCGCGATTTGTCCTGAGAAGTATATTTAATAATGGGATAACATTATCTTCAGCGATGAGTCTCGGTTCTGTTTATGGGCTCATGATGGTCGCAGAAGAGTGAGACGTCGACGCGGTGAACGCAGAATTTTACAATTTGCTGTTGAAAGACATACGACTCTTACACAGGGAGTCATGGTTTGGGGGGCGATAGCATATGGTAGTCGGTCTCCTCTAGTTTTTTTAGAAGCAAGTCTTAACGCGATTCGGTGTATTGACAACATTTTACGGCCAGTGTTAGTGCCCTATGTAAATGGCTTGCAGAACCCCATTTTTCAGCAAGATAATGCTCGGCCTCACACAGCGGCCATTACAAGACAGTTTTTTGATAGTGCCGAAATCAATTTGTTACCTTGGTCATCTCGTTCTCCAGATCTATCGCCAAAAGAACATGTTTGGGATATGATAGGTGTTAGAATAAGTAACTTACAGCGCCCCGCTAACACTGTAATGGAACTTAGAGGTCAAATTATCGAAGTTTAGAATGAAATACCCCAAGTCGATATTGACAGCCTGATTTCTAGCATGCCTCGACGTGTTAATGAGTGTTTGGGAAATCGTGGAGGCCCAACACATTATTAATTTTTATTCATTTGTTTTTTTGTTTTTTAAGTTGATTTTTTGATCATCGATACAGTTCGTTTACATGATCAAATTGTGTAAATTTTATTAAAATCGTGCAATAAATACTTGGTGTTCTGTTTTTTTTTTTTGAAAGGCAGTATATATATATATATATATATATATATATATATTATAGGGTGTCCGTATTTCGAGGAAATGCATGGGGATCTCGGTTATTTGAAGAGTTAGAGAGTTGGTTAAATTAGGGCAACGTAAAATTTGAAGCCCAACAATAATCCGAAAACAGATTTAAAATATCTTTTTTTGTTTTCGAGATATTGCCAAAAAACTATTTTTTTCAAATTTCGTTTTTATTTTTTTATTCAAAAACTATTGGATCTAGGAATTTGCAACTTTTACATTATATAGGCACTTTTTAATCAGGAATTTAGTAGTGTACTTACATTTAAAATAACTTTAATATCTTCTCCAGAACCATAGCCAACTTTTGTTTTTCTTATGGGCGCCATATTGGATATTCATATTTTTGGAAAGAACTTTTTTTTCTGAATTCAACGGTATATCACGGTATTTTGCGTTTCATTTGAAACAAAGCAACCTTTTTTTTTAAGAGTGCCTTGAAAACAGTTGCACATTTTAGAATTCCTGAGGCCTACAACTATATTTTTTTAGGGAAGGAACCAGAATAATCACTCTGCTGATTGATGAAGTTTTTCATAATATTAAATAATAATAAACAAATTAATTAAATATCTCTTGAACTAAAATTATCACAAACTTAGAGTAAGTGTTCGAATATATCACTATTGACCTCCAAACATAATTCTAGTCTTTTCCTTAAATTTTGGACTGCCCGAAAAATGTCTCTTCTTCTTAATTGCTGAATGGTAACTATTATAATTCTTCTTAAATCCTCTTTGTCCTCTGGAATAGTTTTATAAACTTTTACTTTTATAGCTCCCCAAAGAAAATAATCTAGAGGTGACAAATCAGGTGAGCGAGCTGGCCAACGTATATCACCATTATTTGCCAAAACTTTATTTGGAAACATTTCGGACAGACAATTAGCGACAATTTGGCTGTTGTGAGGTGGTGCACCATCTTGTTGAAACCATACATTTCTTAACATATTTAAGGGGATGTTATTGTCTACGTAATCACTTAAAAATGTTCTTAAAAAATCGTGATATCTCTGTGAATTTAATGTATCTTCGTAAATGTATGGACCTACAATATTGTCTCCCAAAATACCGACCCATACATTTAGTCCGAATCGCACTTGTCGTCGTCTTTCTTCATGTTGTCTAGGATTATTTATACTCCACACATGTTCATTATGCCTACTGAATATCCCTGTGTTGGTAAAACGGCATTCGTCAGACCATATCACATTTGACAAGAAATTCGGATTTTCGTTTAATTTTCCATCTCCAGGATGGAGTAACTTTAATTTTGAATGGGCGATATTTATTTTTTTTCAAAATTCTCCATACGTATTGAAACGTCACACCAAACTGGTTCGCAAGTTCTCTCGTTGAGGAAGAAGGGTTATCTTGAATCTAGGGGAATAAATATTATCTTATTGTAATTAAAATGAAATCATTTTACCGCTTGCAAAATTTGGTTTTCATTTTCATGGGGTTGGTGATATCCATATCTTTGTCGTGGCTTTACGAAGGAACCATATTCCAATAAATTTGTATGTAGTTTTATGAAATGACTTTCACTTGGCTGTTGCCTTTCTGGATAGCGCTGTAGATAGACTTCGGATGAAATACGTACATTTTTGTTTGAAGTATAATAAACTTCGATCATATCTCGTTTTTCTTGGTTCGAAAACACCATTTTTAACTTTATTTTATGTATTATGTATAATGATCGTATCTTATTGACACATCAATAACTGAATAACGTATCAATTTTATTGTTCCCAAAGCACTCTTTACAAAAAACAAAAGGTTGCTATGTTTCAAATAAAACGCAGAATAAATTATAAGTGTGATATTCCGTTTAATTCAGAATAAAAAGTTCTTTCTAAAAATATGAAAATCCAATATGGCGCCCATAAGAAAAACAAAAGTTGGCTATGGTTCCGGGGAAGATATTAAAGTTATTTTAAATGTAAGTCCACTACTAAATTCCTGATTAAAAAGTGCCTATATAATGTAAAAGTTGCAAATTCCTAGATCCAATAGTTTTTGAATAAAAAAATAAAAACGAAATTTGAAAAAAATAGTTTTTTGGCAATATCTCGAAAACAAAAAAGATATTTTAAATCTGTTTTCGGATTATTGTTGGGATACAAATTTCACATATTTGCCCTAATTTAACCAACTCTCTAACTCTTCAAATAACCGAGATCCCCATGCATTTCCTCGAAATACGGACACCCTGTATATATATATATATATATATATTTTTCGATGTTCGATATTTTTCGATGTTCGATATTTTTCGATGTTTCGATGTTCTCTATGGGGATCTCGGAAACTATAAGAGATAGAAAAACGGTTAAATGGGGAAAGAAGTGTAGTTTTATAGGACGAATAAAATGACATTTTCAAAATATTTGAAAAAGTCAAGGGTAACTAAATATTTTGAATGAAGTAAAATGTGTCAATTTTTTGAAATCAATATATCTCTATTATTATCATAGATAGAAAAAAACTGTAATGGACAAAGTTGTAGAAAATTTTACACAGATTACTAACAAAAAATCAAAAAAAAAATTCGCCCATATTTTGGGAGATATGACACAAACTTACCTTTTTTTATTTGTTTTTTTTAATGGAACACCCTGTATTTATTCAACTTTTCTAATGACATTTTTCAACCTCTACATTGTTATCCATTTAGTTTTTTTATTATGTTACAGTGTTGTTAATTTACATTTTTTTTCTCCAAGTATCATGCATAAGCAAGCTCAACTTTAAAAAATCGTAGCGACCTCGTGTTTTGAAGGTAAGAATAACTTTTAGCAAATATCTCAGTGTAGTTAATAAGCAACGTTTTATTAATGAGCAATTGAAATTTAGTAATACAGGGTGTTCAGAGCAACATGCCAAACTTTGCAAATTTCAAAGCGGTATAACCCATTTTTTTTTTTTTAATGGAATGCTCTCTATTTTATGTCATTATTCGAAAGGTCTATTTCTTCTCTTCAATTTGATGGGGCATATCTTATGTCTAAACCCCATAGTTGTTGAGATATTCAATATTTTTCACAAAAGTATCCATTTAACTACATTTCTATGCACTCTAGTAGGCCATGCTGAGACGAAACAACTGTCAAAATGTAATTAAAAGTCAATGTGAGATGAATAAATACAGATAATACTTGAAAATTATTAATACAAAAGAGGAACGATACTACAGTAAATGTTCAAAATGTTTTCCATTTTCATTTAGGCACAAATTAATTCGCCGCTGAAAAGACCTATTCACTCTTTCTAACATTTCAGGTGAAATACTTGCAAAAGCATTAACAATTCGTTGCTGCATATTCATTGGGGTTGTTGGTGCTTCCTTATAAACAATTTCTTTTACATATCCCTACAAGAAAAAATCAATTTTTGTTAGATCCGGAGATCTAGCAGGCCATCTAGTGGCTCCATTCCTACCAATACATTGGTTGGGGAAAATACCATCAAGAAATGTCCTCACATCTCGCGAGAAGTGGGGGCACCTGCGCACTTCTCGCGAGATGTGAGGACATTTCTTGATGGTATTTTCCCCAACCAATGTCTTGTTGAAACCACAGCCTGTTTCTTGTATGTTGAGGTATATGAGCTAATAACCCGGGTAATACATTTCGCATAAAGTGCAAATACATATGCCCATTTAGATGGCCTTCGAAGAAATGTGGACCTACCACATGGTTTCCAATAATTCCTTCCCAGACATTCAATGACCATCGATGCTGATGATCAACTTGTCTCATAACATGCGGATTTTCAGTTGAATAATAATGAAAATTGTGCCTGTTGACAGATCCGCTGTTATGGAACGTCGCCTCATCCGGGAATAAAACATACTGGAAAAAAGGAGGATCCTCCTGTATTTTTAGTCTTGCTCAGATACAAAATTCGGAACGAAACTGAAAATCAGAATTACTCAGTTCTTGATGTAACTGAATATGATATGCATGATATCGATTTTTCTTCAGAATGCGTTGTACTGACCTCTCGCTTATGCTGGTTGCTTCACAGATGTCTTTTTGGCTCAAGTTGAGATGCTCAGTTGCTGTTAAGAGCACTGAAAATTGGTTTTCCTCATTGGTGATAGGTTTTGTTCTTTCTTGTTTTCTGTAATGTACACTTCCCGTTTCAATAAATCTATTGAGCAGGTTCCTAAAACATTTCTCTTCCGGATGTCTTTAGTCGGGATAACGTGTCGCGTAAATTCTAGCCGCCAATAAACAATTTCTATCAGTCTCCCCTAATACAAAAATCATATCGACTAGTTCGTCTTTTTCGAAATTCATCGTAATTATATGCTGTCTACTTTTACCACGAAACGAAGAATCACTTTACAAATCACAAATTAACGTTTCGAATTTCGACATAATCAAATGTCACACTGACACTTACATTACATTTTGACAGTTGTTTCGTCGCAGCATGGCCTACTAGAGTGCATAGAAATGTAATTAAATGGATACTTTTGTGAAAACTATTGAATATCTCAACAACTATGAAGTTTAGACATAAAATATGCCCCATCAAATTAAAGAGAAGAAAAAGACCTATCGAATAATGACATAAAATAGGGAGCATTCCATTTAAAAAAAATGGGTTATACCGCTTTGAAATTTGCAAAGTTTGTCATGTTTCTCTGAACACCCTGTACTACTAAATTTAAATTGCTCAATAATAAAACGTTGCTTATTAACCACACTGAGATATTTGCTAAAAGTTATTCATACCTTCAAAAAACGAGGTCGCTACGATTTTTTAAAATTGAGCTTGCTTATGCATGATACTTAAAGAAAAAAATTGGAAATTAGCAACACTGTACCATAATAAAAAACTAAATGGACAACAATGTAGAGGTTGAAAAATGTCATTAGAAAAGTTGAATAAATACAGGGTGTTCCATTAAAAAAACAAATATTTTTGTTATACTGCAAAATTGGGACACTCTGTATGTTTGAAAATAATGTTACGCCATAAATATTTTTAAATCAATAATTTTTTGTACGAAACATTTTTTTGTTTTTTTCACGGGAATGGCGCTAGGAAAGCCCGACTCACTGTTGCAGGACCCTGTATATATATATATATATATATATATATATATATATATATATATATAATATATACTCAATGACATTAGAAGCGTAACACCAAGAAGGAATGATTTTTTTGAATTCATATTTTAGCAACAGAGTGACTATATTTAAAGCATACATTGATAACAATTTCAACCTTGTGCCTTTTATATTTATTGTGAAAAAAAAAATATTTCACTTTTTATTTTTTGATAAAACTATTTATATGAGCTGTTTAGTACAGATGTTTTCAGTTTTCGTGTTTCCGTTGAGTGTGTTAAGCTTAAATAAAATGCCTCGAGTCCGAAGACGTCCACAATATCACCATTTGAGCGATTTTGACCGGGGTCGAGTTGTTGCTTATCGAGATGTCGGTATGTCCTATCGCGAAATTACCCGCCGTATTGATTCCACTGCAGCAACTGTAATACGTGTGTATTAGGTATGGACAGAAGAAGGTAGAGGAGCAAGAAGAAGACCAATTGGTCAACCAAGGCATACCACAGAACGTCAAGATCGGCGCTTAAGACAAATAGCCGTGCGAGACCGTTTCGCTACTACGCGTCAAATCGGTGATCAATGGATTGGAGAAGAAGGTAGGCCCGTTAGTATGCGAACCTTATATCGCCGCATTCAATCCATTGGGCTTCTTTCGTACCGTCCAAGATTAGTGCTTCCTTTAACAGCGAGACACTGTCGCCAAAGGTTGGACTGGTGCAGAGAACGGCAGCATTGGGAGGCAGAATGGCACGATGTCGTATTCAGCGATGAATCACGATTTTGTCTAGGCACGCATGATGGCCGTAGAAGGGTACGACGCTACTGTGGAGAACGACCTGATCTTAGGTTTGCTATTGAGAGGTGTGTACACAGGACTGCTGGAGTAATGGTTTGGGGGGCTATTGCTTATGGTATTCGATCACCTCTTGTATTCATTCGAGGCAGTATGACAGCTGCGCGTTATGTTGAAGACGTCATACGACCGACTTTGTTGCCTTATTTAGATGGCCGCCCAGACGTACTTTTTCAACAAGATAACGCACGTTCCCATATTGCTCGTCGAACTATGAACTTTCTTAATGAAGCTGGTGTTAATGTTTTGGTGTGGCCGCCCCGTCCGCCGGATTTAAATCCCATTGAACATGTGTGGGATATCATGTGAAGAAGAATATTCTCTTTGCACCATCCTCCACAGACTCTAGCACAGTTGATCGATGAAATTCAAGTTGCTTGGAACGAGATGCCTCAAGAAGACATCGACCATCTCATTTTGTCGATGCCCAGACGTCTACAGGAGTGTATACAGCAAAGGGGTCGCCAAACACATTATTAATTTTTTTTAGATTGTCTTTTAATAATTCTTTTTTGTATATATATGTATATATACATATATATATATATATATATATATATATATATATACATGTAAAGAAATATACTTTCTTTATACAATTTATTTTGTGCACTTTGCGAGATCTGCGCGTGCCGTGCGCTGTCATCAGCAGTCAACAGATTCGAGACGTTTGGACCAGATCAAAAAAAATACTTACAAATACCGTAACAGTGGACATAAATTGTCGTTTCTTGTTTACAGGTATTCTTTAATCCTGTAATTTTGTAAATAATTAATAATAAACTTGTTTACAGAGAAACACTTTGTGGTCTACTTTACCCAAAATAACAATTGTCTTACAAAACGACAATTTTTGGTTTATAATGGTAACAAAGTTGAAATTCGCATTCCAATATGTGGTTTCCCCAAAAGATAAGAAGACAAGTGTCGTAATCATAACCTCGATTACTACAGAGGATAATAGGAAGTATGTGCTGCCATATGATGTTAGTTTTATAAGTGAACATAGAATACTAATGAAGACGGATGTTTATAAAAGGGTAAAAAAAAGTATAACTCAAATTGGTCAGGAAAGAAATGTATGGATCACACTTACAACGGAAATGGAAAAGACATACTTTGATAAAGAGGGTAATATAATGTTTAATGACTTATATTTAGAACAAATAATAAAAACAGATAAAGTACTACCCATTCATAACAATGAAAACCAACTGAATTTAAAAAACATAGCAGATAAATTTATGATTGAAAAGTTGACATTTAAAAACTCAAATGCCAAACAATGGTTAGAGACATTTGAAAATGAATGCAAAAGGTTAGAAATTGATCAGGATATTACAAAGATTGAAATGTTGAGACTATTTCTAGATAAGACATGCTCAGACTGGTACTCAGCGACTCTGACAATATTAACAATAGAAGCAGGATGGAATGAATGGAGAAGGAGATTTCTAGAATCATTTGCTGACAAAGGATGGAATACAGGAACATATGCTATATATTATAGATATAAAGAAGGTTCATTAATTGAATATGCTATGAGAAAAGAAAAGTTGTTACTAGATATAGACAATGAGATTTCTTCAAAGGTCCTAGTGTTACTTATAGCCGCAGGATTGCCAGAGTTCATTAGAAATAAAATTGACAAAGAAAAATGTAACAACTCGACTGAACTATTGCGTGACATTAGAAAATATGAATATTTGATTAATAAAGGCAGTTTTTCAAAGAAGAACGAAGATAAACGTGACAACAAGAAGAGATACGAAAGAAAACAGCCGTGCAAGAATTGTGAAAGCTTAAATAAAGGTATCAGATATCATCCCGAAGAGACATGTTGGTTTAAAAAGAAAGAAGGAATTAAAAGCAACTCAATTATTGAAGTAAATCTAAATGCTGAAGCAAAAAACGAGTAAGTACACCATTGATTAAAGTAAAAATATTATTAGAAGATAAGTTAGAGGTAATGGGAACATATGATCCAGGTTCCCAGGTCTCCCTAATCAATCCAAAATTTTGCAAAATTAGAAAAAAGATAAAAGATGTAAATAAAATATATTTGAAAACAATCAATGGTGTGACAGAAACAAAAGGATTAGTAACCATAAAAGCAAAAATCTTCAATATAGAAGATTACATAGATGTATTCATTATAGGAGAAGATAACTGTGAAGACTTTATTATAGGATTAGACATTATAAAAAAAATTCAAACTAATCCAAGATGAAAACCTACAAATATCACAACAACAAATTAAACACTCAGAAAAAGCAGAAAAGAATATTACTATGAACATTAATCATAATAAAACTAAAAAGTGTTTAGTTAATTTCAATGAACATATAGAAACAAATGAATTCGAAATAAATCTAAAACATCTAGATGACATAAAAAAAAGTAAAATTGAAAATCTAATAGAACAATATAAAACTATATTTGCAAAAGATAAATACGATATAGGCGTAGTAAAAGATTATGAGGCGAGAATAGATTTGATAGTAGACAAATATTGCTGTAAAAGGCCATATCGATGTTCAATAGAGGACAAAAGAGAGATAGAAACACAAGTAGCAAAGCTATTAGAAAAGAATATAATTGAAGAATCATACAGCCCATTTGCTGCACCAGTAACACTAGCATACAAAAGAGATGAAGGAAAGAAAAGCCGTCTATGCATTGATTTTAGAGATATAAACAAGAACATTGTACCACAAGCTCAACCATTTCCACTTATAGATGACCTAATAATTAAAGCCAGAAATTGCAAATATTTTACCACATTAGATATAAATTCTGCCTTCTGGGCGATACCACTCCGAATCGAGGACAGAAAAAAAACTGGTTTTGTAACACAAGAAGGACATTATCAGTGGACATGTCTTCCATTTGGTTTAAAAACATCACCAGCAATATTCCAAAGGGTACTGAGTAGTATTTTAAGAATACACAAACTAACGGAATTTACAGAAAATTATATTGACGATATATTGATTTATTCATCAAATTTTGAAAAACACCTTAAAAATATAGAGCAGGTATTGGAAGCAATTATAAAAGAAGGATTTAGATTGAAATTTAAAAAATGTACATTTGCTTCGAATTCTGTTAAATACTTAGGGCACATAATAGAAAATAACACAGTAAGACCAATAAAAGATAATCTGATTTCAATACAGAATTTTCCAACTCCAAGAACTCAGAAAAATATCAGACAATTTTTAGGAAAAATCAACTTTTACCATGCGTACATACCAAATAGTTCAATAAAATTAGAACCATTACATAGATTATTGAGAAAAGATACAAAATTCATATGGTCGGAGGAATGTGAAAATGCTTTTACAGAAATGAAGAAGTTGTTATGTTCTCAACCAATTTTGGAGATATTCGACAAGGATTTGCCAATAAAAATTTATTCTGATGCATCACTTGAAGGAATTGGAGCGATACTGAAACAAGTACAAAGAAATGGACAAGAAAAACCTGTAGCATATTTTTCAAAAAAATTGAATGAAACCCAAAAGAAAAAGAAAGCAATATATCTGGAGTGTTTGGCGATTAAAGAAGCAGTGAAATATTGGCAACATTGGCTAATTGGAAGAAAGTTTGAAGTATATTCCGACCACAAACCGCTTGAAAACTTGAATGTAAAAGCGAGAACAGATGAGGAATTAGGCGAATTAACTTATTACTTATCACAATATAACTTCCAAATAAAATATATGCCAGGAAAAAATAACGTTGAAGCAGACTGTCTGAGCCGAAATCCAGTATTAGATTCAAATGATAATACTGAAGAAATGCTAAAAATAGTTAACATAACTCAAATTGATGAAATAAGAACAGACCAAGAAAAAAATTAAATAATACGGAAAATAAAATCAAAATTAATAAAGAAGAATGGAATATACTATAAAAAAGTTAAATCTAAAGAGAAAATAATTTTGTCTGAAGAATTGAGTATCAAGCTGATTAAAGAAATTCACACAGAATGGTGCCATACAGGAGTAAGACAGACAATGTACAGAATATGTCCGTACTATACATCAAAAAATTTAACAGAAAATATCAAAAGAATATGTAGAAATTGTGATGTATGTATACAAAATAAAACAAGAGGAAAAAAATTTGGATTATTGTCTCAATTGGGACCACCGACTGAACCATTTGAGATAATGTCTATTGACACCATCGGAGGATTTGGAGGACGAAAATCAACAAAAAAATATCTCCATCTACTAGTCGATCATTTCACTAGATATGCATTCATTTTAACTTCAAAGACACAGAATTCCACAGATTTCATTAAACTTATTCAAAAAGTGTTAGAAACAGACAAAATTGGAACGATATTAACTGACCAATATCCTGGAATAAATTCAAATGAATTTAAAAAATTCTTAGAAAGAAACAATGTTAAATTGATATTCACCGCAGTTAATTCACCATTCTCAAACGGTTTAAATGAAAGACTTAATCAAACTTTAGTCAATAAAATAAGATGTAAGATAAATGAAAAAAAATATAAAAAAGCATGGACAACAATTGCAAGAGAATGTTTAGATAAATACAATAAAATTGAACATTCAACAACGGGATTTGCACCAGAGTACTTATTAAATGGCACAGACACAAGCATCATACCAGAAGAATTGAAAAGAAATAAAAACAAAAATGAGTGGATTAAAGATAGAAAATCTGCTTTAGAAAGATCAATAAAATCACATGATTACAATAAAAAACAGTACGACAAAAATAGAAAACATCATGAGTACAATGTAAAAGACATGGTATATATAGAAAATGGCAATAAATTAAATAGAAGAAAACTTGATCATCTGAGAATTGGACCTTTTGAAATAATAGAAAAAATATCAAACACCATATATAAAATCAGGACCAATAAGAGGAACTTGGAAACCAGTTTATTCCATATATCAAAACTTATACCAACTGAAGAAGCGGACACAGAAGAAGAAGAATAAAAAAGAAAATCGTTTCTCCCTGGGGGAGGGGAGATGTAAAGAAATATACTTTCTTTATACAATTTTATTTGTGCACTTTGCGAGATCTGCGCGTGCCGTGCGCTGTCATCAGCAGTCAACAGATTCGAGACGTTTGGACCAGATCAAAAGAAATACTTACAAATACCGTAACAGTGGACATAAATTGTCGTTTCTTGTTTACAGGTATTCTTTAATCCTGTAATTTTGTAAATAATTAATAATAAACTTGTTTACAGAGAAACACTTTGTGGTCTACTTTACCCAAAATAACAATTGTCTTACATACATATATATATATATATATATATGTGTGTGTGCTAGTGCCAGGCGGAGTGAACTGCTGAAGTTTTTTTTTTTTTTATCTAACATGAAGTTGTGCCGTTTGTTAACAAAAATTTAAGCTTATCGTCTTCTGACTGAAATTGGGCTAGGTCCGGTAATTCTAAAATATTAATTTCGACACGCGATAACGTATCCGCGACATCGTTTTCTTTACTGGGAACAAACCTAACGTCAGTAGTGAATTGCGCGATAAAAGTTAAATGTCTGTGCTCAAGTCCTGAATAACGATCTGAAGTTGAATTTATGGTAGCAATCAATGGTTTATGGTCTGTAAAAATGATAAAATTACGACCTTCGAGATAATATTTTAATTTTTTAATTGCCAAATAAACGGCCAGTAATTCACTACCGAATGTACTGTATTTGCGTTCTGTTGTTGAAAATGATTTTGAAAAGAAAGCTAGCGGTCGAAGAACGCCAGATTTTTCCTTCTGCTGCAAGACCGCACCAGCAGCGGAATCAGATGCGTCTACCATAATGCTTAACTCCTAATTTGGGTCTGGTAGGCTAAGCATAGCACAGTCGGCTAGTGCAGCCTTGACTGCCGTATATGCTTGTAGTGCAGGTTGTGACTATACCAGGGGTTTGTTGCGTGGAGTTTGAGATGCAAGTTGGTTGAGCGGTGCAAGTATTCTTGAGCATAATTTTATAAATCTGTGGTAGAAGTTTACCATGCCAAGGAAACGTTGAAGTGATTTCTGGTCAGATGGTTGTGGAAAAGACATGATTGCATAAACCTTAATTTGTAATGGTTTGATGCCTGAACTGTTAATTATATGACCTAAGAAATCTAATTTTGTTTCGCCGAAAATACATTTGTCGTTATTAATTTTGATTCCAAAAGTTGTTAATCGTTGAAAAATTTGTCGGAGGTGTTGTACGTGCTCATGTTCGTCTTTACTAAAGACTAAAATGTCATCCGTTTCTCAAACCAAAACTCATCCGCGTACACTCAAACAAGCCAAATGGTGTTGTGATTGCAGTCTTCGGTATATCATTAGGGTGAATTGGAATTTGATGATAAGCTTTAATCAAATCGATTATAGAAAAGACTTTGCAACCAAAACAGCTATACGTAAAATCATGCAATATGTATCTGTCAGGAATTGTAACCTTGTTAAGTGCACGATAGTCTCCGCACGGTCGCCAAGAACCATCGGATTTCGATACCAAGTGCAGCGGTGATGCCCATGGGCTTGATGATGGTCGAACAAAACCAAGTTTTAATAAGTTATCGAATTCTTGTTCGGCAATTTTGAATTTGTGTGGCGGTAAACGCCTTGGTTTGCTGAAAACAGGTGGACCAGAAGTTTTGATGCTATGTTGCACTTGATGTTTAACTGGGTTAGTGAGGTCAAAAGGAGTGGTGAGATCGGGAAATTGATTGAGTAATTTGAAATATGTTGTATGATGATTGGATAATGAATTTATGATCGGCTGTTGCATCAGACTGGACGGTGTCCTCATTAATCGATTATTGGCAATATCAACAATTATGTTGAAATGCCGGAGAAAATCTGCGCCAAGAATCGAGTGGTTTACGCATGCAAGTATAAAATGCCACTGAAATGTTACATCTAAGCCGATATTAACTGTTAGTTTAGATAATCCGAAAGTTGAAATTAAATTTCCACTTACGGTTTGCAATGTAAATTTTGTAGGGGGGTGAGTATTGGCATAGAGTTGATTCACCTCCAAAATGCTGACCTGGGCGCCAGTGTCGATAAGAAATTTAGTGCCAGAATTTGTATCGCGGATAAAAAATAGTCGACCTGATGGATGAACGGCATCGTAGGTCGACATCAAACCCGTTCTGAGCCGTTTCCCCAATCGCAAGGTTTGGTGCATTTTCGTGCATCGTCTTAAAAATTATAGTGATACCAGCACAATTTGTGGTGTGGGTCATCACGTTGTACAGAACGAGACCTGGAAGAAGAACGGTTTCGACTTGGATATTTGTTTTTAGATTGTTGCAAAATAGAGGTTAAATTTTGAGTTAATTCCGAAATTTGATTCTGTAAACTGTGCACCGTTACCTCGAAATTGCTAAATTTCGTGTCTAATTTGGTGTTATTCGAAACTTGTTTGGAAATGCCAGTAGCACTGATAAACATAGGTGCTGAGATTTCCATCACGTGATCTGCCATTTCTGCAAGATCTGCTAATGACGTACCACGTGTAGCAACTAGGATCTTTTGCACATCAGCGGGAAGACGTTGCAAGAAAATTTCGCGTAGTAAGTTCTCATCGATTGAGGTATTCCCCAAAAGTTGCTGTAATTTACGTAGGAGTTGGGAAGGAATTTGATCTCCGAGTATCTCGTTCGATTAGAGTTTTTGTAAACGTTTCTTTTCAGAAATCATTGTCCGTTTAATAATCTCATTTTTTTAGTATTTCATAAGGATCGATGGCGGGTGGTTCCATTAACAAATCCCTTATGTCCATTGCGATATCTGGAGGTAAGGAAGCGACAACTTTATTAAATTTCCGGACAGAACTTGTTACGCGTGAATTTAAAAATTCCGCCTCTATTTGGATAAACCAAATAAAGGAGTCAACACGCCAAAATGGCGGAAGCACACATTTAATATTACCGATCGTTTCCTCAGAGGAACTTTGATCTTCCATACCGTTTGAAATTATGAAAAGAAATTAGAAGAAAGAAAATGAAGAAGGAAGAAAATGTAATGAGAAGGTAAGGATGTTCTAATGTGAAGAAAGGTTAATGTAGCGTAACCTTTGAGTCACCAACAACGTACGCCTCTCGGGGTCACCAATGTTGCGTCGGGGGTCACTAATGTTAATATGTTGTGTTTTGGTTTGTTTTAACAAACTTCTACTGCTTATATATATATATAAATATATATATATATATATAAATATATATATATATATATATATATATATATATATATATATATAAATATATATATATATATAAATATATATATATATATAAATATAAAAATATATATAATATATATATATATATATATATATATATATATATATATATTATATATATACAGGGTGAGTCGGGAGGAGCGCACCAAACTCTAGGAGTGTATTATACACGTGAAAATAATGTAAAAAAACTCATTTGTTCTTATCCGATTTTCATTTGTTTTCAAGTTATGGCGTAATTAAAAATGTTCATCTAGCTTTCCACTTCTATCTGAATTTTAACATTATCAAAGTATGCCATGTTCGAGGCTTATAAACATTTGATAATTCTGACGTTTTGATGAACTGTCAGTGTACGGTGAACAGTAACTGAACGTTTAAGTTCGAATTAATGTGATTGTTAGTGTTGCAAAATGCCACATACTTATTCAAATTTAGAATATGCAAATATGGTGTTTGTATATGGTTTCTGTAATGGAAATGCTACAGCTGCCGTTGAAGAATATCGTGAACGTTTTCCACACCAAAGACATCCTGATAATAACATATTTATTAGAGTTTTCAACAAATTGTGCGAGACTGGTAAGCTTCCCAGTGCTAACATAACATATGAGCGCGCTGCTCGACAAGGTTTTGTAGAAGTAGAAAATATTCTGCATCTAGTAGAAGAAGATGCAACTACTAGCTCACGGAGAATTGCCACTCAATTGGCAATTCCACAAAAAAGAGTGATGAACACGCTACACGAGCAAGGCTTATATCCTTATCACGTTCAGAGAGTACAGCACCTACAACCAGGGGATTACGCTAACCGTACGGAATTTTGTCGGTGGATAAATAATAATCATCGTAATGTATCGAGTATACTCTTTACGGATGAAGCTACATTTACCCGTGATGGCATTAACAACACTCGTAACTCTCATGTATGGTCTGATGAAAATCCCCACGCAACAGTCGAAAGCAATTTTCAACATCGGTTTTCTGTAAACGTGTGGTGTGGTATGGTTGACAGTTATTTAATCGGCCCTTTCATTTTGGAGAATCGTCTCACAGGAGGCAACTACCTCAATTTTTTACAAAATGAATTACAAGGCCTGCTAGAAGATGTTCCTATAAATATTAGAATGCAGATGTACTATCAGCACGATGGAGCTCCTGCACATGTCGCTCGTCAAGTCAAGCAACATTTGGACGAACGTTTTCCAGGGCGTTGGATTGGTCGTGGAGGTCCTATTAATTGGCCTGCAAGATCTCCAGACCTCACACCACTAGATTATTGTTTATGGGGCTGGATGAAAAATGAAGTCTACAAAATAAAAGTGGACACACGGGAATCACTAATTAGACCAATTGAGAATACTGCAGCCCATATAAAAGAAGAAAGAAATGAATCAATTGGGAGAGCAACAAACGCTCTTCGTAGACGAAGCAGAAAATGTTTAGAAGTCAATGGCGGTATTTTTGAACATTTGTTGAAAGAACGCTATGATAAAGAAAATGTTTTTGTATAATAACTTGTTATTTGTTAATATGCTATAACTTGAAAACAAATAAAAATCGGATAAGAACAAATGAGTTTCCAGGAACGTCACGCCAGCAAACGTCAGCAATTTCTTGGTCTGTTAGAAATGGGTTAACTGACGGCGAAATCGTCAAGTGAGTCTCAGGTTGGTGGTGACACTCTACGGAGTTAATTTGTTTGCGCTTAAAATTATAATTTCATTACATTTTTAGTTGGATTTTTTCATTTACATCTTTTACTCTTCCAAACCTTTCTATTGAAACGTGTAAGCGCACCAAGTTAAATCTATTTCGTGCACCTAACCTAAACCCGGCATCAATAACAGTAACCATATGCATAATAGTCATTTCACGGCAATAAACTCATAAGCAGCAATAACAGGGCAGGTAAATGGGCCTCCAGCGTCGATGTTTGAATCCCTCGAGCTCAAGCTCGAAATTTCAAACACCACGCGCTGGCTGGCGTGACGTTCCTGGAAACGAGTGGCGTGCGCCTCTCTCCGTCGGTGACAGAGACGGAGAGAGCCGAGCGGCACCTGTAGACAGGCACCAGCCATTGTTGCTGTTTGTGTGAAAACACGTGCGTCGTCTCGCACTAAGATGCGGCCACGTGAATAAAAGTTAATCAAATATAAACAATAGCGGTGATAACACCCCGGGTTATCCAAGAAACAGTGGAACACAGTGACAATTTCCAGTTTTAAAATGTGAATGTGCCGTTTGTTTTTTAAAATTTCACTTCTGCCGTAACCACGCGGTTACGATTTTTTTTTTGTACGCAATAACCTCACTCTTAAAATTTAAATTCAACAACCACCATGACTATCGATAGGATAATTAAACAAATGCAACGTCAGTTTAACAATAGTTTGTTCAAATAATCACAAATGTAAGCTCAAAATTTATTCGCTAATTATTATTTTTTCAAGATTTCGTCATTAACTAATAGTGTAATTCAGATCAGTAATTGTTTGTTTTTTTGCTCATTGTTTTTAGTGTTAACCCTGAGGAAGGGACAAAATGAGTCCCGAAAGCTTGGTATTACAATAAAGTAGATTACGCACATCTCTCCTGCCGTATTATTGGTCGAATGCCCTGTTAGGAAATTTTCCGAACTCTGCCTCTAACGTAGTACGACCGTTACTTCTTGTGCTGGTACATTACAGATGGGGATGGACGCCGAAACAGTCCACATGATGAAACAATGGGCAGACAACACCAACAGACTGGCGATTAAACTGAATCAACGCTACTTCCTACTCCGTTGCAGACAAGCTGACATCCTACCGAAACACATAACCCAACGCCCACACGGCTTCTTGGCTAACAGCACTACAGATAACCCCAGGATTAACAATCGATTAACGAAGCTTAATAACAGGTTAGGGGCACAGACTCTTGGAGTCGAAATAGATTTAATTTGTACCGATATTAACAAAGTAGAGACTAACCTAACTCGTTTGACTGAATTCTGCCGTACTAACCTTCCGTTTAACATATTTAGCAATTACCTTGACCGCATGAAACATAAATTTCAGACGATCTACCACAGAACGAGGCGAAAATTAATCAGTAAATTCAATAACCTCAAAGATAACGCTCACGTTCCAAAATATTTTTCAGACAATAGCAAGTGGATCCGCAACTGCACAGATGTTGTCATTCCTCAGGAGGTAAACACGCTCCTCTCCTTATGACCTAAATTTTGCCTACCACCCTCACACAGGGATTTGCCGATGGGAAGAGTGCTAGGTGAGGTTGAGGTGGCCTTGGAGGCAGTGCCTCATGACCAACAGAACACGAAGAGAGCCCAAATAGCTCACTTGTTAACAAGTTACGTGCATAAGTTGCGAAAGCCTTCCTTAGTTGACGCTATCCCCAAACTCCTTTCCTTTAAAAAAGATAACCCTAATATTATTATCACACGAGCCGACAAAGGTGCGGTCACCGTTGTAATGAATAAACAGGAGTACATAGACAAATCTATAGCCCTGTTCGACGATAACAACACCTACAAAAAATTGCAACGTGACCCCACTGCGGCAACGCAAACGAAACTAAACAAGTTAATTAAAAACCTTAAAGATAAAGGTTACGTCAACGATATCACTTATAGACGTTTGTGTATTCACAACGCAGTGGCACCGAAATATTACGGGTTACCTAAAATTCATAAAGCTGACATCCCCCTCCGCCCTATAATCTCCTCCATCGACTCACCAACCTATAACCTCTCCACTTTCCTAGCGGAGATTCTAAGTAAGGCTTTCGAAACTAGAACACAGTACAATATCATCGATTCTTTTCACTTCGCCGAGGAGTTTAACGACTTCCAACTACCTGATGGTCATGAGGTCGCCTCTCTTGATGTGGTCTCGCTTTTTACAAATATCCCTATGGATCTGGCGCTGGGGATCGTGGAATCGGGTTTCGACAGAGTGGCACTCCACACCGACCTGACGAAGCCTGATTTCATGTCCCTGCTCAGATTCGTAGGAGATAACACCTTTTTCACTTTCAATAACATAATTTTCAAACAAACCTTTGGCACCTCTATGGGCTCACCCATTAGTCCGGTGTTGGGTCTCATCGTCATGGATGAGCTGTTAGATAACGTCATTCCCAAACTGCCCTTCAGGCCATCATTTGTAAAAAAATATGTAGATGATCTGCTACTTGGTTTGCCTACAGGCTCTACGCAGACGGTATGTGATATTTTCAATAGTTATAACACACACATCCAGTTCACAACCGAACACTCGGAGGTGAATAGATCTTTTCCCTTCCTGGATACAAGAGATATCCGTACAGCCTGTAACAAGATCATACTGGATTGGTATCAGAAACCAACCAACTCCGGCAGATACATCAATTATCACTCATATGCCCCCATGACGATGAAAGCCAACACCATCATAGCACTGAAAAATAGAATAACCCGCATATCACACCCGACCTTATTACAACAAAACCTACACAGGCTAAAAATAATAGCACTCAACAACGGCTACCCCAGGCCGTTTGTTAACAAAATAATCTTCTCAACGGCACCCACCCCTGATAGAAACACACCCAACCTACCACAACCATTACACAACTCCACCGCAATAGAAGCCGACCCCATCCCCAACCACGAACCTAAACCAACCTACTACAGAAAACTCCCCTATTTAGAAAAAATTACAGGGCACATAGCCAGAATCCTGAGGAACGACAACAGTGACATTAAGATAGCAAAATACGGTGTGGCTCCACTAAAAAGATTCTACACAAAACTGAAAGACCCAGTACCCACGGCTCAAATGTCTAATGTAATTTACAGCATCCCCTGCACCGAATGCCCCCTCCGATATGTAGGTCAAACTTCTCAATGGATAAAAAGCAGAATAATTCAACATAAAAGTGACATAAGACTGAATAAGAAGTCATGTGCATTGTCCATACACTGTAACAGTGAGGACCATGCACCTGACTTCACAAACGTCGAAATTATAGATAAGTCAATGTTTTATAAAAGTCGTTTATTCCTTGAGATGTTCCACATAAAAAAGGCAGGCGTTGCAACGATGAATTTCAAAGCAGACACGGAGGGCCTTAGTTGCATTTACTCCTATTTAATAGACATGGACAGATCAGAGCCGTTGGCACCGGTCTCCTTCAGCTTAACAGGTTAATAACATTCAGCAATAGTTTAGATAGTGGTAGTTTGTCTGAAATTTGCCTCATGAATCATCAATTAAACACATTTAGGTAATTTATTCATCAATTCACATTTAGCTAGATAAGGCCCAGCCATTTCTTGGTCTGTTAGAAATGGGTTAACTGACGGCGGAATCGTCAAGTGAGTCTCAGGTTGGTGGTGACACTCTACGGAGTTAATTTGTTTGCGCTTAAAATTATAATTTCATTACATTTTTAGTTGGATTTTTTCATTTACATCTTTTACTCTTCCAAACCTTTCTATTGAAACGTGTAAGCGCACCAAGTTAAATCTATTTCGTGCACCTAACCTAAACCCGGCATCAATAACAGTAACCATATGCATAATAGTCATTTCACGGCAATAAACTCATAAGCAGCAATAACAGGGCAGGTAAATGGGCCTCCAGCGTCGATGTTTGAATCCCTCGAGCACAAGCTCGAAATTTCAAACACCGCGCGCTGGCTGGCGTGACGTTCCTGGAAACGAGTGGCGTGCGCCTCTCTCCGTCGGTGACAGAGACGGAGAGAGCCGAGCGGCACCTGTAGACAGGCACCAGCCATTGTTGCTGTTTGTGTGAAAACACGTGCGTCGTTTCGCACTAAGATGCGGCCACGTGAATAAAAGTTAATCAAATATAAACAATAGCGGTGATAACACCCCGGGTTATCCAAGAAACAGTGGAACACAGTGACAATTTCCAGTTTTAAAATGTGAATGTGCCGTTTGTTTTTTAAAATTTCACTTCTGCCGTAACCACGCGGTTACGATTTTTTTTTTGTACGCAATAACCTCACTCTTAAAATTTAAATTCAACAACCACCATGACTATCGATAGGATAGTTAAACAAATGCAACGTCAGTTTAACAATAGTTTGTTCAAATAATCACAAATGTAAGCTCAAAATTTATTCGCTAATTATTATTTTTTCAAGATTTCGTCATAAACTAATAGTGTAATTCAGATCAGTAATTGTTTGTTGTTTTGCTCATTGTTTTTAGTGTTAACCCTGAGGAAGGGACAAAATGAGTCCCGAAAGCTTGGTATTACAATAAAGTAGATTACGCACATCTCTCCTGCCGTATTATTGGTCGAATGCCCTGTTAGGAAATTTTCCGAACTCTATTTTATATATATATATATATATATATATATATATATATATATATATATATATATATATATATATATATATATATTTATTTTTAGGTTTTCGCGAGCAAAATATAACTTGCTTGAGTTTTTTGGGCTGCTTTCTCGCGTTGGTTGCTTTATTTGCGCTCTACGTTTCGGCAGCATCACTTCTGCCATCCTCAGGAGCTTTTTTGTATATTGAGTGATGGATGTCACGTTCACTGTCAGTACATTTGTTTTGTAAACTAGGGACTTGTAGTCTAGATCTGCTGCGTGTTATTGGTCCACTCGATGTAGAAGGTGCTAAAATTTCTTGATTTGTGTCCGATGTATCTGCATTATTGAAATTACTTGAATTTGTCTGAATATTCCGAAAATTGTTGGATATTGGAGGCAAGTCATTTTTTTGTTGTTTTATTATATTCATCAAAGGTTTCCATGTGGTTTGTAATCTTGTGCCATCATCTCGTTTATTGAGGCACAAAGGATGTTTTTCTATTTCTATGGCTTCACGTACGATTCTTTCTTCAAATTTTGGGATAGAACTAATTACCGAAGTATTTTCAAAATCTATGTTATGGTCTGTATCAAATTTATGTTGGAATAATGAGGAATTTTGGTCGTGATTTTTTATGGCTAATTTATGTTCTTCTCGTCTGACGCTAATTCTTCTGTTGGTTTGGCCGATATATGATTTGTGGCAGTCTTTACAGGGAATTTTGTATATTCCTTGTTTTTCAAGGAAAATTTTGTCTTTAGGGCTACGTAAAAGTTGTTTTATCGTAAGATACGGTTTGAACGATGTGTGTATGTTAAATTTTCAGAAAATATTCGAAATTTTGTCTGTAACTCCTTTTATGTAAGGAAGAGTTATTGTGTTCGTGTAATCTGTCTTTATAGTGTTTATAGGTTTTGGTGCATTGGCCCTCTCAATTAGTTTGTTTATTGTGTTTTTTTGGAATTTGTTTGATTTCAAAATGAATTTGAGTGTATTTATTTCCGAAAGTATGTTGTTTTGATCTGTGAGTTTGAAAGAACGTATAATTAATATATATATATATATATATTTATATATATATATTTATATATTTATATATATATATATATATATATATATATATTTATATATTTATATATATATATATATATATATATATATATTTATTTATATATATATATATATATATATATATATATATATATATATATTTATATATATATATATATATATATATTTATTTATATATATTTATATATATATATATATATATATATATATATATATTATATATACATATATATATATACACCACTGTATATATATATATATATATATATATAAATAAAAAAATAAAGCACTTTCCAAATCTGCAATAAAAAATAGGGTATTCCATTTAAAAAAACATAAGTTTGGTACGCCACTGGAGTACGGCACGCCACTGATGATTAGAAATATATTTGAAACATAGCGACGGTAAGTATGCACCACTTTGCTCTTAGATTTTTTTCGATAGCTTTTATCGTAAAGGAGCTATGGTCCGAGGCGTCTTAAGTGCCACACCCGGTATATACATATATAATACACTGGCGAAAGAAATTAACGCATCAATTGTGATTTTTTTGATATCTTGGAATCGAGTTTTCTTTAAACATAAACATATTTTTACAATAAGAAATCTTATCAAGCATGCTGTTTTACATGTTGTGTTTTGTCTTTTGTTCTCATGGTTTGCTGTCAATAAATAAAATGAAGCACTTTTCATTATTCTGACTGTAAGAAAGGTTCATATAAAATTTCTTTTTGAGTTTGTTTTCAAGTAATTGTTAAAATTAAGTGCTAAATAGTGAAGAATGAATATGGATAGACGTCCGAATCTTAATTTAAGCAGTGAAGAAGCTGTGATTGTGGTTACACTTGCAGAAGAAGGTAGGAGTCAGCGTTACATCAGTCAGCGTCTTGGTGTTAATCAATCGACCGTATTCCGTGTCTTGAAGAGACATCGGGAAACTCAGGCATACTCAAGAAGGCCAGGACAAGGGAGAAAATGGGCCACAACTGCTGTTCAAGACCGTTTTTTAATGATGCAGACGTTACGCGAACGGTTTATTACGGCTCCTAGGCTACAAAATATGCTCGCAGAGATCCACAATGTTCATGTAAGTTCCGTTACCATCAGAAAAAGGTTACGTGGTTTTAATTTAACTCCGAAAACAGCGGCAAAGGGACCACAATTAACCGCAGACCATCGCAGATCCAGGTTAACATTTGCGCAAGAACATGTAAACTGGTTACAGGCCGATTGGGCTAATGTTATGTTTAGCGACGAGTCCAGATTTTGTCTTTACGGCAGTGACAGACGAATGCATGTGTACAGACGGCCAGGTGAACGTTATGCGCAGTGTAACATTGTTCCGACTGTTATGTTTGGTGGAGGCTCTGTTATGGTGTGGGGTGGTATCACTTTAGAGGCTCGTACGGAGTTGGTGATCATACCAAGAGGAAGCATCACGGCAGCGTCTTATATTGCAAATATTTTAGAACCATCCGTAATACCTTTTGCTCCCTTTGGAGGAAACGATTTCCTGTTTATGCATGACAATGCAAAACCACACAGTGCCCGAATTGTACAACAGTATCTTGACCTAGTGGGTATCAACACAATGCAATGGCCAGCCAGGAGTCCCGATCTTAATCCGATCGAACACCTATGGGACGCGATGGGCAGACGCCTTAGAGCACTTCCTCGGCGTCCAAGCAATCAACAAGAGCTTGGACAAAGATTGCAGGAAATTTGGGAAGATATTAACCAGGATGAAATTGGATCATTAATTAACAGTATGAGCCGTCGCTGTCAGGCAGTTATTCGAGCAAGAGGAGGAAACACTAGATATTAAGTCTTATAATCACATGTTAACTTTGCTCCTCTTTTTATTTATGACATTATTTTAGTCATTAATTAAAGAAAATGTGTTGAAAATCATTATTATAGTTCAGTTGGTTTTGTTGTTATTTTTTTGTTTTTAAATATCAAAACTTTATTTTTAAATTAAAAAAATTAATGTAATGCGTTAATTTCTTTCGCCAGTGTATATTATCTCCGAACAAAAACCAAGAAATTCAAAATCCAACCCCTTCCGAAAATAATATTGAAATTGTCACTGCTACATCATTAGAAAAACAAAACAGAAGAGTAACACGAAGCCAAACAAGAAATTCACGCATCAAGTAGTACGTAAAAGTCAAACAAGTGGTTGCCAGAGCAATGGAATTTTGATAGTTATTCCTGACGATGATGACTGCGAGGTCATCGAAACGTCGAATTAAAAATAAAATGGACCAGAGCCAAGAAAATACGCGGGACCAAACCCGAAGAAACAGTGATACATATATACATATATATATATACTTATATATATACTTATATATATATATATATATATATATATATATATAATGATATATATATATATCAAAAATCACTTGAATCTAACTATCTCACCTCTGTCGAAGAGAAACCTCGCGAAACGGTAATAAAATATCGAAACCTCGCTCTACCCTAACGAAACTGACTCGACACCTGGCAGACCGTCGAACCCAAAAAAAACTCTAAAAACAATATTCTCAATTGCAGACATTTAGCGTCTGCAACCAAATATGCACTCTTTTTAAAATGAAACGTTACACTACCTCCTCCCCCGCAAAATAAAAATCTAACAAGATTTTTTATTGAAGATATTACCTAACAAGAATTTAATAAAAACTAACACTTAAGTATACCGATAAATATTAAATATTAGCTTTCATTGCACTAGAGATTCAATGCAACTTAATGTTACTTCCAAAGTAAGGTTTAACATCTTTAATATGCCACCTTCCTAAATCGTTTCCGCCTTCATCGCACAACTGATATACGACAGGAGATACTACTTTTGCAACTGAACACAACACATACTTGGGTGCTAGTTTAGCCGAAAACTTATCAGTCGCACTCGATAAAACTTTATTTAATTTCTAAACTAAATCACCCTCTTGGAAACGAATGTCTCTTTTTCGTAAATTATACACTTTGGCATTTTTATTGTAAGCTTTATCTAACCGTTTCTTGACCTCTACATACGTTTTGTTAAATTTTTGCAAGTGTTCGAGATATCCGCCGCGTGAACCCGTCTCAATATCACAACCCGTCCCTTTGCTATACTCGCCATAGAATTCACCTGATAATGGTACTACGCGACCGAAAACTAACGCGTTCGGAGAGAAACCGGTGACCTCATGGAGGCTGAACGTATCGCGCTACCGATTTGATATATTTCTTGGTCCCACCGATTATGATTACATTCATCCTTGATGTAGGATCGGATTGCAGTCCCGATAACGCGATTAACCCGTTCGGTTAAGTTTACCTGAGGGTGGTATCTCTTATTAAACCACAGCTATTGAATTTTATAACGCGCGATAAGGTCCTTAAACGCATTGCTTGTGAACTGGGTGCCATTATCGGCCATCACTATCTGCGAGACTCCAAAGGTTAAAAATACCCGATTCTCCAAATATTTAATTATCTCCGGACATGTCGCATTCCGCAAAGGCTCAACAAATACAAACTTAGAAAACCAGTCGGTAATCACTAATAAAAATCGGTTGCCCTTTGTAGAACGCGGTAATGGCCCGCCCAAAGAAATTACTTGAAAGGGATAATCCACCCGTTTCTGCTTGCCCATCAAACCAGCGCGATTGACGTTTGGCGACTTCTGCGCACCACAGACATTACATTCTTTCACATATTTAAAAACGTCAGTTTTCAGACTAGGCCAGTAATAACGTTCACATATTTTCTTAACCGATTTAAAATATCCGAAGTTTGCAGAAGTAGGGGCATCATGGGCGGACTTAATAATATCTAACCTCTCCTCCAAAGGGACAACGACCTTCCATTCCGAAATATTCGTTACAAATTTCCCAGTACGCGGAAAAAATTTAAACAAACGACCTTCATTTATGCACCACCTAGGATGACCTTGTGGGTTATCCTTTACCCTTTCGAGTTGCCTGAGATACCATGCGTCCTTTATTTCGCATGTAAAAGAACTCACGACCGGTAATAGTGACAGTGCATCCGGTACGGTATTTAATTTGTCCTTTCTGTGCTCTAATGACATATCAAATTGAGATAACTTCATTGCCCAGCGCGCCAGCCTGCCCATGGGGTCCTGCATCTCAGTAAGCCAGAGCAACGAGTAGTGATCGGTAATAGCTTTAAATCTCGTCCCTTCAATATAAGGGCGAAATTTATCAACCGCAAAAATGAGGGCTAAGCACTCACGTTCCGTAACCGAGTAGTTACGCTCTGGCTTAATGAAAGTTCGGCTCGCATAAGCTATCACATGCTCGGCGCCATCTTCTAAGACCTGCGTCAAAACCGCCCCAACCCCAACATTAGAAGCGTCCGACTGGACAATGAATTCTCTTGAAAAGTCAGGTGCTGATAGCACAGGCGCAGAAACCGAAGCTTGTTTAATTTCATTAAACGCTACCTCCGCTTTTTTGTCCCAAGCTACTTTATTTCTCTTACTTTTTCCCTTAAGCAATGCATTAATGGGCGCCACGACCGTCGAAAAATTCGCTATAAACCTCCTATACCACGAACACATCCCCATAAAACGCTTAATTTCTGTTGTGGTTTTCGGCACCGGATAATTAATTACGCATTCAACCTTCTCCGAATCAGTGTGCAGCCCGGAATTATCCACTACATACCCTAAATATTTTAATGACGTTTTACAGAATTAGCATTTTTCGACATTAACCGTGAGCGACGCATTTTTTAAACGTGTGACAACTTCGTTCAAAGTGCTTATGTGTTCTTCAAACGTTTTATTTACTATAACTATATCGTCTAAATAAACAAACACGTGCGGCTCCATTTCCGGTCCGAAAATCCTGTCCATTAATCGCTGTTGCGTTTGGGCGGCGTTGTTCAACCCAAAAGGCATCGTGTTAAACTTAAACAACCCCCTACCTAGTACCGAAAATGCCGTTTTCTCCATTGAGCTCTCCTCTAAAGGGATTTGCCAAAACGCGTGCTTTAAGTCAACACTAGAGTTGTAACGAGCATCGCGTAATTTGTCTAATATACTGTCGAGTCTAGGTAAAGGGTATGCGTCCCTTTTAGTTACCGCATTTATCTTTCGCCCGTCAAAACAGAACCTGTATTCTCCAGTTTTCTTCTTCACTAAGAGAACTGGAGATGACCAGGGGGACTTACTCGGCTTTATTACGTTAAGTTTTAGCATTTTGTCGATCTCCGCGTTGAGATGGACCTGCATAGCGGGAGATAAGGGAAAGGGCCTTGCTTTAAAAGGTCGAACCTCCCCAGTGTCAATGAAGTGTTCGACAAGGTTTGTTTTGCCTAATTCATCTGTACCAATTTCTCTAAACTTATCAACAATATTTATTAACTTAATCTCTTGATCGGCTGATAACAATGCTCGGTCACTGATACCGTATACTAGACACTTTTCACTTCCGGTTCCCTTAAAAGAATTCAAAGAATGCCATTCATTCTTAACAAAATACAAAATAATCTTGTATTTCCTAACAAAATTAATCCCTAGAATTAAATCAATTTTTAAGGACGGTACTACAAAAAAATCAAAAACACCCTCATAATTCCCTGTTTTAAACGGAAGTGTAATTACGCCAGTTACGCTTTGCAACGCTCCATCCGCGGTAATAACGCTCGGCACGGTACTGGGAGTAATTTCTAAATTCTTATCTGCCAAAAACCGTAGCATTTCCGAGCCGATAACAGACTTATTCTCCCCCGTATCCACTAAAACTTTAAACTTAGAACCGAAAACACCCATTTCAATATGCGGTCTGTCGTCCCCGTCAATAAAATGAAAAACGGAACTGAGCTTAACACACGGTACACAAAATTCTCGAACCAATTTTAACCAGTTTTTCCACGCCGGTTTTTCTTTAAACTCGGCCTGAAAATCGACTTTTTGGAAGGGGCGGCCGTCAGCCTTCCTACTTATTAGTTTTTTGAACATCGTGTACATTGGTTTTTGCTCACACCCTTTATCCCGCAACCGAAGCAAAATATTGTTTCTCTTGGTGCTTTACATCTACTAAACCTATGCCCCGATTTTTCGCAGTTCCAACATCGTTCCGTTTTATCGAGTGCGACGAAGCCCTTGCCAAGTGCTGTACTACTATTCAAACTGGAGATTTTTAACTCCATTTCGCGTATTTTCTTTGATAATGCATATACAGCTGCAATTACATTGACATTGTTTTCAACATTCTCATTCAGCGAATGTAGATGTGACGGTTCTGATTTCAGGGGCGTAGCACTACAATTTTCGATTTTCCTGCATAACGCAATCAAGGAAGGAATATTATCAACGTCAACTAAACTTAACTGCGAAACATAGTTCGGCAAAAGATTTTTTCTTATCAATTTAACTTGAGTTCGTTCCTTCGGCAAAACAGACAATCGTGAGAATACATTGTCCACACTTGAAATGAAAATAACGACGCTCTCGTTTTTTCCTTGTTTGCGGTTACGCAATTTCTCCTAAATAAAATCATCGAAATCATGCGGCAAAAAATCACGCTTTAAACAATTAACTAATTCGTCCCAACTCGCTACCCTATTTTTAGTAGTCCTGAACCATGAAATCGCGGGCCCGGAAAAAAGATCTATCGCGGCGCGAAACAACTCAATTTTTGAAACGCCCCTCGCCAAACGTAAATCCTCAACTTCTTCCAAAAAAGTTAACTCATCTGAACCTGATTGTCCACTAAACTTTAACCCCAACTTATAAACAGGAACTAGTGTGCAGCCTGAGACGGCGGTAACGTCCGGCTGCGGTATGTCGACCTCGTCACTATCACTATTATTATCATCCGGCTCAGACCCTACATTTCGTTCCTCCAAAAATGGGCTACACATTGCCTTAGTTAAATCACGTTTCATTCGAGACAATTTAGCTTCAATTAGGGCGCACTTATTTAAAGAATCAATCTTGAATTCCGCGAAATCGGCTAAATAGGATTTAGTGTAACGCTTCAAACGCCCTATGACATGTTCAAGACGCGAGATAATCTTCCTCTCAGTGACCTTTGCATCCTTACCCGGGAATGATGATATATTTTTTATCTAATTCGTTTAATGAATCTGTAATATCTTTTTGTCCCTGCTTAGTAAATTCTGAACAAACGTCGATTAAGATCGGATTGTTACCTGCGAGGGATTTTCTTAATATAAACTTTAAATCAGCTGCCTCGACATTCTCAGTTGCTGTAAAACCACGTATAGCTAGTTCATAAATCACCTCTACTTTCCTTAGATAACTAACGTTCATCTTGTTGAGCTAACACTACTACTTGATAAAAAAATAAAAATCTATCATTCACGTTTCTGCAAAAATTAAATGCTCCTAAAATGCCATTAAAGGCCCCACGATGGGCGCCAGTGTGACCTCCGGCTGCTTATTAAATTGCGGAGCGGGCGTGGGTATGGGATTAACGTGAATAATAGTTTTCTAACATTAAAAGTGCGATTCTCTTCGCAATCTACAACAAGTTAGTCTTACAAAGACTATATCAAACACTCATTGAAACAACTACTTCCCGGGCTAATACCCCGACGGACATTGAATTATACAAGTGTTTGCTGTTACATACAGTAACCTACTGCAAATGTAACAATTTGGGTCAAATTATTCAGGCCATCTATAGACGCGTTTCGAGATTTATCTCTCCTCAGTATAGCTTTGCCATTCCCTCTAAACAATTTGACACCTTAGACTGGCGGTCACGTTACCGTTCAAACATTAGAATAAATGAAATTGCCAATTCTTGGTTGCAGAATACTTCAAACATTAAAAGTGCGATTCTCTTCGCAATCTACAACAAGTTAGTCTTACAAAGACTATATTAAACACTCATTGAAACAAATTGTTACATTTACAGTAGGTTACTGTATGTAACAGCAATCACTTGTTGTATAATTCAATGTCCGTCGGGGTATTAGCCCGGGAAGTAGTTGTTTCAATGAGTGTTTGATATAGTCTTTGTAAGACTAACTTGTTGTAGATTGCGAAGAGAATCGCACTTTTCATGTTTGAAGTATTCTGCAACCAAGAATTGGCAATTTCATTTATTCTAATGTTTGAACGGTAACGTGACCGCCAGTCTAAGGTGTCAAATTGTTTAGAGGGAATGGCAAAGCTATACTGAGGAGAGATAAATCTCGAAACGCGTCTATAGATGGCCTGAATAATTTAACCCAAATTGTTACATTTGCAGTAGGTTACTGTATGTAACAGCAAACACTTGTTGTATAATTCAATGTCCGTCGGGGTATTAGCCCGGGAAGTAGTTGTTTCAATGAGTGTTTGATATAGTCTTTGTAAGACTAACTTGTTGTAGATTGCGAAGAGAATCGCACTTTTAATGTTTGAAGTATTCGGCAACCAAGAATTGGCAATTTCATTTATTCTAATAGTTTTCTTTTATTTTTGCCTACTTATCTAATGTTAGTAAATAATACTAAATAACCAAAGAAACAAAACAAGTTATGCGCCACCTAGAGCTTCACCGGTCTAGGGCGGTATATATCTAAAATTGTCCTTTTTTTCTTATCTTTCTGCAGTAACGCGTATTTTACAAAAGTCACTTACGCGATTCACGCCGCACACAGTAATTGTCAGGAAACTCGAATTAAATTAGCACTTATCTTAATTTCTCTCCCGATGCTCCCCTACTCCCAATCAGGAATCCTCCTCCACAGGTAACAATCCTCCCCAATATGACCGCAGAGCTCAAAAAGGGTCCATAGGTACACGCAACTGTTGTTATTTTGAACACTGCGAATGAAATCGGCAACGCAGGAACGCAGCAAGGTCGAGGAATTGACAACACTGCACCTAGTGTTAAATTGTAGCACCACGGCAACACCTGTTCTGGCAACACGGCGACCGGTGTTAAAATGTAACCCCAAATAAAAACGATTTATCTTGAGACCCAAAACTGGAGGTTCCTAAATAATTCGGAGGTATTAGGATCAAAAATCACTTGGATCTAACTATCTCACCTCTGTCGAAGAGAAACCTCGCAAAACGGTAATAAAATATCACAACTATTACTTGAAAACAGCGCTAGCGTACGCCCTCTCGCTCTACCCTAACGAAACTGACTCGACACCTGGCAGACCGTCGAACCCAAAAAAAACTCTAAAAACAATATTCTCAATTGCAGACATTTAGCGTCTGCAACCAAATATGCGCTCTTTTTAAAATGAAACGTTACAACTTGATATTTTGTTATGTCCTAAATAGCTACAATACCAAAAAACAAAAAAAAAATTCTAGATGCCCATGAATTGAATTCTGTAAGCTTTTGTTTTTGTTTGTTTACATGTCGTAAAATTTAATATTAATTAAGTATTGGTTTAGATATTCCGTTGTTAACGAAATATTTTCTATTACATCTTTAAAAAAAAAACAGTCTAAAATGAATAATTTTATAAACTATGAAAAATGAAACATTTTGGGTGCTATATTGAGGGAAATGAAAATAATGACGCAGCATTAGACCTATATTTTGAGCGTTATCCGGACCGACGACAGCCAGAAAAAGAAATATTTCAAATATATTTATATCACAATTTATGTGAGTAAAGATCATTTGGAAACTCAAGAGGTAAGATTTACAAAACGAAAAATAAATATTCTACGGTATCTAGCTGTAATATTGAGAAATATATTAGCTCAAGTAAATTAAACGTTTTAAAAACGTTAAGCAAGCATACGTATAAACCGTATAAAATAATAAAGGTTCATAACTTGCATCCTGGAGATGAAGAACGGCGTTTAGAATTTTTAATCGACAGAACAATCGATATTGGTCAAACAGGTTTGAGTTCCATGTATGGGTGGCGCTTTATCAAAACACGACCCTCGACAAATTTTCACGGGGCTTTTCTAAACTCGAAATTTTACTTCATGCTTAGTCTGGGACTGGAAAACACTCGTTTAAAGCTTCAAATTAAAATTTAAAAAAAACAAGGAATAGCTAAAGATTTACAAAAACTGGCTGAATTTGGAATACGTATACTTAAAAGAAAAACGCCCTGTATCTGTTTGCTCCTGAGGAATATGGATAATTATAAACCATAATGAAGATTAAAATTAATTCTCGGAAAACACTCGTTAATTAATATTATACACAATTGCCGTTTGTTAAACAATAGCGGCGAAAATGAAGAAACATATATTTTTAATCACCCGAAAAACTAGATTTTGTTTTTACTAAATAATAAAAAAATAATTTATTTGCATTTTATTTTTTGTTTTAAAACCGTACAAGATATCAAACATTATTAAAAGACAAAACAGTTTTTAAATGAAATAATCTTTCAAGATGTATTTTTTAAATGTTTATAAGGTGCGCCAATAAAAACATATTTTAGTTGTTCAATTGTGGTATCATTGTTTTTTATACTTCTTGTCAATCAATGACGACCATAATAACTGAAATGATGTGTTATATTATAATAATCAAACATAATAAATTAGTCGGATCAAGTACAGCGTTCAATTGTTATAAATAAAATTAATAATATTTTTTTATCTTTGAAGTCTAATTCCGGCTTAACCGTAAACTTTTGGATATAGATAAGCTATGGAAAATCATCATATTTTCATCCCAGTTATGGTTCTATTTTCCTACATTAACGGGACACCCTGTATTTTATACGACTTCGGCCATTTCGATGATATACAGGGTGTCAATTTGAAAACAGGCCAGCCAGAATATCTTTGGAACAGTAACAGTTAGAGAACATTTTTCAAAACTGTTTCTACGATATGGAGCGGGAACCATTTTAACCCACATAACAGTCTTCTGCAACCAACCCCTTAGGCTGTAGCCACCCTTGCCCATTCTTTTTAAATGGCACGACCCTACTTGTGATACATCATTAAAAAAGTCTTTCAAAATGCTAATTAGTGGTACCAACTAAAAGTTTTATTGTTACATAAAAAATGCAAAAAAAATGATATCAATTTATTTGATTTTAAAATTGCTGTCAAATTAGGTATTATACCAATTTATTTTTACAAATTACAAGTAAAAAAGCACAGATGAACACAATAATACCCAATATTTATCAGAGTTATCTATTGTTTTATTAAAATATGGACAACTTTAAAAAAAATATTAAAATAATAACAGAACGTGGTTTAATGAAATACATTTATTAACTAAATAAATTGCACCTGTCCGCAATATAAAAAAATCGTTTTGAGCATACTATAATTTAATAATTAATTTTTTCTACATTTTTTATGTAACAATAAAAATTTTAGTAAGAACCACTGATTAGCATTTTGAAAGACCTTTGTAATGATATATCACAAGTGGGGTCATGCCATTTAATAAAAATGAGCAAGGGTGGCAACAGCCTAAGGGGTTGGTATCAAAAGATTGTTATGTGATCAAAATGGTTTTGCCTCCATATCCTAGGAACGGTTTTAGAAAATTTTCTTTAACTGTTACGGTTCCAAAGATATTGTGGCTGGCTTGTTTTCAAATTGACACCCTGTATATTCCTGGAATGTGTTAGGATGTGAATTACATTTATTTTATATTCCATTTAAAGGCGCATTCGCCCATTATAAAAAAGGTGTATTTTTTGTGACCTGTGTTCAGGCGGACGAAAATTAAACATTCTTGAATTTGCTATCAATGAGTGTGCATTGTTTTATTTGTTTCTCCGAATCCCAGCTTAAACAGTGGCGACGAGGATAAACAATTTAAATATATATTCGAGTGAATATTGTGATAAAGTGAACAATGTCAATTGGCAGAATAGTGGAATATGAATTGGGAGTTAAAAAGTGGTCGACGTACATCGCGCGGCTTAAGCAGTTTTTTCTAGCAAATGAAAGCGTGTTGAAAGAAAAAAAGTGCCAATTTTATTAACGGCGGTTGGAGATAATACCTAAGAAGATTCAATGGTAAATTTGTGCGATCTAAAAAAGCCCGAAAATATGGCTATTTCGGCTGCGTCCGAAATAGCGGAGGGTTACAAATTCCGCACGCGAAAGCAAGACAATGGCGAGACACTATATCACAGTTTATTTTGGCTGGTTAAATCCTGCAATTTTAAAAGTGTTTTGGAAGAAAATCTTCGAGATCAAATGATTTTTGGAATGAAGAGTTACGTAATTAATCAGCGGTCGTTCCCTGAAAAAGACTTAATATACTGCAGGCCGTGGAAATATCCCTTAGTATGGATCAAGTCGAAAAAGAAGTGCATTTGATTGAAAGTGCAGAACCCATCTACGTCGCAATGCATAACTCACGTCAAACTAAACCCGATCAAAACATCCACACTGTCTCTCTAAGAATGAAAAGTTGAAGAGATTTCTTGTACAAAATTAATTATTTTGTTTAAGCAAAGTGAGCTTTGGAAACAAAACCAACACGATTAATTTAATTGAAATATTTACAATTCGCGAAACATTAGGCACACTATTTTTAATTTAAATTGCATATTTTAATAGAGAAGTTAGCCAAATATTACAGGTATTTAAATTTCTAAAGTAAGTACATACCAGAGCTGGGATGAATCCTCAAAAACAGGATTTGAATCACGATTCCGAATCACCTTATATGATTCGAGTCGCGAATACTCGAATAAAGGATTCGTAAGTGAAAACTATGATTCGAATCAAAGATTCGAATCCTCATTTTTGAATCACGGATATAAATCCTTTAAAAATAAATTGGAATCTATAATTTGCAACCAGTAATATTTTATTCCACCAGTTTCTATTAACAAAAATGTTCATTTACTGACTAAATATCTAATTAAATAATGATTTTAATTAATGATGATATATGTGTTAAACTTCATTTTAAATCAGTGTTTTATACGCGTGGCGCATGAAGTAAAATTTCGAGTTTAGAAAAGCCCCGTGAAAATTTGTCTCGGGTCGCTGCGCGACCCTCGACAAATTTTCTACGCGGGGCTTTTCTAAACTCGAAATTTTACTTCATGCTTAGTCTGGGAGTGGACAACACTCGTTCTTAGAAGTTTCAAATTAAAGGATCACTCTAGATTACTAAGTTTATTACCATTTTACAAAGGCTACAGCTCGAAGGACCAATCATGGTCTTCGGAGACCGAAGGACTACAGGGAATCGAAGTTTCTTTACCAGAAAACAACGAATATCTGAAGGTTTACATAGGAAAGAAGACATCCAATTTTGAAACAAATTTTCTACGCGGGGCTTTTCTAAACTCGAAATTTTACTTTATGCTTAGGCTGGGAGTGGACCGTCAAGATTTTCTACATGTCGAGATTTTCGATATTTCTATATTTTTGTCGATTTATTCACAGTTTGCTAATTTATTAAATGCAACTTTTATATTAAATAAATACGGCTTTTCTTAGGAATAGAATATTTGCCCATTAAAAGCCGAGCAAATTATAAAGGTAACTCTAAAAGTTAATTTTAGGTATAATTTTGCATCTTTTTCGATAATTTCAAGGAATGATTTATTATATTACATACGTCGATTTTATAAACGAGTTAAATTTAAAGTTCAAACGACTGCTGTCCACTCCCAGACTAAGCATGAAGTAACATTTCGAGTTTAGAAAAGCCCCGCGTAGAAAATTTGTCTCGGGTCGCGCAGCGACCCGAGACAAATTTTCACGGGGCTTTTCTAAACTCGAAATTTTACTTCATGCGCCAAGCGTATAAAACACTGATTTCAAGTAAAGTTAAAAATATACTATTAAGGCTAGAAATCTTTAATGGTTAAGTAAAAAATATTATTCGAAAATTTAAATATTTATATTCAAATATGAATAATTTAGTGATTAAAATATTCACATTAGAATATTTAACTATTTGAATTAATCGAATTCGAGTCCCAGCCTTAATAGCCATGATTCAATTTATTTGGGAGGATTTGAATTCGTGTATGAGGATTCGAATCCTTTTATAAGGATTCGAATCCTTTTATAAGGATTTGAATCCTTTTATAAGAATTCGAATCCTCTTATAAGGATTCGAATCATCTACGTCTGGATTCGAATACGAAAGAAACACTAGGGAAACCCATTATATATAATATATAATAGCGATTTATTCTAAAACTTTTTTATATTTCTGTCGATTACAGGAATCGCATGGTTTTGAAATAATTATAACTTAGTGAATTTTGCTTAAAAAAATGGTAATACGGTAGGAACATATCGATATCAGCATAAACAATTTAGTTAAGTTCTTATATGCAGGAGAAAATAGTTACGCATAACGTAACCCAAACTACACAAATCAAAAGCCATGTTTTCATTATTCATAATACGTACACCGATTAGAATTTTATTGGCCACACTTTAAACCATAGTAAATGTGATACTACGCGCCACCTATCAGACTGACAAAAAAATAAGTTATGTAAATTCTTCTTATTTTTTACGAGGAATTCGAAACGGCAATCAAAAATAGGGGTTCTCATAAAAAAAATTAGCTGATCTTGTTTTAGCGACAACAGCGCCACCTGTGAGAAAACCAATATTACATAATTATGGCCCTCTTCTGTACGATTATTTTTCACATAGATCATTCCTGCGTAAAATGCTTTGTTATGATATATGTGTTAATCTTCATTTTAAATCAGTGCTTTATACGCCTGGCGCATGAAGTAAAATTTCGAGTTTAGAAAAGCCCCGTGAAAATTTGTCTCGGGTCGCTGCGCGACCCTCGAAAATGTATACCGATAAGAAAAATGCCCTGTATACCTACTTAATACCTAATATATAAGGTAGAAGAAGTATTATGATTTTCAGAATCAAAACATTTCAGATCGCGGTCAGAAGTAGATGTATTATAATCTATCTACACTAAAATAATTGAATTGCTTATTGTAATAACGTGATATGCCATAAGTAAAGAAAAATGAGTTATTGTAGTTTGAAATTTTAAAGCAATTGTAAAATGTATTATAAAAAAATAGGTTTATTGTTTTTCTGACAAATATACTTAGAAAGAGGATCCAAAAATGTAATTGTCTTCTGAATAACAATGTTATTTTTAAATATTGTGGTTTATCATGTTGTTGCCTACAAAAACAAGTGTAAATGTTTTTACAAGAAAATATGTAATTCTATATTGTTAATATTTACCACCACAAAAATCTGCATTAACTATTAAAAAAGGGAAAGCACTGATTTTAAATTGAAGTTCAAAATATACGTCTTTAGCATACTGCTTTAGTAGCACATTGTGAATTTCACAATATTTCTGTGTTTTATACTCGTGGCGCTTGAAGTAAAATTTCGAGTTTAGAAGCCGCGTGAAAATTTGTCTCGGATTTTCTACACGGGACTTTTCTAAACTAGAAATTTTACTTCATGCTTCACCTGGGAGTGGAAAATACTCGTTCAAGCTTCAAATTGACCTCCAAAAAAAAGAAACAACGAATATCTCAAGATATACAGCATATACGCTGTAATAGGAAAATGTATATTGAAAAGAAATCTCTCTATATATTGCTCACATTCAGAAATACTTTAAATTTAGAAAACAAAAGCATATCAAATTAATATAGTTTCTGTTATTTTTACTGAATTATATAAACTGGTTATTTCTTGATTAATATTAGTTCAATTCCAATTTCTAATTTCTGATTTCCCATTTGATTCTGATTAAACTAGCAGCTATGCTTGAAGTCCCAATTTATTATTGCTTATTCCCAATTTGATATTGATTAGTCTCAATTTGTAAAAATTAATTCATGGGTATTACTGATGACAAAGAGAATATTATTAGTTAATCAATGGTATTACTGAGTTGCTCTCTGCAATTGGTGGTGCATCTGCATGGTGAACCCAACTCACGAGGTTTAATTTTTGTCTTGCTTTTTGCTGTTGAATATTTTTTTCCTAATTTGCTCCTTCTTTTTCATATGACTTGTTTATAACTTTCGTCTTTTCTTTGTCTCCAAAGAAATGGCGGGTATTTTTAGGTGTTGTTTCTGTTAGTCTGGTTAATGTTATCGTGTTATTACTGCAATAACATGGTAAGCTATTTTAAAAATTTTGATTTTTTTTTTTGGTAAAATATGATATGCCTCAAAAAAAATAACATAGCTTACTTGTATCCGAAAGCCCACCATCGTTTGGTAGCACAAAGTTTTAATTAATAACACTCTTGTCAATTGTGCCATGCATTTCATCACTTGAACTCAAACTCTCACACGAAATCGATTTTTCGGAAGGTGTAATAATACCTGTTGCCATTTTTATGTGGCTTATCATGTTTTTAAGTGATATTTATACAAAACCCCTAAAATGTAATAACTTGATTTTAGGTATGGACGATGACCACAATTCATTTACTGTGGCTTATTATATAACTGCTTAATTGAATCCAAGAATAAGTAAATTTATATACATTCAGTTAATTTATATACATTCAAGTGATGGACTTTTACAATTTATTATAATTTGTTTTATTTTAAAAAATACAACTATTTGCAAAAAAATAAATCAAATAGGCAATAGTTTGTACGCTCAAAGTATTTTAATTTTCTTCCATATTTCTTGACTAAGATTTTCCCTTTTTTTTTCGCGTCCAAATCCAAACGCTCAGGCTTTTTTAAACTCGAAATTTTACTTCATGTTTAGTTTGGGAGTTGAGAACACTCGTTTAAAGCTTCAAATTAAACTTAAAAAAAAAACGTATGCATATGTATATTTAAGAAAATATTCGCTGCATATCCTTTACTTAACTGTATGTAAAATATTATTACATAATTTTTGTTTAATCTTCAAACAAGTATCTTCCACTCCCAGAATAAGCATAAAGTAAAATTTCGAGTTTAGAAAAGTTACTTTAAGCTTAGTCTGGGAGTGGAAAACAATTGTACTAAACTTAGAACTGAACTTATTAAAAAAACAGCAAATACCTCTAAATGCATACGCATTGAAATTTGGAATGTATACTAGAGAAAAATTCCCTGTATATTGAAATGCTAGTAATAAAGAGGATTCATAGGGATTGTCCACTTACAATTTGTCACAGAACCAAGAGAGATTTGTTGTGATTGTAAACGTATATTTTCTTGAATATTGCGACTAATCCAATACTAAGCACATTGTTAATATTCAATTTAACATGAAACTGTATTTTGTTTTTTCTGACGTCACGGTAAAGGGTTAATGTGTTGAATTTAGTAGTCTATTTCATAAACGTTTACATTCACGTCATCAATTATAAATTTCCGAATTAATCTGTCCAAGGTCATATGTAATTGCGCGCATTGGCGTAACGTTAACAAGTGGTTTTGTGCTTAATGTTTTTATTAAATCCTGCATTGAAACCCTAGAAATTGCATTCTAACATGTAATCTTAGGAAGGACTCATGCCAATGAATACGTTATTGGAATGCACTTACAAAAAAAAATCCCGAAAGAATGATTACTGTTATGAGATTGACATTATTCCATGTACAATAATAATAAAATGCAATACAATTAATTTTAATATAAAAATATTTATTGTCATTTCAAAAACTATGAATCTTCATTCATAATTATTGAAATGGACGTGATAGAAATTTTGTTTGTGTGAGTGTTTATGAGGCTATTTATTTTAAATTATCTTATTTTCAAACCACGATTAAAAATAGTTAACGACGTTGGACTTTAACCAAATAGCGACCTTTTCTCTAAAATGACCCGAGAAGCAGGAAAATGCATAAATGTGGTATTTCATGACAAATCCCTACGTATACTTGATCGAATCAATCAATTATGCCTAAAATCATCAACGTTGCATCCGTAGCTTTTATTTATTGCCCTTTTCGCAATTCTAGCGCGTCCATATCAAAAATAATGAATAAGGACAGGTGATCATGAGACTATTTATTTTAAATTTTCCTGAATTTCAAGACAATAAAAAATAGTAAACGACGTTAGATTCTAAACAAATAACGATCTAAGTACGTGGGAATTTTTCTTAATTTTTGTTTACTCTTGTATGTTTCCTCTAAAATGTCCCGGGAAGCAGGAAAATGCATAATTGTGGTTTTACATGTTAAATCCCTATGTATACCTGATCAAATCAACACCCGGTATTTGAATTTGATATTAAAAGAATAACAATCATTTTTTACCACGTGATCAATGATAAACAATACATTCATAAATAGTTATAAATTTTGTACGTTTTGAAAGTTGTAATATTTTCGTCAGTAGTGAAGATGTTTTGCTTGTCACTTAATCTCTTATGATATTTTTATGGCACTTATTATGTTTATTTTGAATTTGTATCTTAATTACTATGTCTGTTTTACGTTAATCCATAAAGACAGCTGACGTAAGTAAAAATCTGACTATTGCACCTCATATATTATACCTAACCTAACTTATGAGAGTGACACGTAATCTCAAAAGCCTTGACAATGTGAAATACAACCAAACTTGGCACGGTGACCACCTTGGATGTGTCAAAAGTTAGGTTAACTAAATGTTACATCATCTATCATTCGCCTATAAAACGGCGAATGATTATGTAAAATTTAACCTAATCTAACTTTTGACACATTGACACTATTGAATTGAAATAAAACGACTTGATTTGAATAACATTTTTTTTAACCAGTTAGCCAACCTCTGTATAACATCCTGAATCTATGAATCCCTAGATACTTTTATCAATTTTACTCTTATACATTAAACAAAACTAACGTACAATGAATTAAACTTTTTGATTTCCTATTTATTTAGAATCTTTACATTTTACTGTACAATAAATTTTATGTCTAGCTTTAAATTACCAATTGTTACCATGTTTTAAGAAATATTACTAAGAATATTACCCAGTTTTAAATTACCGTTAATTTTACATCACTGATTGTACTTACTATATTTATTTCGTAATTATTATTTTTAGTATTATATGTATGCCGACTTGAGTTAAACAATTATGTTAAAGCACCAATAAAGGATAACCCTATACATAAATTATGTATTATTATAAGTAGGGCGTAAAGAAAAAAAATAAATGTCTTGGAATACATTTATCGTTATAATATATTATTTATAATAGATTTGACAAATATTTCGTTGAATGCTTTAACATAATATATAAGAAATGATTACTTTATGAATCTTTTAATATTACATCGCTATCATTATTCGTATAAAAATATAGAACATAAGTAGACTAGTTTAAAAGGTGGAATACGTTGGCCGGTTACCATTTATAACATGTTGTGTTGAGTGCAATGAAGTGTGTATATAGAATTTTATTTAAAAAAACATACTAAATCTTATACTTATAAAAAATGCATCTTAATGAAGTAATTAAGTTATTTATAATTTTTAAATTAACTTTCGCTGTCGCTAAGATAAATGTTTATTTAGATTCAATTAGCAAAAATAACGAACCGTTACTTGAAGTCCTTAATGATGTGACAATGATTAATCTAGGAACGCTTAGAGAAACACGTGTGAAATATTTATTTCATACTCAAACTAGTTGCAGTTTAGAAATGAACCTACTTTTATTCAAGCTCCCACCCCCATTTTATTATTCCAGCTATGATTTTAGCGTAACACCTTCAAAACCACTCACTAAGAATGTTGTGTGGATAATCTGCATTAAAAATTCGACAGAATTGATTGATTATGTGAAAACATACACTTACTCAAAACGAAAGGCTGATAATCATATTATTGCCTTTCAAGGAAAAATGATGACACAAGACGACCTCGCGAACATAACTAAGCCGATTTTAAAGGACTTGAAAAAATTCCCGTATACAATAATATATTTTTATCGCACAGGTGAGTTATTGGCCTTGCATCAGAATCAAGACTACCTGGAGAGAGACCTTATGGTCAAAGTGGCAGAATTGAATTTCAATCATGAGAGTTACGGGTACAAGTTCTTTAATCTCCATAGGTTCATTAAAATTATGAAATTTGAGAGCATTCAAGAGATACATAGCAAAATGGTTAACGGTGAAATTGATGTTTGCGCAACAACTTCGTTTTTTGGTTTGTATGAAGATGTTAGATACTCAAAACCTTTTAAAAGAAATGATGTTAAAATAGTTTTGAAGCACCCGCAAAATAAGGATATTTTAGTTAAAATAATTGAAATATTTGACCCGTTATTTTGGATTGTTTACTTTTTAATCGCGGGGATATTGATTGCAATCCTATTTAAAACAGAGAAAATGAATATATTTGATTCCTCATTTTTAATATGTAGTTTTTTCATTAATTCCGCCGATATAAAACATACAACAATGCGGAAATTCAGTGTAATTTGTTTATTCTCATGGATGTGTTTATGTATGTTCTTTAATTATTTTTTCGGAGCCTTCATTTTAAAATGCATATTTTCTACAGAATCTTATGAACAAGTTCAAAACGTAGAAGATCTTAAAAAAATCGAAACTATCATTTTAATATCGATAGAATTAGAGAAATTTATTCCTGATTCTCTTAGAGACAAGTTCATTATTACAAATACTCAAGAAATAACACAAGGGATTTTTAATCAAAATACTTCAGTTGGTTATGCTTTGTTACACTACCATATATTAAATATTTTTGAAAATATGACCGCAGAAAATATTTACATTCCTTTTTACATTGTGGAAGATCCTTTAATTCCTACTTTTGATGGTTTGTTTATTGCTCTTGATGATACCAATACGCATAACGCCACGAATTTTCTTATACAAAAATATAAATTGATTGACGTCGAAATAGAGAAAAAACAAATATTTCAATTTGGAGAGGAAAGAATTGCCATAACAATAAAACATGTCAAAGGGTTGTTTATTCTGCTTTTAGTAGGGTTGGGCCTAAGCTTGATTGTGTTGGTCTTGGAAATTTTATTCAAAAATGCGCTATTACGCAAGGACGGTAGGTTTGGTACTACAAAACGACCGCTTCGCGGGACAATCCTTAGTATCGGTCCCTAACACTGCAAAAAAATATCTGGTCTAGCGGCCTAAACACAAGAAAAGTTAAATGGTTAACATCCGTCTGTTTATTATTATTTATTTTTCAATGTATTTATCACTTCTTAGAGTCGTTTTACATACCTCAGAAGTCTTGCAGAAATATATTTAATAATTTTATATAAAAGTTTCGCAATAATTTTCCTATTAAAGAGCATAGGAGCAGGGCGATCAACTGTAGGGAGGATATAGAAACAAGTGGTGTGGACGCACAATAGGCGAAATTTATGTTTAATATCTTTCAAAAATAATTCAGATTAAATTCCGCTTAGAAATTTTTAATTTTTGTCAATTTGTCGTAATTTTCACAGTTCTGAATTGTTTGTAAAATTGCACAATGTGTTCCACTTAGAAATTTTACATGTTATTCGATTTATCCTAATTTTCATAGGTCTAAAGTTTGTGTAAACTTGTGTGATTTCTGTTAATTTTGACGATTTTAATTAAAATATTCATAATTATTTAATAATGATATTTGGTAAAAAAAGTATACTTAAAAGAAAAAATCCCCGTATGTCTCTAATACGGGGATTTTTTCTCTTAAGTATACTTTCACATATTCCATATAAACATTTGTAAAATTAATAAACATGTGATCATTGCTAAGCAGTATATTTTGAACTTAACTTTAAATCAATGTTTGATATGCGTGGCGCATAAAGTAAAATTTCAAGTTTAGAATAGTCTGAACATTTTCAGGCTTTTCTAAACTCTAAATTTCACTTCATGCACCTGGCGTCTATGGAACACTCATTTCACGTTAATAAATTTTACAAATATTAATTTTGTCTAACCAAACCTCGCGCTTTCCTAATCAGAGCAAGTGTCCTTGTTATATCTAAGAATAATTAAAAGTATCGGTGATTTCCTTAGACAAAATAAATATTTGTAATATGTATTAATGTGAGATGAAACTTAAGCAGGTATATTTTGAACTTCACTTGAAATTAGCGTTTTATACGCGTGGGGGATAAAGTGAAATTTCGTGTTTAGAAAAACCAAAAAATTTGGTTTGGTGATTAAATCAAGCAGTGAAGTAGGGGGATGTGAAACTAAATCTGAAAAGATTACCGCGAATGGTGATATGAAACAATGCGAGGACGTGAGTGTTGCTAACGAGAGAGAAGTAACTCATTATGCGAGGACGTGAGTGTTGCTAACGAAGGAGAAGAAACTCATTATGCGAATAGTAATCCATATTTTTTGCGATCAAAGAATAATAAATAGTTTTTTTTTTCGATATTTTGAATTTTTGTAATCTTAATTACGGGTTGTTATAAGTTAAGGGAAGAGGTGTGGCGTATTGATAGAAACTATAATTTAAATATTAGCGCTAATTTAAGGAATTGGTTTAATTTAATATGTTTTTATATTGCTAGTTTTGCAGGCCTGGGGGGAAGGGAAAAAAATGAATAAAGGCAGTTAAGTTCAGACCTTGCTGAGTGCATGTTTATTAAGTGATCCTTCCCTAAATTATGAATATATATACATGAAATCCGACTATAGTATACCATAGAAACAAAAGTATTTACCTTTTTAGTAGAGGGAAAAATTTTGAAGTTATTAGTGTTCACACTCAACACTTTACATTTCTCTGAGTTAAAATAATGAAGAAGAAGTAATGTGATTTTATAAAAAATAATGACATACTATGGAATTTAAACAACATTTGCGGATGTTAAAATAGCACAAGATATTGCTGTCACTTGATTAAAAACAGAAAACATATCGCAATACAGGGAATTTTTATTTTAAGTAATATCCTCGATATTCGTTGTCTTTTTGAAATAGTTTAAATCTTGAATGTGTTTTTACTCCCAGATTAAGCATGAAGTAATAGTGTACGCTGTAAATCTCCAAATATTTAATTTGAAGCTATAAACGAGTATTGTCTACTCCCAGACTAAGCATGAAGTAAAATTTCGAGTTTAGAAAAGCCCCGCGTAGAAAATTTGTCGAGAGTCGCGCAGCGACCCGAGACAAATTTTCACGGGGCTTTTCTAAACTCGAAATTTTACTTCATGCGCCATGCATTCAAAACACTGATTTTAAGTGAACTTGAAAATAGTCATATTTAGCAGTATATTTTTATTCCTGCTTGAGCAATATTTTTTTAGTACTGATTTAACAGTGTATTTTTAATTTCACAATATTTCAGTGGTTTATACTCGTGGCGCATGAAGTAAAATTTGGAGTTTAGAAAAGCCTGAGTTTGGATTGGTCCAAATTTGGTCCAAACCCAAGCGCTCAGGCTTTTCTAAACTCGAAATTTTACTTCATGCTTAATCTGGGAGTGGCCCAAAACTCGTTTAAAGCTTCAAATTGAATATCTGAAGATTTACAGCATACACTATTACTTCATGCTTAATCTGAGAGTGAAGACACTTGTTTAAAGATTTAAATTGAACTATTTCAAAAAGACAACGAATATCGAGGATATTACTTAAAATAAAAATTCCCTGTATAAAAAATATTTTATCAAAGTCAATTGCTTGTAATTAGTCTAAAAGTATCAACAGTGATACACATTTGAGTAAGAAAACTTCAACAACATCAATTGAGCGACAAACATAATGCTAAATGTATGCAAAATAAAAATATATTTGTTTTGTTGATAATACACCTCAAATCTCTTACTGAATTTAATTCCTGACTTGATTTTTTGGAAAACTATCTATTTTTACATTAATCCAAAATTAGTTAATTTGTGATCCAAAATGGATCATAAACACTAGTACATGAATTTTGTCCCGCTAGATTGGTTAAATCGTATACTGTGCGTCGTCATCCTGATGTGTGTGTGCATGTAACTGTAAAAACTGTCAAAATAGAAAAACAAGCAATGAGCGTTATTCTATTAAATACGTCAACTGTCAATAGCTACTCACATTAACTCAAATTTTGTTATTGTGTAACTGTCAAAACTATCAAAACAAAAAATTGAATTTTTGGCCTCGGGCGCAAGTTTTCCTTACTGGCACAGTAGGCCAAAGCATGAAAAAAACCTGGCCAAACTGAGAAGAAAAAAAGTTTACCGACCGAATTCTAGTTCATAAAATTAGATGTAAATGACATTAGTGTACACAGATTCAGTGCTGGAATGACATTCCAGTCTTTAGTTATTATAGTAAAAAGTGGCCGTTTTGAAAGCTTCAATTGTGAGTATGCTGTGCGAATAATTTGCAATCCTGCCCTCGATTCGCGTCTTCCAATAATGGATTGTACTCCTAAAGGAAAGTTTAACGAATATATTGAATATATCTTCACAAATCTCGCGTTCATTTTAACCTCATTTCAGTAGTGTAAAATATTCACAAATTATGGCGAACAAAAATTTCTCCGCGTTTCTTCGCTTGGAAAAATAGCTTCCCTGCTTCGTATTTTTATACTCAAGAGGAAAAACCAAGAACTAGCCGCTTATACCTCGGCCATTCTATAAATAAGTGCACACTTTTTGAGGGTACACCAGGGATTTTAGCGAATTTCAAAATATCGTAAACCATTACTGATACAAAAAAGTTATACTTGACTCTTTTATGCTAAAATATTCAAAGTTTGAAATACTTTTTTCTCCAAAACGAAAAAACTTTATTTAGATAGATTTTTTTAATAAATAAAACAAATCTCAAAAAATAATAAAATACTCATGTTTTAATTTTCTAGAAAGAAATATATGATATACCCAAATCCTTTCTAAGAATATTTCCGTTTTCAAAAAGATGGGCACTTTAAAACTTTTTGAGATATTTTTTTTTTAACAGAGCGCTGCATTGACGCGGGGCGCGCCCGCGATTCGTGTAATGGCCTGGATTGCGGTATGCGCTGCAAGTCCCGCTTAATAAACACTTAAAACTTTATTTATTTATTGTTTAACCTGAAATGAAGTCACTAATATAGTTTATTTGATTTTATAAAGGATTTCCATTCTTAGCCGTAAAAATTATATAGCGATAAGGTCAGTGAAAATGCTGTATATAGCATTTTCACTGATCCTATCGCAATATAAGTTCTTTTTTAATCGCTTGATGGAAATCACTTGAATATTGGAAATTAAAATGGAAAAAGGAGTGAGCGAGGGTAGAGGTAATGGTTGAACACTACAGGAAATACAAAGATAGTTATATAAAAACGACAGAAAAGACCTTTGGAATTCCCCGATACCTGAAATACTGACAAAAATTGATTCTAAATACTAAATACATGAGCCGTTTATTTTGAAAGTGGTTTAACTCCGTTTCTCAATTTTTTGTTGTTGACTGTAATAACCTTAATAATTTGAGGTTTTCAGTCATAATAACTATTTTTGGTATATTTATTATATATTTTGAATATACTTAACCAGAATCTTATTTATGTCAGAAAACCTTTAATTATTTAGATTATTTCAGTCAACAACAATAAATTGAGACATAGAGTTAAGTCACTTTTAACATAAAAGGCTCATATAACAATTTTTTTATGTTGTATGTACATCATTCTTGAAAATGACATTAAACCGAAACTAGTCTTGGTTTATTAAGCGGGACTCGCAGCGCACACCGCGATCCGGGCCATTACACCATTGGCGGAAGCGCCTCATGTCAATGCAGCGCTCGGGTAAAAAAAATATATCTCAAATAGTTTTAAAGTACCCATACTTTTGAAAACGGAAAAATTCTAAGAGAGGATCAGGGTATAACATATTTTTTTTTAAGAAAATTAAAACATGAGTATTTGATTATTTTTTAAGATATGTTTTATTTATTAAAAAAAATCTATATAAATAAAGTTTATTCGTTTTGGAAAAAAAATTATTTTAAACTTTGAACATTTAAGCACAAAAAAGTATAGAATAACTTTTTTTGTATAGGTAACGGTTTACGATATTTTTGAGTTATAAATAAAAGTGTACTAAAAGTTTATATTGTTATAACTTTTGACACAATAATTTGTTTAACCTCTAGTGACAACCAAAAGCCATGTCTTGATAACCTATATAATATATGTGAAATTCGTTAAAATCCCTGATGTATACCCAAAAAGTGTGCACTTATATATGGTATGGCCGAATAACAGATTTAAAACTAAAATAATTAAAGTTCAAAATTGGTTTATTACATGGAAAAAAAAACTGACTTGGAATGAATGGCGTACGAACAACATTTGCACCTCAGCAGAACGCTTAGGTAGGGCGCACACTAAAGATGCATACATGCATTTGCATCGAGGCATTTTACATTACAACAAATGCGGCGCGAACACGCACACTGAACAGTATGCAGGGCCACATTTGCAGTTTTGTCATTTTATGACATTTGCATCATGTCATCTCCAGAAGATGATTTTTTAATATGGCACTTAATGCTTAATCGAAACAGACATCGCTATTGGGTACATCCATTTAACTGTCGGTAATTTTAAAGTTCTTGTTACCGAATGTCGTGATTCACTTTTAAATTATTCTCAAGTCTGATAAAAACTTTCGCCGATGACCATTTATTGGTTACTTTTGAGGTAAATGAACAGAAACAACATTATCACAAATTAAATCGCTATTCATTAGTTGTTCGGGCTGTGGTATGGATTTGCGTGTGGATTTTAGAGGGTTCTTGGTATTTAGTTGATTCTATTAAGTCTAATATTTTTTGTTCGAGTTGTATCATATGTTCAATAAAAAAAAACCTCTAGAAGGCCATGATTTAATATTTTTTTCAAATTTAAGTTGGCTACACACTGTAGGAATTCTCAAATAAAACGTCAGACATAATAATTGTAATGTATATTTTCAGAGTTGCCAACATAGAATATTTTACATGGCACTCTAGAGATGTTTTTAACTGAACATACGATAGTTGTTGTTAGCAGTCATAGATTTAATGTGACATGGAAGGCTTAAGAGATAATATTCACAAGGATATCTCGCAATGTTCAACTTCATTTTTTTTTTTCTAACAAAATATTCAATCGCACATTTGTCAACGGCGCTAAGGGGTGCTTTACAATATTTTCCTAAACATTCAGAATATCACTGGAGGCGTGTTCGCTGTTAGCACATTTTTGCTTAAGAAAAGATCGACCGCTATCTAAACGTATAAGCTTAGCAATCTTAACTACGTCCTTATTTAGGGATGAAATATTAAAAAACGTAGTTATACTTTAAGGAAATCTTTATGTCTCTCAATAAAATATTTTCTACATTTATCGTTATTTCATAATAAAAATATCAAACGTTGCTAAACTAGTGTAATCGTATCTCAAATTTATTTTTTTTATACAATACCTATACAAAATATTGGAAAACTAAATGAGTCAAATTGTAGAAGATTTATTTGCAAATATACGTGATTTTTTTATTTATTTATTTACTAAAATAAACTCACTAGGATATCGCGCGTAAAACAGTTTTTCAAATTTTCATAAAATTCAATATCGCCCGACATCCCAGTAAAATTATTGTACAATAAAAATTATTATTATTAATATTGCAGAATAAAATAAAATTTAGGACGCGATTACGCTAGTTTACCAATGTTTTTTTTTATGAAATAACGGTAAAAGTAGAAAAAATCTTATTGAGACTAGTATGAAGATTGCTTTCCTTAAAGTATGCTTATTTTTCAAAATATGTAATTACTAAATAAGGATATAGTTAAGACGACAATATGATAAGTTTTATACGTTTATATAGCAGTCGACCTCCTCTTAATACTAAATATTGACAATATTTAAAATTCTTTATTTTCTTTATACAAAAAGGAAGATATTTCGAAAATGTATCATCATTCTTGTTTAGCAGGCCAGAATGGAAAATTCTTATTGTTTTTTTTTTTCCAAATTACACCGCAAATTAAATTTTAGTGAAATGTAATGTTTTACAATTTTTTTAATATAATTAATTATAAAATGTGCCGTGCTGTACGCCGCAAATAACGTACGCGTTCTATCTACAAAACATGCTGCATGCATGCTGCCCCGCCGCATTTTGCACTTGGTAGCAAATGCAACTCCGGTGTGCGTATGTGTACTTGAATACATGTAAGCCATAAATGCTATAGTTGCATTTTAATACAATAATATAATATAATAATAATCTTTATTCGCATGTTCGCAATACAATTTAAAACATACAATTATGAGGAAGACACACATTAAGAAACAAGTGAATCAATAGGTGGGATTCAGTTAGGCTTACGCCCACTGTTCTTCCATCCAAACCTAACAAATATGAGTAACATAATATATAGGTGTATACCACATTAACGAAATAATAAAAATAAAATAAAACTAAAATACAGCTAGGCATATGAGTTACAAAACTTATATAAAAAACATGAATAAAGAAACATTGACATAGATCGCATCAAATTATTAGCTGACCATCTATTAAAACGGCCTTTTTTAAATTTTGTTTAAATTTATGTAGAGAGAGATTCTTAAATTCTTGGAGTACATCATTATAAAGTCGATATATATATATATATATATTGTAAGAAGAGGAATGTTCAAATAGTGCGGACCGATGTTTTGGAGGTGATAACCTATCCTTGAAACAGGTGTTGATGTTATGTACGTCTTCTCGAAACGAAATTTTGTTGTATAAATATTGCGGGTGTTTAGTTGTTATAAAATTATGATATAAACATGCTGCCTGTATTGTTCGACGCTCTTGCATAGACAACCAACCAGTCTCTAATTTTATGGGATATTCTGTCAAATTTACGTAATCCGTGAATATATCTCAGACAAGTATTTTGTACTTTCTATATGCGTTTTTTTGTTACACTGTCTATAGCAGCATGCCACAGGGTAGAACAATATGTAAACTTTGACAGTACTAGCGTATCACATAGTAAGATTTTTGTTTTAATTGATAGATTATGTCTGTGAGGGTATAGTTTTTTAAGATTTAAGTATGCAACTGCTAAAGATTAATTTATGTGTGCTTTGTACCTATATAACCCCTAAGTTTTACCATTATTACTAAGTGGTATATTTATGCCCTCTATTTTTATTTTTATTTTATCTGAAATATCCCTACATGTTTTTTTGGACCAAGTAGTAAGAGTTGGGATTTTATTTGATTTATATTTAGATTTAGTTTTTTGGAGAATTTGCAGATTTTATCTAAATCGGAATTTATGTAAGCATTGGCCGTATCGGACAGTATAGGTGGAAATGAGTATCAAAGGGGGAAATTAAGGTGTTCCCTTCTGGGAGACAACCACCCCGATTTTGAGAAATTTATGTTGAATTATTGACCTTGTTCTCAAAAATCGGAGCACCCTCGATTACCTAGCAGCTCGTAGGCAGAGATACCACACAGTCACTTTTAAGCAAAATAAAATATAAAATTACTCACCCTGTCATCGTCAGGTCCTGGAACAGCATTTTCACTGTGTATATATATATTTCTTTAGGTTATGAAAATTGAAATGGTTCGTTAAATAAAAGAGTGCGATTTCAAAGACATTAACAATTGGGTTTATTAAAAATAAACAAGAATAAGCAAATCTACAATTACCGAAATATATATACAAATAACAAAAAAAAACTATCACCTTACGCGACACGACTACTACGTTGTTTGTTTGATTTAAAACAAATATAATTTTATGACAACACTCGGATTTCGGATGACCGCACGATTCAGAAGACTGATACCGATAACCACCCTCTCCCTTCCCATGATCGTCGCTAGGTGGGATGTGAGAGATGGAAGTGGTTAAGGCTCCTGCCTCTGATTTGTCCAGCGGTTAGGGGTGACATGCGCAAGTCTATTGCGTTCAATCATTTTGCGCGCCCTGGCGCATGCGGATCATCCAACCCGAGTTGCTAGTTGAATTGTCGGTATTTCCCTATATGCAAATTCCAAGTAGCCGGGCAGTAAATACCGTCTCTCCCTAATCCGGAGAGAGGTACTCGACGGTGAGCATTTCGTGACCAAATCTGTCTTGCTATTGTTTTGGTCACGAACTGCCGTAATGGTGAAAATTTCCCGGCTTGGGGCCGCTACTTGGAATTTTGCATTTTACGACCCAAGAGATTTGTGCCGCGTAAGGCAATAAAATCAAAAATTCTAAAACCTAATAAACTAAAAATAAAATAAAAATAACTAATCCTATAATTACAAATAATATTTACAAAACCCGAACGATCAATGTATATAGACAAACTTAGTTCATTTCATAATAAATGATTATGAAAGTGAATTTAAAATGATTAATAAAAATTATGTGGGGTCCGTTGTTATCGCGAAATGAAATTACACTTTATAAATCGCCGAAATAATCATAGTTGCGGCGTTTCCGGTAAAACGCCGGTAACATGAGTAGAATATTTGGGTATCATCTACATACATATGCCCTTTACAGTTATCCAATGTATTTAAAATTAAGGAGGTATAGAGAGAAAATAAAAGAGGACCGAGGATTGACCCTTGAGGGACCCCTTGATGAATATTAAGTAGTTCTGAGGTATTAGATTCAATTTTGACGCACTGTTTCCTATTATAAAGATAACAGTGTATAAGTAATATTGCAGAGTATCCAAATTCGAGGTGTTCGAGGATCGTTAAAAGAGTCGCATGGTTTACTGTATCAAATGCTTTAGAGTAATCTAGTAAAATTAAAGCTGTCACATTACCCTTGTCGGTGGCAGTTAATATATCGTCCCAAATGTTTAACAAAGCAGTCTCGCAGCTATATCCTTGCCTGAAACCTGATTGATACGAGGGAAGGATGCTGTTAATATTAATAAATTTTATTTGCATATTCAGAATTTTCTCCAGTAATTTTGAGATTGTTGACAAAATACTAAAAGACCGTAAATGACTACGATCTGAAGGATTGTTGATTTTTGGAATTGGAGTAACAATGGCTATTTTCCAGAGCTCAGGGAGTGGCGAATCCAGAATGCACGTATTTATTATATGTGTCAGTGCGGGCAGTATGACAGGACAACACATACGTAGCATGATTATAATAATTCCGTCGAATCCTGTGCTGGTAGAACGCATACCCAATAACAAGTCATATATCAGAGTTTCATCAATGAGTTGAAAGGTAAATTTAGGTGTTTCTCGTTTTGGACTTAATGTCGATAGGAAATCTTTAATTATAAGGGGGTTAGTATAAACCGGAGCAGTGGTATGCTTTAGAAAATGTGCGTTTATTTCGTCTACATTTTTTAGAGTGTCCAGAATATTAAATTGAGTCTTTTGAATACATAGGTGTTTTAGCTGGCCCCATAACTGATTATTATTGGAAGTACGAGATATATATTCAAAGAAAGCACGTTTTTCATTTCTAGTTGCCGTATTAGTGTAGTTGCGTAGTCTTTTATAATATTTCCAATGTACTGGGTTTTTAGTTTTTCTGAACTTTGCTTTGGCTTTTTCTCGGATTTTCATTAGGTATTTAATATTCTCTATAAACCAAGGCGGAGCTCGTTTTTAATTACGTGTTGTTTAATTGGCGCAACTAAATCAAACAGACTTAAAATGTAATTACTAAATGTGATTATTTTATTGTTTATATCAGGGATATAGTAAATGTTTTCAAATGGTATTTTTTTTTTAGTTCATATTGGAAGAATTCTGTGTTAATGTTTCGTAGGTTTCGTGAGATGCATAATTTAGGTTTGGTCGCATTACATTTAGAATTTATAGAACAGTATATGGCATCATAGTCAGAAAAATGGCAATCGATTACACCAAAATTGTTAATAGGTATTTCGCGTTCTACAATGATTAAATCAATTAGTGATGCAGTTGTAGCAGTGACTCTGGTGCGTTGGTCAATAAGCTGCTTTAGACTGTGTTATTCCATTAAATCAGTAAGAAGGAGCGAAGAAGGCAATGCAGGCTGCATGAGGTCAATATTTAAATCACCCGTACAAATGATATTATTTGTGTGCGCGTAGCAAGTAGTGATAAAAGTTTCTAGTTCATCTAAAAATAGATTGTAATCTAGGGTTGGGGGCCTGTAAGCTGCCCCAACGGCAAACATATTTGTACAAGATTAGACAAGTACCCAAATTATTTCAATATTAGTATTTATTTCCAAAGTGGTAATATTTAAAATTTCTTTCACATAAATTGCAACACCACCTCCCCTTGTGTCCCGATCATTCCTTATAAGGTTGTACCCATCAATATTCAAGCAGTCGTTAGGAATATTATTATTAAGCCAGGTTTCGGATAATGTTAATATGTCAATATTTTGATTCACTATAAGCTGTTTAATTTCATTCAATTTAACAATCAGCGATCTGACATTGATTTGAAATCGAGATTAATAAACTAAATAAAAATAGACGAAATTAAATTGTTTTTTTTTATATTTTTTTACAAACGATTGCGTTAATCCTCAAGCGAATGCAAGGTCGATTACTGAATAGGTGGAGTCGGTCGCGCGTCATACAATATTTATTTTGCAGTTCTTTTAGTTGGGTCATTTGCGGCGTGCATGACGATTTTCAACGAAACATGCACACAGTTATTCAGAAAAAATTAAAAACAAATCAATCATCATACAAAAGAAGCTCAAATCTCTGTTGTCACAAAAACAACGAGAATAACAAATCGCACAAGAATACACTCTGGAACCTATAATAATGCTAAAAACACATTAGCGCAGTTTCCAGATATCTGGTTTCGCTACGTTGATGACGTTTTGCCATTATTAGAACTGATTTTAAAAATGATTCCTTTATTACATCCCTTAATGGTTTTCACACTAGTATTAATTTTCAGAGCTGGGACGAATCCTCGTAAAAAGGATTCGAATCACGAATCCCAATCACCTAATACGATTCGAATCACGAATACTTGAATAAAGGATTCGTAAGAGATAAATATGATTTAAATCAAAGATTTGAATCCTGATTTGAATACAAATCCTTCAAGAATAAATTTGATTTTATTATTTTTTCACAACCATTAAATATCGTTACCAGTTATTTTAACAAAAATATTCAAAACCTAATTATTTATTATTACCACTGAACATCGTTAATACCAGACTAAATATCTGATTCCGTGTTACTCTCATTAAAGAGGTATTTGTGTGTTTTTGAACTTCACTTCAAATCAGTGTTTTGTACGCGTGGCGCATGAAGTAAAATTTCGAGTTTAGATAAGCCTGAAAATATGGTTTGGTCGCATAGCGCTACGCAACTGAATCAAATTTTCAGGCTTTTCTAAACTTGAAATGTTACTTCATGCTTAGTCTAGGAGTGGAATCACTCGTTCAAAACTTCAAATTGAACTCTGTTATAAAATCGACGAGTGCCTGAAAATACGAAAATAAAAAATTGACTGAATATCATTAAAACCGGGAAAGTCAGAGAAAAGTCATGGAATTATATTTAAATTGACCAAAACACTAACAAAACAGCTATGTGATGTTATTAAATTTGTCAAAATCAATAGGCAAATTACAAAACAAGTAAAAATGTATAAAACCAACTTAAATATTGACAAAAACAATGATAATAATTTAACAAAATGGGGGTTTCCCACAGAAGAAAGATATATTTAAAGGTCCGGGTAAAAAATCTTGAATCAGGGAAATACCGAAAAAATTTAACATTTCAGATCGCGGCTACCATGTCAGTTTTACTTCAAATAATATTAAACAAAATTTTGAAAACTAGATTATTATCTTTATAAACATTTTCAGTCATTTAATGTTCTTATCAAAGCATTCAGTTTGCAGTTTCGAACGAGCGTTTTCACTCCCAGACTAAGCATGAAGTAAAATTTCGAGTTTAGAAAAGCCCCGCTTAGAAAATTTGTCGAGGGTCGCGCAGCGACCCGAGACAAATTTTCACGGGGCTTTTCTAAACTCGAAATTTTACTTCATGCGCCACGCATATAAAACAGTGGTTTAACGAGAAATTTAAAAACACACAAAAGACATTTTTCATGTAAATCCTCACAATTAATTCGAATTATTTTTGACGTTTCAAATACTTTTGTAAGTATACGAACCCTTTTGTAAGTATTCGAATCCTTTTATAAATATTCGAATCCTTTCATAAATATTGGAATCCATTTATGAATATTTGAATCCTTTTATAAGGATTTGAATCACCCGCATTTGGATTCGAATACGAATCCTCTTAAAAAAATGTAACGAATCGGCATCACGAATCCAGTTGTTCTAAAGTATTCGAATGTGTCTTTTAAATTCTCTAAAAGGTTTCGAATCCAGGATTCGAATCCTGAATGATTCGAATCCTGCCCAGCTCTGTTAATTTTACACATGAAAGTGAACATAATAAATCCTTACCTTTTTTAGATCTTCTAATTCCTAGAAACAATAACAAATTAGAATTCCAAATATTTAGAAAACCTACACATACCTTTAATTACCTCCATTCCGATTCCTATGCCCCAATAAAATATAAATTAGCATTATTCAGTTACCTTATCCACAGAGCCTTCAGCATACCATTATCAAAAAAAAAAATTGGTAAAAGGAATTCAACATCATTCATAGTATCGCGAGATATCTCAAATACAACCCCCAGACAATTTACAAATTAATTAATAAGCATAAGTTCAAACTTAAAGTTCATAATACCACGTTTCTTACACCGATCAACCCCAACATAGATACAAAATTCATTAGAATAATTCATTCCCCCAATTCAGAGAACCATTTCAAAAAATTATACAGAAAAATTCAAGCCCGCGAGCTACCCCCTGGGTGCGCGCCTGGTTACACCTACTCTGGACCAGGGGCAAAAAGTGCAGGTTCGGTGCAAATGAACTGACGCAAACTAACACAGTTCAGTTCAACTTAGTGCATGTAATGAACGACGGTGCAAAAAGTGTCAAAAGTGCTGCACCAATTCATCTAACAAACAATTGTACACCAATTTTGTTTTTATGAGTACAAATAGTTATTATTGATGTATTTTTATCTGCTGAATACGAATATTGTCCAAATTAAATTCTTTTGTTTTCGAGCAAAGTCTAACAAATTGAAAAAACTATTATTTTTTTAATTCACATTTTCGTTATTTAAGGCAATATTTAAAAACGGTAATGACCTTTTGAGAGCACTTTTTGTTATCTAGAAATTGGCGTAATTGATTTCTTCGTAACACGTTTCGTTTCCTTTAATCATCATCAACTTTCTTATTTCTTATGGACGCCATGCTAATTTTGTAGCACATTTAAATGCTTTACTTTTTGTGATTACAACGATATAACAAACCGAAAACAAAATAATTAAAGTAATTTTTTTTCAACGGATTATTATTTAGCATAAAATTCTGCGAAAGTTCCGAATTTAAACCTACCCTCTATCTCCTATAATAAGCAAAGTCCCCATGGTAACGCTTGAGTTTGAAACACCCTGTATTCGAATAAGCGATTTTTCGTCAGGGTGGTGCATTTTGGAGGTGCCACATATGGAAAACTTCTTTACTTAAAGAGATATTGAAAAACCGTGTTCGCGAGCCAGGGTCACATTTTTGTGTTTTATTCAATGGCGAAAAAAAAATTGATCTATCTCGAACCGTTTCCGCTCTATAACCAGAAGTTGATAAAATGCCGTTTTTATGAAGTTACTGTAAATCTTTTGTTTTAAAAGTTATAACCAAACTATGTTATGACAACTTTTGACGCTCATTAAAATGGCGTACTTGTTTTATTTTAAGGACGTTTTGTTTTTGTTTTCCTACACCAAATTCACTTTTTTATTAACAGCATTTTCGATGCCGATTTTAACGATGTGCTACTTGTGTACCTATGTGGAAAAAATATTTATTGTTATATACGACAAGCAAAGTAGCAGTTCATGTCAATCAAGAGTGCTTATTAATAAAACAAAATATACCACATCGATAGTAGTCAAACAAATTGCAAGCATCACCTAGTAACGAAATTGTTTACTGGTTGCCATGGCAACTTTGCCAATGACTATTTGACTTAGACTTTTTTTTTCTAATTTTTTATTTTATGATGTTATTTTAAAACTAAATAAATCAATTCAATTAAATGAGTACTCAGTGGCGTAGAGTGGGTTTTAGTCGCCCGGGGCGGAGGCCAATTTCCTGCCCCCTCATTTATGTATTTTAATCCAAAAGGCTCTAAAATGTACAGGAATTCTAAAGAACTTTTTGATTTATAGTTTACATACAATTTTCGACAACGTTCAATTATCTAACAATCACAACCCGCACTTAAAGAAAATCAATAATTGTAGCAGGTTATTTAAGTCAATATGAATTTGAAGACTGATGATCAAGCAATGAATAGAACTTTCTTTTAATTTTCAACGCTCTACTCACGGACGGACTTCCCCGAAGGGACTTACCCGCACCGTATCCTAATTTGCAGGTATTATTAGAGGCCAAAAAAGCTGGTCAACATATGAGGATGTGTAAGAATATGCTTTAAATTGGTTCATCTATGGTTTTTGGGGTGACTGATTCCGAATTTGATGTCAAAAATTCAAAATGCGAAATAGCGGATCCAATATGGCGGATCAAATATTCAAAAACCTGTACATAGATAGTAAATGTTCATATTAGTATTCTAAAACGTGTACATTATGGTTTTTGAGGTTTCTGATTACGGATTATATGTCTAAAATTCAAAAATAAAAATGGCGGATCCAATTCGGCGGATCAAATATTTAAAAGTCAATGAAATCGTACACAATTTACAATATACAGGTTTTCGAGGTTGCTGATTGCGAATTTGATGTCGACATTTTAAAATTCAAAATAGCGGATCCACTATGACGGATCAAATATTTAAAAACCTGTACAGAATTAGTAAATGTCTATACTGATTTTGCAAAACGTGTACATAAAGGTTTTTGAGATCACTAATTACGAATAAAATGTCAACACTTTAAAATTCAAAATGACGGATCAAAATTTAATAATCTATGAAATCGTACAAAATTTGCAACACATAGGTTTTCGAGGTCTATGATTACGAATTTGATGCCCGCCAGGTATAAGGTATTGTCTGTTGACAGATAACGCGATTCCCGCCGACAATACCCGTGGCATAGCAGGCCGGTAGCTTACGCACTGCAGCGCGCTCTTCATTAAAATCGTCATTGTAAGAAAAATAGCAGATTAGTTTTGTAATGTTGTATTTGTGTTTCGTTGTTTTAACTTTAATGAAGTTTGGAAAGATATTGTTTCTCGCTTCTTCTTCTTCTTCTTGACTTAAAAGTGTTTGTTTAACTCGATTGACCAGGAAGCCATAGTAATAAGTTGATTGGTTGACTGATTTAAAGACCACATAGCACACGCCAAACACCTCAATTGTGAAAAATCTGCAGTGACTAACCATTTACTAGAAACCGGTCATAAAATTACAATAAAAAACATAAAATTATTAAAACAATCCTTAAATTATCGTTTAAACATGCTGGAGCCATTGAAATGATAAAACAGAATAAATTATTGAATTTTGATTTAAGTCCACTTCATAACACACTGTTAGATTTAATCGCACTACCTTGATCTGTGTTTTTCCCCTAATCCCCTTTACCTGGTTAAACGTAAACGTAAATTAAGAGGTGAGCCAAAGAAATTAGGGTGGCGATACAACCCTCATTTCTTTGGCTCACCTCTTAATTTAAGTTTTTTCTTTATTTTCACTCCCACCGCTTTGTATTATAATCCGCCGTTCTATACAGGGTGTCCCGTTAATGTGGGGAAATGGCTTAACCATAGATTCCTGAGATAAAAATATGATAATTTAACACAACTAATCTATATCCAAAAACTTACGGCTAAGCCGGAATTAGTCTATAAAGTTAAACAAAAATATTATTAATTCTATTTGTAACGATTCAGCGCTATATTCGATTTGACTGAAATTTATATGGTTGATTATCATAATATAACACATCATTTAAGTTATTTTGGTCATCATTGATTGACAAGAAGTATAAATAACAGTAGTATCACAACATACATACTAAAATATGTTTTTACTGGCACACATTATAGAAAAATTTCTAAAAAACATTACTTCAAAGATTGGTTCATTTAAAAGCTTTTTTGTCTGTAAATAATGTTTGATATCTTGTACGGTTTTGCCACAAAAATATAAAATATGAATATGGGATCCTCAATTTCCTTGTCAATTTCCGAATTAACAAGCAGCATACAGTGAATTTTTCTTTAAGGTAAACATATGCATAAGCTCTAATTTTCCGACATTTGTTGTTTTTAAAAGAGTTTAATTTGAAGCTTTAAACAAGTGTTTTCCACTCCCGACCTAAGCATAAAGTAAAATTTCGAGTTTAGTAAAGCCCCATGAAAATTTGTCGAGGGCCGTGCAGTGACCCGAGACAAATTTTCTGGGCTTTTCTAAACTCGAAGTTTTACTTCATGTGCCACGCGTATAAAACACAGCTTTCAAGTAAGGTAAATTTCACAATATTTTAGTGTTTTAAACCCGTGGCGCATGAAGTAACATTTCGAGTTTAGAAATGCCCAGAAAATTTTCACGGGACTTTTCTAAACTCGAAATTCTACTTCATGCTTAGTCTGGGAGTGGAAAACACTCGTTTAAAGCTACGATCTGAACTTAAAAAAAAAACAAGGAAGGCATATCTAGATTTACAGAAAATATGCTCAATTTGGAATACGTACACTAAAAGAAAAACTCCCTGTCCCTGTTTGCTCCGGAGGAATATGAATAATTATAAACCATAATAAAGATAACAATTTATTTTCAAAAAAACACTCGTTAATTAATATTAAACACAATTGACGTTTGTTAAACAATGGCGGCGACAAAGAAAAACATATATTTTTAATCACCCGAAAAAGTAGATTTCGTTTTTACTTAATAATAAAAAATAATTTTTTTGCATTTTATTTTTTTGTAGCAAAACCGTACAAGATATCAAACATTATTAAGTGACAAAAAAGCTTTTAACGAACGCTTGATCTAACATTTATGTCAGGTATGACAAAACGTAAATTAAGCTGCGACTTCACTTTTTTGTTCCATTTCCTTCTATCAAGAAAGCAGCGCCTTCTCGATTGTGTTCTTAAATGAACACCTGATATTTGTGTAAGTATTAGAATTGTTCGTTGTTTTTATATAAGTCATGTATTTATTTATTTAAAAAAAAACAGAATTTTCAAGGTCTGAGAATTTTCGATTGTTATTAAATTTTATATTATTATTTTTATGTAACATTAGTTTTTAATTCATAAGGCTTGGTGCAGACTTTTTGATTTCGTAAGTTTTTAGAAATATTTTTTAATTTACTTTTGTTATTTGAATATAATCAAAGATAATGTTCATATTTATTTTTAAACAAAGGACGATGGACGGGAAATCGGGTTGGGGGATAAGATGTATTATGAGGGAATTGAGTTAGGCTGTTAGCCACCCAGTCGCGACTAATTTTGTTAAATATAATATTTCATTTCTAATGAAAATGTGGACAACACAACTAATACCCATAGAATTCGGAACAAATGTTTCTCGTCAAAAAAATCATTCGCCCTAGGCGAGACATCCGCATCCCGCAGTGGACGACTAGACGAAACCAACGCCTCAACCGCTCGGCCACCGCGGCCCCCTGTTTATTTTGAAGGTGTGATATTTTATTGTGATTGATGTACAGGGTGTTTTTTTGTTGTTGTGATATTATAGGGTATAGGCTAAACGGTAAGAGATACAAAAAAACTAAGATATGTGTCCCATTTTCTTTTTTAGTGTTTAGTGTAATGGCACAATCAGATTACAGTTTAATTAAAAAAGAAAGGACCTTATACACTTTATAAATGGGGTATGTACTTGGGTTTTTGAGATCTACGCTAACTAGAGTGGTTTAGAAGATACAGGGTGATTCTCAAAATCTGCCGGTTTTTAGTATCTCTTATGACTCGATTATTTATCGATTAAATACGAAATTTTTATGACTTTTTACGTAGAAACCTGTGATGTACTTAAAAAATATACATGTTTTAATTTTTGAGATATTATCAAAACTAGCATTTTCTTAAATAGGACATCCTGTATCGGAGTATCTCAAAAATTGCATTTTTTCTTGTGTCTGCAACAATATGTAATACTTAATATTTTGCTTTGTCCTAAATAGCTAAAATAAAAAACCAAAAAACAAAATAAAAGATTTTCTAGATCGTCATGAATTGAATTCTTTAAGCGTTTGTTTTTGTTTGTTACATGTCATAAATTTCAACAAAAATTACGTATTGGTTTTGATATTCCGTTGAAAACGAAATATTTTCGATTATATTTCTTTAAAAAGAGAAGTCTAAAAGGAACATTTTTCAAAACTATGAAAAATTAAACATGTTTGAATGCTATATTGAGAGTAATATAAATAAAGTCGCAGCTTTAGACCAATATTTTGAACGACGACAGCCAGAAAAACAAATATTTCAAAGTTTTTATCACAATTTAAGTGAGTATGGGTCATTTGGAAAACCAATAGGTAAGATTTACAATATGTAAAATACAGAAAGGGATGAAATAAATACATTAGCTTGTGTTGCTGCTGATCTGACGGTATCGAGCCGTAATATTGAGAGAGATATCGGCACAAGTAAATTTTAAATTTTAAAAATGTTAAGCAAGCATAAGTATAGACTGTATAAAATAAGAAAGGTTCATAACTTGCATCCTGGAGATGGAAAGAGGTGTTTAGAATTTTGTCATTGGTATTTGCAACAGATTAATCGGAATCCTAATTTTTTTCATAATATAATGAATATGGACTGACCAGGCTTTTATATGTAGCGAAGGAAGTTTAATTCGACAAGGACGGTTTGGGTTCTATGTATGGGTAGCGCTATATCAAAACAGAGTCCTTAACCACAGGATTTTTAACAACAATTTGAATGCCGAAGGATCCACCCAAATTTTGGAAAAATGTGTAATAATCAAGTTGGATAACATGCCATTAGCTACAAGAAATAATGTTTATTTACAACAAGACGGTGCTCTAGCACATAATAGCCATATGGTAAGGCACTTAATAACTGCTAATTTTAGCGAAAATTGGCTTGGTACATATTGATCAAACAGATGGCTTCCGCGTTCCCCTGACCTAATGCTACTTGACTTTTATTTTGGGGATTTATCAAAAATGAAATATTTAAAACCTGAAGTAACACTGTAGAAGAACTTAGGGCAAATTATATAAATTGCATTGGTATAGTGCTAAATATTCACATCTATAACGCCACTCGTTCAGTTACAAGCCGAGTCCAAAAATGCATCGAGCAGAATGGAAAACAATGTTAGCACTTTTTGTGACTAAGCACCTATTCTAATTATTATATAAGTATATGAGATAATTGTTGAGTTGTTATTATAAACTTTTGTTTCTTTTTTGTAGTTATTGTTTTACTTCATCAATGTTTTAATATTCTTCTTTTATAATGGTATATTAAAAACCCAGTTATTTAACATACCATTATAAAAGAAGACAATAATCATTCAATTCATGGCCATCTAAAAAATCGTTTTTTTTTTTTGTTTTTTGGTATTTTAGGACAAAGCAAAATATGAAGTGTTACATATTGTTGCAATCACAAGAAAAAATGCATGTTTTGAGATACTAAGATATCATTAAATTCATGGCCATCTAAAAAATCTATTTTTTTTGCTTTTTGGTATTTTAGCTATTTAGGACAAAGCAAAATATTAAGTGTTTTACATATTGTTGCAATCACAAGAAAAAATGGAGTTTTTAGAGATACTCGGATACAGGGTGTCTCATTTAAGAAAATGCTAGTTTTGATAATATCTTAAAAATTAAAACATCTAACAAGACTAATTCGAATTCAAAAATATTTGAATTCGAGAAAATAAGCTAACGCTTCTTATAGTTTGCATTAAGTTGAACATCTATATTTTTTTAGTACACCACTATGCAAAAAGTCGTAAAACTTTCGTATTTAAAATTTGTTTTTATATCCGAGTCATAAGCAGGGTTGTTATGTTTAAAACACTTTGTTTTAAAACAGTGTTTTGAACATGTTTAAAAACAAGCGTCGTGTTTTTAACGTTAAATTTGGTTTTTTATAATCTTAAATTATCTATATACAGGGTGTCTACGCTAAACCCTTCCTTAAAAGTTTATGGGGTTGCCGTTGCACTAAAAATTAAAAAAAAAATCCTTGTCATGCGGTTGAATCAGTTTTCCTCATGTGAAATATTTTCAACTATATATCACTTCCGGTTCCACCGGATTTAGCACCAAATTTATTATTTCAAATGGAACACCCTATATATTAGTAATTTTTTAGATTCCTCGTTTAAATTGTAACATATTTTATTCGAACATATGTACACTTATCTCTTATACTTTTCAAGAAAAAAAAAAAATATTTCTAAAATTTTGACCTCTAAAGGAAATCTTGAAATCTGTCTGTAACTTCTCTTAAGAATAGGATAAAAATATGATTTATATCTCTACTTGTACCTAGAGGATGCCTCTATAAATAAATTAATTGGAAACTGTCAATTTTGACAATAAGAGTTCTTAAAATGTTAATATCGAGGTGCCCTATCCAATATCTAGTAATTCAATTTTTTTAAATAATAAATAATAAACTTTTAACGAACGGTTTAGCGTAGTCATCCTGTATATGTGATACTACTTTATTGTGATTTTTTTGTTTGTTTTTAAATTTTAGGTAAATTGTTGAACATATTTTTAATTACATTAGTAAACATACAATTTTATCACAACTGTGTGTTCAATTATACAGGATGATTCAGAACAAGTGTATAAAATACACATCCAACGTTATAGGATCCGATTTTTATTATTTAAAAAACGACTGCAGATTTAAAGTTTGTGACATAAAGAATCACTATTATATACAATTCAAACAAAACACAAAATAAAAATTTATAATATTTATTAACGTGAGATTAAACTCTAGAAGTATCTTTTAAACTTCACTGTAATTCAATGTTTTATACCGGTAGCGCATGAAGCCTAAAAATTTGGATTTGGGCGCGGAGCGAAGCGAGCGCCCAAATCCAGATTCATCCATCCAATTTTCAATCAGACTGATTTAATGTGAAGTTTAAACTTGTTATTTTTCTGCTTGTGCTGTGTTGTTATTACTTAGTTATGCTTAAATTGTTAAATTGTATCAATAATAATTAAAGTACCTGTAGTATTGTAAATAATGTTTCGCAAAATAAATTTTACGTAAATTTTTAACAATATTTCAAATGACATTATTAAACATACAATTCTATAACTGACTTAAAACTTGTTTTAAACATGTTTGAAATATAATTTAAACACGTTTTAATCATGTTTTAAATATGTTTCAAACACGTTTTAAACATGTTTTTAGTTGTTACACGTTTTGTAAAAAAACTGTTTGTTTAATTTAAACAACCCTGGTCACAAGAGATAATAAAAACTAACAAATTTTGAGAATCACCCTGCATCTTCTAAACCAATCTAGTTAGCGTAGATCTGATTGCGTCATTAAACTAAACACTAAAAAAGAGAAGGGGCAAATATCTTAGTTTTTTTGTATCTCTTTCCGTTTAGCCTAAACCCTATAATATCAACGAACAAAAAACCACCCTGTACAATAAAATCTAATTTTTGACAAACATTTAAATAAACCAATACACGCATGCAAGTAGGAATAAAAAGACTTACAAAATTTACATTATGTATTAGTGCGTCGATACAGAATGTCTTAGATTCAAGTTGGTTTGAAAAGGAACACTGTTAAAACTAGATATGGGAAGTTCGAATCAACCGAATCATTTCTTAAAATTGATTTGTTCTTTATGAATCGTTCGTAAACGAATCACTTATAAAAAAAATAATGATGATGATAATAATAATAATTTAGTTCGACCCGAGACAAATTTTCTGGGCTTTTCTATACTCGAAATTTTACTTCATGCGCCATGCATATAAAACACTAAAATACTATGAAAGTTATGTATATTTTAACCTCACTTGAAATCAGTGTATTATACGCGTGGCGCATGAAGTAAAATTTCGAGTTTAGAAAATTTGTCTCGGGTCGCCCGAGACAAATTTTCACGGGGCATTTCTAAACTCGAAATTTTACTTCATGCTTAGTCTGGGAGTGGAAAACACTCATTTATAGCTTCAAATTGAACTGTTTAAAAAAAAACAACAAATATCTAAAGATTTCAAAAAAGAGGCTGAATTTGGAAAACGTATACTCTAAAGAAAAACTCCCTGTATATATTATGTATTCGTCACTTCTATTAATATATGTTGGAAAGAAATAGAGAAAAAACGCGTCATATACTGTTAGCAAAATAATTAAGTACTTATTATCCAATCTATTGTACTCGCTTAATAATTTTTATACTTTATTTCTTACATTGTAATTTATTCGTATATTTACAAATAAATTTTAAAATAAATACTTATTTCAGTTATTTAATATTAATTATAACATCAAATGTATAAAAGTCTTATGTTAACATAATTGAAATTCGTTTAATAAAGAAACCGAACCATCTAATGATATCTGGTTCATTAGATGTTTAGGTTTCTTTATTAAACGAATATCAATTATGTTAACAACGAAAAACTTTTAAATAATTTAGATCTTTGTGAGACTGAAGAATTTTCAAATAGATTTTAATACTATTTGCCTTTTTGGCATATGTTTTCTCATTTAAAACCTATTTATAAACATTTTTAGGCAATATCTTGTTGCGGGGTGGGGTGTTTCGCAGTTGGAATTTATATAAAATCTTCGTTAAACAATTGAGGTGTTAAACGAAGACCCACATCGCAACTTCCGGCTAGCTATTTAGTCACTGAATAATAAAATTATGCTTACCAGGGTAATCACTTCACTGATTCTAAGTTAAAAGGTAAATGGAAGGTTTGAAATTGAACTTTAAAAGTAAATGAAAACTTTAGTCAAAGAGTAACAAAATGTATTAACACGAAACAAATTAAACAACGAATATAAATTTACAAATAAAGATAGAAAAATAAACAAGCAAAAGAAAAAAAAAACAAGAAATACAATTAAAAAAATAACTTACGTACGACCACTGGGTCGTAAAGAATACTTGTAAAAACTTTCGCGGACGCGGACGCGGACCGAAATTTAGCGTAGTGACGATGCACGGTTCGAAGACTTTTTTGAAGTTATGTTGACGGGTCAACAGACTTTTTTGAAGTGATTTTAGCCCTTGAGGCCGGCGGTATTTATTTGGTTTTTGGTCAACCCTCTTCCGTCTTACCCCTATGGCGACCGCCAACTTTCGTTGGCCGAAAGAAAAATGGTCGAAATAAATATTAAATATTAATATTTTGAAATACAAAATATGTCATTATATGCGCGATATGATTCTGCGTCCAGGCATATATGACATATTTTGATTCGAGCTAAGAACGGGGTTTAATAGACGTTTAATTTAATTAAACCGAAGGGGTTGACCGAATTTGCCTAAAAGTAATACCAACGATGTGGAATGATAACGCGCATCGTTTGGTATACCTAGCAACAATATGCATAAACAATTACGCCTACCAACTCCTAAAAACATATAAACAATAGGGGTGTTATGCCTGGACTTAGAAAATGTATAATAATAAGGAAAATACTGAATAGAAGTTTATGAAACTTCGTCCAAGCATAACGGGGACATAGTAATTGTTTATACATATTTGTTGCTATGTGGAACCTCGTCTAAAAGCAAATTAGTAACAATTAAATATCATGACAGCTCGCGGTTTATATCCTTCTGGTTCGAACTAACCATATCATGTTTGGTATCGTTCGAATCGTCTTCTTCTCAGTTATCCGATGAGGGTTGTGACGTTCGCGTATGTATTCTACATACGTGAACCACGTAGGTAATGTTCCTATCCCTTGCATTCGGCGGTTTTCTGACGTCATGCCCGATTCTTTTGTGCTTCGCACGTACGTTTCGCTCGCGCGATCGGGCCGGTCGCAGGTAGCGGCGTCCCATCGCAGATGTGGCGAACTCGGGGATAACCGGGAAATCCGTATATATTTTGGACAACCCTGGAACTGGAAATAGCGGATGCCGTAGAGTTCTACCCATGGATGGCCGAGAGGAGTTTTGAGCTGAGTTGAGCTGTCTGATGTTTGAGGGCGCTATTTGACGAGATTTCACTAGGCAACCTATCTAACTTAAATAATATCAATGTATGGCGCGAACTTTACTCATTTGGAAAATAATAGAGAATGAAACAATATTGTGTACTGAAAAATAGAATGAGGTGAATTGGGACCGTTGTTCCGAATATTAAAATATGTAACAAAATAACGCCCGTGGTTATGTTGCAGCTGAAATATTGCTAAATGAACAAGTTGACGACGCTTACGGAAAAGCGCCGGTAACAATCTTTCAAATTTTTTATAAATTTTTTTTTATAAATTTTATAGTTTAAAAAAAATCAAACAATAGTTGTAGATAATGAAAAAACACACAACTTTCACCTATACACTTTTCACCTTAACTCTTTTGTTTATGATCAGTATAAGAAAAAGCCTAGCGGAGATATTTATTTGATAATCACTCACAAATTGCTGCTTTATTAGTAACATAATCAAAAAAAAGTTTCAAACAAAAGATAATAAAAAAAATACAACACAAAACTTTTGGCTAATTACGTTTCATCTCAGTTCTTTTGTTTATGAACTAGTAATTAAAACATCTGGTGGAGATCAACAACTCGCTGACTATGGCTTTCGATGTCTCAATCAAAAAATGTTTTAAATAAAAGTCCACTTTTACCTTAACACTTTTCACCTCAGCATTTTTGTTTTTGTTCAATAAACCGAGAAAGATTTTTTGATAATAAATACACAGCTTTATGATAATTCGAAAATTTACGAACGAGTGTCTTCCACTCCCAGACTAAGCATGAAGTAAAATTTCGAGTTTAGAAAAGCCCCGTAAAAATTTGTTGGGCTTTTCTAAACTCGAAATTTTACTTCATACGCCACGCGTACAAATCACTGAATTCAAATGAAGTTTAAATATACTCCTTCGAAATAATTCATACAAGATTGATCAAAAAGTATTCTCTTGCAAATGTTTGACCATTTGGACATGAACAATTTTATCAATGATATGCTGAATATTTCCCAATTCTTAATAGTTTTGACAGTATTTTGCCACGTTCAACTGTTTTTACTTTAATCATTTTCTTATGACAGTAAATCACTATATTGTTACTGAAAACTTCCAACAAATACCAGAATTTAGCCACGTCTGAATCACAAACAATTTGTCTGAATCCGAAAGTGGAAAACACCAGATTTGATGACAAAATCACTGATTTGGCAACCCTGACGATATCCTTAGTAAGCTAAAAAAAAAAGGAGAGAATGTGACAGTGTGTGCGAGGAGTATAATTGATAACAGCGCATATAGCGCGCGTGAAAACAGCGGGCTAAATGCGCTCCACCAACAGAACGTTCTATATATTTTGCCATTTCGGTCATAGAGAACGTGCTGCCGAATTTTTGCCAACTGACAACACTAATGTACAAAGCGGAGTTGAAGTTGCGCGCGGATTCAAGCGAACGAATTAGTCATCCGATTCGGGCGGATTCAGACCGCATGTATAAAACCAAATCGGGAATACGATTCCGCTCGGCCAAAATCGTTTGGTCAGTCGTCTCGAGTACTTAAATCATTAACGAATCAATTCTTCTTCAAATACGGAATCAGTTTAATCTAATCACCATACAGAATCGTTCTTTTCGAACGAATCATTCACGAACGACCCATATCTAGTTAAAACTACTAAAATATAAAAATCTTAACATTTAGTAATTTTGAAGACTTTTTTTGAAATTATAATTATAAAATTCTTGACTCTTGGAGGCGTTCACTTCGTGGTACAGTTTTAATTTGATATAAAGAAAAGACTTAGCTTTTTTATACCACTTTTATGTTACTTTTGTGACTAGTTTCAATCACACGGTAATCATTGTCAAACTAACTACACTTAGTTTGATAATATTTGTCGTGTAATTGAAACTATTCACAAAAGTAAAATAAAAGTGGTATAAAACAGTTAAGTAATTATAAAAAATCACTTCATTTTCTTTTTCACTATATTTGATTCAACTTTATGTTTTGAGGTGGGCATTGAATGTATTAATTCTTTTTTTGTAGTATTATGTGATTTATAATAGTAAATTTGTGCACTAATTGGCCACTTTATAACAATAAAATGGATATACACTTCAAATGACGTGGATAAATATTTCCATTGTATATCCTTGCGAAGGTTCATGGAATGTCCGCAGAATATTCATCGGATATACCATGGATATACTTTCCATATGCAATGTATATCCATTGAATATCCACCGAACGTCCAATGGATATGATGATTGTCCTTTTGTATATTGCATGGTATAAAATGAATGTGCAATGTCCAGAAATTTCACATACATTGAATATACATTGCAACTCCATTGGATGCTCAATGGATATCCGCGGATATTCGAATACTAGGAAAGGGATATTCAATGTATGCAGGGTCCTGCATCTTACCTCCCGTCTTCTGTAGCTCAGTTACTAATTAAGTTAGGCTGATATTTGGCAGACTTTACCTGTATCCTAGGGCGTATTTCAGGAAAATATTTTTTATTGTACAGGGTGTCCCAAAAAAGTTTGACGTCATTATGATATATATTTTTAGATTACATGCTATATATTTTGTTCGTTACTTGGGTGCCTTCTATTGATACCTACATACCCCTAAAATTTTATAGAAATTGGTTTGGTAATTTTAGCAAAAAAAAAATAAAAACTAAATAAAATCAGTTTTGCACCAATGGTTTAAAGAATTAATAAAAAATAAAAATAGTGCCTTGTTAATAAAATTATACAATGTTCTTATTAAATAAGGTCTGACAGTCCCGTTAACCAAGTTTTATTCATATGAATTATACAGAGTGTCTAAAATTTAGTGTCAAACTTTTTAAACTTTAAAGCACTTTATTTATTTTATTTTAAATTAGACCCCCTGTATATTTTTATGTCATTCCATGCGGAATTATAGAACAAACATTTTTCCTAATTACAACCCTATCGCAATTCTTAACACATTAAAAATTATTTGCAGAAAACTCGTTTTATCAACTAATCCAATGGCCATTTTAATCATAAAAATCGAAGGTGGCTTTGAAAAACAATTTATTGTTTAACAAAGTGACAAAAGCCTATTTTGACTTTAGTAATGTAAAAGTTAAAAGCATTATGAGTTAAGTTCTTCATATCCAAGAATTTGTTGTCATGAAGTACAACCGAGACGATCTCGTAGATATGATTTTCATATTAGGAGAATGCGAAAAGAACTGTTTTTTGGCAAGTCGAGTTTACGCACAGCGGTATCCGGAACGACGACATCCAGACAACAGGAGCCTGGAAAACTTATTGGAGAGATTTATACATACGGGTAATGTAAACTATACAAAACCAGTTAGAAATAGGCCGGTTCGAACTGAAGAAAATCAATTGGCTGTGCTATTATCAATTACGGAAAATCCTTCCGTTAGTCAACAAGCAGTCGCTGCTGCCGTGGATGTAAGCGAAAGAACCGTTCAACGAATTTTAAAGGACAACCGTTTTCATGCCTATCATATCCAGTTCCATCAAGAACTCTTTGAACAAGATTTTGATCAACGTGTCGAATTTTGCAACTGGGCGCAAACTAAAATTAGGGTACATGTTGACTTTTTTGATAAGGTTTTGTTTTCTGATAAGGCCACCTTTCATAAAAATGGATTTGTGAATCGTCATAACTTCCATTATTATTGCGACCACAATCCAAGAGTTTTTAGGCATGATCAACAACACAGATGGGCAATTAATGTGTGGGGGGGAATTATTGGTGAACATATTGTTGGCCCTCACTTTTTTAACGGACATTTGAATGGACCAACGTATCTGGATTTTTTGCAAAATCAATTGCTAAATTTATGTCAACATTTACCAATGGCTGTGAGGGATGCAATGTGGCTGCAACAGGATGGAGCCCCAGCACATTATTTATTACAAGTCAGGGATCATCTCAACACAACCTTCCCGAATCGGTGGATTGGAAGAGGAGGGCCATGGCCGCCCCGATCCCCGACTTAACTAAATTAGACTTCTTTTTGTGGGGCTACGTTAAGGAAATCGTTTATCAATAACCTCCAACACCACCAATAAACATGCAGCAAAGAATCATACTAATTTCATACTCATTTTCAATTGTGCCTCCAAGAGAACGAAAGACATATCGAACATAAGTTCTAGTAGGTGATTAATTTTAGAAATGCGTATTTTTTATCGTTAACTTGTTTCTCATTGATCACTTGGTAAAACATTTCTATTAATATATAGGTATTTGATTGAAATTCACTTGGTTTGTTTGACTAATAAATTGTTTTATTTTTAACTAGTTTCGGCTTAATGCCATTTTCAAGAATGGTGTACAAAAGAGCAAAATTGATTATATACTCAATGACATTAGAACCGTAACACCAAGAAGGAATGATTTTTTTGAATTCATATTTTAGCAACAGAGTGACTATATTTAAAGCATACATTGATAACAATTTTAACCTTGTGCCTTTTATATTTATTGTGAAAAAAAAAATATTTCACTTTTTCTTTTTTGATAAAACTATTTATATGAGCTGTTTAGTACAGATGTTTCTAGTTTTCGTGTTTCCGTTGAGTGTGTTAAGCTTAAATAAAATGCCTCGAGTCCGAAGACGTCCACAATATCACCATTTGAGCGATTTTGACCGGGGTCGAGTTGTTGCTTATCGAGATGTCGGTATGTCCTATCGCGAAATTGCCCGCCGTATTGATTCCACTGCAGCAACTGTAATACGTGTGTATCAGGTATGGACAGAAGAAGGTAGAGGAGCAAGAAGAAGACCAATTGGTCAACCAAGGCGTACCACAGAACGTCAAGATCGGCGCTTAAGACAAATAGCCCTGCGAGACAGTTTTGCTACTACGCGTCAAATCGGTGATCAATGGATTGGAGAAGAAGGTAGGCCCGTTAGTATGCGAACCTTATATCGCCGCATTCAATCCTTTGGGCTTCTTTCGTACCGTCCAAGATTAGTGCTTCCTTTAACAGCGAGACACTGTCGCCAAAGGTTGGACTGGTGCAGAGACCGGCAGCATTAGGAGGCAGAATGGCACGATGTATTCAGCGATGAATCACGATTCTGTCTAGGCACGCGTGATGGCCGTAGAAGGGTACGACGCTACCGTGGAGAACGACCTGATCTTAGGTTTGCTATTGAGAGGCATGTACACCGGACTGCTGGAGTAATGGTTTGGGGGGCTATTGCTTATGGTAGTCGATCACCTCTTGTATTCATTCGAGGCAGTATGACAGCTGCGCGTTATGTTGAAGACGTCATACGACCGACTTTGTTGCCTTATTTAGATGGCCGCCCAGACGTACTTTTTCAACAAGATAACGCACGTCCCCATATTGCTGGTCGAACTATGAACTTTCTTAATAAAGGTGGTGTTAATGTTTTGGTGTGGCCGCCCCGTTCGCCGGATTTAAATCCCATTGAACATGTGTGGGATATCATGGGAAGAAGAATATTCTCTTTGCACCATCCTCCACAGACTCTAGCACAGTTGATCGATGAAATTCAAGTTGCTTGGAACGAGATGCCTCAAGAAGACATCGACCATCTCATTTTGTCGATGCCCAGACGTCTACAGGAGTATATACAGCAAAGGGGTCGCCAAACACATTATTAATTTTTTTAGATTGTTTTTTAATAAAATTTCTTGAAAATGTAATCATTTTATTCTTGATGTAAGACTACCATACTGGCAAAAAATCAAGTTAAAATAATAACTCCTTCTGGGTGTTACGCTTCTAATGTCATTGAGTATATATACTAGATGTCGGTATTTCAGGTAATAAGCGCTCTAATTATCGGGGAATTCCAAAATGGCTTTACTTATTTCTAAACCCTCCCGATAATTCAAAACTAATCCCTTATTACCCGATGAAACATTTTACAGTCGTTTGAGCTGAAAAGTGATTAGCCGTGATGCAATGTTTTGCGAACCCCGTGGTCTGTTTATTATTTAGAAAATCTTTCCTATGTTCTTTTAATCGCGTTTCAAAAGACCTGCCCATTTGTCCTATATATATTGCATCGCAGTCATCACATTTCAGCTCATATACTCCGCTTTTTTTAATATGACTATTGTCTGTTTTAATTTTATTATTCACTAATATTTTCCCTAAGTTAACAGAATTAGTCAAAATTATGTTATTGTCCTTCCCCTTAACTGTTTGTTTAATTTTGTGTGAGAGGTTATTGACGTATTCTAATCTATTCCAGTAGGTTTTCTCTATTTTTGTCACACTATAAAAATACTTCCGCAATTGTTTTTGTTTTTTCTTTTTAATCATTTGATCAACTAATGCCTGTTTATAACCGTTATTTTTTGCTATTGTTTTAATTGTGTTTAGTTCGATTTGATAATCTATTTTACTAAGTGGAATATTAATTAATCTGTGTATAAATGAATGAAAAGTACTATATTATTGTATCCGTACATGTTTCTTTTCTAAATATTTTATATGTTAGTGTATTGTTGGATGATTTCGTAATCGTTAAATCTAAAAAGTTAAGACTATTGTTAAGTTCCTTTTCTATAGTAAATTGAATTTGACTATTTAATGAATTTAAATATTTTGTAAACATTTCTAACTGTCTTATTGACCCTGTCCATATGCAGAAAATATCATCTACATATCTCTTCCAAAATTGAATATGTTTGCTTTCTGGTTGTTTTAGTAAATTACTTTCGAAATCATCCATAAAAATTTCTGACATTAAAGGGGACAACGGTGATCCCATTGGTAGTCCATCTGATTGAATATATATTTTTGTTATGTTTTTTATGAAATGTTATTACTAAGAAAATCTGTGAATACTTTAAGACTTTCGAGATGCAATTTAATTACAAAACATGTTATGTCAATAAATTGTTATTCAAAGCCACCTTCGATTTTTATTAATTAAAATGGCTACTTAATAAGTTAATAAAACGAGTTTTCTGCAAATAACTTTTTATGTGTTAGGAATTGTAATAGGGTTGTAATTAGGAAAAATGTTTGGTTTTTAATTCCGCATGGAATGACATAAAAATATACAGGGGTTCCAATTTAAAATAAGAAAAATACAGTGCATTAAAGTTTAAAAAGTTTGACACTAAATTTTGCACACTCTGTATAATTCATATCCACTAAACTTGGTTATCGGGACCATTAGACTATTTTTAATAAGTGCCTTCTATAATTTAATTGACGAGATACTATTTTTAATTGTTATTAATTTTTTAAATTAATAGTGCAAAACCGATTTTTTTTAGTTTTTATTTTTTTTTTTTTGGCTGATATCACTAAACCGATTTCTATAAAAATTTAGGGGTATGAAGGTAACCATAAAAGGCACTCAAATTATTAACAAAATGTACACCATTTACATTAAAAATATACAGTAGAACCTCGTTATACCGGGATGGCTTTTGGCTATACCTAGCACGATATAAGGAAAACACGGTATATCCGAATATATGTAATTTGTAATCAGGGCGGTACGCAGTCAATTGTTAAAATTAACATCTTTAAAAAAAAGAAACCTGAAAAATGACCCCGATATATCCGAATCACGGTATCTCGAGGCCCGGTATAGCGAGGATCTACTGTATATCATCATGACGTCACACTTTTTTGGGACACCCTGTATAATCAAAAATATTTTCCTGAAATACGCCTTAGGATACAGGCAAAGCCTGCCAAATATCAAAATCCTAACTAAATTAATAACTGAGCTATAGAAGACGGGAGGTGAGATGCAGGACCCTGTATACATTGAACGTGTTTGTGCTATATAAAATTAAATCGCATTGGCACGGCACGGCTGGCGTACGGCTGCGTTTATTTCGTCTCCAGGGAAAATTAACTGATTTTGTGGATTTTATGAAAAAACCAGTGAGTATTACGTACATATAGACAATTTTTCGCGTGCAGAAGACTCGTAATTATTAATCAACGCTATTGGTAAATAAGGGCAATATTAAATAAGCATTAAGTGAACTCCGCTGAGATTAATATCATTTATGGTCCCACTACGAGTACGTTCACGGTCACTTGACGAGCGTTTTATCATATCTCCTTTTTTCCCATGTTAGTTTATCAAATTCTTAAAAAATCAAATTTAATATTCAATTTAACATTTGTTATTATATTTCCCTGTACACATATATGTTTATTGAATGTTATTCGTGGCCTAGCGCTGTTTGTACCCCTGTTTTGTACTGTAACTATCCTTCTTACCAATACTATAAATATTTTCCATAATGACAAATTGCTGTCTATGCCATCAGTTTATTGCACCAGCTAATATTAAAAGTTGCTCTAAATCGAGCGAGGGAAAATGGATGTACCTCAATTGCCGTCAATTGTGGAATTTACCAGCTAATGGTACATCTGAAGAGACTGCTTCTACTTCATCTGACATCCTTGTTGCGATAAATACCATTTTTAAGAACCACTTTGAGCCTTTCTCAAATGATATTAAGCAACAGGTTGGCACTTGCGCAAGTGCAATTACATCTCTTACTGATGAAATTACTCTATTGATGGCGGAAAATAATTTACTCAAAACCGAACTAGCAGCAATAAAAAAGGCCTTTCCACAACAAACTTACGAAATTCTGCAAGAAATTGAAGAGAGAAATAAAAGAGCTTTTAATGTCATGGTATTCAATCTACCCGAATCTCAGGTCATTGATCCAAAAACTAAGAAAGCAGATGATCTCAGTTCCTTGAAAAAATTTTTAGTTGCCAACAACGATGCTCTTAGCACTCTTTCGAAAGTATCCTTATTTAGAGTAGGAAAATCTGGAGCTCGTCCAAGGCCGATCAAACTTCATTTTAAAACTAAGAGAAGGCTACCGATTTCATGAAGTCATGCAAGAACATGGATATAAAAGATATTCATATAGGACCCGATCGCACTCCAATGCAGGTCAGCACTCTTAACAATGCCCGGGATGAACTTGATAATAGACGCCGCAATGGTGAAAATAACTTTACTATCAAATACGTTAAGGGTCTTCCAAAGGTTATTTCTTTACCCACAAACCAATGAAAATATGCCCCAACAGGTAACACCACTGGTTACTACCAGAATGTTCGCGGCTTAAATACAAAAACTGTAACATTTTACAATAATGCCAGTGTGTGTGATTACGATATTTTACTAATTACTGAAACTTGGTTAAATTTATCCGTCTACAACAGTGAGTTAATTAACGATGCGTACACAGTATTTAGAACTGATCGTGACGCGACTTTATCAGGTAGATCTAAAGGCGGTGGCGTATTAATTGCCGTGCGGAATACTTATAAAGTGGAGTCTTTATCTACAGATCATTTTCAAAACCAAGTGCCTCTCATTGATATTGTTATATGCAGATGCAGGATCATATCTTGTTGGTTATATATAATTTTAGTTTATATTCTGCCTAGTACGCCAATTTCTGATATAAATCTGTTTTTTTACTTACTAATGCAGATGAACTACGAAGCTAGTAAAATTGTTCTAATAGGAGATTTCAACTGTCCTTCAATTAACAATATTACTGGTAGTCTTTCTCAAAAAGCATGTATTATCACCAATTTTTGTAATTTCTTAGGCCATCGGCAATTTATCCCAAATATGACAAATAATATTTTAGACTTGCTATATTCGAACATGCTTTGTAAAGTTGCATGAGATAAGCATGCGTTGGTTGCAGAGGATGCACAAAAAATTGGATAATTTTGGTTTTTGTAACCCATCCATATCATTAATTAAATCATATCTCAGTAATCGTAAAACATATGTAGTTGCCAATCTTGCGAATATTATCCAACATCAGGTGTACCACAGGATTCCATTCTGGTCCATTACTTTTTAACATATTTATTAACGACCTTTCTCTAAACCTTGATTGTCAACATCTGTTATATGCAGATGATTTAAAAATTTACAATACTATAAATAATATCAATGACTGCCGTAACTTGCAGATTAGCCTAAACAAAATTGTTACTTGGTGTTTAGAGAATGGGCTCGATTTAAATATTGATAAATGTAAATATATGTCTTATACTAAAAAAACTAATTTTATTCACTTTAACTACGCAATTGATGGTAAACTACTTGAACGTGTTACAACATTTAAAGATCTAGGTGTTTATTTCGATTGTCACCTTAGCTTTAACTACCATATTGACGTTACGGTAAGAAATGCATTTAAGTCATTAGGTTTTATATGCCGTAACGCATCCCAATTTCACAATGTTGTCACACTTAAAACTTTATTCTTATGTACGGTCAAAGTTGGAATATGCGGCGTTAGTTTGGTTTCCTCAAAATCAGTGTCAAATTAAAAAGATCGAAAGTGGGCAACGCAAATTCCTAAAGTTGTTATACTACAAATTTGAGGGAAGGTATCCAGAGAGAGGCATCAAGCATAACATATTATTGGAAATATTTGACGTTAGGTCGCTTGAATCTCGTCGTAAAAGTATATGTATTTCTTTCCTCTATAAACTTTTGCACAACACAATTGATTCGCCTGATTTCTTAGCTAAGCTCGGACTGCATATTCCTTCTTTTTCCAGCAGGCAGAAACCAACATTTCATGTATTTGCGCATCGGACTAACGTGGGATTAAAATCTCCTGTTAGTATTATTTGTAATTTTTTTAATACAATTTCGCATTGTAGTGACATCTTTTACGATTCTTTAAAAATGTTACTCTGTAACTTGGAGGAAACTGTGAATTAATTAATCTTACTAAAAATTGTTTGTATATTCACAGGACACGCCTTCAACATTTAATAAGTAATTTTATAGTTACAGAATTTATTCTAATTTCATTTAATAATATATTTTTATATGTACCAGGCTTATGTTTTGTTTTTGTCTTGTAATTGGGAAATGTTTTCTGTTGGACAATAAATGGAATTATATTATTATTATTAAGAAGTACGTTAAAAAATATTAACAAATATATTATATAAATGTTACAATCAATAATATGAAACGATAAATTCGGGGAATTCGTTAAGGTATACATACAGGGTGCCCGTATTCAGACAGAATGTATGCGGATCTTAGTTATTTGAAGAGATGGAGAGTCTGTTAAATTAGGGCAAATTTGCGTATTTTAGGGCCTAACAATAATCCCAAAACAATTTTAGAATATCATATATTGTTTTCAAGATATCAACAAAAAACTGATTTTTTAAAAAATCGTTTTTATTTTTTTATTCAAAAACTACTGAATCTGGACATTTAGAACCTTGACAATATACAGGCACTTTTTAATAAAAAATCTAGTAGCATATTTTTTCTAAGATAACTATAACATTTACCCGGGGACTACAGCCAACTTTTGTTCTTCTGAGCGCCATGGTGGATTTTTATATTTTTTGAGAGAATATTTTTTTCTGAACTCAGTGATGTATCACACTCATAATTTATTTTAGATTTGATATTTAGAATTATGATATTTCTTTTTGCAAAGAGTGCCTTAAGAACAATGACGTTATATCTGTTAATCAATAACATCTTGACAGCAGTTAGCACTTAAAATTAATTAATAACTGTCAATCTTTTGTAATAATAATAATAATAATAATAATAAGTATTGATTATCATATAAAAGTTGCACAAACTAAATTTATTTTACTTTTATTGTTATTTTTCCAAACTTTACTGTAAATCAGTGGTTTACACGCGTGGCGCATGAAGTAAAATTTCAAGTTTAGAAAAGCCCCGTGAAAATTTGTCTCGGGTCGCTGCGCGACCCTCGACAAATTTTCTACGCGGGGCTTTTTTAAACTCGAAATTTTACTTCATGCTTAGTCTGGGAGTGGAAGACACTCGTTAGTTTAAAATACATCACAACTGTTAAATATGTATCGTCGGATGCCCCTCTTCAGAGGTGATATGTAAGTAAATTTTGGGTCCTACGAGTTGTCATATAAGCGACTTATTCAACTGTTTCCAAGGCACTCTTTACAAGAAACAAAATATTAAAATTTTACATATAAAATATACAATAAACTATAAGTATGTTATCTTAAAATAAAATATGTTATAAGATTTATCATTAAAAAGTGCCTGTATTATGTCCAAGTTGTTAATGCCTGGTTTCAATAGTTTTAGAATAGAAAAATAAAAACGAAATTTTTAAAAATAGGTTTTTTGACAATATCTGAAAAACGAAGGAAGATATTTTAAATTTGTTTTTAGATTATTATTGGGCCCTAAATTATGCAACTTTGTCCTAATTTAACCGACTTTCTATATCTTCAAATAACTCTGTATAATGATATTTTTTAATAAATTTTGTTTTGAGACTTTCGTTGTTTTATTAAGAGCTTTTAATTTAAAGCCTCTAATAAGTATTGCCAATCCCAGTGTAGGCATGAAGTAAAATTTCGAGTTAAGAAAAGACTGAAAATTTGGTTTGGTAAAATTTTACAAAAGCTTTAGAACTGATGAAACAAATTAACAAAAATGTTAAAATTTACCAAATTAACAATACTTAAAAGATACTGTATGTCAATATTTAACAAAAATCGTTATTAAATAATAATTATTACTGTTTTAATTACAATCGTCAAAACTAGCACGGATCATACAATTTTACAAAAACTTCAGAACTGTGGAAATTAGGACAAATTGACAAAAATGTAAAATTTCTAAGTAGAATTTATTCTAAATTTTAAAACTATTTTTAAAAGGTAATAAAGATGAATTGAACCCATTCTGCGTCAACACCACATTTTTTATATCCCCCCTCCAGTTGCCCACCCTGCTTTTGAGCGCTTTATTAATAAAATTATTGTAAAACTTTTATATAAAATTCTTGAATACATTTCTGCAAGAGTTCTTGTGTATGTAAAACGACACTAAGAAGTGTATTTATATACATTGAAAAAAATAAATAATAATGAAAAGATGAATGTTAACCATTGAACGTGTCTTGTGTTCTGGCGCTGAATGAAACACCGGACAAATTCCCGGTGGACCGATGGGTTCCTAGGCCGCTAGACCGGATATTTTTTCTGTGGTGTAAGGGAGCGGTGCTTGGGATTTTACCGCGTAGTGGCCATTTTGTACTGCCCAACCTCGCTTCCTTGCGTAATGACCCATTTTTAATTACAATTTCCAAAACCAACACAATCAAGCTTAAGCCGAATCCTACTAAAAGCATAATAAACAACTCGTTGACATGTATCATTGTTATGGCAATATTTCATCTCCAAATTTAAATATTTGTCCGTTTTCTCGTATAACTATATTCGTGTAGTAATGCATAGTGTTATCTTTAACATCAGTAAAGAAACAATCAAAAGTAGGAATTAAAGGATCCTCCACAATGTAAAAAGCAATGTAAATATTTTGTGCGGTCATATTTTCAAAAATATCTAATATATGATAGTGTAAGAAAGCATAACCAACTGAAGTTGTTGATTTAAAATACCTTGTGTTATTTCTTGAGTATTTGTAAAAATAAATTTGTCACTAAGGGAATCAGGAATAAATTTCCGTAAGTCTATCGATATTAAAAAAAACTTGTTCGTAAGATTCTGTGGAAAATATGTATTTTAAAATGAAGGCTCCGAAACAATAATTATAGAACATACATAAACACATCCATGAGAATAAACAAATTACACTAAATTTCCGCATTGTTGTATGTTTTATATCGGCGGAATTAATGAAAATGTTCTTTTTCTCTGTTTTAAATAGGATTGCAATCAATATCCCCGCGATTATAAAGTAAACAATCCAAAATAACAGATCAAATATTTCAATTATTTTAACTAAAATATCCTTATTTTGCGGGTGCCTTAAAACTATTTTAACATAATTTCTTTTAAAAGGTTTTGAATATCTAACGTCTTCATACAAGCCAAAAAAACGAAGTTGTTGCGCAAATATCAATTTTACCGTTAACCATTTTGCTACATATTTCAATGCTCTCAAATTTTAAAACTTGAATGTGTTCATCGATATTGATGAACTTGTCACCGTAACTCTCATGCATGAAACTCAATTCTGCCACTCTCAAAAAACTGTCTCTCTCCATATTATAGTACTTTAGATTCTGATGCAAGGCCAATAATTCACCTGTGCGATAAACATATATTGTTGTATACGGGAATTTTTTTAAGTCCTTAAATATCGGTTTAGTTATGTTCGTGAGGTCGTCGACTGTCATATTTTTTCCTTGAAAGGCAATAATATGATTATCAGCCTTTCGTTTTGAGTAACTGTTCATTGTTTTTGCTAATTGAATCTAAATAAACACTTATCTTAGCGTCAGCGAAAGTTAATTTAAAAATTATGAATAACCTAATTACTTCATTAAGATGCATTTTTATGAGTATGAGATTTTATATGTTTTTTTAATAAAATAAAATTCTAGCAATTTCTATATATATATATATATATATATATATATATATATATATATATATATATATTTCACTGCACTCAATACAGCAAGTTTCAAATGGTTACCGACCAACGTATTCCACCTTGTTTTTAAACTAGTGTACTTATGTTCTATATCTTTATACGAATAATGGTAGCGATGTAATATTGAAAGATTCATAAAATAATCATTCATTATACATTATGTTAAAGCAATCAACGAAATACTTATCAAATCTATTTTACATAATATATAATAACGATACATTTATTGCAAGACATTTATTTTGTTTTCTATTCGCCTTACTCATAATAATACATAATTTATATACCATACAGGTGTTACGGGTTAAAATTGTCACATGCAACCTTTTCTCGTACAAACTTACATTTCTGTTGTAATATGCCGGTTGGATTAAAATATTAGTGTTCATAGCATGTTGGTATACAGGGTGTCTATGCTAAACCGTTCGTTAAAAGTTTATGGGGTTGCCGTTGCATTAAAAATTTGAAAAAAATCTTTGTCATATGGTTGAATCAGTTCTTCTCATGTAAAATATTTTCAACTTTATATCACTTTCGGTTTCACCGGAAGTAGCACCGTATTTGTTATTTTAAACGGAACACCCTATATTAGTCATTTTTTGGGTTCCTCGTTTAAATTGCAACATATTTTGTTCGAACATATGTACACTTATCTCTTATAGTTTTCAAGAAAAAAAAATATTTCTAAAATTCTGACCTCTAAAAGACATCTTGAAATCTGTCTGGAACTTTTCTTAAGAATAAGATATAAATATGATTTATATCTCTACTTATACCTAGAGAATGCCTCTAGGAGTAAATTAATTGAAAACTGTCAGTTTTCACAATAAGTGTTCTTAAAATGTCAATATCTAAGTGCCCTCTTCAATATCTAGTAATTCATTTTTTTTATATGGAATGACCCAATTTTTATCACGTGGTACGAATGGGGGGAAAATTTCCTACAAAAAAGTATAATACAACTCTACTCCCAAAGCAAATAGTTTTCGAATTATTTCGAAAATTCGTTTTTCGTCGCATTTATGCAGGGTATAATGCGCGCATAAGTCGCAACTGAATTTTAATAGGCCAGTAGTATGCTTTTGTTTTGTCGCGATTGTTGTTAGATTCCGATCATTTCATTACTAGGAGACATCACGTATCTATTTAATCACCTCGTTATTAATAACATCGATCACGTACTATTTTTATTTTTGGAGATTTGCGTGAGTGCATTAGATATTCTAAACCCTAAACATCCTTTATGTAATACGGATGTGTTTATTACGGTGCACCCGCCAGTACACGTGCAACCCTAATTATGAATTCAAGGGACAGATCTTCCGATTGTACTTCAAATCTAATTATTAATTCAAAGGGAAGATCTTCCAAATTTTAACTTGATTATAAATTCAAAGGGCATAGCTTCCAGGTACCTCAAACTCAATGTGAACGTGACAAGAAGGGTACCACCCTTCGGACACGCCCACATCAAAAACTTTAAAGCTGATTGATAAATACATGTCTCCACCTCCAGTTTCTAACATCTCTTCCCAATAGAAATTAAGCTATCAAAACTTACTTTTCATTTAAAACTACAGAACAGAACAAGTTTAAGTCAGTGTTAAGTCAGTAATCGAGTCTAGCTATTTCCAGTTAACAATCGTGTCGCACTATTTCCTATTAGTCAAACTCCGCGATAAACGTCTAAGTACTAGTTCCAAACAAAGTGACTTCAACTTGTTCCGAACTATATTACTGTTAATCCGAGTATTACGCAAAGAATTCGTTGTAAACTGTTATTTGTGATTGTGAATATATATTGGTTAGTTAAGTGAACTACTGTGTTTAATTTCGACGTGTCAACATCCCAGGAACACAACATAAAATTGGCGCAGTCGGTAGGATCTCGTTGACAAGAATATCGAGCTGAAACCTTCTTCAAGGAGCATCGTCATCTTGGTGGAATCCATTCCTTCGCAACGGAACGATCAAAAAACATACACCAGATCATTAATCCGGTAAGTGTTTTCTTATTGTTTTCTTGGTGAACGTAATTGACGCAAAATGACCGAATCCACAGTGTCCACCTCTGACAAATTTCCGATCACATTCTTGTGTTCACTAATTCCACAATCTTTCACTGGCAATCGCTACGAATTAGGGCAATTTATTGCAAATTGTAACAATGCTGTTACACTCGCAACAGGTGACCAACAAACCCCTTTACTATATTTTATTCTCTCAAAAATATCTGGAAAAGCAAAAGACCAATTGGCTCAGCACTCATTCGACACTTGGGATCAATTAAAAGATAAACTAAAAATTTTATATCAAGACAAAAAACATTATTGTCAAATAATGGAAGATCTAAATAATTGCTCCCAAGGACGAAATCAAAGCATCTCTGAATTTTACCAAATATTAGAAACCTTAAATTCTCGTGCTATTTCAGCAATTAATCAATATACAACTGAAAAAGGTGATATCCCTGGTAAAATTAAAGCCATAAACGAAATTTCATTAAACAGATTCGTATATCATTCAAAATCAGAAATATCTCAGATGCTTAGATGGAAAGATTTCGATTCTTTAAACTCCGCTTTTAGTGCAGCAATTTCAGAGGAACGAGCCCTCTCAATTAATCAAAAAAATCAAAATTATTCTTCATTTAACAAAAAACAATTTAGTCATCAAGGACGCTCGAATCCTAATAATCAAAACCTCAATTCTAAACCTATTAACTTAATTAGAAAATGTGACATATGTAATAAAACTAATCACGATACAAACAATTGTTTCTTAAAAAATAAATCAAAATCATGTAATTATTGCAAAAAACCTGGTCACACTATTCAAGAATGTAGAAAACGTGAGTACAATAATAAACAGAAAAAAGAAGCTGAATCACAAGTTCATTTAAACTTCAAAACGTCTCTCGAGTCCAACACCACTCCGAGGGACTTGTCTCACATTCAGGTGTTTCAAAACTAAAAATACTACTTTCTGATGAGGATTTAAATTACGTCATTATTCATTGTGATAATGCACGTAATGAAAATAAAAAATTAAAACTTTTAATCGACACAGGTGCAGGTGTTTCGATAATTAAAGCAGGCAGAATAAGTCCATTCACTAAATGCGATTTCAATGATAAACTAATTCTTCAAGGTCTAAGCCCAAATAATCCGATCGAAACACTTGGAAGCTGTATCATTCCTCTAAAACTTCAAAATCAAATTCTATTATCAAAGTTTCAAGTATTAAATTCCGCATCTAATGTTCCATTCGATGGACTTCTAGGTAAAGATTTTTTCGAAAAAGAAAAAGTCACCCTAAACTATTTCGACAAAACTTTAACTCTTAAGGGAGTAAAAATTCCTTTGCAATCAGAATCTTCTCCTTCGGTACATAAAGTACTTCCTATAGTACTTACTGCTAGGTCTGAAACTATTGTAGAGATAGGAATTATGAACCCTGAGATCAAAGAAGGTATAATGCCTGAAATAGAAATTGAAAAAGGAATATACTTAGCTAAATCTATTGTAAAAGTAAACAAAAACAAAAAAGCAATTACTACAATCTTAAACACTAAAGTAACTAATGAAGAAATACACCCATTTTCTGTAACTCTTGAATCTATCCCCAGTGATTATAAAATACTTAATTTTAATACAAATTTTGCAAAAAATAATTCTAACAAACTAAATCTCTTACACGATAACTTAAGATTAAATCACCTAAATCCAGAAGAGAAAAATTCTATTATTAAAATCTGTAACAAATTCGTTGATATATTCCAACTGCCTGGTGATAAACTAAGTCAGACTGATACAATTAATCATCAAATTAAGGTAACAAATCCGAATCCTATTTATACAAAAACGTATCGCTATCCTGAAATTCACAAAAATGAAGTAAATAAACAAGTAAATAAAATGCTAGAGGATAAAATAATTGAACCATCAAATTCCCCTTGGTCTTCTCCCCTCTGGGTTGTCCCAAAGAAGTTAGATGCATCCGGTGAACGTAAATGGAGAATTGTCATTGATTATAGGAAGTTAAATGATATCACAGTAGGTGATAAATATCCTCTTCCTAACATCGAAGACATTCTTGACCAATTAGGTCACTCAAAATACTTCACTATATTGGATTTAGCTTCTGGTTTCCATCAAATCCCCATGAATAAAGTCGATCAAGAAAAAACTGCATTTACCACTCCACTAGGTCATTATGAATTTAAAAGAATGCCATTTGGATTAAAGAACGCCCCCGCAACATTCCAAAGACTGATGAACAATATCTTAGCCGGTCTTCAAGGAATTCAATGTTTTGTTTATTTAGACGATATCGTCATATATGCCTCTTCACTCCAACAACACGAAGAAAAATTAGAAAAGGTTTTTCTTAAACTAAGGCAAAATAATCTAAAACTTCAACCAGATAAATGCGAATTTTTAAAACGAGAAGTCGCATATCTAGGTCATATAATTTCTGACGAAGGTGTTCGACCTAATCCAGATAAGGTTAATGCCATAAATAATTTCCCAACTCCAAAAAACGTAACTTCGATTAAATCATTTTTAGGATTAGTCGGTTATTACCGCAAATTTATTCCGAATTTTGCAAATATTGCAAAACCTTTAACTCTTTTATTAAAGAAAGACACTCCTTTCAATTGGACAGAAATTCAAGAAAATGCACTTAAAGAATTTAAGAACATTTTAACTACACAACCCCTGTTACAATATCCTAACTTCAATAAAGAATTTGTTTTAACAACTGATGCCTCAAATGTTGCAATCGGCGCTGTTTTAAGTCAAGGTGATATTGGAAAAGATTTACCAATTGCATATGCATCACGCACATTAAATGCATCTGAATCCAATTACACTACCACAGAAAAAGAACTTCTCGCAATTATATGGAGTATTAAACATTTTAGACCCTACTTATATGGTAGAAAGTTTAAAATTGTTACTGACCACAAACCACTCACATGGTTATTTAATTGCAAGGATCCAGGTTCCAGATTAGTGAGATGGCGTTTGCAAATAGCAGAATATGATTATGAGATTATTTACAAACCCGGAAAAATAAATTCAAATGCAGATGCTCTTTCTCGAATCGCACCTGTAAATTTATTAACAGATGATCAAACATTCGAAGAATTTATTCAATTCCATTATAAAACTATTGATATACCTTCAATAGAAATCGTATATTCTAACAAATTAAATCATTTTCCTAATATATTGATATATTCAAAGGATCTAGACGAACATAACGTATTCAGTGAAGAACTTAAACAATCTTTTGATACACTAAATCTCTCTGAACCAAACTCACTACATTCATTTATAAAATTGACTAACAATAATAATAAAACGAGTTTCTTATCTATTGCCAAGAACTTTCACTTTGATAAGTTAACATACAAGGATCTTTTTTATAGTCTTAAAACTATAATAATAGATTTACTTAGTGAACATTCAAATCATGACCTTAAAGTTTATATTTATAGTCCCACTAAAAATAATAAAAATATAAAACCAAAGATGTTCTCTGAAATGATTTACTTTTTATTCAAAGACATTAAAATAACTCCGATAATCGTAGAAAATAATAGACAACAAGTTAATTCAGATGAAGAAATTAAGAATATTTTAGCAGAAAATCATGATTCAAAATTAGCAGGACATTCAGGATTTTCTAGAACCTATAATAGAATTAAGCAAAATTATTATTGGCCGAATATGAAGAGCGATATAAAGAAATATATAAAAAAATGCCAATCGTGTCAAATAAATAAAACCAATTTTAAGCCAACTAAAGCACCTATGGAAATAACTTCGACTTCAGACAAACCTTTCGATAGGCTTGCAATAGATATTGTTGGACCACTCCCTCAAACTGAAAACAACAATCGCTTCATACTCACGATGCAAGATGATTTGACAAAATATTCATATGCAATACCTATTCCAAATCATGAATCCAAAACAATAGCTGAAGAACTTGCTAAATTCATAACAATGTTTGGTATCCCTAAAACCATCTTAAGCGACCAAGGTACGGATTTTACTTCTAACCTAATGAAAGAATTAACAAAATTATTTCATACTAAACATATCCTATCCTCTCCGTATCATCCTCAAACAAATGGCGCACTGGAAAGGTCTCACCTTACTTTAAAGGATTACCTAAAACATTACATAAATGAACAACAATCTAATTGGGATGAATTTATACCTTTTGCGATGTTTTCGTATAACACGCATGTGCATAAATCCACACATTTTAGTCCGTACGAACTCCTTTTCGGTAACAAACCATTCCTTCCCTCATCAATAATTCAAGAACCTCAGATTTTATATACCTATGATGATTATGTCAAATCTTTAAAACACAAACTAAATATAAGCCATCAAATTGCTAAAACTAATATTGACAATTCAAAAACTAAATCAAAAGAATATTATGATAATAAAATACAAATTCACGATTTTAAAGTTAATGATTTAATATTACTAAAAAATCATAAAATTAAATCCGGACTTACTAAAAAACTTCAGTCTAATTTCGCCGGACCTTTTAGAATAATCAAAATCAACAAAAATAAATCAGTTGTAATATTAAAGAAAAACAAACATATAACTTACCATATTAATGAAATTAAACCTTTCATTACAGGTGATACTTGACTACACGATGAAATTCACTCTCATCCTACTTTTTATCCCTTTTATCCATTCTTTACTTAATGATGATTATGAAATAACATACCTAAATAATAGTTCAGGCTTATTTTACCACCAGCTAGGAAAAGCGAAATTGAGTAATTCTCATTTTACATTATTATCTTATTTCAATTTAAAAATAATCGATGAACAATTTGTCCAAATTCAAAAATTTTATAATATTACCTTGTCGAAATGTTGCATTAATACAAACTATTTAAATGAGCACTTACTATTTTATAGAAAAAACTCACTAAATTTAGTAGAAATTGAAATGAGGAGATTAAAGGACAAAATCCAATCCGTCAATCATTTAACAGGTCATACGTTCAAAAATGAACGAGCAAAACGAGGTTTGTTTAACGGTGTTTCGTATGCTGTCAATTGGCTCTTCGGCATTCCAGATGCAGAAAATGCTAGATTTTATGACCAATCAATTAAATCACTTTTTGATAATAACAAAAATATTCAAAAATTAATGTCTCAACAAATTAAAGTAGTTTCAGGGGCAATCACTAATTTTAATGCATCCATTCAAAATTTGAGAATTAACGAAGAAAAATTAAACGATAATATTAACCTATTTAATAACTTTTCAAAGGAAATGTCAGATAACCTTAAGGAAGTAAAAATACAACAAGTAATTACCGAACAAGTAACTATTTTGACACAATTAATTTCAGAAATAGAACATTATTGCGATCAATTAATATCTTCTATTACTTTAGCCAGAAAGAATATTTTCCATCCTCATGTCCTCTCGCCAGGAGATCTTGTAAATGAATTATCACAGATAGTGATTCCCAATGGAAAAGCATTGCCCTTTGCACTAACATTTCCAGAAATACATCATTATTTCGAAATATGTAAACTTGATGTTGTATACATAAACAAAAAAATCATTTTTGCAATTAAAATACCTTTAGTCGACGATCTAGAATACAATTTATATAATATTTTACCTTTGCCAATTCGACATAATATGACTCAAACCTATTCGTTTATAAACCCCACATTTTCCTACATCCTTCTGAGTGTCACTCGTGTCTATTACGTTCCGCTGAGAAACTTGGGAAAATGCACCGAGACATCGAAAAATGAATTTATTTGCACCCAACTACAAACTACGAGGACATCAGAAAAACCAATTTGCGAAACAATGATTCTAAATTCCCATCTTCGCAAAATTCCAAGTTCCTGTGACGTGCGCACCAGCCAGTTCGAGCTAGAGATATGGAATCCTCTGGGCAACAACGAGTGGTTATTCGCAGTCACTCTTCCAACCGAAATCACGATCAGCTGTCCATCTAAAAACGTCGTTAACAAAGAAATAATGTCGACAGGACTAATCCAACTGAATTCACAATGCAAAACATACACTCCAACTATGGTTCTAGAAGCAACATCAAACACGTTTCATGAAGTACACCACATGGCTCCAAATTTTAACATCCTTAGCGATGATTGTTGTAATAATCATTCGCACATCGAGGATTATCTTCCAATAAAGCTAGCACCAATCAAAATCGTCAACACTGGGTTAGACGAATTAAAACTTGCCAACTTTAAATTACACCAAATGGACCAAATTCTTGAGAAGAACTCGCAAAACAACAACTACAGTTCCGCATCAGGATTGTTTTCGGCAATCTCATCTGCAGTCTTCAGTATACTCGCACTTCTTCTGCTATATTGCATTCTTCGTTGCTGTGGAATCCCAAGATTATTTAAACAAATATGCTGCAGTACTCCAGATTCCAGATGTTTAAAAATTTTCAACACTAACATTACGGCTCCAGTAACCCGAGAACAGCTAGCCAGAATAATTGAAGATGAGGACCAGCAACACATGAACATTGGACCAACAATCGAACTCCAACCGATCTCTAATTCCAGATCTAATAGAGATACCCCATACAGGACCCAATCCTTCTCGCGATCAGCAGGTATCGACATGGAATAAAATGTGTAGTGAGTGAAAAACAAAAGATCAGTCGTGTGAATTGTGATTTCGAAACCTCAGACTATCATGAACGATTAAATTAATTAACATTTTATCATTAATTCTATTAATTTCTATTTTTCGTATTTTCATAATTTTTAATTAGCATTTAACTTTTAGTAATTTCTAATAATTTTCGTATTTTATTACCTTTACTAGTTAATCAATTCTGTGTATACTTTTTATAACTTTATGTTTAATTTAAAATGTTTATCTATTTTATTACTTTATGCATATTCATAAGGCCATTTAACCCTTATAAATTATTTTTATGGGGGAGGTGTTAGATTCCGATCATTTCATTACTAGGAGACATCACGTATCTATTTAATCACCTCGTTATTAATAACATCGATCACGTACTATTTTTATTTTTGGAGATTTGCGTGAGTGCATTAGATATTCTAAACCCTAAACATCCTTTATGTAATACGGATGTGTTTATTACGGTGCACCCGCCAGTACACGTGCAACCCTAATTATGAATTCAAGGGACAGATCTTCCGATTGTACTTCAAATCTAATTATTAATTCAAAGGGAAGATCTTCCAAATTTTAACTTGATTATAAATTCAAAGGGCATAGCTTCCAGGTACCTCAAACTCAATGTGAACGTGACAAGAAGGGTACCACCCTTCGGACACGCCCACATCAAAAACTTTAAAGCTGATTGATAAATACATGTCTCCACCTCCAGTTTCTAACATCTCTTCCCAATAGAAATTAAGCTATCAAAACTTACTTTTCATTTAAAACTACAGAACAGAACAAGTTTAAGTCAGTGTTAAGTCAGTAATCGAGTCTAGCTATTTCCAGTTAACAATCGTGTCGCACTATTTCCTATTAGTCAAACTCCGCGATAAACGTCTAAGTACTAGTTCCAAACAAAGTGACTTCAACTTGTTCCGAACTATATTACTGTTAATCCGAGTATTACGCAAAGAATTCGTTGTAAACTGTTATTTGTGATTGTGAATATATATTGGTTAGTTAAGTGAACTACTGTGTTTAATTTCGACGTGTCAACATCCCAGGAACACAACATTGTATTGCGAAATGTCAAATAATAAAAAGAATTAGTCCAAAGTTTTACAGAAATCAACAAAATGAATAATTACACAAATTAACAAATTATCAATTCATTCTTTATACATGGCAACTGCCAATTGAATAAAATTTGATTCCAATCTTATAAATCTTGTTTTATTTATTGGCGGCAAATGTGGATAAGTTTCATTAAAATATTCTGCATGTTCGAGTAACAATTTTATCGCAGTTGCCATGTATAAAGAATAAATTGATAATTTGTCGATTTGTATAACTGTATAACACACGCGATAAAACAAAAGCATTCCTACTTGCCTACTAAAATTCAGTTGCGACTTATACGCGCATTATTCCCTGCATAAATGCGACGAAAAACGAATCTTCAAAATAATAAGAAAACCACTTGCTTTAGTAGTATAGTTGTTAATACTTTTTTAATAAAAATTGGGTCATTCCATTTAAAAAAACTGAATTACGAGATATTGAAGGGGGCGCTTTGATATTGACATTTTAAGAACACCTATTGTACATCCTCTAGGTACAAGTAGAGATATAAATCATATTTATATCTTACTCTTAAGAGAAGTTACAGATAGATTTCAAGATGCCTTTTAGAGGTCAAAATTTTAGAAATATCTTTTTTGCTTGAAAACTATAAGAGATATGTGTACATATGTTCGAATAAAATATATTGCAATTTAAACAAGGAATCCAAAAAATTACTTTTATATAGGGTGTTCCGCTAAAAATAACAAATTTGGTGCTACTTCCGGTGGTACCGGAAGTGATATAAAGTTGAAAATATTTCACATGAGGAGAACTGGTACAAAACACTGATTCGAAGTAAAGTTTAGCGGTGTGTTTTAAATTTCGTAATATGTCAGTGTTTTGTACCGGTGGCACATGAAGTAAAATTTCGAGTTTAGAAAAGCCTGAAAATTTGGTTTGGCCGCTCCGCACTTCGCGCTACGCGACCAAAACAAATTTTCAGGCTTCTCTAAACTCGAAATTTAACTTCATGCTTAGCCTGGTAGTGGAAAACACTCGCTTAAAGCTTCAAATTTAATTCATTTAATAGACCGAGCATCGAATAATATGGAACGTATGCATATGGATACTTAAACGAAAAATTCTCGTTATAAAAATGTTCGGGGTTACATAAAACTCTCTGTATATTTATATTGATTGTAATTCATAATAATATAATAAAAATAAGTATTGGAAATGAGAAAAGCTAAACAGTTGTATGTAGGTCGATTAAAATTAAAATCGTGAATATTTATTTATTCAGTTTACTTGTCTAGTGTAATTCAATACCCATTCATTCGCCCGGCGCTATCTAAACAAACAAACAACGCTCTCCGCGCTCATAATTTTTATTATTCGTTCTAATAAAATTCGACAGGCACTATAAACCAATACATAGTCATAACTACTTTCAGCAATTTTGCTATCTCTGTGCCATCTCGTATCCTAGAAACACACAACCAGCAAAAATTGGCGCTCTTAAGCACACTATTTTTAATGTAAATTGCATATTTTGATGGTGAAACTGCAAAATATTACAGGTATCTAAAGGTAAGTACATACGAATGGGACCCGATCAAAACATCCACACAGTCTCTCTGAAGAATGCCTAAGCCATCAAAAATAAAAGGGTATCCTATCAAAACATCCACACTATTGCAAGCCGTAATACTGGTCTTCTATCTACTTGTTTGGCATAATTTTGATAATATTTTTCGAGTTAAAAATTCAAGTACTTATTCGCGTGTACTTACGTTTAGAAATTTAAATATCTGTAATATTTTGCAGTTTTCCCATTAAAATATGCAATTTACATTAAAATGTTTCGCGAATTGTAAATATTTTCTTTAAAACCAATCGTGTTGGTTTTGTTTCCAAAACTCACTTTGCTTAAACAAAAGAATTAATTTTGTACAAGAAAACTCTGCTCTTCAAAATTTCATTCTTAGGCATTCTTCAGAGAGACTGTGTGGATGTTTTGGTCGGGTCCTGAACTTCATAGAAGACACAGGAGAACACAGAGAGTAAACCATCCAGAGGCGTACATAAGGACCACGGCGACCACAGTGCAGGGACGCTAAGTGACACCACCTCATATGACAAAAAAATCGAGAAAGTAGAATAAAGTAAAAATATTTAGAAAATCTATTATACTTTGTGTGTGTTGAATTATTAAATTAAAAGATATCTTGTCGGTTTTGTTAGGATGTTTTTTTTTAAATCAGTATTGGCATTAACTTGGCTTTGGTTGATACATCAATAGCCATTAAATAAATAATAATAGTTTACCTACTTAACAATCATTTATATAATAGAACAAACAGGGTCACAAATTCTTTTTGATAAGAGAATCGTCAAGGCACTTTTAAAAAACATACTACACTGAGCCACGGTTAAAAGGAATATAACAGAGGAACCATACATTGGATATTCATACACACATAATTTACATACTTTACTAAATTTATATTATATTTAATTTATTAAGAAAAGAAACCACTTTATTAAAAATTATAACATTTTCTGAACTCAATATTCCATTGCAATTGAATGGACGTTCTAATTTGGGGGAAATTGCATCAAAAAGGTTTTTCCTTTCGTTTTGGTACTTTGGACATGTCATTATAATATATTCCAAGGTGCCTGATACTCCACATTCACAAAACAGATTATCTGCTTTGTATATTTTGTACAAATAGAAAGGACAAATGCCGTGCTTGTAACCGACATATAGGTTTTACAAATTATTTTGATGAAATTCCATTATCTATAAACCTCAGTTTAGATGTAATTTTAGGGGACAAATTCTTATAAAACATACCATAATAACTGCTGTCGCAATATAGTTTAAATTCTTTATTAAAATTATTGTTAAATACATTTATTAAGTCATTCGTTAATATTGGATATTCTAATGTTATATCACTATAAAGGCCATCCTTTGTTTAACCGTCTACTATTAACCCATATTAGATTGATTTTGTTATTAAATGATGTTGCATATATAAGAATTTTAGCAGTAACATAATTTAACTTAGACGAACAATCAAAGGGTTTTGGTGACAAAGTTTTGAATTGGCTTAGTGATTATCTTTCAAATAGCACTTAATGTGTACGTATAGGCAAATACCTCTCAAATGTAATACATGCTACATGTGGGGTACCTCAGCGTTCGAATTGCGGACCAGTTTTATTTATACTTTTTATAAATGACATATTATTAAAGCTTAAAAACAGTAATTTTCTCCTCTATGCTGATGACCTAAAATTATATAGAAAAGTTAGTAATGACACTGATCAATTCGAACTTCAGAAAGATCTAAACACCGTTTCTGAGTGGTGCACGGAAATCAACTAGAATTTAATCCAAAGAAGTGTCTTTACATCTCCTTTTGTCGCAGGTCCGGTAGTGGCTTTGAATATTTGATTGGCAATCATCGGCTGATGTATACATTTGATATTAAAGACTTGGGAGTGATATTCACATCCAAGTTAAGCTTTTCAAAACACATTACAAATGTTTGTAATAAATCGATGAAAATGATGGGGTTCATCGGCTGGTTTTCAATCGGTTTCAAGGCTACTACAATAAAAAATTTGTACCGAACATTAGTTAGACCTAATCTTGAATTTGATTCATAAATATGGCCTCCATATAACGTAACCACAACCCAGCAAATCGAAGCAGTACAGGGCAAGTTCTTAAAACTAATGTCGTTTAGGCTGGGTAAACGTGACTTCAGTCATAGTGGGATGTTATGTGAACTGAACATTTGGTCGTTTGCAGAAAGGAGAATTTTTCTTGATGTGTCGTTCTTATTTAAGCTTGTAAACGGATTAATTAATTGCAGTCAACTGGTTGAAATGCTGTCATTTCATATACCACGAGGACTTCGCGCTAGGTGTAGGCCTCTATTTCAACTTAAATTTCATCCAACCAGATATGACATGTATAATCCTATGGATCGTTTCATGCGATATGCAAATTTTCGTAGTACTAATTTAAATGTTGTACTGTTTGCACCAACATTTGCTAATTTTAAAAGCCTGTTGCGACGTGTTAATCTGCTGGCTGTCACATATTGATTTTAATCTTTCTGTTTTGTTTGTTATTAGTATGGTCTAGCTTGTTTTGTTTGTGATATATAGGTACTGGTTAATACTGCTATTTAATTTATTTTAAATTTATATTAATTTATTTATTTTATTTAATCGTTTACTATTTATTGCATTTTATGGTGAATTTTGTTGTCAGATGTTCCATACGAGTTGCTTTTGCACATCATTAATTTTTTGTACTAATAAAATATCTGTGATACAAACTAGTCCAATATCTTTGTTTATAATTATTTATATATTTTTTGTGTAAATGACTATCAGGTTTGCTTTTTGATTTGTTTTTTATTATGTTTTTTCTTTTTTTAAAAAACATGATTTATTTGCTATCTGAGATTAGCGTTGAGATTAGCCGTGTATTAGTATCATTAGTATTGTTTGTATTGTTTGGTACACCATTTGGATTTGGACGATTTTATACACAGGGTGCCAGTTTTTGGAGCTCAAGCATGGGGATCTCGGTTATTAGAAGAGATACAAGGTCGGTTAAATTAGGGCAAAGTTGCCCAATCTAGAGGGTAACATTACGCCGTTTAGAAACATAAAATATTCCGACAACTTCCGAAGATATCCCAAAAAAATCGCAATTTTCAAATAACGTTTTTATTTTTTTGTGAGACTATTTGAAGAGATACTTCAAAACAATTTATACTTTGTCATTGCCACTTTGTACGCTCTACAACGTGGTGATATCATAATAAAAATTCGACGATTCAAGTTTTGGCAAACATCATCATCTTTGTTTTTTCTTATGGGCGCCATCTTGAATTTTTACATTTTCAAATACAGCTTTTTTTCTGATTACGGTGATGTGTCATGTGCTGGGGTTTGGTCTAGCAGTTTTATGGAAATACCAAAAATCCTGTTTTTGTAAAGAGTGCCTTGGAAATGACAGCTGCACTTTTGTTTAATAAGGTAATTTTTTACACTTCGACTGAATTTCGCTTATCCTGACCTACAGTTACAAAACTAGTATACATTTATATTAAAATGATGTTTTCAATTAAAGAAAAACGCGATATGCTAGAATTTAATACGGATCGCATCGAAATGTGCAAGTTACTTCGGATGTGTTCAAGGGTATCCAGAAAGACAACAACCTGCTCAAAATTATTTTCTGATTCTTCATAGAAATTTAGCTGAGTTTGGTGCATTTTTTAAGCCTAGAAGTCGTGTTTATAGGCCCAACGGATATTAAATGGAAATTTTACAAGCAGTAAGTAAAATGTTAAAACCTTCTGAAAAATAAAAAACCGGGTTTAAATTTAATTCTCCATTACATTCAAAATAATCTTTCTACTTCGACGAGGGCTATTGCAGAAGAAATGAATGTACCTCATCAGGTAATGTGGAGAGTCTTAAAAAAACATAAATATCGTCTCTTTAAAATTCATATCACGCAAGTCTTGCATCCAGGAGACACTGAACGAAGAAGAAGTTTTGTAGAAACATCATGACGCTATTATTGCAAAATCCCCATTTTCTGCTTAACGTTATCTTCACGGATGAGTGCAACTTTACCAGCACAGGTATGTTCAATGTTCACAATGTTCACGAACACCAAGGACGACTATCTATGTGTTAGTTTATTTGGCGATAAGATCATTGCTCGTACATTTACGAACACAATTTGACTGCAGATGGGTATTTGCACTTTTTATGACCTACCTGACCAATTACATCGATGACAACATTTGCATCAACCACCTAAATTGCCTTTAGTTCCAGCAAGATGGAGCTCCACCACATAACACGCTGGGAGAGTGTCTGGTTACTTGTCTAAAATATTTCCCGATAGGGTCATTTCATATAGTGGGAACCTACGCTGGCCGACACGTTCGCCAGATCTTTCCACATTAGATTATTATTTATATAGAGCTATAAAAAACATAATTTATAAATCTGTATACCCACCGATATCAATGACTTGCGAAGAAAGATCATTACAACTTTAAGGACTAAAATAAGAAGAAGGGATGTTTTAAGATCAATATAAAATTTAAAAAGACACATACAGACGCATATGCTTGGAGATGGAAGGTGAGCCATTCGAACACCTCTTATAGTTGTTATTTAATTTATTCGTTTCTTATGTTCTAGTTTCATTCTATGTTATGAATTTGAATAAAACGTTTGTACTTTTTATATCTTATAATGAAATAGGAATAAAAAACAATTTTGAGTTAGTTTTGTGTTATTGTTTAATAAATAACTTTATTAAACAAAAGCGTTGCTGTCATTTCAACGGCACTCTTTGCAAAAGCAGTATTTTTGGTATTTCTATCAAACTGCTAGACCCTAACATATGACACATCACCGTAATCAGAAAAAAAAGCTGTATTTGAAAATGTAAAAATCCAAGATGGCGCTCATAAGAAAACACAAAGTTGATGATATTTGCCAAAAATTGAAACGTCGAATTTTTATCATGATATCACCACATTGTAAAGCGTACAAAGTGGCAATGATAAAGTGTAAATTGTTTTGAAGTATCTCTTCAAATAGTCTCGCAAAAACTTTTTTTGATAATTTCGATTTTTTTCGGATATCTTCGGAAGTAGTCGGAATATTTTATGTTTCAAAATGGCATTAAGTTATACTCCAGATTGGGCAACTTTGCCCTAATTTAACCGACCTTGTATCTCTTCAAATAACCGAGATCCCCATGCTTGAGCTCCAGAAAAGGGGCACCCTATATATATATACAATGTATACATTTATTTCTGTTATCTTTTAATTTTGGCTACCTACACTACTTATATATTATATTATGTATTACAATATGTGCTTAATATTATGTTCCTAATCTAATATTGTACACACATGTTATCTGCTTTGTTTAAAGGAGTTTTCCGTAAATGAATAAATAAACAAATAAACAAAAAATTAAATGTTTTGAAATAATCAACTATACTTTTGCAATCAGAAAGTATAAGAATATTTATATATGATGAAATAATTGATTTCTTTAAGTATTTTAGTGCTTCAAGTATAGCAATAATTTCAGCTGTATATACCGACATAATATTATTAAGTAAGAATGACTTTTTAACATTTTTTTAATGGATCATAAATAGCACACCCAAATAATACATTAGAATTTGATTCATCAGTATATTAAAGGATGTCCCGTTAATGTGGGAAAATGGCCTAACCATAGATTGCTGAGATAAAAATATGATAATTTAACAAAACTTATCCATATCTAAAAATTTACGGTTAAACCGGGATTAGTCTTTCAAGTTCAAAAAAATATTATTAATTTTATTTCTAACGATTGAGCGCCATATTCGATTTGACTGAAATGTATTATGGTTGATTATCATAGTATAACACATCATTTAGGTTATTATGGTCATCATTGATTGACAAGTATAAAAAACAGTACTACCACAACATAAAAACTAAAATATGTTTTTATTGGCGCATCTTATAAAAATGTAAAAAATATTACTTGCTTCATTTGAAAGCATTTTTGTCTCTTAATAATGTTTGATATCTTGTACGGTTTTGACACAAAAATATAAAATATGAATACAGTGAATTCTTCTTTTAGGCAAACATGCATAAGCTGTAAATGTTCCGGCATTCGTTGTTTTTTAAAAGAGTTCAATTTGAAGCTTTACACGAGGTTTTTCCACTCCCACACTAAGCATGAAGTAAAATTTCGAGTTTAGAAAAGCCCCGTGAAAATTTGTCGAGAGTCGCGCAGCGACCCGAGACAAATTTTCTGGGATTTTCTAAACTCGAAATTTAACTTTATGCCCACGCGTTTAAAACACAGATTTCAAGTAAAGTTCGAATATACATAAATTTCACAATATTTTAGTGTTTTATACGCGTGGCGCATAAAGTAAAATTTCGAGTTTAGAAAAGCCCAGAAAATTTGTCTCGCGTCGCTGCTCGACCCTCGACAAATTTTCACGGGGCTTTTCTAAACTCGAAATTTTACTTCATGCTTAGTCTGGGAATGGAAAACACTCGTTTAAAGCTTGAAATTGAAATTAAAAAAACAAGAAATATCTAAAGATTTACAAAAAATAGGCTGAATTTGGAATACGTATACTTATAAGAAAAACGCCCTGTATCTGTTTGCTCCTGAGGAATATGAATAATTATAAACCATAATGAAGATAAAAATGAATTCTCGGAAAACACTCGTTAATTAATATTATACACAATTGCCGTTTGTTAAACAATAGTGGCGAAAATGAAAAAACATATATTTTTAATCACCCGAAAAACTAGATTTTGTTTTTACTAAATAATAAAAAATAATTTATTTGCATTTTATTTATTTGTTTTAAAACCGTACAAGATATCAAACATTATTAAAAGACAAAACAGTTTTTAAATGAAATAATCTTTTAAGGTGAAGTTTTTAAATGTTTATAAGGTGCGCCAATAAAAACATATTTTAGTTGTTCAATTGTGGTATCATTGTTTTTTATACTTCTTGTCAATCAATGCCGACCATAATAACTGAAATGATGTGTTATATTATAATAATCAACCATAATAAATTAGTCGGATCAAGTATAGCGTTCAATTGTTATAAATAAATTAATAATATTTTTTGATCTTTGAAGTTTAATTCCGGCTTAACCGTAAACTTTTGGATATAGATAAGCTATGGTAAATCATCATATTATCATCCCAGTTATGGTGCTATTTTCCCACATTAACGGGACACCCTGTATTTTATACGACTTCGGCCATTTCGATGATATACAGGGTGTCAATTTGAAAACAAGCCAGCCAGAATATCTTTGGAACCGTAACAATTAGAGAATATTTTTTAAAACTGTTTCTACGATATGGAGGGGGAACCATTTTAACCCACATAACAATCTTCTGCAACCAACCCCTTAGGCTGTAGCCACCCTTGCCCATTTTTTGTGATACACCTTTCTAATGGTCTTTCAAAATTCTAATTAGTGGTACTAACTAAAATTTTTATTGTTACATAAAAAATGTAAAAAAATATATCATATTATTTGATTTTAAAATTGTTGTCAAATGAAAAAGCACAGATAGACACAATAATACCCAATATTTATCAGAGTTATCTATTGTTTTATTAAAATATGGACAACTCTAAAAAAAATTATAAAATAATAACAAAACTTGGTTTAATGAAATACATTTATTAACTGAATAAAGTGCACCTGTCCGCAATATAAAAAAAAATCGTTTTGAGCATACTATAATTTAATAACTAATTTTTGTTACATTTTTTATGTAACAATAAAAATGTTAGTAAGTACCACTGATTAGCGTTTTGAAAGACCTGTGTAATGATATATCACAAGTGGGATCATGCCATTTAATGAAAATGGGCAAGGGTGGCTACAGCCTAAGTGGTTGGTAGCAGAAGATTGTTATGTGATCAAAATGGTTCTCCCTCCATGTCCTAGGAACGGTTTTGGAAAATGTTCTTTAACTGTTACGGTTCCAAAGATATTGTGGCTGGCTTGTATTCAAATTGACACCCTGTATATTCCTGGAATGTGTTAGGATTTGAATTATATTTATTTTATATTCCATTTAAAGGCGCATTAAACAACCTTGAGTTTGCTATCAATGAGTGTGCATTGTTTTATTTCTTTCTTCGAATCCCAGTTTATAACAGTGGCAACGAGGATGAACAATTTAAATACATATTCGAGCAAATATTATGATAAAGTGAACAATGTCAATTGGCAGAATAGTGGAATATGAATTGGGAGTTAAAAAGTAGTCGACGTACATCGCGCGGCTGAAGCTGTTTTTTCTGGCAAATGGCGTGTTGGAAGAAAAAAAGTGCCAATTTTATTAACGGCGGTTGGAGATAATACCTAAGAAGAGTCAATGGTGAATTTGTGCGATCCAAAAAAGCCCGAAATTATGGCTATTTAGGCTACTTCCGAAATAGCGGAGCGTTACAAATTCCGCATGCGAAATAATTTGAACTTAGACACTTACACGCACACGCTTCTTTTTCAAAATTAAATTTAACAATGTTAAAAAAATCCCATGACAAAAAAAGCTGACTGTTGGAAAGTACACACTTTTAGCTATTAAATGCAACAATGTAGGACGGTTACCCTTATTTTATTGCTGCAACCAAAAGTTAAGGGTGTGTACTGTCCAACGGTATGCTTATTTTTGTTATGGCATTTTGGAAACATTGTAAAATTTTAATTTGAAAAGTAACGTGTGTGTGTAAGAACAAAGAAAAAAAATATATTTTTTTAAGTTTTGAGGGCGGTGACCCTAATTTTATTGTTGCATTTATTAGCCAATGGTGTGTACTGTCCAACAGTTTACTCATTTTTGTTATGGCGTTTTTGGAACATTGTAAAATTTCAATTTGAAAAAGGAGCGTGCGCGTGTAAGTGACTAAGTTCAAATTATTTTTTTAGCTCTAAGGGCGGCGACCCTAATTTTATTGATGCCATAATAGCTAAGGGAATGTACTGTCCAACGGTATGCTTATTTTTGGTATGGCATTTTGGGAACATTGGTTAATTTTAAGTTGAAATTAAATCCGTGTTTATGACCAAGTACATTTTTTTTATATGGGGGTTGAAAATCAGGGGTGAATATGTCATAAATATAGTTTATGCACTAGAACGTACTGTTAATGTAGTTTCATTTTTAAGTAAATAATTTCAGAAATATGAAGTTTTAAAATCTATTGCTAACATCACATCCGTATTAAATATTTATTATTAAATATTAGTTCTAAAAAATCTGAATAAATTCTTGACCATGGTTTTCTAGGTACCGTTACGAATAAATTACATTTTTTCCAGGATTTGATCTGAACAAATTACAACTCAAACATTGACCACATAAATTATTATTAATTTTAAAAAATTATATGCTTTTTATGAATTTTCCAAAATGACGATGATTGCATACTTAAAATCTTCAAAATTACAGAATAGTGTTAAAATGTTGAAATTTAAAGGCAATCATAAAAAGTGTCGACATTTTTATAATTAATGAGGATCTTGAAAAACTCAGGATTTTTGAAAATTCACGAAAATCTTTGAAATTTACGAATATAGTCAAGTTTTTATTTAAATTATCGGAGATCTTAGTAGTTCGCGAAAAGTATTAAATTTTTTTTTAATTTTAACCTAAATTTCTAAAATTTATTATTTTTGATAAATTGTAAAAAATGAAAATTGAATGCAATCAACATGAAATTCATTAAATTTACTTAAAATCAATTGCACTTATATATATTGAAAGAAAATTAAATAATCTCAACGCATTTTCTTAAAATATAGAGCTTAAAGTTGAATTTATGTAATAAAATCAACGATTTTAGAAAAAAATGTAAAAACTCGACAGATTATCAAATTAACATAAAACTCGTAGAATCTACACAGAAATTAATTAAGTTTGATTGGTTGTAATTGAAGTTTAAATATTTCCAATGGATATTCCAAAATAACAAATCAAAATTTACTTTTATTTGTAAAAAAGGCAAATGCTCGAGGGATTTAATTTATTTGAAAAGTTATTTAAAACAAAATCAAACGTTTGTACATAATCAATTGAATAAAATTTATTCAATTTAACTAAAAAATAATAAAATATTAAAAGGTACAGTTTCTCGTTTTCTGATGCTATCGAAAGACCTTTTGGATTTTGATAAAATTATTAGCGATTGTCGATAAATGAATAAACTTCGTAGTAAAGTAAAAAGAAATCGAGCGATTTTTGAGAACATTACAGACGCCTAAAGTTGAATAAAATGTCATCAATAAATAAATGAAAAATAATTAAAATGTAAGGTATCTTGTTTTCTAATATAAGATTACGAAAGCTATTTAGGATTTTTATAAATTGATTAGTGGTTGTTGTGGAATGGATAAACTTAAAGACGCCAGATTCCAACAACATTTGAGAACGGAAATTCCCTTGTTAACGACACCATAGCATAGTTAACCTCTTTGCGCATTGTTTTGGATCTGTTTATCATACGCCGAACCTAAACTCGTCATCAAATATTAATGTAACTTCGACTACTTATAGTAACAATCACATAAACGAATGCATTCCTCCTACATTAGGTATAGTAGATATATTGAATGAGTTGTCATCTTTAAAAAACAGCAGTAGCCCAGGGCCTGATGGACTTAGCGCCACCTTCCTTAGTAATTGTGCATTTTCCCTTAGTCGCCCATTATGGCTTTTATTCAATGCAGATCTACGTGAGGGTAGTTGCCGGAAAAATGTTTGTATCACGCCAATTTTTAAATCTGGTAATCGAAATCGTGTTGACAATTATAGACCGATCTCTATTTTAGCTGTAGCTCCTAAAATTTTTAAAAAAACTACTTTGTGATTACCTAACAGGGGTACTGCAATCCTCGATCTCTATGCGTCAACACGGATTTCGTACTGGTAAATCAACTTCTATTAATCGTCTAGTGTATGATGCATATATTGTTCGTGCTTTTGAGGAGCGGTGTCAGGTGGACTCCATCTACACTGACTTCTCCAAGGCATTCGACACGGTCGACCATAACTTACTAATGAACAAATTAAGGGATTTTGGTATTGACAATACTTTGCTAAGTTGAATAGGGTCGTATCTCTCGGGAAGATTCCAATTTGTTATAATTGGGCGCTGTCATTCACGTCCCATCTGTGTCACGTCAGGTGTTCCTCAGGGGTAACACTTGGGCCCCCTTCTATTTAATATATTTATTAATAATGTAGTTAAATGTTTTTGCAATGCAGAATGCCTTCTCTTTGCGGATGATATGAAAATATTCATGAAAATCCGTTCCGTCGAAGATACCAAAGTTCTTAATAATGACTTACAATCGTTTGATAGTTGGTGCAAGACTAACAAGCTATCTTTAAACCTAAAAAAATGTAATGTCATCACGTTCTCTAGACGGCAAACAACGGTAGATTTCCAGTATTCCATGCTGGGCGAACCTTTAATACGCGTAAATTGTGTAAAAGATCTAGGTGTTACGTTTAATACTACTTTATCTTTTTCAATGCACATCTCAAAGATTGTAGCAAAGTCATACCAATTACTTGGATTTATCAAACGTAACGTCCAAGATTTTCGGAACCTTGGTACAATTATTGTATTATATAACGCGCTAGTTCACCCACATTTGGAATACTGCTCTTGCGTGCGATCTCTTTATAGCGGCGCTGATATTGAAAAAATCAAGAAAATACAAAAAAAAATTGTTAAATTTGTAACTTACAAATTTCATCTAGGCGTGTCAACCAAGATATTGTGCTGGTAAAAAAAGTGTTTGATGGAGCTATTGACTGTCCCGACTTTCTACAGCTTCTTGGACTCCATGTTCCCGCTCGTCCACTGCGAAATGTAGTTATATTTCACATACCGTTCCACAGAACTGATTATGCGAAACAGTCGGCTACTACACGCATTTTAAGGCATGCTAATTAACTTATCACTCGCACAGGTTTTGATATACAGCGTGTAATCGAACTAATGTACATCCTCTTAAGGGCGTATACACAAAATATTTTGACACCAATTGCAGCAAAAATAAAATCGGATAAAAAATATTGGATTTTTCATAATTTTTCATGCATTTTTTACTTTTTGAGAACTTCTGGTTACCTGTGTTCATGATATTTTTCGTGGATGCATAAGTTGTTGTATTTTTTATTTACTTTTACTACTGCGAGGCGCATAAATCACTTCGCACGCTGTCTCGAATGACTAGATGAAACTAGGTCACTCATTTGTGGTATTGTTTATTTACTGTTACTACTGCGAGACGTATAAATCACTTAGCAGGCACTACACACGCACACTGTCTAGAATTACTAGATGAAACTGGGTCACGTATAAAAAAAATCACAATAAGTGTTCAAATTGACGTCCGCCGCACTCAATGCACATTTGGGCTCTACGTGTCCAATTTGCACGAACAGTAGCAAACATTTTACGAGGTTTTTCACGAATGGTATTAGCCGCGGCGTTAACTCGTTGTATCAACATTTCAGCATTGTCAATTTCCGTAGTGTAGACTTCACTTTTAAAGTATCCCCAAAGAAAAAAATCTAAGGGGTTTAAATCCGGACTTCTTGGAGGCCATGGTACAGGGCCTCCACGACCAACCCAACGTCCTGGAAACTTATCATCCAAATATCTTCTAACGCGCCTTTCATAGTGAGCTGGCGCACCATCTTGTAAATACCACATTCTTCTAAGAACCGCTAAGGGTACATTTTCTAGAAGATCTAAAAGGTCATCTTGCAAAAATCGTAAATATTGTTCTCCATTCAAATTAAATGGGAACATAAATGGCCCAATTAATTGATCACTTAAAATACCTGCCCAGATATTAAGGGAGAAGCGATGCTGGAAATGAGTTCTACGCGTAACACGAGGATTTTCTATTGCATAAACATGCATATTATGGAAATTAAAACTTCCATTACGCGTAAAGCACGATTCGTCGGTCACTAAAATGTCTTTGGTAAAATTAGGATTTTGAACATTTTGTGCCAAAATCCATTGACAAAATGCAATTCTTTTGGGAAAATCATGGGGTTGAAGATGTTGTACACGCTGGTAGTGATACGGATAAAAATTATTGTCTCGTATAACACTGCTGACAAATGTGTGCGATACATTTAGCTGAGCGGCGATAATACGGGTACTTAAACCAGGATCCGCTTCCAACAGATTCAAAATTTCATCTTCCGCTCGCAAATATCGCATTGGACGGTCACCACCTCCGAGGCTCCGGCGACGGCGACGGGCTGCAAACTTCCAGTGTCGCGTGCTCTTTGTAATAAATTTCTAAATCGGTTTGGCGGTGGTAAGTGTCGTTCAGGAAATCGCTCTTCATAAATTCTTACAGCTTCCGCGGAACTACACCAAGATTCACCGTAAATAAGAAACATGTCTGCCAATTCAATGTTTGAATAAACGTATCGCGTCATGTTACAAAATGTAGATGTTTCATGGAATAAGTTTCACCATAGACTAAACAGCAAACTATTTTTATGTTTAAAAATCATCCACCCTCGCCGCTCTTATCTAAACATTTCAATAAGAGTGGAGATAAAGTGAAGTGTGAACCTAATAAGGAAAAATATTGAATTATATTAACACGTTTAGAAAATATTCGGAATTTAGTCAGCAATGGGTACTTATGAAAACGATAGCATAGACATATTTCTTCACAATCTGACCCACTTTTTTCTGGATGGTGTAATTCGATATCCAAATCGTTTAAAAACTACCAGTCTATGTGGAATCTCTCTTAAAATACGCAATGTGCGCGTATACCAGATACCACAAACATGTGGCCTATTATTATTAATTATTTTTAATAATTATTTGTGAGCTATCTACTAAAGGTATGGTAATTTCAAATGCAGGTATTGTTTATTTAAACGCTGCCCCTTATGTGGTAGAGAGCCTGTACAGTAGTTCGTTTACGCGCTGTATTTGTAGTAACTCTAAGTTTTTTGCGTCGTGCACTCAGTGCAAAATAGTTAAGATTTTTTTAAAATGTCAGTAATATGTTTATATATTTGTAATATTATTGTAACTGTTGTGTATGAAATGGCCTCCGTTAATTAATAAATAAATAAAAATAAATAAATAAAAGTAAAGTCAAAATCGAGCTATTTTCGACGACATTACAGACGCTTAAAGTTGCATAAAATTTTATCAATGAGTAAATATAAAAATATTAAAAGGTGCAGTTTCTTGTTTCCTGATCTTAAATTACAAACAAAATTTCGGATTTTTATAAAATTATGGGCGTTTGTCGATGAATAATTAATCTTTGTGCTAAAGTTGAAAACAAAACAAAATCAGGAATATTATTGACTAAGTTTCTGATTCATCGTCTAACGAGTGTTTCCACTCCCAGGTTAAGCATGAAGTAAAATTTCAAGTTTATAAAAGCCTGAAAATTTTACTTCGTGCGCCACGCGTATAAAACACTGATTTCATGTGAAATGGTCTTTAACTAATTGATAAGTGAAATAAGTTTCGTATGTTAATTATCTTTTGTTTAAATGACGAGGAAAGTGATGATGGACACATCACAATTTTTTATTTTATATTTATAAATTAATAACTTATTTTGGATAAACCATCAAATTGTACGCATATGTGTATGTAAACATATTTATATATTCACTCCTCTAACTTTCATAGTAGAAAAAACGTGTACAATGCTCTCAAAATTTTAATTATTTGTAATTCCTTGTTCTCTGGACAATATTGCAAGATTTTAAAGTCTTAAATCACTTCTACTTGACGTCGGCGCCATTAATGTCTGTATCCGAACAAAATTATTAGAGATTATATTTTCAACCCTACATTGACTTGACGATGAGGTGTAATGTTGGGCTTTGGGAGGTTTACATGGGAACAATAATAACTACTTTTATTCCAGGTTCAACTACTCTGTACGATGATTTATTTAATACTGCCTCTGTACACTCAATTCCTGCTTACAGAACGTATAAATACTTGCACAATGTTGTTGCTAAGTGATTAATAATTATTCAGCATTATGGGCTTGCAATTTGTTCCAATTTGTTGTAATAGTTTATTGAACTATTAATTCCAAACCCATCAATAATTATTACTCACTACAAAGGAATAATATTCGAAATCATACAGTAATTCATAATTCGTAGAAATTGAATAGTAAACTTATATATATATATATATATATATATATATATATAAACCGCCCCAAAATATGAGCTGCCCGGTGCGGACCGATCCCTCCCCCTAGGTACGCCACTGCAAATAACTAAAATTTAGATATTTAACCGGCGGGCAGTTTATTTAAAATTGCTTTATCTAAAATAACTTTGTTCTCCCCTATATTTAGTTTTTTCACAAAATTAAGTTATTTTTAAGGGTCAGGGAAAAAATCTGGATCAGGGAAGAGTCGGGAAAATGTCAGGGAACATACCATTTTAAATTGGTGGCCACCATGTAATAGGATAATCCATCAGATTTATTAATATATAATAACGAAAAATTACAAAATTGATTTTATAATCTTTTGTAATGATTTGGTATGCTTTTATTTCTAGCCACAATAGACCCTGGCGGACGCAGTAGAGGACTGCTAAACGGACCTCTCACTTATGCTTTTATTTATTATGTCGTTATGTAGTTGTTTTAGCCCAATAATGACTTCACCGGGCATGAGACTCTTCTAAATCTTAAGATAAATTATCTTAAGATTAAGATAATGAATACAAAGAGGTTAGTATTACTATAATTAAAATAAACTATGGTAAATTATGGAAAGGGCTTGTAAGTTTCTTATGATCTGCAAGAGATGCCACGTACAGCAAGCATATCTTGAAATTCTGCTCCACCCAACAAACATTTACGTAAAGGCCCAATGCTAGCGATATGTTAGCTCGCCTTGGCACACCTCCTTTATGTCTCAACGGCCGTCAGTAGGCCAACTGCCGGCGATCCGCGATTGTAGTTCATCTTGCCAATGTATGCTAGTTGTGTTTTGCTGCAGTTTTGTCTACATATTTTTTTAATTTTATACCCGATTGTCAAAAATGCACTTAGTAGATATAACTTAATTTAATAAAACATTTATAATTTACAACACGTATTTATTGTTTTACTACAATTGTTTTACTACACTGTAGCTCGTTCAGGCAAAGACATATAATTTTTCAATTTCTTCACCTGATCAGTTTAGCGAAACAATTGCAGTAAAACAGGAAATAAGTGTTGATAATCATAAGTATTTTATGTAATTAGGTAAACAAATAATTAGCTATTCTATTTATATACCTACCATAAATTATTAAACAAAATAAGTAAAAATTCGTGTATATTAAAATGTTTATAAAATACCTAATAGCTATAGCGTTGTACTCATTTGCAATAAATTCATTAATAATAAATTACTCTTCGCACAGGTATATGTTTGTATCATTTCATTTCATTAATACAGTGGACCTCTTCGACCTTCCTCCATTTCTGTCGCATGCATTTCGTAACCAATTTTTAATAGTCTTGTTACGGGGTGGGGTGCTTCAAAGATAAATAACATTGAAGTTTCGAAAATAAAAAAAAAATTACTAGAAGTCCCACTTCGCAACTTCCGGGTAGCTCTTTAATCGCTGAATTAATTAAATAAAAATATTTTTACCTATGTTAAGGAGGCTTCAGATTTATCACTTTCACTGATTCTAACTTAAACAACAACGAAGGGTATTGATTGGATTGAAAGTTTAAGGCAATAATAACAATTATATTCACAACACAAAAACACAAAAAGAAATAGTCAGGATAAAGTTTACACAAAATGAAAAGTTAATACACAAAAAGCACAAAAATTAAAGCAACCTACTAAAAAAACTTAGGAGTTAAAAACTTTTATCGTGGACGAGGAAAAAAAACACATGTCACGGTAATAATTCAATGACTTTCGAAGTAAAGTGTTGACGGGTCAACAGTCTTTTTAGAAGTGATTTGGCGAGCATCCAGTTTCACCCACGGACATTAAAGACTCATTCGGTCAGGGTTCTTGCGGTTAACCTCAAGATTTGCGGGGGGTCTGCAGGGGGTCGTAAAGCTTTGTCGTGTAATTTATTAGGGTAAAGGAGTACGTTGTTTTCGATATTTGGAAATCATACTAATACAATACATTCAGAAAAATACCCAACAACCCGCGCAATCATTATATAACTCAAATACATGGTGTAATTAAACTAATACCCGTTTCATATATATTGGCCCCTGAGATTGAAGGGTAATAAAAAAATCCGTGGAGCAAAAGAAGTTGCATTTTTTATAGGTTACTAATTGAAAATTGCCCAATAACATACTGACGTTATAATTTTATTGAATAATTTGATAGATTATTATTGTTTCAAAAAGTAGGTATTTTTAAGTCGTTCCACGACTAACCCAAGTTTAACCTGTTGCAACTTCTTTATTTATAAACAAAAATGTATAAAAAAAAAACATCTGTTCTTATTTTTTTTTATTGGCCAAGCAGATTTGGTGATTTTTTTATAATGTTGGATATTTGGTTGGATACTCTGGCTATAATTCTGACTGTTGCCTTTAAAATACATTTGAGGTTATGTTTTGTATATGATTGCCATGTGCTTAATTACCCTATCATAAAGATTAATTAAGTGACGGAACATTACTTTCGGCATGTTATTACCACTTTTCTGTCATATATTGAATCAATTGCAGCATGGCATTTATAGATCAATGTCATTAGATGACAAACAGTAGGGACATTCAAATAATCAAAGAACCTAAGTAAAAGAAATCCAAAATCAAAATAAAAATAACCTAATATATACTCTGTTTTTTTTAATATGGCCAAACTTAGGGTGTATTTACTGCAAACAATTGTAGTCCTGCTTTAACAGAAGGGTATTTTAAACATCAAATTTTAAGATGTTGGTAAATGATTATCAATGTGACAAATAAATCATAGTTTGTCAAATGAATTGTCACGATGCAGAGATTTTCAAAGAGAACTCTACAACTTGCAACTTCACAACACATACAGAGATTATTTCTTTGAAACCGACTTTCATATATTCTATATAAACATTTGTAAAATTAATGAACATGTGATCAGAACTAAGCAATGTATTTTTAACTTCACTTTAAATCAGTGTTTTATACGCGTGGCGCACGAAGTAAAATTTCGAGTTTAGAAAAGCCTGATTTGGCTTTTCTAAACTCGAAATTTTACTTCATGCTTAGTCTGAGAGTGGAAAACACTCCTTAGAGTTTCTAAATTGAAAGTTTTTAATGAGATCACGAATGTCTGAAAATTTACGTTATAAAATCGTAACATGTATACCTAAAAGAAAAATTCTTTGTATTTAAAACTTTTTTAAAACTTAAACATATAAGCGGGCAGATAATAAAAAAGATAGATATTCCTGAGCAAGGAATATTACCTGATTCTCCTATCCTACCTGATTCTCAGAGACACCTTATTTAATTAGTAGTAGATACAAATAATTTGAGGCGGTGATAGGTAAATACATTTGTAATCGTAATCTTTGCAAGTTAATTATATTTTCATAATAATATCAGATTTCCCTTCATATAACCTACAAATTAAAAGTTGATTTACAACATAAGATGTGATCGATCTTGTCCTAACCTAAAACTTACAACCTGAGTCATATTAAAAAAAAACGGATTATACATTCCATAATCAATTGTCAATTAATTCTTTTGAAATAATTTGATTGCTCACTGACATGTTTGTAAAATAAATTAGGAAATAAAATGAATTCACAGGAAAATGATTGGTGTTAGGATTTAAAATTGTAAGCGCCAGGTAAATTCTTATTATATATGTAACTAAAACAGCCGTAATATTTCTATACAGCACCCACGTATACATTCATTCGTCCCTGTCTCAATTCGGTTATACTTCCTACAGGGTGGCGCAAAACTACCAAAATGGTTTGAATGTTTAATAACTTTTTTATCTAACCCATTAAGCGCCATTGGTGCATACACGCAACATTATACATTTTTTGTTAATCAAATTACTAAATGAGCTAATATTATGTATTATATTATTTGATCTGACTTGAAAATGTATGGAGGAAAATGTAAGTATTTTGTTATTTATTTTTTTCGATTATTACTCATTAAAAAAAATACATCAGTATATTTACAACTTCACAATATCTCAGTGTTTTATACGCGTGGCGCATGAAGTAAAATATCGAGTTTAGAAAAGCCCCGTATAAAAAAATCGATTATTGCCTGAAAATTTACATTATTACATTTACAATTTGCATATTTAAAAGAAAAATTCTACATACTGTGAATTTTTCTTTTAAATATGCAAAATGTATACACTGTAAATTTTCAGTCAATAATCGATTTTTTTTATACGGGTGTTTCCACTCCCAGACTAAGCATGAAGTAAAATTTCGAGTTTAGAAAAGCCCCGCGTGAAAATTTGTCGAAGGTCGCGCAGCGACCCGAGACAAATTTTCACGGGGCTTTTCTAAACTCGAAATTTTACTTCATGCGCCACGCGTATAAAACACTGAAATATTGTGAAGTTAGAAACACACTGATGTATTTTTTTTAATGAGTAATAATCGAAAAAATTAATAATAAGTTATTCATAGAAATCATAAAGAGAAGTGCAAAATTTTACTAAAAATCAACTTTTAAAGTTAACTCTATAATTGCTCGGCCGTTAATGGGTTAATGGTTAATTATTATTCTTATTTTTTTGTTTTACAGTATATTAATGGGGAATATTTTTGGCTTAAGTATGAAAAATTATATCCCGCAAGTGGTGGCCATTTTCGGCTTCGCACATTCGTGCTCTTTCCAGTACATTTACCATAACTTAAAATTTCCGGTGTTATGGCTTGAATTTCATTGCGAATGTTATGTTTTAGCTCTGGTATGGTCGCTGGCTTATTTACGTTTACCCTTTCTTTCAAATAACCCCAAAGAAATAGCATGGACCTGTTAAATCCGGTGTATTTACAAGATTACAATTTTTATTAACAAAAATGTTCAAAACCTAATTCTTAATTAATAACACTGAACAGCATTGATAACAGACTAAATATCTGATCGGTATTATTGTAATTAAAGAGAATGAATGTTTTTTTTAAACTTCACGACAAACCAGTGTTTTATACGTATGGCGAATGAAGACGCTTGTGAAGTTAGCCATAAAGTTTCCAGCCATAAAGTATATTTCGTAATGTTTGTTCGTCGATATCTCCATAATTACTTAGCAGATGTTAATGAAAATACACACACTAATAGAAAAAGGATTGCGCTTTAGATTAGTGCTAACCACAAATTGATACAATGTATACTTTATGAGTAAATCGCATAATTCGATTTTTTTATTACTCTTAATTGCAGGTTAATTACAACTCCGATTTTCATGAAACTTATACATTCCATGTAGAATTTAACGCTCTATCCAAATATGTAAAAACTGTTCGCTGGCAAGTTAAACTGCAAAAGTTATTAGCAAAAAACCACAAAACAATGGATTTTTAAATGTAGTCCGATTTAGATGAAATTAGCATATTAAACTCGAAATTTTATGCTGATTACGAAAATATTATTATTTTTCGCTGGCAAGTATTTTTTGATCAGTTATAGCACATTCATTGACGCTAGATAAACACTTTTACCCCTGAAAATGGTCAGAAATCCAACGAACAAAAGCGTACCGCTGACAGATTTATGACCGACCCTTCTGAAAGGCTTTTCTAATTCGAAAGTACCTTCAATTTCTTCTCTCTACGTAATCTAAATATTTGTTCCAAACTGTTACTTAATTTATTTAACAAATATACACACAACAAATATTTCAGAAATGCATCCGTCAAATAATTCATTAACATTAACGGACATAAAACGATGAATGAATTGATTTTTTTTAAATTATCTCATCATTTATTTTCTAGTTTTACTCAGAATTTTATAAAATTTGGCTAGCTTATACTCTTGCATACGCTGATTATAAATATCAAAAAAGTTTTCACTGACATGTAAAATTGCAATAATTATTAACGTTTTAATCGTAGAAACAAACTTTTAATATTTTTTATTTTTACTCGGATTTTAATAAAATTTGGTCACGTTGTAGCCCGGAGCACATTGATTACAGAAGTCTAAAAAGCTTTCGCTGGCAAGTGAAATTGCAACAATTATTAAGCCAGCCATAAACTTTAAACAATTTTTATTTTTTCTTGAATTTTAATAAAATTTGGTAATGTTGTAGTCCAGAGCACACTGATTACAAAAATCAAAAAATTGTTCGCTATCAAGTGAAATTGCAATAATTATTAACATTTTAATCGCTGCAACAATCTTTCAAAATTGTTTATTTACACTCCGATTTTAATGAAATTTGGCAATGTCATAGTCCGGAGCAAACTGATTATAAAAATCAAAAAAGTTTTCGCTGGCAAGTAAAATTGCAACAATTATTAAGCCAGCCATAAAGTTTAAACAATTTTTATTTTTACTTGTATTTAAACAAAATTTGGCAATATCGTAGTCCGAAGCACACTGATTACAAAAATCCAAAAAAATTTCGCTGGCAAGTAAAATTGCAATAATTATTAACATTTTAATCGCTGCAACAATCGTTCAACATTGTTTATTTATACTCCGATTTTAATAATATTTTGCAATGTCGTAGTGCGGAACACACTGGTAACAAAAATCAAAATAGATTTCGCTGGCAAGTGAAATTGCAATAATTATTAACATTTTAATTGCAGCAACAAACTTTCAATATTTTTTATTTATTCTCCGATTTTAATAAAATTTGGTAATATTGTAGCCCGGGTCACACTGATTACAAAAATCAAAAAAAATTTCGCTGGCAAGTAAAATTGCAACAATTATTAAGCCAGCCATAAAGTTTAAACAATTTTTATTTTTACTTTTATTTAAACGAAATTTTGCAATATCGTAGTCCGAAGCACACTGATTACAACAATTCAAAAAAATTTCGCTGGCAAGTAAAATTGCAATAATTATTAACATTTTAATCGCTGCAACAATCGTTCAACATTGTTTATTTATACTCCGATTTTAATGAAATTTTGCAATGTCGTAGTGCGGAACACACTGGTAACAAAAATCAAAATAGATTTCGCTGGCAAGTGAAATTGCAATAATTATTAACATTTTAATTGCAGCAACAAACTTTCAATATTTTTTATTTATTCTCCGATTTTAATAAAATTTGGTAATATTGTAGCCCGGATCACACTAATTACAAAAATCAAAAAAAATTTCGCTGGCAAGTAAAATTGCAACAATTATTAAGCCAGCCATAAAGTTTAAACAATTTTTATTTTTACTTTTATTTTAACGAAATTTGGCAATATCGTAGTCCAAAGCACACTGATTACAAAAATTCAACAAAATTTCGCTGGCAAGTAAAATTGCAATAATTATTAACATTTTAATCGCTGCAACAATCGTTCAAGATTGTTTATTTATACTCCGATTTTAATGAAATTTGTCAATATCGTAGTCCGAAGCACACTGATACCAAAAATCAAAATAGATTTTGCTGGCAAGTAAAATTGCAATAATTATTAACATTTTAATTGCAGCAACAAACTTTTAATATTTTTTATTTATTCTCCGATTTTAATAAAATTTTGTAATATTGTAGCCCGGGTCACACTGATTATAAAAATCAAAAAATCTTTCGCTGGCAAGTAAAATTGCAACAATTATTAAGCCAGCCATAAAGTTTAAACAATTTTTATTTTTACTTGTATTTTAACGAAATTTGGCAATATCATAGTACGGAGCACACTTATTACAAAAATTCAAAAAGTTTTTGCCGGCAAGTAAAATTGCAATAATTATTAACATTTTAATTGCAGCAACAAACTTTCAATAATTTTTATTTATTCTCAGATTTTAATTAAATTTGGTAATATTGTAGCCCGGGTCACACTGATTACAAAAATCAAATTAGTTTTCGCTGGCAAGTCAAATTACAACAATTATTAAGCCAGCCATAAAGTTTAAACAATTTTTATTTTTACTTGTATTTTAACAAAATTTGGCAATATCGTAGTCCGAAGCACACTGATTACAAAAATCCAAAAAATGTTCGCTGGCAAGTAAAATTGCAATAATTATTAACATTTTAATCGCTGCAACAATCGTTCAACGTTGTTTATTTATACTCCGATTTTAATGAAATTTTGCAATGTCGTAGTGCGGAACACACTGGTTACAAAAATCAAAATAGATTTCGCTGGCAAGTGAAATTGCAATAATTATTAACATTTTAATTGCAGCAACAAATTTTCAATATTTTTTATTTATTCTCCGATTTTAATAAAAATTGGTAATATTGTAGCCCGGGTCACACTGATTACAAAAATCAAAAAAGTTTTCGCTGGCAAGTCAAATTACAACAATTATTAAGCCAGCCATAAAGTTTAAACAATTTTTATTTTTACTTGTATTTTACCGAAATTTAGCAATGTCGTAGTCCGAAGCACACTGATTACAAAAGTTCAAAAAGTTTTTGCTGGCAAGTGAAATTGCAATAATTATTAACATTTTAATCGCTGCAACAATCGTTCAACATTGTTTATTTATACTCCGATTTTAATAAAATTTGGCAATGTCGTAGTCCGAAGCACACTGATAACAAAAAACAAAATAGATTTCGCTGGCAAGTAAAATTGCAATAATTATTAACACTTTAATTGCAGCAACACTCTTTAAATATTTTTTATTTATTCTCGGATTTTAATAAAATTTGGTAATATTGTAGCCAGGATCGCACTGATTACAAAAATTAAAAAATGTTTCGCTGGCAAGTAAAATTGCAACAATTATTAAGCCAGCTATAAAGTTTAAACAATTTTTATTTTTACTTGTATTTTGCCGAAATTTGGCAATGTCGTAGTTCGAATAGTGTGCTTCGAACTACGACATTGCCAACTTTCATAAAGTTTTTGCTGGCAAGTAAAATTGCAACAATTATTAAGCCAGCCATAAAGTTTAAACAATTTTTATTTTTACTTGTATTTTAACGAAATTTGCAATGTCATAGTCCTAAACATCTACGATTTCCATTATTGGATATATCGTACCGATGAGATTAAACAAGATCGAAACACAATTAAATGAGAATTGATACTTCCCAATTTTTATGCTTTTTGAAATTTAACGACACTTATTGGGCGCCCTTTTTACCTATTGGTACATTTAATCCAATTAGGTAATTCCTAACCTTGTTGTTCGAGTGAATTTACTAAGATTTTAATACCGTGTCCTTTGAGCGGTTTTTCCTAATGAGGTTCATTAAGAATACCTTTCCCGCTTATGTAATCCGTAAGAGTAATCCTTTTTGTACGTTTTGTGAATATAATCCGACCAAAAATAAAAAAATCTATTTAATCAATTTCACTTGTTAGTAAAAATTTGTTTTAATATTTAGAATCAGCGTTTTCTGGACAATAATATTACCAACATTTATTAAAATCCGAGTAAAAATATATATTTCAAGTTTATGGCTGGCTTAAGAATTGTTGCAATTTTACTTGCCAGTCAAAACTTTTTTCATTTATATAGTCAGTGTGATCCTGGCTACAATACTACCAAATTTGATTAAAATCGGAGAATAAATAAAAAATATTGAAAGTTTGTTGCTGCAATTAAAATGTAAATAATTATTGCAATTTTACTTGCCACCAAAATCTATTTTTATTTTTCTAAACAGTGTGCTCAGGACCACGACATCGCCAAATTTTATTAAAATCGGAGTTTAAATGAACAATGTTAAACTATTGTTGCAGCGATTAAAATGTTAATATTTATTGCAATTTTACTTGCCAGCAAAAACTTTTTGGATTTTTTGAATTAGTGTGCTCCGGACTATGACATTGCTAAATTTCGTTAAAATACAAGTTAAAATAAAAATTGTTTAAACTTTATGGCTGGCTTAATAATTGTTGCAATTTCACTTGCCAGCGAAAGATTTTTTGATTTTTGTAATCAGTGTGACCCGGGCTACAATATTACCAAATTTTATTAAAATCGGAGAATAAATAAAAAATATTGAAAGTTTGTTGCTGCAATTAAAATGTTAATAATTATTTCAATTTTACTTGCCAGAAAAATCTATTTTGATTTTTGTTACCAGTTTGCTTCGGACTACGACATTGCAAAATTTCATTAAAATCGGAGTATAAATACACAATGTTGAACGATTGTTGCAGCGATTAAAATGTTAATAATTATTGCAATTTTACTTGCCAGCGAAATTTTTTTGAATTTTTGTAATCAGTGTGCTTCGGACTACGATATTGCAAAATTTCGTTTAAATAAAAGTAAAAATAAAAATTGTTTAAACTTTATGGCTGGCTTAATAATTGTTGCAATTTTACTTGCCAGCGAAATTTTTTTTGATTTTTGTAATCAGTGTGACCCGGGCTACAATATTACCAAATTTTATTAAAATCGGAGAATAAATAAAAAATATTGAAAGTTTGTTGCTGCAATTAAAATGTTAATAATTATTGCAATTTTACTTGCCAGCGAAATCCATTTTGATTTTTGTTACCAGTTTACTCCGGACTACGACTTTGCAAAATTTCATTAAAATCAGAGTATAAATAAACAATGTTGAACGATTGTTGCAGCGATTAAAATGTTAATAATTATTGCAATTTTACTTGCCAACGAAAATTTTTTGCATTTTTGTAATCAGTGTGTTTCGGACTACGATATTGCCAAATTTTGTTAAAATACAAGTAAAAATAAAAATTGTTTAAACTTTATGGCTGGCTTAATAGTTGTTGCAATTTTACTTGCCAGCGAAAACTTTTTTGATTTTTGTAATCAGTGTGACCCGGGCTACAATATTACCAAATTTTATTAAAATCGGAGAATAAATAAAAAATATTGAAAGTTTGTTGCTGCAATTAAAATGTTAATAATTATTGCAATTTCACTTGCCAGCGAAATCTATTTTGATTTTTGTTACCAGTGTGTTCCGCACTACGACATTGCAAAATTTCATTAAAATCGGAGTATAAATAAACAATGTTGAACGATTGTTGCAGCGATTAAAATGTTAATAATTATTGCAATTTTACTTGCCGGCAAAATTTTTTTGAATTTTTGTAATCAGTATGCTTCGGACTACGATATTGCAAAATTTCGTTTAAATAAAAGTAAAAATAAAAATTGTTTAAACTTTATGGCTGGCTTAATAATTGTTGCAATTTTACTTGCCAGCGAAAATTTTTTTGATTTTTGTAATCAGTGTGACCCGGGCTACAATATTACCAAATTTTATTAAAATCAGAGAATAAATAAAAAATATTGAAAGTTTGTTGCTGCAATTAAAATGTTAGTAATTATTGCAATTTCACTTGCCAGCGAAATCTATTTTGATTTTTGTTACCAGTGTGTTCCGCACTACGACATTGCAAAATATTATTAAAATCGGAGTATAAATAAACAATGTTGAACGATTGTTGCAGCGATTAAAATGTTAATAATTATTGCAATTTTACTTGCCAGCGAAATTTTTTTGGATTTTTGTAATCAGTGTGCTTCGGACTACGATATTGCCAAATTTTGTTTAAATACAAGTAAAAATAAAAATTGTTTAAACTTTATGGCTGGCTTAATAATTGTTGCAATTTTACTTGCCAGCGAAAACTTTTTTGATTTTTGTAATCAGTGTGCTCCGGACTATGACATTGCCAAATTTCATTAAAATCGGAGTGTAAATAAACAATTTTGAAAGATTGTTGCAGCGATTAAAATGTTAATAATTATTGCAATTTCACTTGCCAGCGAACAATTTTTTGATTTTTGTAATCAGTGTGCTCTGGACTACAACATTACCAAATTTTATTAAAATTCAAGAAAAAATAAAAATTGTTTAAAGTTTATGGCTGGCTTAATAATTGTTGCAATTTCACTTGCCAGCGAAAGCTTTTTAGACTTCTGTAATCAATGTGCTCCGGGCTACAACGTGACCAAATTTTATTAAAATCCGAGTAAAAATAAAAAATATTAAAAGTTTGTTTCTACGATTAAAACGTTAATAATTATTGCAATTTTACATGTCAGTGAAAACTTTTTTGATATTTATGATCAGCGTATGCAAGAGTATAAGCTAGCCAAATTTTATAAAATTCTGAGTAAAACTAGAAAATAAATGATGAGATAATTTAAAAAAAATCAATTCATTCATCGTTTTATGTCCGTTAATATTAATGAATTATTTGACGGATGCATTTCTGAAATATTTGTTGTGTGTATATTTGTTAAATAAATTAAGTAACAGTTTGGAACAATTATTTAGATTACGTAGAGAGAAGAAATTGAAGGTACTTTCGAATTAGAAAAGCCTTTCAGAAGGGTCGGTCATAAATCTGTCAGCGGTACGCTTTTGTTCGTTGGATTTCTGACCATTTTCAGGGGTAAAAGTATTTATCTAGCGTCAATGAATGTGCTATAACTGATCAAAAAATACTTGCCAGCGAAAAATAATAATATTTTCGTAATCAGCATAAAATTTCGAGTTTAATATGCTAATTTCATCTAAATCGGACTACATTTAAAAATCCATTGTTTTGTGGTTTTTTGTTAATAACTTTTGCAGTTTAACTTGCCAGCGAATAGTTTTTACATATTTGGATAGAGCGTTAAATTCTACATGGAATGTATAAGTTTCATGAAAATCGGAGTTGTAATTAACCTGTAATTAAGAGTAATAAAAAAATCGAATTATGCGATTTACTCATAAAGTATACATTGTATCAATTTGTGGTTAGCACTAATCTAAAGCGCAATCCTTTTTCTATTAGTGTGTGTATTTTCATTAACATCTGCTAAGTAATTATGGAGATATCGACGAACAAACATTACGAAATATACTTTATGGCTGGAAACTTTATGGCTAACTTCACAAGCGTCGAATGAAGTATAATTTCAAGTTAAAAAATCCTGAAAATTTGGTTTGGTCGCCTAGTAATATAATTACATATATTATACATCTGGTATAACCCCAATTTGAGTTACATACTGATTGCGCGGGTTGTTGGGTATTTTTCTGAATGTGTTGAAATAGCATAATTTTCGAGTGCCAAAAACTACCTACCCCTTTACCCCAATAAATTACCCGACAGAGCTTTATGACCCCCTGCAGACCCCCGCAAATCTTAAGGTTAACCGCAAGAACCCCGACCGTCTAAGTCTTTAATGGCCGTGGGTGAAACTGAATGCTCCTGTGATTTGGTCCTTGAGGGCCGGCGGTATTTATTTGGTTCGAGTCTACCCCTCGCCCCTGCCGACTCCTCTAGCGACCACCATCTTTTGCCACCCCGAAAAGTATTCAAAATAAAAATTAAACACTAATATTTTTAAGTCAAACCTTTATCAGCGTAATGCGCACGATAATTCCGCATACGGGCATATGTGACTCAATTTTATTGGTGGCGAAAAGTGGGGCATTTTGTACACCTAATTGAATAGCGTCAAAAGGGTTGGCTCGATCAAACTTATGCTAATACCAAACGATGGGGAAAGGCAAGGTGCATTGTTTGATATACTTATCAAAAATATGCATAAACAATTACGGCTGAAATTTTAAGACAACATATAAACATAGGAGGTGATATCAACATTATGTCTGGACTTAGTTAAATACTAGATGAAAGTTAATGAAACTTTGTCCAGGCATAAAGAGGTGTAAGGTAATTGTTTATGTATCATTGTAGCTATGTGAAACGTCGTCGTAAACATGATCATTAAACTGCCAGCTACTCTTACCGCAGTGCTGGGTTAGGGTCACTTACATGTGAATATAAAATTAAAAATTGAAATTTAAAAATTAATTATTTATTAATAATAAACAAAAAAATCTTCTGCAAAGGTTACAAAAAAATAATAATGACGATCACACGTGAATAGTAAATTTGTTATTCGTAACTTAAAATATAATATTCAATCAATTAAACAAAAAGTATCCTATTAATACAGTGCGCGTACTCCTACAAAAAATGATAAATCCGCTCCCGCAAAATAAAACAGGACAAAACTATGTAAATTTGTCGCCATCCAGGAATTGCGTTCTGGGACGAAAGGAGTATGAAAAGTCAAAACACTTTAGTAGCTCTTCAAACAAAATTGACTAGTAAATTTAATTAAATGTAATAAAATATCTCTATTTCTTATATGTTCTCCTGAGTGTCACAATGGTCAGGAAAATGCCGTAGCTCTCCAGGTAAGACCCAAGGAAACACTCCTGCAGGATGATGCCAAACCAAACTGCTCACTCCCTATAGGCAAGAAATAGCGGCCTTGGTAACCCCTTCGGTACGGCACCACGGAGGACGTAGGCGTGCAAAATAAATCTCACGGTGTGAGAGCCGGAATTCAAGGGTTCCTAAATGTACTCCTTATTTTCTAAATAAAAAATAAGGAATCACCCTCTACTAGAAGAACTCTACGTAACGTTACGGTAGAGAATTCAAATTTGTTAATCAGAATCGCCCACTGCTAACGTTCTCTCAGCGCGGATGTTTTCGCTTATCTCATTCATTCAACGCCATGTCCGATTCGTGGCGATCGCACAATAAACTTTAATAATTTTTAATGATTAATTGTAGGCCACACTATTAACTGCCAAATGGAAAATTTGCAACGCTACAATCAATAAACAATTGTCATCAAGACCGCTCGTGTTAGGATTTCCATAAAACTAAGATACCCATGTCATGTTTGGTATCATTGGAACGGTCTCTCTCTTAGCTATCTGATGGCATATGTGACGTTGACGCGTGTGATCTACTATCGCGAACGGCGTCAGCGATTTTCCTTTTATTCGGATTCGGCGGTTTATGATCTTTCGGCATCATGCCCGATCCTATTGTTACCCGCACGTACGATTCGCTAGGACCTGATCAAAACACCCACACATTCTCTCTGAAGAATGCCCAAGAATGAAATTTCAAAGAGCGGAGATTTCTTGTTTAAAATTGATTTTTTTGTTTAGGAAAGTGAGCTTTGAAACCAAAACCAACACGATTGGTTTTAAAGAAAGTATTTATTACTCGCGAAACATTAAGCACACTATTTTCAATGTAAAATGCATATTTTAATGGAGAAACTGCAAAATATTACAGGTATTTCAATTTCTAAAAGTAAGTACCAATGAGTACGTTTTTATTCAGAGGAAATTATCAAAATTATGTCAAAAAACTAGATATAAGACCAACATTACGGGTGGTAAAAATAGTGTGGATGTTTTATAGGGTCCCCGATTCGCTCACTCGATCGGCTCGGTTACAGATAACGGCTACCCTTCGCAGATGTGGCAAACAGCGTAGGGGATTTTATTTTTTTTTTTCGAATTGGGTGATTTATTGCCTCTGCCGTTCTGCCCGATTCTCTTCTCCGCACATACGATACGCTTGCCTCATCGGGCCGGCCGCAGGTATAGGCTACCCTCTGCAGATGTGGCGAGCTCGGGCATAACCAAGAATTTTGGTACCTTTCGTTGGTCCTGGCTTGGAATAGCAGATGTCACGGAGTTCTACCTTTGGATAGCCGAGAGGGGGGTTTCGTCAACAGTTGTTGAGCTGTTCGATGTGTGGGGGCGCTTAACCTATTTGACGACGTTTCACATGCAACCTAACTAACTTACGGGAATTATCCTGTGAACTTTACTCATTTGGAAAAGAAGGTGAATGAAGCTATTAAAATAAAATGTAAACTGAAGGTACGTGGGAGCCATATTATAATAAATAGTATTTTAATGCTGAAAGAACAATCTTACGGCGCTTCCGGTAAAGCGCCGGTAACAGTCTTATCAACGTCACATTGGGACGATTCGCTGTACAGAGAATTTTTTTGATTTTCGAACTGAAACTGTAGTTTATATATAATTTATTTACTATCATTTCATTAAAATGAGCAATCTTACCAATAAATAATTTCAAAATGTTTGTGTATATCTCAAATGCATCTTTGTTATTTATACTCTACCAATTACTATGTAGTGCCAATGTATTAGTAATTTCGTTAAAATTCTTCCAGTTGTATCTTGTATATCTTTTCTACCAATTAGTTTTAATGATTTGATCTGAAAATAAATAAAATTGCTAGAATATACCTAACAATTGTACAAACAAATTCGAAACTTACCATTTCATACATTTTGTCTACATTTTCCAAAGGTTTGTCAATTTTTTTTTCATATCATCAATGTTCTCGATTACTTTGAATGTGACATGGTGAAAATTATCATCGAATCCATTTTTGTTGATGTTTTTAATTGAATGAGATACTTGACATCCATTGATAAAAGTTTCAATTTCACTGTCAAATTCTACCTATAGAATTATTTGCTTCAGATTTCAATTTAATATTCACGTATTTATCACAACTATCATCTAAAAACGAATCAGATTTAAAACTATTTTCAAAATCTATAGAAGTATGTTTTAGGTTTTAATTAAATATTTAAGGCTGTTTTGCTGTTTGATAAAACATAATTCTATATTAGAGAATTGAACAATATTGTTACAACAACAACAATCTGACGTGTACTTAAACGTTTTGAAATTTTGTGTGAAAATATTAATTAAAAAAGAATGAAAATCGAAAAAATATTTACAGAATGCTGTTCATAATTTATTACTTACTTTGCAGTTTCCATGTGGTGAAGAATGAAAAATCTTCAACAATTATTAAAAATCTTGCTCGAGTGTTAATGCGTAGCCGTAAAATACTCTAATGCACATCATAATAACAGGACAAAACGAAACTCGCGAAGGAGAGATTAAGTTAAAAATAGAACTCGTCCTTTTTTGTATTGTGCGGTTGGGCAATTACTGTTTTTACGCTTGTGCCCAATCATCAGGCGTATGCGTGTTTTACATGATGGGCCATCACTTCAATTCGACGATCCTCACTTATCCAACGATGCCAACGTTATACCGACACGCGGCCAATGATTCAATGTTAGCTGGGCACTTTTCTACTTGTGTCTATTAATAACTAAAAACAACACTTATTTTATCGACTAATAATAGTTCACCAATAACTAACACGACATGCAGCTCAAAATCTCTCAAAATATAGTATTTATCCGATTTAAGGAATGTAAACAAATATCACCTGTAGTGCACCAAGCACGGAGGTAAACAATTTAAAACACTTCCCGTACCTCAGATGTTGCACGCTGAAAACGGTCGTATACTTCATCTAAATATATTAAATCTATGAAGGTATATTTACTCTATTTTAAAAATACGTATAACTAATTCTTGTATGCCAATTAATCTTTACTATTTTCAAATAAATAATTGGTGTCACAGGTCAAGCACAACTCAACCCTTCGAATGAATAACCTCTACCTTTATTCTTCTGGCCAAACTTAAGTTATATTTAAATATATTCTCACCTACTTTGACTTCCACTTGTCTTTACTGTGCACTCGCACTTGTTTGAAGTTCGATATGTCTCTATAAATCTAGGTTAATATAAGAGAATAAAAAAGGGACCGACAACTAGACTTATAGAATTCATATGACGTAAAAACATGTGTATTCGTCAAATACGAATATTAACCATTTAAGCCGCAAATTGTTTTGTGCCAATCTGTGTCTCCTTGTGTAATAACGCAGTCTTCGATAAACTTTCCAAGACCAACACAATCAAGCTTAAACCCAATCCTACTTAAACCATAACAAACAACCCGTTAACATGATCCATTCTTTTGGCAATTGTTTCTTCATTTACAATATTTGTGTCTCTGTTATCGTCAACCAATGGATATTTTTATATAATCTTATTAATCATAAAATATAAAGTTTGATCTTGAATACCAGTAAACAAACCATCAAAAGTAGGAATTAAAGGATCTCCCACAATGTAAAAAAGATTGTAAATATTTTCAAAAATTCTTAATATATGTTAGTGTAATAAAGCATAACCAACTGAAGTATTTTGATTTAAAATCCCTTGTGTTATTTCTTGAGCATTTGTAAAAATGAATTTGTCTCTAAGAGAATCAGCGATGAATTTCTCTAAGTCTATCGAAATTAAAATGGTAGTTTCGATTTTTACAAGATCTTCTACGTTTTGAACTTGTTCATACGATTCTGTGAAAATATACATTTTAAAATGGAGGCTCCGAAAAAATAATTAAAGAACATACATAAACACATCCATGAGAATAAACAAATTACACTAAATTTTCGCATTATTGTATGTTTTATATCGGCGGAATTAATGAAAAAACTACATATTAAAAATGAGGAATTTGTTTTCTCTGTTTTAAATAGGATTGCAATTAATATACCCGCGATTATACAGTAAACAATCCAAAATAACACATCAAATATTTAAATTATTTTAAGTAAAATATCTTAATTTTGCGGGTGCTTCAAAACTATTTTAACATCATTTCTTTTAAAAGGTTTTGAGTATCTAACATCTTCATAATAACCAAAAAAGGAAGTTGTTGCGCAAATATCAATTTGACCGTTAACCATTTTGCTATGTATTTCTTGAATGCTCTCAATTTCATAATTTTAATGGAACCATCGAAATCAATAAACTTGCCACCGTAACTCTCATGATTGAAATTCAATTCTGCCACTTTGACACTAAGGTCTCTTTTCAAAAAGTCTTGATTCTGATGCAATTGCAATATATCACCTGTGCGATAAAAATATATTATTGTATACGGCATTTTTTCAAGTCCGTTAAAATCGGTTTAGTTATGTTCGTGAGTACGTCTTCTGTCATAATTTTTCCTTGAAAGACAATAATATGAACATCAGCCTTTCGTTTTGAGTAAGTGTATGTTTTCACTTTATCAATAAATTCTGTTGAATTTTCAATGCAGATTATCCACACAACATTCTTAATAAGTGGATTTGGAGGTGTTACGCTAAAATCATAGCTGGAATAATGAAATGGGGGTGGGCGCTTAAATAAAATTAGATTTATTTCTAAATTGCAACTAGTTTGACTATGAAATAAAAATTTCACACGTGTTTCTCGAAGCGTGAGTTGATCAATATTTGTTATGTCATTGAGAGTTTCAAGTAACTGTTCATAATTTTTGCTAATTGAATCTAAATAAACAATTATCTTAGCGACAGCGAAAGTTAATTTGAAAATTATGAATAACTTAATTATTTCATTAAGATGCATTTTTATGAGTATGATAGTTTTTATGTAATTTTAATTGCATAAAATTCTAAATGGGTGACCGTTTTTGGAGCTCAATCATGGGGATCTCGATTATTTGAAGAGGTGCAAGGTCGGTTAAATTAGGGCAAAGTTGCCCAATCTGGAGTATAACATAATGCCGTTTTGAAACATAAAATATTTCGACTACTTCCGAAGATATCCGATCGAATTTTTTAAAAAAACTTGTTTATTTTTTTGCGAGACTATTTTAAGAGGTACTTCGAAACAGTTTACACTTTATCATTGCCACTTTGTAGGCTCTACAACGTGGTGATATCGTTATAAAAATTCGACGTTTCGATTTTCGGCAAACACTATCAACTTTCTTTTTTCTTATGGGCGCCATCTTGGATTTTTACATTTTCAAATACAGCTATTTTAACTGATTACGGTGATGTGTCATGTATTGGGGTTTGGTCTAGCAGTTTGATGGAAAAAATGCAAAAAATCCTGTTTTTGCAAAGAGTGCCTTGGAAATGACACCTACACTTTTGTTTAATAAAGTAATTTTTGACACTGAATTTCGTTTATCCTGACCTACAGTTACAAAACTAGTATAAATTTATAACAAAAAGCAATTGAAGAAAAACGCGATATGCTAGAACTAGACAACAACCTGCTCAAAATTGTTTTCTGATTCTTCATAGAAATTTAGCTGAGTTTGCTGCATTTTTTAAGCCTAGAAGCCGTGTTCATAGGCCCAACGGAGATGAAATGGAAATTTTACAAGCAGTAAATAAAATCTTAAAACCTGGAAAATAATAAACGGGTTCAAATTTAATTCTCCAATAGATTCAAAATAATTTTTCTACTTCGACAATGGCTATAGCAGAAGAAATGAATGTACCTCATCAAGTAGTAGTAGACTCTCCTTGAAAAAACATAAGTATCCTCCCTTTAAAATTCATATCACGCAAGTCTTGCATCCAGAAGATACTGAACGAAGAAAATGTTTTGTAGGAACATCATGACGCTGTTATTGCAAAATCCCCATTTTCTTTCTAATGTGATATTCACGGATGAGTGCAAGTTTACCAACACAGGCATGTTCTATCGTTACAATGAACATGGTCCGTTAAAAATCCACACGAACACCAAAGACGACTATCTATGGGTTAGTTTATTTTGAAATAAGATCATAAGATAAGCCCATACATTTACAAACACAATTTGGCTGCAGATCGGTATTTGCACTTATTAATGACCTACCTGACCGATTACATCGAGGACAACATTTGCCTCAACCAACTAAATAGCCTTTGGTTCTAACAAAATGGAGCTCCACCACATAACGCTAGGAGAGTGTCTGATTATTAGTCTGAAATATTTCAAGATAGAGTCATTTCAAATAGTGGGGACGTACGCCGGCTGGCATGTTCGCCAGATCTTTCCCCATTAGATTATTATTTATGGGGAGCTATAAAAAACATAATTTATAAATCTGTACCCATATCATATGACTTGCGAAGAACGATCATTACAACTTTAAGGACCAAAATAAAAAGAAGGGCTGTTTTAAGATCAATATAAAATTTAAGAAGGCGCATTCAGACCCATATACTTGGAGATGGAGGGTGAGCTATTCGAACACCTCTTATAATTGTTTTTTTAATTTATTCGTTTTTCATGCTCTAGATTCCTTCTATGTTATGAATTTGAATAATATTGTTGTACTTTTTATATGTTATAATGAAATAGGAATAGAAAAAAATTTGCGTTAGTTTTGTATTATTGTTTAATGAATTATTTTATTAAACAAAAGTGTAGCTGTAATTTCCAAGGCACTCTTTGCAAAAACAGGATATTTGGCATTTCCATAAAACTGCTAGACCAAACCCAAAGACATGAGAGATCACCGTAATTAGAAAAAAAAACTGTATTAGAAAATGTAAAAATCCAAGATGGCGCCCATAAGAAAAAACAAAGTTGATAGTGTTTGCCGAAAATCGAAACGTCGCATTTTGATTATGATATCACCATGTTGTAGAGCGTACAAAGTGGCAATGATAAAGTGTAAACTGTTTTGAAGTATCTCTTCAAATAGTCTCGCAAAAAAATAAAAACTTTTTTTATAAATTTCGATTTTTTTCGGATATCTTCGGAAGTAGTCGGAATATTTTATGTTTCAAAACGGCATTATTTTATACTTCAGATTGGGCAACTTTGCTCTAATTTAACCGACCTTGTATCTCTTCAAATAACCGAGATCCTCATGCTTGAGCTCCAAAAAACGGGCACCCTGTATATATATATATATATAAGCACAAGAAGTAACGGTCGTACTACGTTAGAGGCAGAGTTCGGAAAATTTCCTAACAGGGCATTCGACCAATAATACGGCAGGAGAGATGTGCGTAATCTACTTTATTGTAATACCAAGCTTTCGGGACTCATTTTGTCCCTTCCTCAGGGTTAACACTAAAAACAATGAGCAAAAAACAAACAATTACTGATCTGAATTAAACTATTAGTTAATGACGAATTCTTGAAAAAATAATAATTAGCGAATAAATTTTGAGCTTACATTTGTGATTATTTGAACAAACTATTGTTAAACTGACGCTGCATTTGTTTAATTATCCTATCGATACTCATGGTGGTTGTTGAATTTAAATTTTAAGAGTGAGGTTATTGCGTACAAAAAATCGTAACCGCGTGGTTACGGCAAAAGTGAAATTTTAAAAACAAACGGCACATTCACATTTTAAAACTGGAAATTGTCACTGTGTTCCACTGTTTCTTGGATAACCCGGGGTGTTATCACCGCAATTGTTTATATTTGATTAAATTTTATTCACGTGGCCGCATCTTAGTGCGAAACGACGCACGTGTTTTCACACAAACAGCAACAATGGCTGGTGCCTGTCTACAGGTGCCGCTCGGCTCTCTCCGTCTCTGTCACCGACGGAGGGAGGCGCACGCCACTCGTGTCTAGGAACGTCACGCCAGCCAGCGCGCGGTGTTTGAAATCTCGGGCTTGAGCTCAAGGGATTCAAAAATCGGCGCTGGAGGCCCATTTACCTGCCCTGTTGTTGCCGCTTATGAGTTTATTGCCGTGAAATGACTATTATGCATATGGTTACTGTTATTGATGCCGGGTTTAGGTTAGGTGCACGAAATAGATTTAACTTGGTGCGCTCACACGTTTCCATAGAAAGGTTTGGAAGAGTAAAAGATGTAAATGAAAAAATCCAACTAAAAATGTAATGAAATTATAATTTTAAGCGCAATCAAATTAACTCCGTAGAGTATCACCACCAACCTGAGACTCACTTGACGATTCCGCCGTCAGTTTACCCATTTCTAACAGACCAAGAAATTGCTGGGCTTTATCTAGCTAAATGTGAATTGATGAATAAATTACCTAAATGTGTTTAATTGACGATTCATGAGGCAAATTTCAGACAAACTACCACTATCTAAACTATTGCTGAATGTTATTAACCTGTTAAGCTGAAGGAGACCGGTGCCAACGGCTCTGATCTGTCCATGTCTATTAAATAGGAGTAAATGCAACTAAGGCCCTCCGTGTCTGCTTTGAAATTCATCGTTGCAACGCCTGCCTTTTTTTATTCCTTGAGATGTTCCACATAAAAAAGGCAGGCGTTGACATTAGAAACGTAACACCCAGAAGGAGTTATTATTTTAACTTAATTTTTTGCCAGTATGGTAGTCTTACATCAAGAATAAAATGATTACATTTTCAAGAAATTTTATTAAAAAACAATCTAAAAAAAATTAATAATGTGTTTGGCGACCCCTTTGCTGTATACACTCCTGTAGACGTTTGGGCATCGGCAAAATTAGATGGTCGATGTCTTCTTGAGGCATCTCGTTCCAAGCAACTTGAATTTCATCGATCAACTGTGCTAGAGTCTGTGGAGGATGGTGCAAAGAGAATATTCTTCTTCCCATGATATCCCACACATGTTCAATGGGATTTAAATCCGGCGAACGGGGCGGCCACGCCAAAACATTAACACCAGCTTCATTAAGAAAGTTCATAGTTCGACGAGCAATATGAGGACGTGCGTTATCTTGTTGAAAAAGTACGTCTAGGCGGCCATCTAAATAAGGCAACAAAGTTGGTCGTATGACGTCTTCAACATAACACGCAGCTGTCATACTGCCTTGAATAAATACAAGAGGTGATCGACTACCATAAGCAATAGCCCCCCAAACCATTACTCCATGCCTCTCAATAGCAAACCTAAGATCAGGTCGTTCTCCACGGTAGCGTCGTACCCTTCTACGGCCATCATGCGTGCCTAGACAAAATCGTGATTCATCGCTGAATACGACATCGTGCCATTCTGCCTCCCAATGCTGCCGTTCTCTGCACCAGTCCAACCTTTGGCGACAGTGTCTCGCTGTTAAAGGAAGCATTAATCTTGGACGGTACGAAAGAAGCCCAAAGGATTGAATGCGGCGATATAAGGTTCGCATACTAACAGGCCTACCTTCTTCTCCAATCCATTGATCACCGATTTGACGCGTAGTAACGAAACGGTCTCGCAGGGCTATTTGTCTTAGGCGCCGATCTTGACGTTCTGTGGTACGCCTTGGTTGACCAATTGGTCTTCTTCTTGCTCCTCTACCTTCTTCTGTCCATACCTGATACACACGTATTACAGTTGCTGCAGTGGAATCAATACGGCGGGCAATTTCGCGATAGGACATGCCGACATCTCGATAAGCAACAACTCGATCCCGGTCAAAATCGCTCAAATGGTGATATTGTGGACGTCTTCGGACTCGAGGCATTTTATTTAAGCTTAACACACTCAACGGAAACACGAAAACTAAAAACATCTGTACTAAACAGCTCATATAAATAGTTTTATCAAAACAGAAAAAGTGAAATATTTTTCTTTCACAATAAATATAAAAGGCACAAGGTTGAAATTGTTATCAATGTATGCTTTAAATATAGTCACTCTGTTGCTAAAATATGAATTCAAAAAAATCATTCCTTCTTGGTGTTACGCTTCTAATGTCATTGAGTATATATATATATATATATATATATATATATATATATATATATATATATATATATATATATCATTGCACTCAATACAACATGTTTCAAATGGTTACCGACCAACGTATTCCACCTTGTTTTTAAACTAGTGTACCTATGTTCTATATCTTTATACGAATAATGGTAGCGCTGTAATATTGAAAGAATCATAAAATAATCATTTAATATACATTATGTTAAAGCAATCAACGAAATATTTGTCAAATCTATTTTACATAATATATAATAACAACACATTTATTCCAAGACATTTATTTTGTTTTCTGTACGCCTTACTCATAATAATACATAATTTATATACCGGGTGGTGCATCGGACGACGCACCATAGGGATTTGAATGTATTTTTTTTTAATTCGTATTCATTTACTTCCCACGTCGTGGGATAAGATAGGTTTTTTGTAGGGATCCAAAAATTGAGTCTAACACACCCATTTAAAATATTTATTTATTATCTAAATTTGAGATACACATTATATTAAAACTACAATTTAAAAAAATTAAATACACCTTGCCTTCTTTTTATTAATTTTCTTTTAAATCTAGAAAATAAAACAATTAAGAAATATTTTTTTATACTCTACATATTAACTGTTGGGAGGCAAATAATGAGGTGGAAATAATTATTTGCAATTATAATTGAAGTAAAAAAAATACATGGTCATTTATTTCCTTCCCAACGTAACGTAACGCTTAACAATTCTCTTGCAATCTATTTAGTTCCACTTATTTTGACTTGCAATAACCATCTAGTATTTAACTGTTCTATTAACTCAGTTTTAGGTATGTATTGCACCCTAAACTGAACTGTTTAGCAGTAAAACAGTTATTATTTTTCGTTATGTATTCACAAAGTAGATTTTAAGAGTACTTTATCCTTTTGCAAGGCACGGCATATTTTTATTTTTAAGGTAATGATTTTAAAATAATTTATTACTAGAAAATAGATAAAAATTTTATTTCTCAAATGAGTGTATTAGATTTAATTTTTTCATCTCTACAAAAGTCTATCTTATGATTTTTTGATTAAATGACATGGGAAGTATATAAACGAGAATTAAGAAAACCATTGAAATCCCTATGGTGAGTCGTCCGATGCACCACCCGGTATAGGGTTTATCCTTTATTAGTGCTTTAACATAATTGTTTAACGCAAGTCGGCATACAATATAATACTAAAAATAATAATTACGTAATAAATAAAGTAAGTACAATCAGTGATGTAAAATTATCGGTAATTTAAAATTGAGTAAAATTCTTAGTAATATTTCTCGAAACATCCTAACAATTGGTAATTTAAAGTTAGACCTAAAATTTGTTGTACAGCAAAATGTAAAGATTTTAAATAAATATGAAATCAAAAAGATCAATTCATAGTACGTTAGTTTTGTTCAATATACAAGAGTAAAATTGATAAAATAATCAAGGAATTCATAGATTTTATACAGAGGTTGGCTAACTAGATTATACATGAACTGTGTTAAGATACAATATTTTCACCTAACTAGTTTCTAAACAAACTTAATTTATCGGTGTTCAGTTAACCTATAAATACAGCAGTTGTATATTTTTTTTTTGTATTTATAACTAATTTTAATTTTAGAATGAGTTAATGGTATATAATTACTACATTTTAGTAGTATCGTTTTATTTAATTCATTACGTTTCATCAAAAAAGCGAAAAAGCTATTCCAAGAAATCGGATTTGCCTTTATAAAGATAAATAGCGTTATAACTTAATGTTTTCGCGGATTATGTAGTATTTTATTAATTAATAGCTTTCCATCTGATCCCATTTTGAAAAAAAGGGTCTATGCAACAAAACGAATTACTTTCGCAGTTACAAAACCCACTAAATTAATACGGAAAGCAATTAAATCAATTAAATAAGTAAATTTTAATACAATATTTATTTCTTTAAAAACTCTCATGATGGATCCGCAAATCCAAATTTTCAGGCTTTTCTAAACTCGAAATTTTACTTCATGCTTAATCTGGGACTGGAAACACTCGTTAAAAATTCAAAATTGAACCTATAAAATTGTAAACCTTGCATAATAAATCTACTTTTTATAATTGGGAGTGATTAATTATATATATATTTGTATGTTATTAAGAACAAAATATGCTAAATAAAGATTATTATTTTTATTATTATCAAAACCTTATGCCTATAAATATTTACTTTTTAAAGTAAGTAGTTTTATTTTAATTTTAAATTTAAACAGTCTCTAAATTTAAATAAAATCAATTTATTTGGTTTAGAAAAAATGTTGGACAAATCAAGTCATATTATACAGGGTGTTGATTCGTTTAGTTATACATAGGAATTTAACATCATTTATGCATTTTCCTGCTTTCCGGGTCATTTTAGGTCGCTATTTGGTTAAAATTCGACGTCGTTTTTTATTTTTAACCAATTTTTGAAATAAACGAAAATTTAATAATTTACCCACTGAGCAAACACATTTAAGTAACGTTTTATTAACATTAAAACAACGTTAATTGTTATTACAATGTTGATAAAACGTTATTTGTTTGTTTTTTGCTCAGTGGGTAGCCTCAAGCCGGTTATAAGAAAATAATATAGGTATTTACAGCACGTGATTACGGCTATTTAGAGGTCTAATACTTGATTTTGTATGCCTAAAATCGTCAACACCGCGTCCGTAGCTTTTATTTAATGCCCTTTTTGCGAATCTAGCGCGTCTATATAAAAAACAATAAATAAGGACAGGTGATCATGAGACTATTTATTTTAAATTTTCGTGATTTTCAAGACTGGATAAAAAATAGTAACCGACGTCAGATTCTAACCAAATAACCAATATTTTTCTTAATTTTTGTTTACTTTTGTATGTTTCGTCTAAAATGACCTGGGAAGCAGGAAAATGCATAATTGTGGTTTTATATGTTAAATCCCTATGTATACCTGATTGAATCAACACCCGGTATTTGAATTGGATATTAAAAAAATAATAATCATTTTTTTACGAAGTGATCAATGATTAACAATACATCATTAATATGATTTAATAAAGAAAACACTTGGTTAAATTTCACTAATATTTTGGTTTTTTATTCCAACTAGTTTCGACTTTGAGTCATTCTCAAGGAGTACAGGAAATTACATTTTTACAAACATTATATACAAAAGAGGTTAATTTAAATTTTATGGTTAAGCAATAAGGGCTGTCATGATGAGTGAGCTCCACAGATCTTCGATGTCATTAACAATTGGTTTTCCCTGTTTTATTGCTTTCTGGATTTCCAGTCCTTCGCGATAGTTGAGATGACGACCTTTATTGCCTGTGTATAAAATCTTTAGCGTTTGGTTATTAAAAAAGTGATTATTGTCAATGCAGTGTTTAGCTAACCCAGTACAATACTTTTTATTTATGATTGAAGCTTTGTGTTCTTCCAGTCGTTTTTTGAAATTCCTCCCGGTTTGGCCAATGTATATTGAGTCACAATCGTCGCACTGGATTTCATACACTCCACACTTTTTAAATTTATCAGTTTTTTGTTTACTATTCACTAGGAGTTTGCCTAAATTTATTGGGTTAGTCATGATTATGTTAAATTCTTGCCCTTTAATACATTTTTTAACTTTTGGAGAAAAGTCGCTAACAAAATCTAGCTTACACCAACTTGTGTTTTCTTTCTTGTCTCAAAGTCGAAACTAGTTGGAATAAAAAACCAAAATATTAGTGAAATTTAACTAAGTGTTTTCTTTATTAAATCATAGTTAAATATGTTTCACCACGTGAAAGATGAGAAACTTGTTCAAGATACATTCATTAATAGGTATACATTTTTTACATTTTGAAAGTTGTAATATTTTCGACAGTAGTGAAGATGTTTTGCTTGTCACTTAATCTCTTATGATATTTTGATGGCACTTATTATGTTTATTTTGAATTTGTATCTTAATTGCTATATCTGTTTTACATTAATCCATAAAGACAGTTGACGTAAGTCGATATCTGACTATTGCATCATTTAGTCGACAGAATGACATTATACCTAACTTAACTTATGAGAGTGACACGTAACCTCAACAGCCTTGACAATGTGAAATACAACCAAACTTGGCACGGTGACCACCTCAGATATGTCAAAAGTTAGGTTAGGTAAATGTTACATCATCTATCATTAGCATATAAAACGGTGAATGATAGATTATGTAACATTTACCCTAACCTAACTTTTGACACATTGACACTATTAAATTGAAATAAAACGACTTGATTTGAATAACATTTTTTTTAACCAGTTAGCCAACCTCTGTATACAATCTATGAATCTCTAGATCCTTTTATCAATTTTACTCTTATACATTAAACAAAACTAACGTACTATGAATTGAACTTTTTGATTTCCTATTTATTTAGTATCTTTACATTTTGCTGTACAATAAATTTTATGTCTAACTTTAAAATACCAATTGTTACCATGTTTTGAGAAATATTACCCAATTTTCAATTACCGTTAATTTACATCACTGATTGTACTTACTTTATTTATTTCGTAATTATTGTTTTTAGTATTAAATGTATGCCGACTTAAGTTAAACAATTATGTTAAAGCACCAATAAAGGATAAACCCTATATATAAATTATATCCTGATGTGTAGAATAGGGTACATGGTCAATTTTGACAGGTTCGTGCATGCGCAGCAGCACCCACTCCAGTGATTCTCAACATGTGAATATATGTGTGTGTGATTGTGTGTATTTTAAAAAGAAATTGTCAAAAATTTTCAAACTTTGTACGCTCGGCACACGTTACACCGAATCAAACCCTCAGATGGGTCAAAACCGACGTAAAATCGTACGGCAGACACGTTAGTACAAGTTTGATCGCGATCAATTGCCTAATAAAAAAAAAATATCTATAAATAGGAATATAAATTTTCACTGCGCCGCCGAGTGCCGTTGTGTGTAAAAGTAAATAATATAATGTTCTGTGTTTGTTAGAGCATATGACTTTTATCCAATACCCACTTGCACCACAGATACTTAACCGTGGTTAAGCCATTTGTACTAGTTTGTGGCTTAAGTGGAAGGTTTCAAATTGAATGCATTGCTTAAGTATCTTTTCACAAGCTAGCGATTGCAAGAAGAACTTCTAGGTTTGGTTAGGTTAGGAGAAAGGTTTGCAATAGAATAAATTGCTTCTGTCTCTTTGGGCACTGTGCCTATTCCATGTTCTTCTAGGTTAGGTTAGATTAAGAAAAAGGTTTTTAATAGAATAAACTACTCATCTCTTTGCAACGCTAACACTTATCAGGTGAGGGAAACGAAGCAGCAGTATCTTTGAGCATTTTAGCGACTTTACATACTTAGGTTAGATTAGTAGAAAGGTTTGCAATAGAATACATTATTTTTTGTTAATAAATAACCTTAAAATGTAAGTTGTGTATTCGTATTCTTTTGTAAGCTTATTTCTTTATCAAATTTAAAGCAAAAATTCAGATTCAATTTTTAGTGAGTGGTTAAAAAATCAATCGCGAAATTTCTTTTATACTGGGCTTGCGTTCCAAAGCCCGAATGGACCCCACGAATAGGTCAATTCCGGCGTACGAACACACACCCGGCACAACGAGATCATTCGCTACGCTAAAAAGTGTCAATTATCAAAGTTACAAATTCTTGAACGTTTTATTTTTGACGTTTGATTTTTGATCTTAAAGCACATACACACATACACACCATCACACAGTTAAATAATCTGTTAGGAACCACTGGAGTGGGTGTATGGATACCATGAAAACGTATCAAAAATGGAATAAATGGAGAACAGAGTCCTGTTGTACACATTAGCCAAATTATGTATTATTATAAGTAGGGCGTAAAGAAAAAAAAAATAAATGTCTTGGAATACATTTATCGTTAGTATATATTATTTATAATAGATTTGACAAATATTTCGTTGATTGCTTTAACATAATATATAATAAATGATTACTCTATGAATCTTTCAATATTACATCGCTATCATTATTCGTATAAAAATATAGAACATAAGTACACTAGTTTGACAAAAAAAGGTGGAATACGTTGGTCGGTTACCATTTGTAACATGCTGTGTTGAGTGCAATGAAGTGTGTATATAGAATTTTATTTAAAAAAACATACAAAATCTTATACTTATAAAAAATGCATCTTAATGAAGTAATTAAGTTATTTATAATTTTTAAATTAACTTTCGCTGTCGCTAAGATAAATGTTTATTTAGATTCAATTAGCAAAAATAACGAACCGTTACTTGAACTCCTCAATGATGTGACAAGTATTAATCAAGCCACGCTTGGAGAAACACGTGTGAAATTTTTATTTCATACTCAAACTAGTTGCAGTTTAGAAATAAACCTACTTTTATTCAAGCTCCCACCCCCATTTTATTATTCCAGCTATGATTTTAGCGTAACACCTGCAAATCCACTCACTAAGAATGTTGTGTGGATAATCTGCATTCAAAATTCGACAGAATTGATTGATTATGTGAAAACATACACTTACCCAAAACGAAAGGCTGATAATCATATTATTGTCTTTCAAGGAAACACGGTGACAGACGACGACCTCGCGAACATAACTAAACCGATTTTAAAGGACTTGAATAAATTCCCGTATACAATAATATATTTTTATCGCACAGGTGATTTATTGCTCTGGCATCAGAATCAAGACTTTAAGAAAAGAGACCTTAGTATCAAAGTGGCAGAATTGAATTTAAATCATGAGAGTTACGGTGACAAGTTCATTATTCTCGGTCTTTCCATGGAAATTATGAAATTTGAGAGCATTCAAGAAATACATAGCAAAATGGTTAACGGTAAAATTGATATTTGCGCAACAACTTCGTTTTTTGGCTTGTATGAAGACGTTAGATACTCAAAACCTTTTAAAAGAAATGATGTTAAAATAGTTTTGAAGCACCCGCAAAATAAGGATATTTTAGTTAAAATAATTGAAATATTTGACCTGTTATTTTGGATTGTTTACTTTTTAATCGCGGGGATATTGATTGCAATCCTATTTAAAACAGAGAAAATGAATATATTTGCTTCCTCATTTTTATTATGTAGTTTTTTCATTAATTCCGCAGATATAAAACATACAACAATGCGGAAATTCAGTGTAATTTGTTTATTCTCATGGATGTGTTTATGTATGTTCTTTAGTTATTTTTTTGAAGCCTTTATTTTGAAATGCATATTTTCCACAGAATCTTATGAAAAAGTTCAAAACGTAGAAGATCTTGCAAAAATCGGAATTATCATTTTAATATCGATAGACTTAGAGAAATTTATTCCTGATTCTCTTAGAGACAAGTTCGTTGTTACAAATACTCAAGAAATAACACAAGGGATTTTTAATCAAAATACTTCAGTTGGTTATACCTTATTACACTACCATATATTAGATATTTTTGAGAATATGACCGCAGAAAATATTTACATTCCTTTTTACATTGTGGATGATCCTTTAATTCCTACTTTTGATGGTTTGTTTACTGATGTTATAGATAACAGTATGCATTACTACACGAATGTGGTTATACAAAAATATAAATTGATTGAAGTCCAAATAGAAAACAGGCAAATATTTCAATTTGGAGACGAAACAATTTCCATAACAATAAAACATGTCAAAGGATTGTTTATTCTGCTTTTAGTAGGGTTGGGCCTAAGCTTGATTATGTTGGTCTTGGAAATTTTATTCAAAAATGCGCTATTACGCAAGGACGGTAGGTTTGGTACTACAAAACGACCGCTTCGCGGGACAATCCTTAGTATCGGTCCCTAACACTGCAGAAAAAATATCCGGTCTACCCGCCCGAACACAAGAAATGTTAACTAGTTAACATCTGTCTTTTTATTATTATTTATTTTTCAATGTATTTATCACTTTTTAGAGTTGTCTTACACACCTCAGAATTCTTGCAGAAATATATTCAATAATTTTATATAAAAGTTTCGCATACATTTTAGTATTAAAGAGCACAGGAGCAGGGCGAGCAACAGTAGGAAGGATATAAAAAGAAGTGGTGTGGACGCACAATGGGCGAAATTTATGTTTAATATCTTTCAAAAATAATTTAGATTAAATACGGCTTAGAAATTTTACATTTTTGTCAATTTGTCGTAATTTTCACAGTTGAAGTGATTGTTAAATTGCATGATGTGTTCCACTTAGAAATTTGACATGTTTGTCGATTTATCCTAATTTATACAGTTCTTAAGTTTTTGTAAACTTGTATGATGTGTGTTAGTTTTGACGATTTTAATTAAAATATTCATAATTATTTAATAATGATATTCGGTAAATATTGACATACGGGGATTTTTTCTTTTAATTATACTTTCACATATTCCATATAAACATTTGTAAAATTAATATACATGTGATCAATCCTAAGCAGTATATTTTGAACTTTACTTTAAATCAATGTTTGATATGCGTGGCGCATGAAGTAAAATTTCGAGTTTAGAATAGCCTGAACATTTTCAGGCATTTCTAAACTCTAAATTTTACTTCATACGTCTGGCGTCTATGGAACACTCATTTCAAGTGAAGATCTAAATATACCGCTTATAAGATAAATTCAAATTCAAAACTATCTGAATTCGAGAAAATAAGCTTACGCTTCTTATAGTTTGCACACTTTAAACATAATATATAAAATTACGAAAAAAACTATTCGTGAAAATGCAAACAGTGTCTTAATTAATAAGACAATTTAAGACGATAAATATCCATTGAAACAACTACTTCCCGTGCAAATACACCTCCGGATATTGAATTATACAATGAAATATTTAAAATCTTATTTAATTTGGTTTGTTACAACGCTCTATTAAAGTATATGTAACGTTTAGGTCAAATTCTCTTCAAACCAACTAACAATACAATTTAAAATGAAAGGAGAGATAGCAACAAATTAGAAGTGAAAGGACTTGGATTAAACTAATGTCTTGGGCCATCTATAGACGCGTTTCGAGATTTATCTCTCTTCAGTATAGCTTTGCTTATGACATTTAAAAAATTAGGAATAAAATTAAAACAAACTTACTTGGAAAAAGTGTTGTGTGTGGAATGAACAGGTACACAGAAATAGAATGAGTGAAAATGATGGTCGGTATTTATGGGTAAAAAAGGGCATTATGTCATTAGCAGGTATGAAGAATGTGAGACCTTATTATTTACCTTACGGTACAGTTCAAACAAGATAAATTCAAATTTAAAACTATTTGAATTCGAGAAAATAAGCTTACGCTTCTTATAGTTCTTAAATTTTCTTATTAATTAAGACACTGTTTGCATTTTCACAAATAGTTTTTTCGTAATTTTATATATTATACCGCTTATGTTTGATTTCACGTTAATAAATTTTACAAATATTAATTTTGTCTAACTAAAGATTTGGGTGACAGCAAGTTATCTTTCATAACTCATATAACCAATATATGCAAATCATTAAAAATGTGGGGTTTCGTGTGGAGAGTATGTAAAAGTCCATCATGTTTGAAAAAATTATATGATTCTATGGTTCGTTCCAACTTGGAATAATCTATAATTTGGTTACCGCATACTTGGTCTCACCAACAGATTAGAAACCATACAAAAGAAGTTCTTTCGTATGATGGAGTACAAGTTGGCTAAATACCATTCACTTGGTTCTTATTCGGATATAATTGCTGAAATAAAAATGAAAACCCAAGAAGATCGTCGCACTATTTACGACTTAATTTATCTACACAGAATTGTAAATAGAGCGATTGATTGTCCAGAGATTATATACATGGTTGATTTCTACGTACCCTGCCATGATCGTAGTCTAAGGTCCAACTCAATTTTTCGCCTGAGGACGTTTTTTTTTATCTAACTATATTCATAATAATCCCATTGCAAAGATTATGCGAGCTACGAATAGTTTGGACATGGAATTAAATCGTTATTTGAATCCAAATTGGTTACATTTAAAAATCATCTAAACCACTTAAAGGATTTTAACCAGGGCCGGCGTTACCTACAGGCAGAACAGGCAGCCGCCTGTAGCGGCCAAATGGCGATGTTATATGGTGTTGTTTTGTTACATATCTACGATTCAGCTTAACACTGCGTAAGGGAAACGGCAGCAAAACAAACATCTAGAACTTCTGGAAAATACCTATTTTTTTTAATATTATACATGTGAGTCATAATTACTTCGATTACTATAAATAATCAAAGAGACCATTAAGATCTAACCGAATATTAAGTATTATGATGAGTATAATGCAACGATTGTGCTGGCAAAAACAACAAACACGAGAGTTCGGCAGAGATGCTGAATGCGGTACTTATTTCCAATAATGAGTTTTGATAATCAAATGCGTGTGATTTTTGTATCATTTGTGTTTTATGCTAGTTTTCGAGTGGTTGTGTTATTGGGATATTATTTAGTGGCAGCATATTTTATAAGTGAATCGATTAATTCTTTGTAAAAGGTAAGTGTAATTATTCAAATCTATTATCGTATATGTATGAAAAGATAAAAATGCAATAAATAACAACGTCGGTCCTATGTGAAAAAGTCGTAACTCTACTTTCGATCCGAAATCGGTTTTTAACGTTTTCTGTTTTTAGCAGTTTTTTACAACACCAGTAGACGTTAAAAACCGATGTCGGTAAAAAGTACATGGTTTTCACATTAGGCACACGACAATAAGCGTAATATTTTAATAGTATTATTTGTACAGTAGACAAAATAAAATAAATAAAGGTGTTAAAAATGTCGTATTTCCATTGTCATATTACATATTTTGCATTTTTATTTTGCCCCAATTTAACCGACTCTTTATATTTTCAAATACCCGAGATCCCCATGCATTTCCACGAAACCCTGTATATTTGAAAATTCATTTTTATTTATAACGAGTAACAGAAATTTGGATCTCTAATTACTAGTATTAAGATTAATTATTTTTTTCCAACAAACATGCTTTTTTTTCTCGAAATCTTATAGATTTTAGAAATAACCATTTTGAATATTTTTATAGTTATTTTATAAACGTTAATTTTATATAAATCTCGGATAAATCAGATTTGCAATGAAATATGTTTAAGGCCGATATTTATCCGTTAATATGCTAACACACTTAAAAATAACATCTCTATAAGATTAGCCAAAACTACTGTATGTTTCAGTAAAAATATTAATAATTCAATTAAACATTGTCTATTTACATTTTAGAATGTCAGACAGAAAAACAAAGAGACAATCCGGAGCTTTTTATAAAAGAAAACGAGCAAAAAAAGAAGAAGAAAAGCAACAATTGAAAGGTGCGTTACAAAAATTTATAGAGATGCCAGGAAGCTTGTCTTCAACTTCAATGGATACTGAAAGTCATCCTAGGGATTCGGATTGTGATGAACCATCCTCTTCTACCGCAAGCATCGAGGCATCTAAAACTCCACCACCATTCAGAGAAGGTCAAGGTAAATGGGAAAAGAAGCAAGAAGAATTAAAAGATAAAATCTTTAATACGGTAATTTTTAATGATCCCGCAAATTGGCCGACCATTTTGACTGAGAAAATTAAAAACATAATCATTGAAAAGGGACCTACTGATATGTTAGATACATTTGTCTATCCAACTGATGAAAACGCAAGAAAATTCTCTTCCAAGCATTTTTATTTGTTATTATCAACAGGACAACGCATTAAAAGAACGTGGCTCATTTATTCGATATCAGAAAACAAAGCTGTAAACTATTTAATTCAGTAAATACTAAATTTGTAACAGGGTATAATGATTGGAAAAATGTAGGTTATGCTATTAATAATCATGAAAAAAATGTTTTACACATCAAATCGTTTTCCGATTGATCAGATCTTCTTAAAAGGAAACGTTTATCTAAAACTATTGATGTCCATTGTGAACGTATATTTCAACAAGAATACCGTCATTGGCGAGATGTATGTGAACGATTATCACAAGTAATTTTGACATTAACCGAACTAAATTTACCATTCAGAGGACAATCTGATAAACTTTTTCAGAATAATATTGGTGTATTTTTGAAATTCATTGAATGTCTTGGTTTGAATGATCCAGTCCTCAAAGAGCATATTCGGCGTATAGAATCTAAAGAGACGCAAATTCATTATCTTAGTAAGAACATTCAAAATGAGTTAATAGAATTGTTGGCCCAAAAAACAAAAAATAAAATAATAGAGATGGCTAAAAAAGCTGATTTTTACTTTCCCCCGTATGTAATACAAAGGGAAAGTATTGTTTTCGTGAAAATTTTCAAATCAAAAATTTTAGCGGAAATATCCGTTTTGAGGTCCCCTGAGTCGAATAAGACCATTTTTGAAAAATGGCTGTCTGTCTGTCTGTCTGTGTGCGCTGTACAGCGAAAACCGCTAAAGATATCAAGATAAAACTTGAAACTTAAGCTTTTTGTCACAATCGGAAGAACTGAAAAGCTTTTGGTGAAAATCGGAAAACCGGAAGTGGTACTTTACTCGTATCGTTTTTCAGTTTTTTCTGATTTTTATATTAAATGTTTATCAAACAAAAAATTCTTTTAAATAAAAGTTGTAGATAATAACAAAATGAAGATATATTGTTTATTTACTTTTTGTCATAGCACTCTTAGTTTTTGAGATATTTTAAAAGTTGTTTGTTTTATCTAGTTATTGATGTGTGACAATGTATGTGTCGATACAATTGAAAAATGTTTCAAATAAAAGTTGTAGGAAATAAAAAACTAAAGATTTTTTGTAGATTCACTTTTTGTCATTGCACTCTTAGTTTTTGAGATATTTGATAAATAGTGTTTTTTATCTAGTCATTGATTTGTGTCAGTGTGTGTGTTGATACAATTGGAACATGTTTCAAATAAAAGTTGTAGGTAATAAAATATTAAAGATTTTTTGTATCTTCATTTTTTGTCATAGCACTCTTAGTTTTTGAGATATTCAATAAATAGTGTTTTTTATCTAGTCATTGGTTTGTCAGTATGTGTTGATCCAATTGAAAAATGTTTCAAATAAAAGTTGTAGTTATCAAAAAGTTAAAGACTTTTTGAAAATAATAATGCTACAAATATTTTAAAAGTGATTTAATATGCAATTTACGGGGGAAAGTACTATGATGGACACATCACCATTTTTTTTTCTGTAATTATGGATACAACTCCCGACATCAGTCACAAAGACCAACACTATTGTAATTAGATTTGTTAATGTCGAATCAAATAATACATATCTCGTGGAGGAGCATTTTATCGGATTTGTAGAAGTAAAAAACACAACAGGATCTGGACTAGCATCTACATTTTTAGATGAATTAAAAACGTTAGGTCTAAACATTAATAATTGCAGAGGACAGGGCTATGACAACGGGGCTAATATGAAAGGCAAACATAACGGACTGCAATATTTTAAATATAAATCCGAGAGCGTTTTTTGTCCCATGCTCTTGTCACTCGCTTAATCTTGTTCTAAATGATGCTGCATAATTAAATGTAGAAATGGTAATTTTTTTGGAATAGTACAAAGTTTGTACATTTTTTTGTCATCATCTACATCTAGATTGACTATTCTTTTGAAATACGTACATAATCTTACTTTGAAGCCTGTTTTCTCTACGAGATGGGAGAGCAGAATAAACGCTATAAGGCCAATTAGATTCCAGCTCGGAAAGATCTACGACGCACTTTTAAATATTGTGGAAGATACGTCATTAGTAGGTTCTAATGGAAACAAAACTAAATGCGAAGCAACTAATTTATTGCATAAGCTGAAAAATTATAATTTTATTTGTTCAGCAGTAATTTGGTACAACGTGTTGTTGGACGTTAATCGAGTGAATCTTCTACTACAAAGCCCAAAATGTTCGATTTCTTCAGCAGCTGAAACAATTGGACAAGTAGTAAAAAATTTGAAAAAATATAGAACCGATGAAGAGTACCAAAAACTATTCATTACAACTACTGAATTAGCCCAATTAATAGACTTAGAACCAACATTAATTAATCTTAGAATAAGAAGGCGAAAACAGAATTTTGATTATGAAGGAAAGGATGAACATATTTTTGAAGATGCATCACAAAAATTCAAAGTTGAAATTTATTATAATTTATTAGATATCGCGATACAATCAATAGAGGAGCGCTTCCAGCAATTATCATCTTACAATAAAATATTTGAATTTTTACACAACCTCTCGGAATTATTAATTTGGAAACAAGATAACATATTAAAATCGTGCATGGAACTTGAAAATACCCTTATGCTAAATGACAAAAAAGATATTAATGGAATTTAGTTGTCAGAAGAATTAATATATATAAATATATATATATATATATATATATATATATATATATATAATAATCTTTATTAAAGATCAGTACAAAAGAATTGTATACAATATGGAATGAAATGTATACATCTTAAAATTTGATCTTGATCTTTGAAGGGCTATCGACCAGAGGTCTTTCAGCCCGTAGTCTGCTGACATTGATGTTTTAGTTTATGTTATTGATGAGATGAGATGTACTGATAGATGGTATTTGCTGGATGCTTGAATTTAGGATTTTGATTGGGATTGCGGGAAAGGCATAGGTGATTTACAAATTCTAGTCGCAAGTTTTATCGAGTCGTAGCCGCCTTACCCCCAGACATTGCCATCGAAGTTAGGGATTTACTAATTGAACCTCTCCAGCTGACCTTTCTTATGAGACGCTCAAAGTGGAGATAATCAAACGAACCACCATTTCCGAAAAAAAGCGTTTGCAGCAATTGTTGTCGACGGAAGTGCTCGGCGACCAAACGCCTTCACAACTACTACGAAAATTGCAACAATTGCTGGGAACAACGCCAATAGACGACAATTTCCTACGCGAAATTTTTTTAAATCGTTTACCGTCAGATGTGCAAAAAATTCTAGTGTCTGCAAAAACCACCTCATTAACAAACTTAGCAGAAATGGCAGATCAAATTTTAGAAATTTCGGCACCCACCATCATTAATAACACCAACGTTTCTCACACCTCGGCAATTGAACATCCAACATCTTACAACACTAGAATTTTAGAACTGCAATCCCAAATTTCTGAGCTGACACAAAATTTAAATTCATTAATAACCGCTTTGACGAAGCAATCTAATAACAAATTTCGGAGCAGAAGTCGGTCAGCATCAAGAAACCGCTGGCAATTAGGCGATGACCCGCAACACAAACTGTGCTGGTACCATCACAATTTTTGTGGTGATGCACGGAAGTGCCCTCCACCATGCCAGTGGGGAAACGACGAACAGCGGGGCTAATGTCGGCCCATTCCTCCGCTGTCTCTCCAGGCCCGTTGTTTTTCGTGCGTGACACTAACTCTGGGACAAAATTTTTAGTAGATACGGGAGCCCAGGTTAGCATTTTGGCGGTGGATCAACTAACTCTTCGCCAACACTCATCGCCAATCAAAATTTTCGTTAACCACCGTTAACGGTAGTTTAATACCCACGTTTGGTTCTTTAAAATTAACAGTACACATCGGTCTGGACGTAAAACTTGCGTGAAATTTCGTGCTTGCACACGTTAACCACTCCATTCTGGGCGCCGACTTCCTTCGGCATTTCAACATCATTGTTGACATTGCCCACGAACGTCTCGTAAGGAATGTATTCGGCCCATCAGAAAAACTCAAAATTTGTTCCTTGTCTACCCAAAATTCACCTTATTCGAAATTATTGCAACAATTTCCTGATCTAACAACCCCTTTTGACCTAGCTAAATCCGTCAAGCATGACGTGCAACATCACATCGAAACATCTGGACCACCAGTTTTTGCCAAACCGCGACGATTACCACCTCACAAATTTCAAATTGCAAAAAACGAGTTTGATAAATTGTTACAGCTCGGTTTCGTGAGACCCTCTTCCAGCCCATAGGCGACGCCGCTACATCTGGTAGCTAAATCAGATGGCTCTTGGCGCCCATGCGGCGATTACCGTGGACTCAATAAATTTACCATACCAGATCGATATCCTTTGCCTATTCTTCACGATTTCACGTACAATTGTTGGGGTTGCACGTTATTTTCAAAAATCGATTTAGTAAAGGCATATCACCAAATTCCAATTCATCCTGCAGACATTCCGAAAACGGCAATCACAACATCCTTTGGACTTTACGAATACACTAGGATGAGTTTCGGTCTAAGAAACGCCGCTCAAACGTTTCAAAGGTTTATGGACTCGGTATTACGCGGACTACCATTTTGCTTCGCGTACATCGATGATATTCTCGTTTTCAGCAAGGATGAACATGAACACGTTCGTCACTTGCAACAAATTTTTGAGCAATTAACTTCTTTTGGAATAAAAATTAACTCTGACAAATGTGTTTTCGGTGAAACAAAATTAGACTTTTTAGGTCACAGCATTAGTGATTCGGGAATCAAACCTCTACATTCCAAGGTCGATGCGATTTTGTCCTTCCCACAACCCACTGACCAAAAAGCATTGCAACGCTTTCTCGGCATAGTGAACTTTTACCATCGGTTCATAAAATCATGCTCGAGTATGTCTGTGTGCGCTGTACAGCGAAAACCGCTAAAGATATCAAGATAAAACTTGAAACTTAAGCTTTTTGTCACAATCGGAAGAACTGAAAAGCTTTTTATGGAAAATCGGAAAACCGGAAGTGGTACTTTACTCGTATCGTTTTTCAGTTTTTTCTGATTTTTATATTAAATGTTTATCAAACAAAAAATTCTTTTAAATAAAAGTTGTAGATAATAACAAAATGAAGATATATTGTTTATTTACTTTTTGTCATAGCACTCTTAGTTTTTGAGATATTTTAAAAGTTGTTTGTTTTATCTAGTTATTGATGTGTGACAGTGTTGTGTCGATACAATTGAAAAATTTATCAAATAAAAGTTGTAGGAAATAAAAAACTAAAGATTTTTTGTAGACTCACTTTTTGTTATAGCACTCTTAGTTTTTGAGATATTTAATAAATAGTGTTTTTTATCTAGTCATTGATTTGTGTCAGTGTGTGTGTTGATACAATTGGAAAATGTTTTAAATAAAAGTTGTAGGTAATAGAGTATTAAAGATTTTTTGTATCTTTACTTTTTGTCATAGCACTGTTAGTTTTTGAGATATTCAATAAATAGTGTTTTTTTTGGTTTGTGTCAGTATGTGTTGATCCAATTGAAAAATGTTTCAAATAAAAGTTGTAGTTATCAAAAAGTTGAAGACATTTTGAAAATAATAATGCTACAAATATTTTAAAAGTGATTTAATACGCAATTTACGGGGGAAAGTACTATGATGGACACATCACCATTTTTTATTTCCGAAATCTGTTTCTAAATTCATTCCTTCAGGCTCAAATTTTATCGTCGGCCTGAGAGATAGGATGAAGACGCTTATCCCCGCAATTACTCGCTTAACCCACCGCAAATTTTTCATACACCCCGATCTAAAAAAAATGCACTCATGTTTTTATAAGAAAGGATCACGCAAAACGGCCGTTACAAAATGCTTACGATGGCTCTTTCGAAATTATCAGTCGAAATTCTAAATTTTTTACGGTAAATGTTAACGGCAGAAACGATTGCGTTTCCATCGATCGACTTAAACCTAGCTATACACCACAAGTTTCAGTTACTTCCTTTACAAAACCATTACACTCTAATTCTTCTATTCCATACACCACATCTCTTAAATCAATCCTTAAATACTCTGGACCAAATCATTCTTTTAAATCTTTTAAACGTGTAACTTTCTCTTCCTATGTTTCTTTTTCCCCCTCAATCTAGGTGGGGGGTAATGTGGTGTCGCCTGAACAAGAATAATCCGGACGGCGGGGAGAGATAGGAAGGTTGCCGTGGACACAAAAAAATAATAAAAAATAATTTTAGAGAATAACGCGTGCTAGCGTTCGTTTTTGTACGTGACATAGTTAAGTATAAATAAAGCTCCCTAAGTACCTGCATTTCTTGTGTTTTCCTGTGGTAAGATTCATAGTATAACGACGGAATCAAATGCACCTATAACTGCAACCAAATGCACCTATGACCGCCGTTATAGTATTAACTGGGTACGTTGATATAGGAGGGCATTAGAAGGGTTATGGAGTGGATTATCTGGATGCCCAATTTTTGTTAGTATTCTAAGAGCTGATCGTTCACCTACTTGTATATTTTTTAAGGATGTAGGATTGGGTTCATGGAATAGGATAGCTGCATAATCAAGCAGAGGCCGGCAAATCATTTTATAAATGTGTACTGCTGTGTTGGTTGAAATTCCTGCATCCTTGTACGTTAAGGATCTGAAGTGCCGAGCCCTATTCTTGATTTTCAGCTTAAGGGATTTGGTGTGGGCTTTAAAGGTAAACTTGGTGTCAAAGGATATTCCAAGGTATTTGCATATTGGGAGTGGAAATAATTGGTGGTGATTAATGGTGACGGAATATGGATAATTTGTAATTCGGTGGTATGGAATGAATAATTGGGATTTGTTACAGTTGATTGTTAATCTCCATTTACAAAACCATTGTTGTAGTGTGTCGATCAGCTCTTGAAGTGTGCCTAGTGCCTTCTGTCGTGTTGAAGCATGACTTATTAATGCAGTATCGTCTGCAAAAAGTAGGCAATAGGAGGAAGGGTTAAAATAAGTAGGATCGGGGTGATAGATGTCGTGGACAAAAATGTTATATAGTAGAGGGGATAGTGGGGAACCTTGAGGGACACCTTGTTCGGGGATAAAGGAACGTGAGTAGGAGTTTTGGATGCGTATACGTAGGGGTCTGTTGTTTAGGAATATATCAATTAAATGTAAAAGGTGTGGGGGAACTTTAAGGGCGTTACATTTATACAGCAAACCTCGATGCCATACGGAATCGAAAGCTTTTTAGATGTCTAGCAAAAGTATAGTGGATTTTTGGCCATCGAGGTGTGCTGTTTGACAGTTGGATGTGAGTATGGACAGAGGCAGAGTTGTGGATTTGTGTTGGGTAAAACCGAATTGGTAGGGTGGAATGCGATCGGATAAGAGGTTTAGCAGTTTGTTTTTAAGTATTGACTCAAATGTCTTTCCCAGTACAGGAAGCAGGGTGATAGGTCGATAGCTGCTAATTAATTGAGGATCGTTATTATGCTTGTGTATGCATGTTATTATCCCCCTCTTCCATTCCTGGGGGAAAGAATTAATATTTATTTAAAAAATTGTAAAATCATCAGACACCACTAACAACGTTTTAAAATATATTCTAAACAATGAATTAATAGTAATATACCCAAATGTATATATTGCTTTAAAAATTCTCCTAACAATACCTGTTAGTGTAGCTAGTGGAGAAAGACGTTTTTCTCGTCTTAAGTTAATTAAAACTTATCTACGATCAACAATGACACAGAGTCGATTGTCGGGACTAGCGCTATTATCTATTGAAAATGATATAGCTAGATCCATCGATAAAGATGATATAATTCGGGATTTTGCAATGATTAATGCTAGAAGAAAAATGTAATTGTTACCTATTGTTCAATTTTTATTACATATTTTATAAAATGTATTTATTTTTCAGTTTTCTTTTACATTTATTTATGTTATGAAGTTTTTATATAAAATATAAACAGTTTTCTTTAACATTTGTTTCTGTTGTCAAGTTTTAATAAGAAAATATAAACAATAAATGTTTTAAAGTGAAATGAATGTTCCTTACATACACCTACTTTTCAATATCTATATATAAGGAAACTTGTATCTTAACCAAATATTTAGATAGGGGCAGCAAAATCTAGTTCGCCTGTAGCGGCAAAAACACTAGCGCCGGCCCTGATTTTGCTAAATAGTCGATAAACTGTGCGATAATTAACTCATATTTATTGTTTTTATAATTTTGTGCATGTTTGTGCGGTGTTTAATATAAAAAAATAACTTGATTCTAGTGAGCGTGGTATAATTAATTAGTTTTATTTTAAATACTCGTGTATTATATTATTTTCTGAATTATCTACAGAGAGGACGCATCAAAGCATTGAGTGCAATGTGATTGGCTACGATTTCCAATGGTAATATAATCAACCCAATTTACATTCTTCTGGGTGCGATTTCATTTGTTACGATTTTTAGTAGTTCTAATGCAAATTAGGACTAATGTAAATAGGGTACATGTAACGTCAAAATAAAATATGTCGCTTATTAAATCTTATGCGTTTATGGTAATTGCAGTGGAATAAGGAACATACTTTTTTATCCAAAGCAAGACATCGGCATTTCAAGACAATCAATATTAATACTGTCGTGAAACATACAGGGACTTTTTCTTTTAAGTTTAATTTGAAGCTTTAAACAAGTGTTTTCCACTCCCAGACTAAGCATGAAGTAAAATTTCGAGTTTAGAAAAGCCCCGTGAAAATTTGTCGAGGGTGGCGCAGCGACCCGAGACAAATTTTCTGGGCTTTTCTAAACTCAAAATTTTACTTCATGCGCCACGCGTATAAAACACAGATTTCAAGTTTAGCTTCAATGTACATAAATTTCACAATATTTTAGTGTTTTATACGCGTGGTGCATGAAGTAAAATTTCGAGTTTAGAAAAGCCCAGAAAATATGTCTCGGGTCGCTGCGCGACCCGAGACAAATTTTTACGGGGCTTTTCGAAACTCGAAATTTTACTTCATGCTTAGTCTGGGAGTGGAAAACACTCATATAAAGCTTTAAATTGAACACTTTTAAAAAACAAAGAATGTCGGAAAATTTACAGCTTACGCATGTTTACCTAAACAAAAAATTCAATTTATTGTAAGTTACGCACTCAATAAATTAAAATAAATACACCTGCATTATCTTTATTGAGTATTATGTTAACAAATAAATGAAAATTGAAATGTTTGCCAAATGAAGCAGCACACCTAACAGCCCAGTGTTGTTGTGCTGGCAGCAGACCTAGGTGCGGTACTTGCAAACGTGCCTCGCCACGCTCTTTAAATTTGGAATAATTATATTTAAAACTGCCGAAAGACAGTTTTGTGACGGCATTTTTGCTGGTACACCAGAAGCAAAGTGGTTTACACAATAGGCTGAATCGAAGTTCTTAATAATCTTCAGTGAAATTGAAGCAATGTATAATCTGATCTTGAAATATTAGCAAACGGAAGTAACAGGAATCTGTTTTTCTATTATTTTTGCATTTAACCTAAATCTGTTCTCCTGTTTCTCATTTTTCTTTTCTTTATAATATTAACATTCCATTAGTGATGTAGGCGATTAATGAATGACACATTTCATTTTGACGTTAAATGTTAGTTGCGTTAGAACTACAAAAATCAGAGCCAATGAAATCGCACTCAATGCTTAGATCCGTCCCAGAACACATCGAACATAGGAAAATTTACATTGAATATTTTCTGGCATGTTCGGTGTTACATAAAACTTTCTGTAAATTTTTTATTCAAAATTTAGTATAGTTTATACATGTTATATTTAAGCATTAAATTGTTTTTGTAAAAGGGGATTGATAAATAAATAAATAAATAGCTTCAATAACTTACTGAAATACAGGTAAAAAATTGTAAATTACCGGTACATTTTCGAGAGCATTTCTTATAATTTACCAGTGAATCCGTAAATAGGTTTACCGGTTTCCGGATTTTTTCCAAAAGTCTTTTGGATCTTAGGATTGAAATAATAAGCCTAAATTCAAAGTTTCATGACACAATCTTTAGTTGGCCTTAATTAACTCATAAGAATTTAAAACAAATATATTGGACTGTGTTTCGCAAACATTTTGTAATTTTGTAAGTGTTCCGTGATTCTAAAAGGTTTAAGAACCGTTAATCTAAATGTAGATTAGACAGAAAGAAAGAGAAAAAAAATGTCTGGTACACATAACTCGAAATTGCGCTTAACATCCACTCAATGGTTACTCAGATATATCTGCTTGACCACAAGAAATTCCTCTCTAATTTTTCGATTCTTTCTTTTCTTGTTTCCAATTTTGCTCTTTTGCGAGCATTTCTTTTTTTAACGATGGTTTTGATCGTTACTACGTGGTTCATTTAATTTATTTTTTATTTCTTTTATTTCAACATTCAGTTCTTCGGTGTTATTTTTTTTTTTTTTATTATTTCCCGAATGATTTCTTTCATAATTGATTTTGTTTCGTTCATATCTTTGCCTTAGTTTGCTTTCTTTCTCTTCGTGAAACTGCTGCTACACTATACTTTCTTCGAGTGTTGTTTATTGTTCTGTTGATCTTGAGGCTTGTATCTTTCTATGTTCTAGCGATCTTAACACTTTTTTTACTAATTCTAAAAGTAGCTTCTTGGTTTTTTACTTCTGACATGTGTAGGACGCACAAATGTTAAGATAAAGTTCTTTCGGAGACTTACCGTACAGCCGCAAATTGTATTTTAGGCCGGTCGTCCACTGGAAGCGACAACACGCGGCTACGCGCTCACGCGATACGAGCGGCAACGGGCGGCTGCAAGAGTAGCGGCTACACGCGACAGGGGTCGTGCACTGCATGTGACTTCGCGCTGCTCAGTTTGTTAGAACCGTCAAAGTTGTGTATGATTGGAATTCGAAAAAGGCGATCATGTTGGGTAAACCCAATATTAAAAAAAAGGGAATCACTGGGAGAATTTCATCATCTCCACAGCGATCTAGAACAAGATCCCCAGAAATTTAGTGACTATTATCGAATGACCCCAGAAACTTTCAAATATATTTTGAAAGCTATAGAGCCCATTGTTGCTAAAGAGAGTAATTTCCGGAAGACAATAACTTTCCCATTTTAGTAACAAAAATCAAACAACATGAAAGGATGCCAAATAGAACTGTATATTACTAAATAACTAAAAAATTATATACCGATCTTAACAAAAGCTAAGAAATATATACTGTTTCGAGACAAAGTATTTCTTTCTTAGTGTTTACGCTTATTTGAATATATATATATATATATAAATATATATATATATATATAGTATAGTATAGTATAGTATAGTATGGCGACGAACAAAGTCGGTGATATTGAAAACGATAGTGAAGCTGAAGGTGAAGATTGTGTGTCGTGTAGACGAAAAGTGAGAAAGCTAAAATATTGTGAAAACTGTGGATATCCAGCACATCCAGGATGTATTAAATACCACCTGAAGAAATGTGATAAGTTGGAAATCGACTCCAGTGAGGTTATGATGTCTGGAATTGATAATAATTTCGAAAATGCATTTCTCAAAGAAGAGGTACAGTTATTAAAACAAATTATTATTAAAAAGGATAAAAAATATGAAGTATTAAAGAAATTTATTATCGAGAAAGATAATGTAATTAACCTACTACAATTACAGAAATCTGTAAATACCACCAATGTTAATAAAAATAAAGATATACATAATTTTTCAACTTATGCTAATATGGTTGCTACACACGATCCTCAAAATAAGGATCAGAAGATGGCGCCAGATACATTAAATAGACCAAGAATGCAGTTACCTAAAATTAAGGTGACAAATGAAAAACATGAATTACCACCGATTATGGTTCCGATTGAGGATAAAGAAGAAATTATGGTTTCGATTGATAATAAAGAAGAAGCGGACAAGGAATTCCAAGAAGTGCGACGTCGAAGAAGAAACAAGCCAAGAATGTCGATAACAGGAAATTCACAGGAAACTATAGTAAAAGGAGTAAAGAAGATGGCCCATCTGCATGTTTACAGATTAGTAAAAGACACTACAGAAGATTTGTTGAAATCGCATCTTAAAAGTATGGGTTTTCAAGTGGAATGTGCCAAGCTTGTTTCTCGACATCCGGAGAGTTATGCGTCATTTAAAGTTTCGCTCGACTTCGACAAATTAGAAGAAATCTGCAAACCCGAAATCTGGCCAAATGGAACGCAAGTGAATCGTTTTTTCTTCAACAGGATAAGAAAAAACAATCAAACGTAAATAACATAGAAATCGCGAGTGAGGAAGGTGACCTATGTATAATACACCAGAATGTACAATCTTTAGGAAACTGTCACATTGAGTTAAATGAATCAATAATAAATATAAAAGGACTTGTTATTCTAGGATTATCAGAACATTGGCAAACAATTGAACAGTTATCAATGTATAAATTCATAAAATTAAAATTAGCATCAGCATCATGTAGGCAACAGAATCGACACGGCGGTGTAGCGTTATATTGTAGTAATCGATTTAAAACTACGCCTCTAATATTTGTAAATAACCTAAATGAATATAGATTGTTTGAGTGTACTGGTTGTAGGATTGGTTTTGAAAAGGTGGAGTACTACTGTATTTGTATCTATAGACCACCTATGACTGATACCGACACATTTTTTAACAAAATGAATTTAATATTAGAATATGTTTATCATCAAAATTCTAGATTCTTTATAATGGGAGATTTTAATATTAATTTCTTAAATAATAGTAACGATACACAAAGATTTAAAAATATCATTAATGAATTCGGGGCTACGTATTTGATCCAGCAACCAACGCGCGTTACAGATATTAGTAGTACTTGTTTAGATAACATTATCACTAATATAACTAAAATAAATGAAATTAAATTCGTTCACACTGGCTTCTCGGATCATATGGCTCAAATATTAAAGTTAAGTGTCACTGTAGAGAATAAGAAAGAACATAAGTATATACGTGTAATAAATAATGAAAACATAAATCAATTTCGTGAGAATTTGGCTCAGGAACATTTTTCTGCTATATATAATTCATCATCTGTAAACTCTAAGTTTGAAAAGTTATCAAGTTTAATGATAAGGTATTTTAATAGTTATTTTCCTAAGGTAAAAAAACAAGTCAACAAAAAATATAATTATATACAATCACCAGAAATTGAACAATGTAGGAAAGAATTAGTTTTATTGCAAAACATGTCAAGAATAAATATAAATCTAAAGGCACAGTTTAAGATAAAACAAAATCAATACAATCAACTTTTGAAACATTTCAGAAACGAATCAATTAAAAACAAACTACTAATTTCAAATAATAAATCAAAAGTAAAACGCCGCACCCGCCGACCGACCGGCCCGACGGGCCTGACAAAATCCTGAGCGTCGCCCGCCCGAAATTCACCAAACACCATCAAGCAAATACCAATATCCAGCCCACACGCAACCTGGAACTCTCCGGTCCATCGGTATTAGTTGAATATTGCAAGAAATAACAAAAATATAATCATTCCAAAAAAATACATACGCACAAAATGTTCAAATAACAGCACAACCGACACAATCAAACGAAACCTAAGAACGTGTGTTGAATGGATAGTAACAATATGACATCAAGATTTCTGTAATTTTACAGAAAACGCCATGAGTATTAAGAAAAATGCAAGAGACAGCAGCACTTTACAGAGGGCATTTTTATGATTTACAGAGGTCATAAGGACTGCTGTAAAATTTCGCACAGAGCATGTTTTTATTCCTAACAAAACCTTTCTCTTGATTTAAATGTTCATAAATAATATAAATAGTTCACTAAAAAGAATCACAAGTTATACTATTTTCTTTCATTTTATTTTAATGAAATTCATGCTATTATAGAAAAATCAACTCAATCGATGAGTCGACTAATCCTTTATTTGCTTATATTGAAAATATGAAATAAATAGCTATGTAAATAACGAAATTACAGCCGTAAAATGGAAGCGTAAAGGCGCAGGACTAGACGCGGCTACGAGCGACAGACCCCGTTTCCTTGGGACTTGACGCAACTACACGCTCGGCGCGAGAATCCGCATGTCCGCGCACGCCTGCAGTGGACGAGATTTACACACGTCGGGATCTGTCGCGCGAAGCCGCGTGTTGTCGCTTCCACTGGACGACCGGCCTTAAGTGCCAATTTTGAGGTTATATACGTTGGTATTTTTGCGTAAATAAGCAAATTACAGGTATAAATTGTACACATGATGAAATTATCTCCAAAATTATAACGTAAATAATCCAAATTGTAGTCTTTTCTTCATTTATACAGCCAAAATCACAATATTAATTTCACACTAAATGTGACGTCTACTGACATTTATTTAAACTAATGGATATATTATTCTAGATTGATTATTATCTACCTTTAGATTATAAGTGTTTTCACTTTTGGTGTACAAAAATGGATGCCGCAAGGAGTATTAAAACTTGATAAAATATCCGCTTACTAAAATGTTCTTCCAGTGACTGGGATTATAACGAGAAAAATTAATTTTGTAATTGAAATATTCTAATTTGTCTCTAACTTCTATAACCATAATTTCTAGTTGCGTTGATGGCCAACCATTTTGTTGTTACTCCACTGCTGCAACCCGAGTTGATTTTCGTAAACGGCAAATGTGAATTTATTGAAAATCAAAAGATAAGTGCTTACTATAATTTTATACATAACCGAGTACATGGTGATTTTATAATTACAGTATAAGTGATATTGTTAGGAGATCAATTTACTAAAAAGTAATGGTACAATATCATATTATCGTTTCCGCGTAAAGGTGGCGCCATCTACTTTTTTATATCATAAATTAAAATATTTGTCATTTTCTAATGGATTCAATTTATATATCCATTATTTTTAAGAAACGTCAGTACACGTCACATTTAGTGTAAAATTAATATCTTGATTTTGGCTGAATAAATAAAGATAATACTACATGTCAGAGCTGGGCCGGATTCGAATCATTTAGGATTCGAATTCTGGAATCGAATCTTTTTAGAGGATTTAAAAGAGGCATTCGAATACTTTAGTTAAACTGGATTCGTGATCCGGATTCGTTACATTTTTTTAAGAGGATTCGTATTCGAATCCAAACGCGGGTGACTCGAATCCTCATAGAAGAATTCGAATATTTATAAAAGGATTCGAATACTTATAAAAGGATTCGAATACTTACAAAAGGATTTGAATCGTCAAAAATAATTCGAATTAATTGTGAGGATTAACATGAAAAATTTGTTTTGTATTTTTTTTAATTTCTCGTTAAATCACTGTTTAATACGCGTGGCGCATGAAGTAAAATTTCGAGTTTAGAAAAACCCCGTGAAAATTTGTATCGGGTCGCTGCGCGACTCTAGACAAATTTTCTACGCGGGGCTTTTCTAAACTCGAAATTTTACTTCATGCTTAGTCTGGGAGTGGACAACACTCGTTCTTAGAAGTTTCAAATTGAAGGATCACTTTAGATTACTAACTTTATTACCATTTTACAAAGGCTACAGCTCGAAGGACAAATCATGGTCTTCGGAGACTGAAGGACTACATGGAATCGAAGTTTTTTTACAATAAAACAACGAATATCTATAGGTTTACAGCATGCATAGGAAAGAAAACATCCAATTTTTAGTCTGGAAGTAGACAACACTCATTCTTAATTTCAAATTGAAGGATCACTCTAGATTACTAAGTTTATTACTATTTTACAAAGGCTACAGCATGAAGGACCAATCATGGTCTCCGGAGACCTAGAGCCTACAGGGAATCGAAGTTGTCTTACAAGAAACCAACGAATATCTGAAGGATTACAGCATGGATAGGAAAGAAAACATGAAATTTTAAAAAAAATATCGAAGTTGGGTTGGTTTTCAGTGCATTTTTAAATTCATTTTTATAAGCTTGGCGCATGAAGTAAAATTTCGAGTTTAGAAAAGCCCCGTGAAAATTTGTCTCGGGTCGCTGCGCGACCCTCGACAAATTTTCTACGCGGGGCTTTTCTAAACTCGAAATTTTACTTCATGCTTAGTCTGGGAGTGAAAATGCTCGTTGGAAACGTTAAACTGATTGCTTTGATAAGAACATTTTATGATTAATTTAATAAAATCATATGGCTTTTTTGTTGGTGTTTTGGTCAATTTGAATAAAATACCATGACTTTTCTCTGACTTTCCCGGTTTTATTGATAGTCAGTGAATTTTCTATTTACGTAATTTTCAGGCATTCGTCGATTTTATAATAGAGTTCGATTTGAAGTTTTGAACTAGTGTTTCCACTATCAGACTAAGCATGAAGTAAAATTTCGAGTTTAGAAAAGCCCCGCGTAGAAAATTTGTCGAGGGTCACGCAGCGACCCGAGACAAATTTTCACGGGGCTTTTCTAAACTCGAAATTTTACTCCATGCGCCACGCGTACAAGACACTGATTTGAAGTGAATTTCAAAAACACACAAATATTAGGTTTTCCAATAGGGATGATATGATCTGTCATTTATTTTTCATTGTATTCAGTAGTGTTTATAATTTCATCATGGAGAGATATACGCAAGAACAACGTTTACAAATTATTCAGTTTTATTATCAAAATAATCGTTCTCCAATTGCAACTTTATGTGCGCTTTTGCCATTTTATGGTCGTAATAATTGTCCAAGTGTGCTCGCTATTCGTCGAACTGTTGAAAATTGTGAGCGTACATTTTTTTTACATAATGTTAAAGTGCCAATAAGACAAAGAACCGCTCGATGTAATGCAAATATTGCTGCCGTTCAGTCAAGTGTTGCTAAAGACCACAATTTGTTGATTCCAAGACGTTCTCAACAATTGGGACTGTCTCAAACCACAACCTGGGGGATTTTGAAAGAGGATTTGGGTTTGCATCCGTATAAAATTGTTCTCACTCAAGAACTGAAGCCATTGGACCACCGTAAACGTCGTGAATTTGCTGATTTTGCCTTGGAACAACTTGAAAACGATAACGATTATTTTAAGAAAATCAGCTTCTCCGATGAGGCTCACTTTCACCTGAGTGGTGCGGTAAATAAACAAAACTGTCGATTCTTGTGCGAAGAAAATGCACAAATTATTCAAGGAAAACCATTACATTCACCTAAATTGACAGTTTGGTGTGGTTTTTGGTCTGGTGGAATCATCGGTCCGTACTTCTTTCGAAATGAAGATGGTAACACCGTTACTGTCAATGGAGAGCGGTATAGATCGATGATAACCAACTTTTTATGGCCGAAATTGGAAGAAGTTGATCTTGACAACATTTGGTTCCAACAAGACGGGGCTACGTGCCACACAGCAAATGCAACAATTGAATTATTGCGAGAAAAGTTTGGAGATTCGATTAATTCAAGAAATTGTGATATTGAATGGCCTCCAAGAAGTTGTGATTTAACACCATTAGACTATTTCTTGTGGGGTTATTTGAAGTCATTGGTCTTTCGAAATAAACCAGACTCTCTTCAAGCTTTACAAGTCCATATTGAACATGCCATTTATGACATACGACTTGATTTAGTGGAAAAAGTGCTCGAAAATTGGGTTCATCGAATTCGTTCCTGCAGAAGAAGTCGTGGAGGTCATTTGAATGAAGTTTTATTTAGAACTTAATTGTATCGATTGTACTTCACATTAAATAAAAAACATTTGAATTTCCTTAACAATAAGTGTGTCTTTTTTTAAAGAAATCATATCACTCTTATTGGAAAACCCTATACATCTTTAATCAGAGTCACACAGATATTTAGTCTGTTATCAACGATGTTAAGTGTTTATAATAAATAATTAGGTTTTGAATATTTTTGTTAAAACAACTGATAACAATATTTATATGGTAATGCTTGTTAAAAAATAATAAAATCAACTTTATTCCTAAACGATTTGTATTCGTGATTCGAAAAAAACAGGATTCGAATCTTTCATTCGAATCATATTTATCTCTTACGAATCCTTTATTCGAGTATTCGTGATTCGAATCATATTATCTGATTCGGATTCGTGATTGGAATCCTTTTCACGAAGATTCGTCCCAGCTCTGCTACATGTACACAATTTATACCTGTAATGTGCGTATTTACCCTAAAATACCAACCTATATAACCTCAAAATTGGAATTTAAAATACAATTTGCGGCTAAACGGTAAGTCTCCGAAAGAACTTTATCTTAACATTTGTGAGTGCTACACACGCTTACTCCTAGTTTCGCTAGCAAACTCTCAAAAGTCATAGTATTTCGTTCTGGAGAAATCCCCTACTTGCAAAGATAACATTATTTTCAAGTATTTCAAGCAAACTGCTAAGATAAATTATATAGAATACTTACTTTTTAAAATAAATATTTATTATCGGGGGCATCTTCTAAAAATTGATTGATCTGTTCTGGGCTAAAAATCTTCGATTTTTTGGTTTATAAGCTACCGATTGTTGTTTCAGGAACGCTTTTACTTTTGTGAATTTTGAAGTGTCAATATTATTTATTAGTTGTATGGCTGATTTCAACATTAAATATATCGTCCACAATGTTGACGGCTTAACAGTATTTGAAAGTTCTTTAATGTACGCAAGCATAACATTTTCACTCACATGTTTAACTTTGTTATTTGCACGACAATCTATACATCTTTTATAAGAAATTTCACATTTTTCTAGCGATTTTTAGGGAAGCAGTTCGTGCACAGTACTTTGGGCACTTTTTCTAATTTCTGGAGGGGTACACGAATCGCTATCACTCTTCATAGTTTTGATAAATGCAATTATGATGTTGAGAACCGACTAAAGCGTGTGACGGAATTTTTTGACGTTTACAAACATTCAGTCGAATCAGTTCGTGTTACCTTTAATCCGTTTAATAACTAGGAGGAGCGTTTTAAATTTCACGCGCCAAAACCTACAATTCTGATTGGCCGAGAGCGCGCCCATTTTACAATATGCTAATTACGACATTATTAGACGCAACAGCTGACATAACTTTAATTCGAAGCGTTACCGAGTTGCAATTTTGTCTGTTTCGTAATAACCTTTTGTGCGGTGTTTCTTTAGCATAGTTAAAAGTTAGTTTTGTTTATATTGTTGTGATGGATTATGGACCCAGTACAAACTCGGTGATAATATCACCTTCGCCTCCAAAAAATTATAAGAAGTTGGATTTGGGTCATTTATAACTGTCTGAAAAACAGTGCATAATAAATATGTATAAGCAGATGATAACAGATGATCCACATATGAAAATGACTGCTGTTGTATCAGACATTGTTGGTGCAGTAGGTGAGATATCAAATAGCATAAGAATATGCATCAAATAATAAAATGTTTAATTTTGAGGAGTTGTAAATTTCACTGTCTATCGTCCTATTAGCGAATATAAGAAATCCGGAGAGATTTGTAGCCCTAGACAGCTTAGAGGACATAATTACAAGTTTTGATGACGTAGTGAAGAGATCCGTGGATAGTTTTTTCTATAAAAATGTACAGCCAACTTTGAATAAAGTTTTAAAAAAAGTAAACGATCATGCAGGCATGCCGGAGATTATTATTCTTTATTGATGTTAATACAGTACAGTTTACTCAAGAAAATCGGATATGAATACAAATAATATAAGTATGAAACGTATATAAATAAAACTTGTAAATTATAAATAAAATAAAATAAAATAACAGTGCACGCATAATAGCCTTGCAGTTAAATATTTTTTTTTAAATTATAGACAGATTAAAATTATAAATAAATATACAAAACTACGCTTAACATTATTAAAACAGTTAAATGGTTAACAGATTAAAATTAAATATATATCATTTTTGTACATATTTCAAAAAATATGAACAAAAGAACAAAACAGGTTTAAACAGGTTAAATTATATGAAAAAATACATACATAAAATAAAATGATAATAAATTGTAAACAATGAACTGTCATTATGCCGTAACCCGACTAGATAGGAACTCCTTCCATGAGTAAAACGCATGGTTAAGTAAATTTTTTTTAATGCGCAACCTAAATTGTTTGAGTGGCAACGATTTTACTTCCGGTGACAGTGCATTGAAGAACTTGGGGGGCCAATAGTTTTTGGCGTTTTTCGATTTAGCCAGTCTTACCCGTTTTATAAAGATTTTGTCTTTATTGCGAGTATTATGGCTTTGAACCGATGCGACTGAGTTAAATTCTGTAACATTTTTTTTTAACATACAGAAATATGTATATGTATAAACTTGGTAAAGTATATATGCGCAGATTTTGGAAAATGACTCTACAGTCATCCCTGTATCCTAAGTTACCCACTATACGCACAGCTCTCCGCTGTAACTTAAACACACGCTGCCAACCAGGCGAATGTCCCCATGCTAATAGTCCATATGATAAAATGGAGTGGCATGTGACATAATAAGAAGCCTTCAAGAAGTATGTATATATAATAATTCATTTATTTCCAAGAAGAACATTCATGGGTGAGTCGACAGTGATGTTGAGCCAATTAACTTAATAATAGCATAATATAGGACGTACAATAATAGTAATGTAAATATAGAATGAAAGTAATGTAGTTATAAATTATAACACATGCTTCACAAAAAATAAACTTATAACTAGGTGAACAGATTAAAATATTTGTAAATCTAAGATATAGTAACACTCACAAGTTCTAAAATAGATAAAACTTATAGCTAATAAATATGTGTAGAGATAAAATACAGTAAAAAATAAATTAACTTATAACTAACAATACAGATTAAAATATTTTTATAAATAGAGACATAACACAGAATGCAAGAATTGTAAGCGATGAAACCACCAGTATCTATGCATTGTCACTGCAGTATCTAATATATTCATCTATTGTATAGAAGCTCTGTTCGAGGATGAGTTTTAGCTGTTTTATTAGGTTTTTGGTAGGCAGTACTTTGAGGCAACGAGGTAAGTTATTGTATAGTTTGATAGGTTGTACCACACAGGAATGCGTTACATAGCTATGTTTGTGCTTCGGAATTGTAATATTTTGGTTTCTGACATTGTATGAGTGTGTATTTTGATTTATATTAAATAGATGCATATTATTTGTTATAAATTTAATAGATTCGAATATATACAGGCTGATCAGTGGCATGATCTTGAGTGTCTTAAACAACTCGCGGCAGCATGTATTTGGCTTCTTATTGCACATTGCCCGAATTAGCCGTTTTTGCATTACAAACACTCTTAGAACATTCGTCTGTGTAGTACAACGCCAAAACACAATGCCATATATTAACCGTGATTGACAATATGCCATGTATACCAACCTGGCAGCTTCTTGGTTAATGTCGATTAGATATGCATATTTTGAGATTGTTGAGCAGATTTTGTTTATATGGGTATCCCATTTCATGTCATTTTGTATCTCTATTCCTAAGAACTTGACGTTTTTGGTTATATTTATCTTCTCACCATTTAAGGACACATTTGCTGCGCCCATTGACGCTTTAATGTTCATGACATACGTCTTTGATGTGTTTTCCAATAAATTGTTAGACTCGAGCCATGCACTTAGTTGTACTAAAATGACTTCTGCTGCTATATTTAGCTCATTTAAGGATTTATCTTTTAAGCATAAAGTCGTGTCATCAGCGAACATTTTGATGTGAGCATTTATCGTCGAGGGCATATCGTTAATAAATAATAGAAATTAAAGCGGACCCAAAATGCTTCCTTGAGGCACACCAACTGCCGGGCAAACATCCGTTGACTTATATTGCCTATCATTTATATTTACAGATGTTTCCTATTGTGTAAATACGATGATATGAGTTGATAACAGTTCCCTCGCAAACCATAGCTTGACATTTTATCTAGCAATCGAAAGCTTTTGTTAAGTCTAAATAGATGGAATACACCTTTGTATTATTATCTAGGTTACTGAGTATGAATTCTAGTAGGAAATTATATATGGCATGGCTTGTTGTGAGACCTTCCCTAAAGCCATATTGTTGTTTGCACAATACATTATGGTTATTAATGTAAAGTATTATTCTATTATAAATCACCCTTTTAAATATTTTTGAAAATATAGGTAGTATTGATATAGGTCTGTAATTACCTATATTGTGCGTATCCCCTTTTTTTATGAACAAGTGTTATACGTCCTGTTTTTAGTATAGAAGGAAATACACCTTCAGACAAGGACATGTTAATTGATTCTGTTAAGGGTTCTATTATAAAAGGCGCCGTATGTTTAATGAGAATTGAGGATATATCATCAATATCTTTAGAATATGTTGGTTTTATATTTTCTATTATATTACGAATCTCATTTTTTGAAGCTGGATAAAGAAAAATCGAACTTGTTACTTTACTTTCAGAACATGGTTCGTGGAATGGAAGTGTGTTTATTGTATTTCCGGCTGTACTGAAATATTCATTAATTTTATCAGCTATACCCTGTGGATCCTCTATTTTTGTGTTTCCATCGTAAACAAATCCTATAGATTGATTCCTGTGGTTAGTATCTCCTTGATGTTTATATTTGATTATATTCCATAATTCTTTGGATTTATTATGTGAATTTGTGATGAGGATTGAGTTATGATTTCTAATTTGTTCTTGTAGTGATGTTTTATATTGTTTTTTCACTAATTGATATTTATTGTAAATATCTGAGCTGTTTCTACGAAGATATAGCTGATAATAGAATTCAATTTCTTTTTTTCTTCGTTTTAGGTCAACTGTAAACCACGATTTCCTTGTTCTAAAATGGTTGATTATTTTAGTTTTAACGGGACAATTCTTGTTATATAGTTCTAAAAATGAATTATAAAACAGATTAAAAAACGTTTCGCAATCATTACAATGGAGAAGCAAGTTACTCCAATTTATATTGTTTAAGTCGGTATTCATTCTGTTAAGTGTTTTTGTATTAATAATTCTAGTTGTTATAGACTTTGTATCTTTCTTTATACAACCCCAAAATGATAGTTTTTGTCCTTGGTGGCCCGACAGGTTAGTGTTAATTGTTTCTGATTTTACGTATTGTGTGTTAGTTAAAATATTATCAATGCAGGACTTACTCTTATTTGTTATTCGTGTTTCCGTATTGATAGTAAATTGCAAATTATAGGACGCTACCAAGTTTCTAAACATAACAGTTTTATATTCCTCTGTTTTCATTAAATCCACATTAAAGTCACCCCCAATAATAACATTAGATTTTTCCAATATGATTAGTTTATGAAGGATATTCTCAAATACATTTAAAAAGTCATTAAAATCACCACTGGGAGCGCGATAAATACATATGATGACTATTTTCTGTTTTGATTTCAAAACTAATTCTGCACACGCAATTTCTATTGTAATTTGCCTAGAAAAGGCTGTAATGTCTGGTCTATTGGTCGCTTTTATACTACCTTTGGTAAAAATTGATGCGCCTCCATGCCTGATGTCCGTACGTTTATAAATAGAAATTGGTTCAAAGTTTCTGATGGCAGGGAATATTTCACACTCAGTAACCCTATGTTCTGTACCTAAAAATACATCTATATTTAATTCATGTAACATAACGTCTATTTGGTTTATTTTATTTTTTATGGATTGGACATTATTATGAAAAACTGAAGATACACTTTGGGACAGATTACGCAACAAAAATATGTTTGTAGATAATCTTTTCGCCAGGTTGTCACTATGCACATGCCACCTCATTGAACAATCTAGATGCACACCCATAAATTTGGCTGATGGCGGCATAGGTGATGTATGCTTTTTTAGAGTGAAAAGCATGTGAACTGTTTTAGAGTGGTATAGTAGCAACTTGTTGCTACTAAACCATTCCTTACATTTATTATTAGCTGAAATGCTTTTCTGCTTTGCTTCATCTAGACTACTAGGGCGATTAATTAACGTGGTGTCATCTGCATATATTACTTTAAAGGAATTATCGACATAATTTGGTAAATCGTTAATATATATAATGAATAAAAGTGGTCCCAGAATAAAGCCTTGTGGGACACCATACTTAATAGGCAGATTGTGTTTTATTAAATAAATATGATTTTATTAAGTTACTGCTAGGTTCATCAAAACCATAGCGCTTTAATTTTCCGATTAAAATGTCTTGATTTACACAATCGAACGCCCTGCTTAGATCTACAAACGTTGTTATTGCAAAGTCCCCCTCTTCGTATGACGACAGTAATTCATCTAGCAAAGATATTATGGCATCAGTTGTCGATTTGCCGCCACAAAAACCAAATTGTGAATTGTTAAATATATTGTTATGTTCAAAATATTCTTTAATTTGCAACAATAGAATTTTTTCGGAGACTTTCGAGAATACCGGGAGGATAGAAATCAGCCTGTAATTAAGAGGATTATTTACTAATACAAGAATTTATGATATTTGTTAGAGGAGATATAACAGATTCTTTACATGACTTTAATAAATCAGTAGATAGTCCATTTATGTCCTAGTTTTACTACACTTAATACTATTTGTGGCATCTCTGATATCAATGCAAGATATTAGTTTAACCACAGAGGAAAGAATAATCAGAGTAATCACGCCTGTAACTCGGAATCCACAGTTTGCATAGTGTAGCCATCTCTGAGGCAATTATCAAAACATCCACCTATTAAAACCTTTAACCAAAACAGTTTCCTGTAATTTTGATGGCGATTTAAGGCACAAAAACATATGTTAAAAGATGATTCGTTCATTGGAATGTTAATGTAAACATAAATATACTCATATTTCAATAGACCCATACACAAATTTACTGCTGATTGACAGATGTGAAATAAAAACATTATTGTTTTATTGCGTTCAGTTTATAGATAATTTGATCTTTTATATCTCCACTAATATATAGCCACAGAGTAAACAATAATATTGATTCCTCTGCGATTAAGCAAAGTTGTCCGCCACCGCCGAGGTATTACCTGAGAACTAATTATGTCAATCAGGCACGGATCCATGGGGGGGTAACTGGGGGAGATTATAATATAATATTTGAAAAATAAAAACGTGTATTTTGAACGGTTTATTTTATTATTATCGGTGTTCATGAGGGAACAAGAGTGATTAAAAAGAGTACGTTTTTTAAACATCTCATTAAATCAGTGTATTATACGCGTGGCGCATGAAGTAAAATCGAGTTTAGAAACGCCTGAAAATTTGGATATTTTGTTTATTGTATAATCAAATTTAATAAATAAAATTGATGATTATTTAATACATATATTGTCTTTGGAATTAACGCCTACAATTTAGTGTTCCTATATAAATATTCTTGTAATGAAAAATATTAAAATTAAGTAAGTATGTAATATTTAAGTACACATTTTCCGACTTTCTATTGTTTATAAAAGTTCAATTTGAGGCTATAAACAAGTGTTTTCTACTACCTGGTTAAGCATGAAGTAAAATTTCGAGTTTAGAAAAGCGTGAAAATTTGGATTTGCAGGGAGGCAAACACTGAAATGCTTTTTGTATTATTTTCAAGTTTAAAATTGACATTTAAACGAATTCCATAAAGGTTTACTAAATTTTAAAAAAAGTTAAATAATCTATACAGGGTGTCCCGATTAAGCAGCCCATGCATGGGTATCTTCTAAATGGTAAGAGATAGAGATTTGGTTAAAGGGGAGAAAATATGCAGGACGATGAGTACTAGCTATATCCGTTATATAATTAACAAAACAGTTGAATGATAGAAGGATAATATTTTGACATTATTAGGGCACTTTTTTATGCTTTTTAATAATATGTAGTCAGATTTATCATAAAGCAAATATTTTCCAATATATGCATACTAACTTCATTTTTTTATATGGGCGTCAAAGTTGGCCATGAGCTAATTTTACAGAATTTTAATTCTCTTTAATTTGGTATATCATATGATATGTTTATTTTTTCAAAAACAAATAACGCTTTATGTTAGTATTGTTATTGTTATTATTTCATTTATTTTGGTATATTCATAGCCAACTTCAAATACTATGAAAATATCGTCCAGTTTTCCTATTAATGAAAACAAACCTACCATATGAAACATCAAATTAAAAAATAAATGTCTACAAAATTATATCATGGCCTGCCGCCTACGCCACGACACTTCATGGCCTATCGGTGTTATAACCAACAATAATTATCTAAAAAAACACTATTTTTAAATAACTCCTAAACTAAGAGTGCTATGATAAAAAGTGAATATACAATATATCTTCATTTTTTATTGTATACAATGTTTATTTGAAACATTTTTTAGTTTTTTGAATATCTGGAAAAAACTAAAAAAACGCTAAGAGTAAAGTACCACTTCCGGTTTTCCTTTTGAAAAAAAATAAGTTTTAAGTTTCATCTCGATATCTCCAGCGGTTTTTGCTCTATATCGTTCTATCATCAATAATAACCAAGTTATAAAGGAAAATAAAAAAATCGCAAAAATCAGTTTTCTCGCAATGTGCTCTGATGGTTCAACTTTTTTGTTAATTTAACACCGGGTAAGGTTGGTACTCATCGTCTTGCATATTTTCTACCATTTAACAGATCTGTATCTTTTGCCGTTTAGAAGATACACATACATGGACTGCTTAACCGGGACACCCTGTATATTGAAACTATTTTTCAATCGTAAGTATATATGCGTCTTGAAACGGACATACTGTAATTTCTTTATAGAGAGCAATGAATTATATTTTTATCACAACTTTTATCGATTTATTTAATATAGTTACATTTTTTAGTAAAAATAATGCATCGTACGACTGTTTCGAAACCCATAAATCTACTGATAATTTGGTTTAAAGTGTTCGTTTTCAAGTGTTCACTCGCCCCACAGATGATCTAAAAAAAACAGTCCAAATTCGTACCCTTCTTATCTGCCTTTGTCCTTAAGCCCTAGAAATCAATTACTAAGGATGTAAAAAATACATAGAAAAATATTTGTAAAAGTACCCTCTTCTAAGTACTTATAGGAAATCGTCAGTGAGAAATATTTCAAGAAAAATAATCAGTATGTTTTTCGCTCTCCAGTGTGCACGTTAACGGTTTCTAATTTTATACGGACAAACTATAATTTAATTAAGTATAGTGAACATTTAGTGTTTTTACATAATAGTTGTAGTTCTAGTGATATTTAGTTGTAAAAATATGGCTAATTATTTAAAATGCGCCTATCGTGATTGTGGCGCGAGGAAAACCGAGGATGTACACTTCGTTACATTTCCTGTAAATAATAGCGAAAGATGTGATCATTGGTTAGAAAATTGTGGTAATATGGATCTCTTTATTTTGTCCGAAAAGAAACTTTTTTTAAAGCGCCTGTGTAATTGTAACGTGACTTTCTGATTTCAACCAATTTTACTTTATGGTTGACAGATCGTTACTAGTTCTTTGATTTTGTTTCCTTGGGTTGGTTGTGAAAGGCTTTGAATCCGATCAGTGAAACTCGGTGTTTTCGCGATTGCAACTTAACACTTTATTTTTAAACTACATTAATTTTTACAAGTTTAGGTTGTAGACTAGAAGTCGCGGTATAGAAATATAATATGTTAAGATTTTCGTTAGTGTTCGTTTTCGAAGAGCTGATTAATGTCTGCCTTTAAGAAGTGAGGTTGCTCTCCTCGACACCGACACAACCCCACTACTTTCAATGATAACGATAATATTAAAATCTAATTAGCAGCACGCATAACGTTGGGGAGCCAAAGTTTAGAAAGTAGAAGACAATAATATTTACTTTATTATGATGAGATTGGAATTGGGCCTTAATGGTATTTACTAGTTATGAAAGAGAAACGTGAAAAATATTTAAGTTAGAACTAATGAGCTATTTGCTGTTCCCAATGTTATCTATGCGACGAAATAATCTATTATCTAATGTGTTTATAAAGAGTAAGAGAATGAAATATAAGTAAGAGTAATAATAATAATAATAGTGATTATTATTATTATTATGAAATGTATTGGGGTACATTACACTCCCCCCCTTAAAGAAAAAAAAAAAGAAATGGTGTAAGAATTAAGGTATTATCTTTTTTTTTTTTTTTTTTAAAGAAGAAATTATTCTAAAACAGTTTATTGTTCCGATGCTGCATGTTCGTTGCGAAAATGTTCTAAATCGCGCACAATTCACTATCACAAAACATATAAATATAAATTGGTAAACACGAGTTCATAATGTATATCGAACAAACTTAATATAAGGGAATTATCATTAACTAATTACTTAACTAAGGTTTATTAATAAAATTGGTAAAAATATAATCTAATTATTTTCTCTATAACGTGCTATCAGTCTCTGGCTACGTCGGGGTTCTGCGTTAACTTCCATCTGAATTTGATTAGCAATTTCCAGTATATTAGCTTGAATACCATTACCGTTTTCCAATCTATTCATTTGGATTGGTGGTGTACGAGTACGTCGTCTATTAACTCGATTTCTCATTGCAAAGTGTATTTTTTTTAAAAGTTTATATGAAATGAGAGATAATATTATTAAAGAAATTCCTTAAGCGAGGTATGAGGGTGAAATATTAAGAAATTCATTTTTTGAAATTTTCTTAGATAATTGTACTATATCATCTAACTTGTGACTAGCAGTAATTAGATTTGTTGAATCTACATGCGTTACGGGGATGGGTATGAGGTGAGTTATATTCAATTTGCTTATTTTATCACAACAGGGTTCGTTGAGTATATTGAATGAAGGTATTACAAAAGATAGCATGCTTTCATAATTATTACTAGACGAACTTAAGGTAATAGTGCCTGTATACACTTTGCAATTTGGAGATAGAGTGAGTACTCCTGTATTTTTTAAAGGGATATCAATTGCTGGTGAACCTCTACATGTAAGAGTTACTGATTGTTCTCTGGGGAAAATATAAATCCACGAATTTTTTTGTTCGAGCTTAGTCCAGTATTGTGTTGACAATTTTATTACTCTAGTATCGCAAAGTTGTGAAATATTAGAATATAATAAAATGTTAGACTCACAGTTTGGTTGTAATGGGTTTTGTTTCAGTGGTTGATTTTTGAAACAGATATATTTCTCAGGTAGCTTATGGCAATTATTTAAATCATTAAACGTGATATAAGTGAATTTGTTCAGTGACATCGCTATGTAATTTGAGGAGGGCTGAATAAATACAAACGTTGAATTATCGTGAGAAGTCGGTAGAGGCGAAATTTTATAAAACGTATATGATGCTTGGGAGATTAATGGATTGGATATTATAAAAATTATTCTATTATCTTTATAGAAAACAGTTAGTGAGGCCACTTGCAATAGGTGGACTGCATTTTCCCTAGTCAAAGGAAGGGCATAAGAAGTTGATATCGGTAAATGCTGTAAAGTTGATGAGAGTTCTGTAATAAATTGTTCAGGGCTCAATATAAATGGGTGAAGAATGTTAGATTTTGCGAAAAGGATAGCGTTTATTAGTGTGGAATATTGTTGGTTGAGTTCGTTAGTCATTAATGTTAATAGAGTCACGTGATCTTCTATTTCGTACTTCATTTGTAAATGGTGAAGTTTTTCTGAGTTGTTGGAAGTGACGTTCTCAAGTAATTCAAAATTTTTGTTGATACGAATTTCGTTGTGATTTAAATTTGAAATTGTGTCATTAAAATTAGTGATTGTTGATTTGACGATCTTTGCTTGGTCCTGTATAAGGTCAACTAGAGCATTATCTTTGTTGTTAATGTTATTTATCAAAGTGTCGTATCGCTCAGCATCATCTTGATCTAACGTTCCAAATATAGTTTTGAAAACTGATCCACCGATATTTAACCATGCACGTTTTTGAATATTACCTATTATTTGCCGCATATACTTATCTTTAGAATATATTGGAGGAATTAATTGTTTTAATACGACTAATGTACGATTACAACTAGGATAAGTAGAGAAAACTTTACTGTTTTGACAATAATTTTCTGTCTTATGCAGATAATTATCGATAGTGTTCAACTTTTCTGCAAAAGCCGATATATCTAGATAGGTAATTATTTTCCAATGGTCTTCATACAGGCTGACGGTAGGCATTGGCTCGAAATAAAGTCCCGCAGCGCTCTCGATTGGTTTGGTTTTATAGTCAGCTGATAAAACGCTGGCTAGTGAGATGACGAGGCTGGAACAAATGCGCGTTTTAGTCTATTTGTATGTACTATGTGTTCTTTATTTCCGATTTTAATTGTATAATTTACTTTAGAGTTTACTTTGACTATTTCGTAAGGTCCGTTATATCTAGGAGCGAGTTTCTTAGATGTGCTAGGTTTTGTGTGATTATTTTCCAAATAAACTAGATCACCAATTTGAAAATTTACATGTTTTGAGGATTTATCATAGTAGCATTTGTTGGTAATTTTTGATTGTTTAATATGCTTCCTGGCAATTTCGTGTGATTTTTGAAATCTAAGTTTTAGTTCGTCGATATAATCGTCGTAAGTATATTTAAATTCAGGGTGTCTTGTTATACTTGATGGAGTCTCTGGTTTATAACCGAATATTAGCTCAAATGGTGTAAATTTGGTAGTTGAGTGTACATTTGTGTTGTACGAGAACATGGCAAAGTCTAAAAAGTTTTCCCAGTCCGATTGATCTTTAATATAATGTTTTAAATAATCCGCCAGAGTGAGATGGCTTCTTTCTAGAGCACCATTAGTTTGGGGGTGATATGCTGTCGATGTAAAATGTTTTATTTGAAATAATTTAGAGACTTGTCGCATCAAATTAGACGTGAATTCCGGCCCATTGTCAGTTAATATACTTTTTGGGATTCCAAATTTGCAAATAAAATTTTTGACAAGTACTTGAGCGACTGTGGAAGCTTCGTGATTGGGTATGGCAAAAGCTAGTGAAAATTTGCTTAAATCGTCCTGGAGAGTCAAAATGAATCGATTTCCTTGTTCTGAGATTGGCAGTGGACCTACAATGTCCAAAAATATTTTTTCCAATGGTCTACGAGAGGTTGTAGTCAACTCCATAGGAGCTCGATTTTTCCTACGTACTAGTTTTTTTCTTTGGCAAGATTTGCATTGTTGTATATATTTTTTGATATCTATCTTCATAGTCTTCCAATAAAAATGTTGTTTTATTTTCCGGTATGTTTTATGAAACCCTACATGACCGGACCCGGGGAGGTCATGATTTTCCTTTAAAATAGTAGGTATATCATCAGGAAGAGGCGTGATTATCATATCGAGATATATATGGATAGTTATATTAGTGGATTTAAATATGTATCTTAAAATTGATCGAATTTTATGCCATTCTAATTTATCATAAACTGATTTAATTTTAGTCATACTGATTTCAGTTATATTATTTTCCATCAAGTAATTTTTTAACAAGGTAAATATGTTGTAAATATCTTCATACGTAGTTTGTTCCCAATAGTGCTCTTTGTAAATAAGATATATCATGTGATTATTATTTTCTTTAAATGTATGAATACTGGGTACCGATAATTCTTTTAACCGCAACTGGCTTAAGTGGTAAAAACTATTTTTGATTTCTTTTGATAAATTATTCGTTTCTTCCAAATCTGCTGGGATTAGGGTAGTTTTACTATTACGTGATGAGCTGATGCTAGTTTCGTGTTCCTCTATATTGTTAGCTGCGATAATTGTTGTTTCCAGTTTTTTCAAAAAGTCTTTATATGATTGTTGTTCTAAATTGCTTTGATCAGAATTTGTTTGTGATTCGGGTGATTCTGATTCGTTGAGTTCGGATATGACGTTTTTAATGAGGGGCTCAAAATGATCATTGTGATGTCGCAAATGAATTTTATTGTGATTGCTTCCAAAAACGAAAAATTGGCAATTACTGGTGTGAACGCATATAGTAATATTAAGAGTTAATGCTGCGATCTTGATTACATCGTCGCATGCCCATGCATTAGGAGTTGTAAGACATCGTTTTGCTTCGTTTGAAGAGAGACAATTCTCTAAATGTTTGGAATTTACGAGTGTGGTTTTAAGCATTTCTACGTCACCAAGGTCGGGCAACAATGTGATCAGAGAATGATAAAAACAGTTCCCATCGGCTGGTACCACTTGGGTAACCAACTTTAGATCAGGTTCAATACAAACTGAAGAAACATTATAATTGCTTATGTGAGATAAATCAGGCATAGAGAGTGAGGTATGTTTAAAAGTATTATTTGTTTGTGAAATCGGGGAGATTGAAGAGTTCTGTACATTTGATAAGGTATATACATGGTTACTTTCAGATATTTTTAAATTTTCAGTTGAATTATCGAGAGATGTATTGTTATTGGGAATAAATATTGTTATTTCGAATTTACTTTGAAATATGTAACTGATCATTTCTCGAACAACTTCAAAATTTAGCTTGTCTAATCCGCAACCTAGTTTAGGCATGGCTAGTTTAAATATGTTATTGTTTTCACAGAATATTTTCAAACTAACTAGACATTTAAACAAATCGCAATAGCTGGGTTTATCGTAGTAATTCGTTTTAGTTATTAGATAAAACAAAAACCGTTTACCAATATTTAAAAACGCAAAGGAATGTAACTTGGCGTTCTGAGCTTTAAGATCATCGACTTTTCCGAATCTCTCTTTGAATTCCAAAGCTATACCCTGTCCCATATTAAGATCTTGACTAACGCAGTGACATAAAGAAAACTCATCGTCAGCGCTAAACAAATTGCCATGGGAAACAGTAATATTATTGTTCACTATTTCGTTTTCCTCTTTAAATTTCAAGAAATCTTGGTAATTGTTATGAGTCTTTATTCTACTTAAAGCGTCTGCGTTCTTGTTAATTCTTCCGGGTTTATATTCCACATAATACTCGTATTCCTCTAACGTTAGTCTCCAACGTAACAAACGCGAACTAGGGTCTTTGACATTGCTTAGATACCTTAATGCAATATGGTCTGTGATTATTTTGAACTTCCGTCCAAATAAATATGGCCTAAAGAATTTAACACCTGAGACAATTGCGAGGAGTTCTTTTGACGATACGTCATAATTTTGTTCCGCTTTATTGAGGGTTCTGCTATAATAAGCAACTGGGAGATTTCTTTCTTTGGGTCCCTGTGATAAAACAGCTCCCACTGCGTAGTTTGATGCGTCTGTTGTTAAAACAAATTCTTCTTCAAAATTAGGAAATTGTAAAACCGGTTTACTGCACAGAGACAATTTTAAAGTTTCAAATGCATCTTGTTGAAGACTCGTCCATAAAAATTTTGTGTTCTTTTTAAGCAATTTTGTCAGAGGTTGTGAGAGTTTACTGAAGTTAGGGACGAATCTTCTATAATAACCGGCGAGTCCTAAGAACGATTTTATTTCTTTCGGATTTCGGGGAACTGGAAAATTTTCAACACAAGATGTTTTCTTAGGGTCTGGCTGGACTCCATTTTCAGTAATTAAGTGGCCCAGGTAAACGACTTCGTGTCTGAGAAATTGACACTTTTTAGGTTCAATTATTAGATTGAATTTATCGAGCCTATGGAAAACTTGTCGTAGTTTTTTCATGTGGTTTTGTAAACTATCGGAAAATATTACAATATCGTCCAGATAGACGAAACATCTATGATTGTTTTGCAATCCAGATAATGCTACGTTCATTAGCCTCTGAAAAGTAGCGGGGGCGTTTTTTAAACCGAACGGCATTCGGTTGAATTCAAAGTGCCCTCTTGGAACACTGAAGGCCGTCTTAGGGGAATCATTCGGGTGCATTTTAATTTGGTGGAATCCCGAAGTAAGGTCGAGGGTAGTGAAGTATTTAGCACTTCCTAATTCATCTAAAATTTCCTCGATGTTCGGTAACGGATATGCGTCTCCGATGGTCACCTCGTTTAGCTTCCGATAATCTATTACCAGGCGCCATTTTTTATTGCCTTCTGGGTCGGTTTTCTTCGGGACAACCCACACAGGTGAATTCCAAGGGCTTTGAGATTGTTTTATTATATTTTGTTTAAGCATTGAATCGATTTGTTCATCGACAACTGGTTTTAAAGCATGCGGATATCTATAAGATTTCGCGTTTATTGGAATATTCGTACTCGTTCTAATTTCGTGATGGATTACATCAGTTGTTGATAATGAATCATTTTCTAGGAAAAATATGTGATTGTATTCGAGACATAGATCTTTCAACATTTCATACTCTTCAGAATTTAGGTGTTCAGTTTGTAGAGTCACTAGTAACGTTGAAAGTCTATCTTTATTTGTGTTTGAGTACTCACTTCCTGGAGTTAGTTTCAAATTTCTAACTGAATTGTTATTAGTTAAAGGCTCAAGAGTAACACTTATGTTGTCTAAAATAATATCGTGATCTGACATATTTAATACTGTTGTAATTGCCTTCTTATTGTTTACTGTAACAGCGCTTCTACTAAGAAATACATATTTTTGAATTTCAATATTATTTAAAATGCCTTCGTTAATTTCAGGATTAGTAATAGCAACTGAAACAACCGTTTCGTGGCGAGCTTTAAGGATGACTTTATCTTGAAATGCATTTTCTTTGTTAGTAGTATTTGTGTCAAACTTACAACGATGTTTTGTGTTAGCATTATTATAATTATTGTTAATGTTCTGGCTAGATGGTATAAATTTATTTGTATATGAATAATTCGAATTTTCTTTTAATTGATTGGTATCGTTGTTAATAGTATTAGTTTTATTATTGGAAGATTTAATATTATTAAATGAATAATTGGAATCAGTAACTCCATTATTAAAGTTCATTTTATTCGTTAACGACGTTTCCTTTGAATTAGAATGAATTTCTTTATTGCATCGATTTTCGGAATCGATCAACTTTGAATTTGAATTTTCATGTCTGATTATATTAGAGCCTTTATTAGCTTGGATAGATAAAGGGAGATTTGTCCGCATATCTTTATTATTTGAAGAATTATGATAATTTTTAGTAACTTGATTTTTCCTTGATGTTTTTTCCTTAATGATGTTGTTATGTTTCTTACGTTCATAATGATTACGAAATTTATTAACACTATCATTACTCGAATGATCCGAGAAATTTAATGATGAATTTGTTAATTGTTTATTATCATGATCAGAGGTTCCGCTTGAATTACAATTATCATCACTCGAATGATCCGAGGGAATTGATGACGAATTTAAAGATCGTTGTATCACATATAAAGGTATGAAGTTATTTCCGATAAAGAGTTTGTTTTCTGAGTAACAGATTTTGCTCTTTACTTTTTGTAAGAAATCATTACCCAGAATTCCATCTTGGTGTATCGGAAATGAGTCAGGGACAACATGAAATGTGTGCGAAATGACTTGATCATTAATATAAATATTAAAGTTGCAGAAACATTTAGTTTTAAATGGATTATCGCTAGTGTTTATACCTTGCAAGATGATTTTTTTGTTAAGGTGGCATACAACGTCCAATTTTAATTTTGATTTCTTAATTAAAGAAATTTCGGAGTCGGTATCTAATAAAAATGAACAATCTTTAATTAATTCCTTTATATTTAAAATGGTATATGTTGAAGAAGCTAACAGGTTTAATGTAAAAATGCGGCCAGTATTGTTAAATCCCGAGGTGTGGCCTCCAACTCGGTCGACGTTAAGTTTAAAGAAGCTGAATTTCTTAAATTTTCTGAGTTAGAATTATTTGTAATACGTTGACTTTGAAAATGTTCGGAGTTTGGATTTCTACGGTAACCCTGAGCTGGTCTGTGAGAATTTTCGTTTTGGGGCTCGGGGTGACTGTTTGAAAAAGTATTTTGCGAATAATTTCTATACGAGTTATTTTGTCGAAAATGTTGATTTCGCCTCTTACGACATTCATTTATGGAATGACCGGGTTTCTTACAATAGTTGCATGTTATCACCGAATTAACACTTTCGTGGGGGACATAGCGGTTAGAGGAGTTTGAACTTAAACTAGTGCTTTGAAAATTAAATTGATCTTCATTATTAGCAAATAATATAGCCTCTTCTAGGGACTTAGGGTTCTTAGTCCGCACAATAAAATTTAAAGGGTTTTTTAGTCCAGAAAGAAATAAATGAAGAACCTGTTCATTTATCAAATTTAATTGACCTTTGCGGACCTCTGCACTTAAAGTCCCATCAATAGTTTTAGTAAAATTTGAGCGACAACGTTCAACACGAGAAATATAGTCATGAACTGATTCACTTGGTTTTTGTTTACAAGTATTTAATTCGGCTAATATGCTACTGAAATTGGCCCTAGGAGAAAAATTATCTCTTAGAAAATGTTTTAATTCATCCCATGTGTCGAGTTCTCTATTAAAAGTACGTGCAGCAGTATCACCTTGCAATTTACTCTTAATGGCAACTAACAAATTAGGTTTTTGGTCATCGCTAACCATATTCATTGCGTGATTACATCTAGTGATAAAACTTTCTAGATCATTATGTTTTGATGTATTAGAGTATTCAAAATATACATCAGCTAAAGTAGAAAATGCAAAATTAAGCATAAATATGTCATTATTGGTAGCCATTATTATTATAATTTAATATTAATCGAGACTGATAGAAAAAATAGAGACAATAATCGAAAAGAGAGAGATAAGAGAAAAAAAAATCCGATATTTGGTATGACGATTAAATAATATTCCCTTATATAATGATATTCGACTTACATTAATATTGATGCGCGCATGTTTTCTTGCGGGTTAAAGCTGCAAATGGATGTCCAGGCTCTTGTACTCCGGGCGGGTGCTGCTTCGATGTGGTTACTAAAGGGCTTTTCTCGGAATAGCTCTTTACGTGGTTCGATGTAGTTCTGATCTTCAGCTGGATGCTCTTTCACAATCAATTTAATTACAAGGAAATTCTACCGACTGCGCCAATTTTGTAACGTGACTTTCTGATTTCAACCAATTTTACTTTATGGTTGACAGATCGTTACTAGTTCTTTGATTTTGTTTCCTTGGGTTGGTTGTGAAAGGCTTTGAATCCGATCAGTGAAACTCGGTGTTTTCGCGATTGCAACTTAACACTTTATTTTTAAACTACAATAATTTTTACAAGTTTAGGTTGTAGACTAGAAGTCGCGGTATAGAAATATAATATGTTAAGATTTTCGTTAGTGTTCGTTTTCGAAGAGCTGATTAATGTCTGCCTTTAAGAAGTGAGGTTGCTCTCCTCGACACCGACACAACCCCACTACTTTCAATGATAACGATAATATTAAAATCTAATTAGCAGCACGCATAACGTTGGGGAGCCAAAGTTTAGAAAGTAGAAGACAATAATATTTACTTTATTATGATGAGATTGGAATTGGGCCTTAATGGTATTTACTAGTTATGAAAGAGAAACGTGAAAAATATTTAAGTTAGAACTAATGAGCTATTTGCTGTTCCCAATGTTATCTATGCGACGAAATAATCTATTATCTAATGTGTTTATAAAGAGTAAGAGAATGAAATATAAGTAAGAGTAATAATAATAATAATAGTGATTATTATTATTATTATGAAATGTATTGGGGTACATTACATAATAAACATTTTCGAGCAAGTGATTTTACAAATTACCAACAAAATAGACTGTAAAATCAGCAATTCCAAAACCATTTGACATAGTATTTAGTGATTCGGATTCCGATTTAGAAGTGTTAAAGCCCATTCACATGTACACCCGAAAATTGGAAGAGGATTTGTCATCTACATCCAAAGAAGTAAGGTTTTTAACCCCAAAAATAAACAAAAATTTTAATATATGACATAATAATTTACTTTTTTTATATATCATATCCTTATATATTCGTATACTCTGTACATTTGCGGACATTCGTTGATTCTATAAAAGAGTCTAATTTAAAATTCGAACGAGTGTTTTCAATCCCAGGCTAAGCATGAAGTAAAATTTCGAGTTTAGAAAAGCCCCGCGTAGAAAATTTGTCAAGGGTCGCGCTAGCGACCCGAGACAAATTTTCACGGGGCTTTTCTAAACTCGAAATTTTACTTCATGCACCACACGTATAAAACACTGACATATTGTAAAATTCAAAAATACTAGCCTTTATTTTGTTCGGTTGATTGACAAATTATATTGAATACTAAATTTTATTTATAAAATCTTGGCAAAAACTTGAAACCTGTTACAACATTTCAAAAGAAGTGGATTAATAAGAAATCGTGGAAATTACTGAAAAACCTATTTAAAAAATCTATAAATATAAAACATGGATTTGTGTGAGTGTTTTCCACTCCCCGATTAAGCATGAAGTAAAACTTTGAGTTTAAAAAACCCTGAACATTTGGATTTGGCGGCACGAGCGAAGCGAGTTCAGGCTTTTCTAAACTCGAAATTTTACTTCGTGCGCCACGCGTACAAACACTGATTTATTATGAAGTTCAAAAACACATAATAGATCTACTATTTTTGTCAGAAGTATAGTTAAAGATGTGAAATAAATGTACATAATGTTGATATGATTTACAAAAATACCGGTACATTTTGATGAGCAATTTTTGCGATTAACCGGTATGCCGGTATTCCAATCCCTACCTGTATCATATAACTGTATTTATTTTAATTTAAATTGCATGACATGAGAGTAAATCTAGATTTCAATATTATATGTGGAATTAAAAATTGAATGGTGTAGATTCACGCTCGATTTGTTTATTTTGATAAAATAAACAAACCGAGCGTCATCATTTTTCGTTCCGTCGGTACCGTTAGAGAGGAAAAAATATAAACATTCGTCTGCGGATCCGATATACAAATGAATTGGGAAGAGAGGGGAAACCTAGTAGTTACTCTAAATCACACGCCTGCTGGGTGAGCCACCTGACAGAGCCGCCCCCCCTGACCCCGCACAGCCAGCGTGAATACTCTGCTGGTTACTGCATACTCTGTGGTTTAACTGAAAAGATCGTATGTCTTAACGGTACAAGTACAACAGGATCTACATTGACATTCTGGATGGTGCTTACAATATTGTCTACATAAGACAGAAATTCATTATTAAATTGATCACTACTAATATCACAGAAATGATCACAGGTACGTTTACTTTTTTGACTAGTATTTATCAAGTTCCACATTGATTGCGTTTTGTTAGTTGAATTTCCAATATAATTATCACAGGCTCTTATTTTCGCCTTTCTTATTTCATCTGTATATGAACGTCTATATGTTTTATACATTTTGATGACAGAAGTATCTTTCCTAATTTTTACCGCGTCATGAAGTAGATTTAAATGTTCACGCATTTTACGAAGGTCTGGGGTGTACCAGTGTATTTTATTAATGTTAGTTGTTTTATTTTTTAAAATGATCTTGGGAAAACATAAGTGATAACAAGACAGAATACTATGTAGAAATATCTCATATTTTTTATTGCATTCATTCTCGTTTATTACTTCATTCCAACCCTGGGATATTAGTTTTTGGAAAAAAATAAATTTTCCTGCTTGTGTGATGGGCCTTAGTTTTTTCGTGGTCAAAAAATCATGAAATACATCGTTTTTAAGATTAAGTTGAATACCTTTGTGGTCAGAAGATGTTAAACACGGTTGTATGCAAAAACCATTGGGCTTATAATTCATGAAAACGTTATCAAGGGTGTTGGCTCCTCTAGTTGAGAAATATACATATTGTGTGAGACCATATGAATTAAACAAATCATGAATTGACTACGCTAATTAAATACAACATTAAAATTAAAATTAAAGATGAGTCGTTCTACCTTGTATACTTTTATAAAACAAATCAATTTTAAGTAAGAGACCAGAGCTGGGCAGGATTCGAATAATTAAGGATTCGAATCATTCAGGATTTGAATCCTTTTAGAGGATTCCAAAGAGACATAACAATACTTTACTTAAACTGGATTCGTAGTCCGGATTCCTTACATTTTTTTAAGAGGATTCGTATTCGAGTCTAAATGTGGGTGATTCGAATCCTTATAAAAAGGATTCGAATCCTTGTAAAAGGATTCGAACACTAAAAAAGGATTTGAATTGACAAAAATAATTCGAATTAATTCTGAAGATTAACATGAAAAATGTTTTTTTGTGTTTTTAAATTTCACGTTAAATCACTAATTTATGCGCGTGGCGCATGACGTAAAATTTCGAGTTTAGAAAAGCCCAGAAAATTTGTCTCGGGTCGCTGCGCGACCCTCGACATTTTCACGGGGCTTTTCTAAACTCGAAATTTTACTTCATGCTTAGTCTGGGATTGGAAACGCTCGTTCGAAACTTCAAAGTGAATGCTTTGATAAGAACATTAAATGATTGCAAATGTTTTTAAAGATAATAATCTAGTTTCCAAAATTTTGTTCATTATTGTTTGAAGTAAAACTGACATGGTAGCAATCTGAAATATTAAATTTTGCCGACATTTCCCTGACTAAAAATGTTTTCCCTGGCCTTTTAATATAACTTTCTTTTGTGGGAAACCCTCATTCTGTATAATAGATTTCATTGTTTTTGCCAATATTTAAGTTCATTTTATTAAAGCTTACGTGTTTTGTAAGTTGCCTACTGATTTTGACAAATTTAATAATATCATATGGCTTTTTTTAGTGTTTTGGTAAATTTGAATATAATTCCATGACTTTTCAGGTTCAAATGGTATTCAGTGAATTTGTTATTTACGTAAATTTTAGGCATTAGTCGATTTTATAATAGAGTTCAATTTGAAGTTTTGAACGAGTGTTTCCACTCCCAGGCTAAGCATGAAGTAAAATTTCGAGTTTAGAAAAGCCCCGTGAAAATTTGTCGAGGGTCGCGCAGAGACCCGAGACAAATTTTTGGGCTATTCTAAACTCGAAATTTTACTTCATGCGCCACGCGTACAAAACACTGATTTGAAGTGGAGTTCAGAAACACACAAATACATCTTTAACCAGAGTAACAGGGAGTCAGATATTTAGTCTGTTATCAACGATGTACAGTGGTAATAATAAATAATTAAGTTTTGAATATTTTTGTTAAAACAACTGGTAACGATATTTATATATTAATGGTTCCAAAAAAATAATAAAATCAAATTTTTTCTTAAAGGATTTGTGTTCGTAATTCGAAAAAAACAGGATTCGAATCATATTTATCTCTTACGAATCCTTTATTCGAGTATTCGTGATTCGAATCATATTAGGTGATTCGGATTCGCGATTCGAATCCTATTTACAAGGATTCGTCCCAGCTCTGATAGAGATACATTATTATATAAATTTCATATTATATTATGAACATAAGGTAAATATGTTTTATTTTACAGATATATGGCTGTATAAGCATTTTAATTGAACTGACGATATCGTACGATGGAAAAATAAATACTTAACCACAATTAAGGAGTACAAAATGGATATTTCATTTTATTTAAAGAGTAATTATGAAATTATTTAAAATTGCCACCAAATTTATCTAGTGATATTTCTGATAACTTTTTATAGTGTAAATTGGGCTTTGGCACTTACTCCTTCTAGTTTTTAAACAGACTATAAGTCACGTAAACAACCGTAACTGTGGTATTTGCGGCACGTATACAGCGTGTAAACGAACTACTGTACAGGCTCTCTACCACATAAAGGGCAGCGTTTAAATAAACAATACCTGCATTTGATATTACCATACCTTTAGTAGATAGCTCACAAATAATTATTAAAAATAATTAATAATAATAGGCCACATGTTTGTGGTATCTGGTATACGCGCACATTGCGTATTTTAAGAGAGATTCCACATAGACTGGTAGTTTTTAAACGATTTGGATATCGAATTACACCATCCAGAGAAAAGTGGGTCAGATTGTGAAGAATTATGTCTATGTTATCGTTTTCATAAGTACCCATTGCTGACTAAATTCCGAATATTTTCTAAACGTGTTAATGAAATTCAATATTTTTCCTTATTAGGTTCACACTTTACTTTATCTCCACTCTTATTAAAATGTTTAGATAAGAGCGGCGAGGGTGGATTTTTAAACATAAAAATAGTTTGCTGTTTAGTCTATGGTGAAACTTATTCCATGAAACATCTACATTTTGTAACATAGCGCGATACGTTTATTCAAACATTGAATTGGCAGACATGTTTCTTATTTACGGTGAAACTCGGTGTAATTCCGCGGAAGCTGTAAGAATTTATCAAGAGCGATTTCCTGAACGACACTTACCACCGCCAAACCGATTTAGAAATTTATTACAAGGAGCACGCGACACTGGAAGTTTGCAGCCCGTCGCCGTCGCCGGAGCCGTCGGAGGTGGTGACCGTCCAATGCGATATTTGCGAGCGGAAGATGAAATTTTGAATCTGTTGGAAGCGGATCCTGGTTTAAGTACCCGTATTATCGCCGCTCAGCTAAATGTATCGCACACATTTGTCAGCAGTGTTATACGAGACAATAATTTTTATCCGTATCACTACCAGCGTGTACAACATCTTCAACCCCATGATTTTTCCAAAAGAATTGCATTTTGTTAATGGATTTTGGCACAAAATGTTCAAAATCCTAACTTTACCAAAGACATTTTAGTGACCGGCGAATCGTGCTTTACGCGTAATGGAAGTTTTAATTTCCATAATATGCATGTTTATGCAATAGAAAATCCTCGTGTTACGCGTAGAACTCATTTCCAACATCGCTTCTACCTTAATATCTGGGCAGGTATTTTAAATGATCAATAAATTGGGCCATTTATGTTCCCATTTAATTTGAATGGAGAACGATATTTACGATTTTTGCAAGATGACCTTTTAGATCTTCTAGAAAATGTACCCTTAGCGGTTCTTAGAAGAATATGGTATTTGCAAGATGGTGCGCCAGCTCACTATGAAAGGCGCGTTAGAAGATATTTGGATGATGAGTTTCCAGGACGTTGGGTTGGTCGTGGAGGCCCTGTACCATTGCCTCCAAGAAGTCCGGATTTAAACCTCTTAGATTTTTTTCTTTGGGGATACTTTAAAAGTGAAGTCTACACTACGGAAATTGACAATGCTGAAATGCTGATACAACGAGTAAACGCCGCGGCTAATACCATTCGTGAAAAATCTCGTGAAATGTTTGCTACTGTTCGTGCAAATTGGATACGTAGAGCCCAAATGGGCATTGAGTGCGGCGGACGTCAATTTGAACACTTATTGTGATTTTTTTTATACGTGACCTAGTTTCATCTAGTAATTCTAGACAGTGTGTGTGCGTAGTTCGTGCTAAGTTATTTATACGTCTCGCAGTAGTAACAGTTAATAAACAATACCACAAATGAGTGACCTAGTTTCATCTAGTCATTCGAGACAGCGTGCGTGTTTTGTGCGTGCGAAGTGATTTATGCGCCTCGCAGTAGTAAAAGTAAATAAAAAAATACAACAACTTACGCATCCACGAAAAATATCATGAACACAGGTAACCAAAAGTTCTCAAAAAGTAAAAAATGCATGAAAAATTATGAAAAATCCAATATTTTTTTCCGATTTTATTTTTGCTGCAATTGGTGTCAAAATATTTTGTGTATACGCCCTTAAGAGGATGTACATTACTTCGATTACACGCTGTATTTACACTTTGGCATGCAAATGTGATATAAATTTCAGGGTAGGAGTAGGAAAACAATAAAAACATCGAAATAAGTCATTTTTATTATTATCTTTATCAATAAATGAGTGATTTGATAATTCAGGAAAGTGAGATATTTGTTAAGTATTTTTTAATCCACACAGCTCAAAAATGAGATTATTAATGATGCTAATACGATTTTCAGAAGTGTTTATAGGAAGTTAAATAATGTAAAAAATCGCCATTTTGTTTTGTGATTTATTAAGTTTAGATTCTCACTCAACGACCTCAAAACCCCTTATCCGAAATTTCTATAAAGAAATATATTTTGATAATATATGTCTGCCATTTTGTTTGAAGTGTTTTAGTTTCAGGTTCTTATTCAGCGACCACAAAGAACGCTATTTCTGAAATTTTATGAAAGAATAACAATTTTTATCTTTTTTGTTTGCTATCTTCGATCCGCCATTTTGTTATTCAAATTCGTAATTACATATTCTTAATCAACTACCTCAAAATGCCGTATATCCGAATTTTCCTGAAAGTATGACGGTTTGTATAATTTTTTTCCGCCATTTTGTATTTCAAATTTTTTATATCAGATTCTCAATTGATGACCTTTAAAAACCCAATATACTAGTTCACATACATTTTAGATAACGCCTTCACATTATGACCACTATTTCGGCATTTGGGAACACTGTTCACTGTACGGTCATTCCATAAATAAGTGCACACTTTTTGGGGATACATCGGGGATTTTAGCGAATCTTACATATATTATAATGGCTATCAAGACATGGTTTTGGTTGTTACTAGAGGTTAAACAAATTATTATGTCAAAAGTCATAACAATATAAACTTTTAGTACACTTTTATTTTGAACTCAAAAATATCGTAAACCGTTACCTATACAAAAAAGTTATTCTATACTTTTTTATGCTTAAATATTCGAAGTTTAAAATACATTTTTTCCAAAACGAAGAAACTTTATATATATAATTTTTTTTTATAATTAAAACAAATCCTTAAAAATAATCAAATACTCATGTTTTAATTTTCTTAAAAAAAATATATGTTATACCCTGATCCTTCCTTAGAATTTTTTCGTTTTCAAAAGTATGGGCACTTTAAAACTTTTTGAAATATGATTGGTTTATCAGAGCGCTGCATTCACATGAGGCGCTCCCGCCAATGCACGGTGGTTCCCCCCGCCGTCAAAATTCAAAAATATTTATGTCTACATTATTACATGTAACATTTCTTACTACTTGATAAATGCTCTTATTTAATGTAGGTATAAAAATGGAACCTGTAAAATAAAACAATCTTTTGTTTGTTAACATCCGAAGTGACAGTTCGTCGCTAGTGCACAATTGTATTATCAGCCGTAATATAACGAGTGGTATGATTATTATCAATCATATTTTGGAGTTGAAACCGAGCTGCAGATTCAACGAGTCTGCAGCACGAGTTGAATGTGCTGCTTCGGTTTCAACGACAAAATATCATCGATAATTAATCATATCACGAGTGTTATTTAGTGAGAGAATATAACGAATAGAATAATGTGACTCCCTTAACATTATTGACAGCTGAGATATTGCTGTTTCCCTATTGATTGAGAATTTTTTAACCGTACAAAAGTTCGTAAACTGCCGCCACTGTGATTCTTTATTCATGACGGTGTTTTCTGGCGTCGCACGTTTTACTTTTCTATTGATAGCACTGCACGAAACTTTACCTATTTTGACGTTTCGAATGACAGGACAACTTATTACCCACCGCTTCTTTTGTTTTTTTATCATCGCGGTGATAGACATGTACCTACCTTGCCTCTCATTGGTTGAAAATTCGTTCTAGTTGGCTAGGAGTTGTATTCTCAGTGCATCATTAGCATTATTATTATTTTTCTCTCTATTATCCTTTATTTTTGCTATTATTTTGAAATGGAATTCCAAGAAGAAGGTATGTACTTTAATTTCACTCACTTTTTAAAGTATAATAATAATAATAATAATAATAATAAACTGTTTATTGATCAACGTATGCAGCGAATAACACAATTAAAAAATACAATACATATAAACAAAACGGCTGTATTCAGTTTAATTAAAAACAATTAATTAATCTGATCTTCCATATAACCGTTGGACTTATTAAGAATATAATTCAAGTGGGGGGTAGAAGTGCATTTATAAGTAAGAAAGAAGTAAGAAAGCAGAGGTAATCTCACGTCAGCAATTTTTTTTTACATGCTTTGGAGTGCAAGGAATCAGTTTAACATCTGATATTAGAGTTCACCAAAGCAGTCTGTTCAATTAGTAAATTATTTCGCATCTTAATTTTGAAAGTAGCAGGGGATAGCATTTTGAATTGTTCAGGTATACTATTGTAAACTTTCATAATTTGGTAGGTAAAGGACCGTTCGAATATTTTATAATGACATTTTGGCGTAGATATCATGTGTCTAAAACGAAGATTTAAATTATAAACATCGGTTCTAAATGTTATCTTATTATAGTGATAAGAAGGCTGCTTGGTGTTGATAATTTTTTGATAAAGACAAGCCGCGTGTAATTTTCTTCTGTTTTCCATATTGAGCCAATTTAGTTTCTTGAGTGTGTAGGAGATTTTATTAAATTTACGTATTCCGAAAATGAGTTTCAGGCATGCATTTTGGACTTTCTGGATTCTTCGACGATCCGTGGCATCGATGCAGAGCCCATAGACACTGTTGAATTGAAGGTAGAAAGAACCAGACTGTCGCATAACATGCTTCGCAGATTTACGCTAAGGCATTCTTTACTCCTATACAACACTTTTAGTTTGCCATAGGAACACTGTATTAGCTTGCTAACTTGTTGTTTAAATCTTAATTTAGTATCTACGAGGATACCTAGGTTCTTTGCAGACTTAATGGGAAATAGCTGTTCGTTTTCCAAGGTGAGAGATACTGTATATTTTACTTTTATCAAAGTACTATCTTTTCCAAAAAGTAAAAGTGCAGATTTTGCTGGATTAATTTGTAGGCAGTATTTTTCTACAAATGGTGCTTAGGTTGGAAAGATTACTACTTAGCTGATCAATTGCCCTGTCACTGTCATTAGCATCGAATGATAAATACACATGCGTGTTATCAGCATACAGGTGATAGCGAGATTTGGTGTTTGCAAAGATGAAGCTGGTATAAATGCCAAACAATAGCGGACCCAGTACAGATCCTTGTGGTACCCCCGAGCGCAGTTGCAATGGTTCGGACATGGTCGTGTCGAGTTGGACGCGTTGAAATCAGTTTACCAAGTAGGCTTTGAAAAACTGGATAGCAGCCGTGCTAAGGCCAACGTAGTGCAGAATAGCTAACATCATATCGTTGTTGAGCGTGTCAAAGGCTTTAGAAAAATCAATCAATGTCAATGCTGTGATGTTGTTAACGTCTGTGGCCTTAATTATATCATCTATTACCATTAGAAGTGCCGTCTCGCAGCTATGAAGTTTCCTGAATCCTAATTGATTTTTAGGTAAGATATTAAATTTATGAACATGGCCTTGTAGTTGAATTTCTACGACTTTTTCGAGAGTTTTTGATAAGGCCGGAAGGATGCTGATTGGTCGAAGGTCTTTCAATTCGAGTGCAGTGGGTTTTTTGGAAAGTGGGATCACCAGAACTTCTTTCCAAACTTCCGGACAGCATGACGAGGTTAAATAATGATTGATAATATGCGTAATCTACGGTAGAAGGTATGGAACGCATAAAGTGAGTAGTAGAATATTAATATCATCTACACCTGTGGATTTGGATTTGATCTTATTTATTATTTCGAGAATATTTTGTTCCGTAACGAGAGTAAAATCGAACGTGTCTGTTATGCCATCTCTGACATTGCCTTTGTTGAAGTGCATATAATGACTATCAGGCGTATTTTTATTGCTTGATGAAGTCACAAAATAGTTATTAATTTGATCGGCATTACTAAGAAGTTAAGATATAGACCATGCCTTCCGCTTGTATATGTTAAGTGTATTTAAGTCTTTCCAAAGCTGTTTCGTAGAGCTGTTTTTTGCTACGTAGTTTAGGTAAGCGCGTTTTTATTTACGTATTGAAGATGTAACTAAGTTTCGAAGGCTCTTATAGTAATCCCACTTAGCTGGAAGACGAGGTCTCTTGAAGTCCTGCAGTGCTTTGTCGCGAAGTTTAGTCATTGTTCTAATGGTGTCAGTTAGCCATGGCTGAGGAGGTTTACGACATACTTTTACTTTTGGTGGTGCAAGTATATTAAATAAGTTAATTAAATTATTATTTAAGAAACCTATTTTATCATTAACATCCGTGTAGGAGTAGATTAGGTACCATGGAATGCTTACTAGGTGTTCTTCCAGTAGCGTAGGCGACAAATTTCTAAAATCTCTATAGAACCGTTTTAGAGGGATGGGTCTACTGACGTCCGTAGTTAACTCCACGAGCGTCATCAAATGATCAGAGACATTTAGATCAATAACTTCTGAGCAGCTAAGGTTAAGGTTCTCGCTTAAAAGTACTAGATCGATTAGCGTAGATGATGTATTGGTAACCCTTGTAGGTGAATCAATTATTTGTCTGAGTCCTACAGAGTCTATTAGTGATAGTAGATTATCAGATTGTTTCGTCTGGGGTAGCAGGTCTATGATAAAGTCACCCATGCATATTATGTCATGTAAATTAAGATATATATCAGATATAATCTCTTCGAAATCATCTAAAAAGAGATTGCAATCAGAGTAAGGCGGCTTATATATACAGCCAACACTAATATTTGTTTTAGTAAGAGGTACAGTAATCCAAAGTTGTTCATAGCTGATCATATGCTGGGTGGGGTGTATGTTAAATTGTAGCCCATTTTTTATGTAAATAGCAATTCCGCCTCCACGTTTGCCAGTACGATCTGCTCGTATTAGTTGATAGCCGTGGATGGCAACATCATCAGAGTTACATGATGGTGTAAGCCAAGTCTCAGAAACAGCCACTATATCAATGGTTGAATTATTCAAAAAGTCGCGGAGAGTATTTATCTGTTTTATAATTGATCTTATATTTATATGAGCACAAGTTAGTTTAGTAGATTTCATAGTCGTAAATTATATTCAAGTGTAGATTAATGTGATAGAAGCACTAAGTAGTGGTATTTTCTTCCGTCTCCGAAGAGTTGGTTTTATTCTCCTGAGTAATTTGATTCTCGATTATATAAGGAATTCCGTTGATATATTTTATTTTCAGGTTGAGTTCGCCGGCGTTAGTTCGGTCAGAGAGTTCGCGCCTTAAATCTTTCCTAAATTTCTGTTGTCGTGGTGTTTCGTCTCCATTGATGAAGTAGTTTTCATATTTAGTGCCAATCAGTTTATTTTTGTTTTTAAGAATATTTATTGCACAGTTTTTACTTGGCAGCTCAATTTTTACGGGGTTTGTCACCTATTTTACCGAGCCGTGCACAGTTGATAATTTTGGGCAAATTATCTGCGCATATAGTGCGGATTATACTATCGGTAGAAGCAGTTAGGCTATCTGTCTCTGGTAGTCCTACCAAAATTATGTTTTTAGGTCGATTTATTCTTTCGACGGCTTCATTGGTAATTTCCTCTAATATTTGGTCGTTAGTGGGCGAATTAAATTTAGGTTGCTTAAATTGTGGTTCAATATTAGAAAGCCTAGTATTAATGTTGTCAATACTATTTTTCAAGCTAGCTAACAGAACACGCAAAGCATCAATTTCAGTTTTCATTGGAGATGCATTTGAGTTTAAGCAGTGTTTGCAGAAGAACCTGAATCCTTTAGTTTTTGAGCGGGTGAATTTTTTAACTTCATCAAGCTGTACATCGGCGCAGGTTTTATGTACAAGTGCTTTACACGTATCGCACTGTAATGTGATACTTGTATTTGTTATTGTTTGTGTGCAGTTAGAACATTTATTAGTATTGCTACTCATGTTCTTAGCAAACAAAATAAAGATAGAAAAAAAAAATTAGGGTATGTGTTAAAATGATTACGAAATTAATACAGGAAATTATTATTTTTTAGTTTTAACAAAAGACAATTTTTCACACTGGCGGGGTCTGTCGCAGTGACTCACAATTCACAAACACAGCGGAATAGTAGACCACCGAATTGATACGAGAGAGAACACAGGGAAAAAAATTAAATAAAAGGATTAGTGAACAGAGAGCATTATCTATCACAGCGACCTTGCTCAATGTATGGACTTGGTGAATTCACTTTCGTTGGAAGATTTAAAAATGCGATTAAAACGAATGTAAATCGCTTTCTAAATTAATAACTTACTGCGGGATGAATTGTCATACAATCCCACTGAATTTTATTAATTATCGTTGTATTTTTCATAGAAGATATCACCTTAATTTAAGGAACTATACGCACATCACTACACCTCGCTCGCCGTGATATTGTTGTATGCATTTCGAAATATATACGTTGTGTGACTTCCACAAATAAAAATAAAAATTTTCAATTTTATTCATTTGTTTGAGAAACTTTTAACTACTTTCCCCCACGTACCCTTACACATAATATACCAGGATTTATTATTTTGAGCCTGTACAACGTTAAATTATTTGATTTATCTGCACCTAGGTGCAGCTGTTCTTTTTACATAACCTTTAAACAAGGTGTTTCAAATTCAACCCTCCCCAACTTGCTTATTATAGGAGAAGAGAGTGCAGTGACGGCTCGTGATCTAAAGAAGTGGGTCGGCCGAATGTATCTTCTCGCACGCGCACTGAGACTAAACGGCCTGCTGTACCGAACCATACACCTTCGTTAAAATATTTTTAAAAAAAAATCGCCCGACTTTCAAAAATAGAGAATGCTCTCGAAGTTACAATAAAATTTTTAAACATGTTATATACATAATATGGTTAGTTATAAATATACACTGATATATTGCACATAATCTACCTAAAATGCCTAGGTAATATTTTGTAAATTACAATTAGGTAACTATTTAATTATTGTTTGCATTTTAAAATTACATCTGTTGTTTAACTATATTTAAAAATTCGAGATTTGTTCTGATTTCTGAAATAAAATTTTAAGCGAATATGTTTTACCGGTCAATTGTTGGCCTTAATGACCAATTTTTACTAAGAGGGCCAATTTTTACTGGTAGTGTGTTTCTGGGGTACGAGTGGCGCAGAGATTGCAAAATTGCTAAAAGTAGTTTTGACTATGTTTTGGTTCATTAAAAAAAACTATGGAACAGTGATGAAATGTCATGGTAAAAATGTGTAAATTTGCCATCATTTTGAAAAAATCGAAAACTGTCGAAAATCGATGAATGTTTAAATTTAAGAAAATGTTGATACAATGTCAAAAAGTGAAATGTAAAGAAATATTGAAATTTGACAACAATTTCAAGTATGTGAAAAGTGATAATAATAAAAATATGTTTGAAATATTTTACCAATTAATCAGTGTTTTTATGCGCGTGGCGCATGAAGTAAAATTTCGAGTTGAGAAAAGCCTGAATTTGGATTTGGACGCTACGCGTCCAAATCCAAATTCTTACGGCTTTTCTCAACTCGAAATTTTACTTCATGCTTAGTCTGGGAGTGGAAAACATTTGTTAAAAAAGAATCAGCTTTTTACAATATTTTCAATAGTTTACAAAATCTTGAGGGTTTTTAAGTTTTTGTCCAATTTTTAAAATTTTCTCAATTTTCGTGAATTTCCTTTCGTTACTTTTTAAAACTTTGACACCTTTCATGGATTTCCTAGATTTTTGTTAGTTTTTAAAAATGCCGGTATTCATGAATTTGCTAGAATTTCGTTAATTTTCAGGCTCGCAAATTTCAAAATGTTTAATAATCGTTAAGGATTAAAATAACGTCTAAATTAATTAATCGATGCTGAAAATTAATAAAAATCTCGATATGTTGAAAATCTAACGAAAATTAAACTAGTGTCTTCCACTCCCAGACTAAGCATGAAGTAAAATTTCGAGTTTAGAAAAGCCCCGTGTTGAAAATTTGTCGACAAATTTTCGCGGGGCTTTTCTAAACTCGAAATTTTACTTCATGCGTCACGCGTATAAACCACTAATTTAAAGTAAAGTTGAAAATATATACTGCTACGATGTGATAGATATTTACTAATCTTATTGTATTTTTCATGTAAATGCCATGCCGTTTAAATAAACAAAAACAACGATATAACGAAAAAATTTAAAAAATATTTATTTTGTAAAGGCGATAATAATAAAAGTAGAACAAATTTAGTCTGAGACATTTTTCCATATTCTTAATATTTAAATCATCATATCTATAGCGACGACAGTGCTATGATGGACACATCAACATTTTTTTTATTATGAAATAAATACATTTGAAAAACTAAAACAATCGCTTATTTTTCGTCAAATAATTTTATTTTAAGGTTGCGAACCCGAAATTTAATCAGGGATTCTAACCGGTATTTTTTTGTTGCGGTTTTTGTTCCGAAAAAAATAACGGTTTTTGCGGTTTACGGTTCAGCTCCAAGTAGAACCGAATTAATTAATCGATGCTGAAAAATTCATGATAAATGTTAAAAATTCATAATAAATATTGATAACTTTTTGCAAGTTTACACTTGTATGAAAATTTTGAAGATTAGCGGAAATCTTGGAATTTTGAAATTTATTGAAAATCTTTGGATTTCACGAAAACTCTCGAAATTTTGAAAATTAAGGGAAATCCTGGTAATTTACGAAAAGCGTTTAGATTTTTAAAATGTTCTAGTACGTTTAAAATTCACAAAAAATAAGATTTTGAAAATTAATTAAAATTGTGGAAACTCATGAAAAAAAAAGTTTAGGAAATTCACGAAAAACGTCAAAAACCCTTAGAATTTTAGAAATCAACGAAAATCTTGGAATTTCATAACGCGTCAAAATTTCAAAAATTAATAAAAATCTTGGAGAAATTTCCAAAAACTGGAAAATTGATGAAATGTATCAACATTTTAGAAAAAAGTCTTAGAAAAAAAAAATTATATATTCCATAATGGTATATGTATATGTGGTTATGCCGGCGCGCGATCGAAGCGAGCAAAGCTGAGTTTATTAACTATACTTATTCAATTTATTGGTTAGTACTATCGTCGGAGATACTCTCCCTTTGACGATAATCTGTTGATGGCATCTTCAATGTAAGTACTAATGCTCAGTCTAATTTTACTGTTTTTACAAATATAACCTATAAAATATTGATATATATCCTTCATTCCGTGGTCTGCTTACCCTGTGCTCGTTATTTATTAGCCAACACGACGGACCGCATGTTGTGAAGATTGTGTCCACGTCTGTTTCACTTAAGTGTACTCTATTCCTTTGTTTTTATCCCTTTCTACCTTCGGTTGTATAAGGTTGATTTTTCGTTGTTTGTTTTATTATGGGGTGTTACAAGTGCAAAGCGACTGTTACTTCCGGAATTACTTGCACGTATTGTAGCTCTAAATTTCATAAGAGCTGTCTTAAGCAATATAAAGGGCATGAAGTTCTCGGTCCGGTACAGGATTCTATATCGAATTGCCCTGGTTGTAAGTCATCTAGTAGCGAGTACAGAAATGACAAGACGGACAAGAGTGACAAATGTAGTTGTCATTGCTCCTTTGATTCACAGATGGCTGAACTGCATGAAACTATAGATAGTTTAAAACTAGAGCTGTTTGAAATTAGGCAACTTATCGATCTATCCTCAATCAAGGAACTGATTATGCAAAATCACTACGAATTAAAAAATAACATATTATCTTTGAAATCGTCTATTAGTGCTAAAAACTCAAACAGTGCTAAATGTGATGAATCTTCTAGTTTGAATGATGTTACCACTAACATCATCACTAGATTTGAACCGACAATCACTATTAATAAACATGATAATAATAAAAATAAAAATAAAAATAATATCAATGATAATAGTGATAACGGTAATTTTGTTAGCAATTCTGGTTCTGTCGCTTCACCGGTTTCTAATCAGCTTAAATCAATGTCTGAAAATAAATCGACTGTTTCCATTCAATCTAAATCCGCTCCTACAGAGTTTCCTAACAATACTAAAACAGTTTCAGTTTCAACCAAACAATCCAAGAATGACATCACAGGCAGTATTATATCTACGGTTTCATCAATCGATACTACAATGTCAAATCCTCCCAATTATCGCCCAAGATCGTCGAATATATGTATTCTGGGTACTGCAGAACATGCAACGTTTAAAGCCGCTAGCAAACGTGTACACTATCACATTCACAACTGTGCCCCTGGGACGTCAGTTACTGATCTTAATAACTTTATAACTAGCTGCATCGGCATATCAAACGTCAACTGCTGGCCTTTAGCAGATAATAGCCTCTACGCCTCTTTTAAAGTTGCAATTAACGAATGTGATATTGCATCCTTCTTACAAGCTGATAAGTGGCCTAAAAATCTTTCAATTAAACCATTTATTAACCGTAGACGTCGTAAATCTCCTGTTAACAATAATAATAAAAATAAATCTGTATCAGATAATTTTTTATCTCAGACGAAGTAGAAAATGTTAATATCTTTTCTACGCCTGACACAAACAATACGCTTAAAGTTTATTACCAAAACGTGAGGGGCCTTCGAACAAAACTAAGTGATTTACGTGCGTCAGTATCTCTGGCGGAATTTGATATCTTTATTTGTACTGAATCTTGGTTGAGTGCTGTTATTTCCGATGCTGAACTGGGATTCAACGGCTATAACATCTTTCGCTGTGACAGGGACTCTTTAGTGACTGGGAAATCGCGCGGAGGAGGAGTACTGATTGCAGTTTCTAGAAAATTTACTTCTCATTTCGTGCGCAGTGTTGCCAACTTACAAGAAGAATTATACGTTTCCATCACCGCACAAGAATTAAAAATTCTTATTGGAGGAATCTACATCCCACCGAATGCTCCAGATACGTGCTGCGATACTCATGCGCAGTTAATTGAGGAACTTAGTGAAATATTAGCTGATCATTATACTTGTATTTTAGGTGATTATAATCTTCCAAACGTTACATAGAGTAATATTGACATGGTTATAACAACAAATTCTTCTCTTGCCGCTGCTCAAATAATTGCCAGCACTTTTAGTACACTTAATTCGCAGCAAGTGAATAATATTACCAATTTTAATTCTGTGACTTTAGACCTAATATTTCTTGATGCATACTTTGCTAGCCAGCATACAGTCTCCAGAGCTGCTTTTGATATAATTCCCTGTGATCAACATCATCCTGCTATTGTTCTCGAGATTGATTATTTAAATATATCTCAGCGCAACTCTATGGATACTTTATAACCAATCCCTAGTTTCAGGCTGTTTTCCTTGTCTTTGGAAAAGTGCTATAGTTACACCAATTTTTAAAAGCGGTAAAAAGAACGTTGTTTCAAACTATCGCCCGATCTCTCTTCTATCGCTTATACCAAAAATATTTGAAAAATTAATCATTACACCCCTATCTGAATGTGTATCTAGTGTCCTATCCGATAAGCAGCATGGTTTTACAAGAGGGTGTTCGACTTCCACCAACTTACTGACCTATAGTAATTATATTGTTACAGCCTTAGAAGCGGCATTTGAAGTAGACTCAATATATACCGATTACTCTAAGGCTTTTGACACAGTAGATCATAGCATCCTTCTTTCGAAACTTAAGCTTATAGGAATCGGAGGATCCATGTTAGATTGGATACAGTCTTACTTATCCGGAAGGTGACAGGCCGTGCGGATTGGTAGTGTTATATCGTCTGAGATACTTGTAACTTCAGGGGTTCCCCAGGTATCACACATTGGACCTCTTTTATTTAATATCTATATAAATGATGTGGTTGATTGTTTCCATAATTCCCAGTGCTTGCTATTTGCAGACGATATAAAATTATTTTTACAAATCGCGGATGATAGATCTTCTGGGTTGTTACAGGAAGACTTAAGTAGATTTTCAGTTTGGTGTACTGACAACCGTATGAATCTCAACCTCAAAAAATGCAATGTTATAACTTTTACTAAAAAAAGGGCCTCGACAATGAGAAATTACTATATTTCTAACGTCCTTTTAATTCGCGTTTCAGTCATTAAAGACTTGGGTGTATTATTGTCTTACAACTGGAACTTTAGCAACCATCTGCGCAATATAACTGCTAAGGCATACCGTGTTCTGGGTTATTTAAAACGTAACAGCAGAGATTTCCCAAACATTCATACCCTTACGACCTTGTATGTATCCCTTGTCCGCCCCCACCTTGAGTACTGTTGCACTATTTGGAATCCTTATAGCAAATCGGACGTAAAAATGGTTGAGAGGGTCCAAGTTAAATTCACAAAATTTATCTCCTACAAGTTCGGGATTGTCGGCTCCTACAATGACGTCCTACAATCTTTAAATATCCATTCGTCAGAGCAGAGACGAAGGAATGCAGACGTTATGCTAGGATACAATTTAATAAATGGGGCGATTGATTGCCCCTATTTACTTAGCCAACTTAAAATCAATGTGCCAGCTAGAAGTTTGCGTTCCTTCGATCTGTTCCATGTACCATATTGTAGGACGGACTATGGTAAAAATTTTGGTATATCCAGAATCGCCAATAATTGTAACGCCATCAATCCCGACTTTGGTGCAATTAGCAGGAATGCTTTGAAGAACATCTTCCGACAGAGTAAATAGTGTACATATTTTAATCTGTTGTCTGTACCTAAATGTGTTGTTTGCTTTTTACACTTTTATGTACCTTTATTTATTATGTATTTGTATTTATATTTCATTTATTTTTATTTTTAGTTTTATCATTTTATTGTAATTAAATGGACATCCGTTAATAAATAAATAAATAAATTATAATTTCTGTTCAATCAAATTTTACGGTACGGCCCGGCCGACCCTGCCGTCCCCGACGAGCCGTCACTGAGAGAGTGAGTTTAAATTTGGCACTTTTGCAGAATTTAATGCTTTTAAATAATTCGTTGAAAAAAGTTACTTAACTTATTTTGTTTTTGAGTAAAATTGAATAAACGAAAAAACTGTTTATTTTTTTTTATTTTCGTTATTTGAGGCAATATTAAAAACGGTAAAGACCTTCTTATAGCACTTTTTTATTATCTAATAGTTGGCGTAATTGAGTTCTTTATAACATGTTTCGTTTCTTTTGAACATCATCAACTTTCTTATTTCTTATAAACGCCATATTTATTTTTTAGCGCATCTGATTGTTTTATTTTTTGTGATGACAACGATATAACACACCATACATTTATTTCTATAAGTTAACATACAATCGGTAAAAATAATTTTATTAGTGCTTACTAAAAATCTTCCTTGTCATGCAATTGAAAACAATAAAAACAACTGAATAAGTCATTGTTATAATTATCGTTTATTAATAAATAGGTCAAGTTAAATAATGTGAAAAATCGCGCTTAATGACCCAATTAAGCGCGAGTTTTTCTTTGAACACAAATTATTTTTTGTTTTTATTTTATTTTTATTATTAAAATTGATCTTATACGATTATATTTGTTAAATTCTCTAAAACCATTATTCATACGCGCAATAATTGTTCGATTCGGTTGCCTTCGTTCTGAATTCGTTCTGAATACATTTTTGACTAGCGAATGATTTCTGTTTAATGAATAAATATACGTCACATTTCTCACTTTTCATGAAATATAAGTTATTATGATGTTTTCTTGTTTACAATTCCATGGCAAAGATGATTTTTAGTTAGAGTTAACTACAGGGTGTCTACGCTAAACCGTTCGTTAAAAGTTTATGGGGTTACTGTTACTCTAAAAATTTGAAAAAAATCCTTGTCATACGGTTGAATCAGTTCTCCTCATGTGAAATATTTTCAACTTTATATCACTTCCGGTTCCACCGAAAGTAGCACCAAATTTGTTATTTCAAATGGAACACCCAATATATTAGTAATTTTTTAGATTACTCGTTTAAATTGCAACATATTTTATTCAAATAGCAAAACAAATATTTCTAAAATTTTGACCTCTAAAAGACATCTTAAAATCTGTCTGTAACTTCTCTTAAGAATAAGATAAAAATATGATTTAAATCTCTACTTGTACCTAGAGGATGTCTCTATGAGTAAATTAATTGGAAACTGTTCATTTTGATAATAAGTGTTCTTAAAATGTCAATATCGAAGTGCCCTCTTCAATATCTCGTAATTCAATTTTTTTTAAATGGAATGACCGATTTTTTATCACGTGGTACGATTGGGGGGAAAATTTCCTACAAAAAAGTATTAACAACTATACTCCTAAAGCAAATGGTTTTCGAATTATTTCGAAGATTCGATTTTCGTCGCATTTATGCAGGGAATAATGCGCGCATAAGTCGCAACTGAATTTTAGTAGGCAAGTAGTAATGCTTTTGTTTTGTTGCGTATGTGATGCGAAATGTCAAATAATAATAGTATATTACGTAACGAGAGTGGTATGCAGCATATTACATATGAGCGGACATGTTGCGCACGAGCCGCGCAGCGGCGAGTGCAGTATTCCGCGAGTATGAAATTGCCATACCACTCGAAAAACGTACGATACTTTACCTACGCCCTAACAAAATAAACAATGACCATTAAAGAACAACTTATTTATTGTAATAATTTTGAATAGTACCATGACAATTATGGAAACTAAATTACCACTTGAATAATATACAGGAAATAAAACTGTATATTTTCCGACATTCTTTGTTATTTAAAAGAGTTCAATTTGAAGCTTTAAACGAGTGTTTTCCACTCCCAGACTAAGCATGAAGTAAAATTTCGAGTTTAGAAAATCCCCGTGAATATTTGTCGAGGGTCGCGCAGCGACCCGAGACAAATTTTCTGGGCTTTTCTAAACTCAAAATTTTACTTCATGCGCCACGCGTATAAAACACTGATTTCAAATGAGGTTCAAATATACATAGAGTTCACAATATTTTAGTGTTTTATACGCGTGGCGCATGAAGTAAAATTTCGAGTTTAGAAAAGCCCAGAAAATTTTTCACGGGGCTTTTCTAAACTCGAAATTTTACTTCATGCTTAGTCTGGGAGTGGAAAACACTTGTTTAGAGCTTCAAATTGAACCCTTAAAAAAACAACAAATAACTAAAGATTTAAAGAAAACAATCTGCATTTGGAATACGTATATTTTTAAGAAAAACTCCCTGTACATCAAGGAAATGTCATTACCCTGCATAAATGCGATGAAAAACGAATTTTCGAAATAATTCAAAAACTACTCGCTTTAGAAGTATAGTTGTATAATACTTTTTTGTAGGAAATTTTCCCCCCAATCGTATTACGTGATAAAAATTGGGCCATTCCTTTTAAAAAATTGAATTACTTGATATTGAAGAGAGCACTTAGATATTGACATTTTAAGAACACTTGTTGTCAAAATGGACAGTTTCCAATTAATTTACTCATAAAGGCATTCTCTAGGTACAAGTAGAGATATAAATCATATTTTTATCTAATTCTTAAGAGAAGTTACAGACAGATTTCAAGATGCCTTTTAGAGGTCAAAATTTTAGAAATATTTTTATTTCTTGAAAACTATAAGAGATAAGTGTACATATTTTTGAATCAAATATGTTTAAATTTAAACGAGGAACCCAAAAAATTACTAATATGTAAGGTGTTCTATTTAAAATAACAAACTTGGTGCTACTTCCGGTGAAACCGGAAGTGACATAAAGTTGAAAATATTTCACATGAGAAGAACTGATTCAACCATATGCCAAGGATTGTTTTCAAATTTTTAGTGCAACGGCAACCCCATAAACTTTTAACGAACGGTTTAGCGTAGACACCCTGTATAGACTGCTAGCAAAATTATTTTTAACGATTGTATGTTAATTTATGGAATTAAATGTATATTAAAAAGAAATATGGCGTCCATAAGTAATAAAAATGTTCATGATGGTACAAAAGATATGAAACATGTTATAAGAAATCAACTAAGCCAAATGTTAGATAATAAAAAAGTGCTATGAGAAAGTCTTGCTCTTTTATAAATATTGCCTCAAAAACCCAAAATATAAATAAAATAAAAAATACAGTTTTTGCAGTATTTTGTACTCGATAACAAAAAAGCTTAAGTATTTTTTTATTATTCAAATACATTCAATTCTACAAAAGTGCCGAATTTAAACCTACCCTCTATCTCCTATGATAAGCAAGATCCCCATGATGAGGCTCAAATTTGTAACATCCTGCATGTCACCTCAGCACCTAAATTATACACATGAATCAACATTTATAAAATATTTGTGTTATATCTTCATTTATGTTTTTTTCTTAGCTATTTGTTACACATGTTCCTTTACGAGGAAGTATTTGCTTGATATTTGGCTGTCAAAAACTGGAAGTGAGGCAGATAAGGCTCGCCACATATTACATGTAATGGTGGAATCCTTTCCCGACAACGAAAATGTAAATTTTCAATATTAGAAAATCGTATAAGCTACATTTACAAAAAAAAACTGGCGAAATTTCGGAAAAACAGCTGCCGTCAGAAATTAAAGTTTTCACAAAAATATTTAAATTTACTAAACGTTCTAGAAGAATGCAACCTCTCGAAAAACAATTGTACACACCATGTAAGCAAAAAGTTTCACAGGCTGAGCAATTATCATTAGCAGCTGGGCGACCCAGGAAAGATATTTTAGACTGTAGTAATCGGTTAAATCGTAGAAGAATATTTGCATTGTTAAAGGTAGATGATTCTGCAGTTAATGAATTATTGGAAAATTTTAATAGATTTAACGCAACTATCTCCCAAGCAAGTCCTGATATTGTTCTATCACTTAGCGTAGAGGCTAATTTAAGTAAACACCAGTATTTATTAATTAAAGATTTTGTTATAAAAACGAATTAAAATTAATATCGACTCTTTGCAACATTTTTAGTGAGATAAGTCTCTAAATATTCATTAAAACAACTATGTCTCGAGCTAATACCCCGAGCAATATCTTGTGCTATTTTCACATCCGCAATTGTATCAATTCCATGCTATATCATTATTTTTATAAAATCACATAACTTTTTCTTAATTATTTTAGCTGTAACTTTTCTGACATTCGTTGATTTTCAAAAGAGTTCAATTTAAAGCTTTAAACGAGTGTTTTCCACTCCCAGACTAAGCAGGAAGTAAAATTACGAGTTTAGAAAAGCCCCGTGAAAATTTATCGAGGGTCACGCAGCGACCCAAGACAAATTTTCTCATCATCACAACTCTTTATCTGAAGAGTGCACGGATTCTAGGGGAGGTTGAAAGGGCGCGCAGTGGTTTGTGATATAACTTTAATCCCGTTATTTTTGAATTAAATATATGTGTATATAACATATGAGGTACATTTTGAATACAAGAAAACAATCAATTGCTAAAATAATACATCATTTATTAAAACATATTAGATGGTAAAGTTATAACATCAAAAATGTAATGATCATATACACATACCGGGTGTTGACTTAGCGGACGCAACATAGGAAATCGCATGTTAATTTTAAAGTGTTCAAATATTAGTTTCGCTATTTATTTTAGAGACAAAATGTAGTTCACTTTTTTGTAGAGAAAAAATTCTAAATTTATGAATGTTCACACTTAACACTTTACGCTTCTCTAAGTTAAAATAATTAAGAAAAAATAATGTGATTTTATAAAAATATTGACATACCATGGAATTGATACAACAATTGCGAATATTCCCTGTTTTTTTTACTTCATGCGCCACGCGTATAAAACACTGATTTTAAGTGAGGATCAAATATACATACATTTCTTAGTATTTTATTGTTTTATACGCGTGGCGCATGAAGTAAAATTTCGAGTTTAGAAAAGCCCAGAAAATTTGTCTCGGGTCGCTGCGCGACCCTCGCCAAATTTTCACGGGGCTTTTCTAAACTCGAAATTTTACTTCATGGTTAGTCTGGGAGTGGAAAACATTTGTTTAAAGCTTTAAATTGAATTCTTTTAAAAATCAACGAATGTCAGAAAATTTACAGCTAAAATTTAAGAAAAAGTAATGTGATTTTATAAAAATAATGACATACCATGGAATTGATACAACAATTGCGGATAATACCTGTTCGTTTTAAAGTTCAATTTGAAGCTTTAAACAAGTGTTTTCTACTCCCAGACTAAGCATGAAGTAAAATTTGGAGTTTAGAAAAGCGCTGTGAAAATTTGTCGACGGTCGCGCAGCGACCCGAGACAAATTTTCTGCGCTTTTCTAAACTCCAAATTTTACTTCATGCGCCACGCGTATAAAACACTATAATATTGTCAAATTTATGTATATTCTAATTTCACTTAAAATCTGTGTTTTATACGCGTGGCGCATTAAGTAAAATTTCGAGTTTAAAAAGAACAGGTATTATCCGCAATTGTTGTATCAATTCCATGGTATGTCATTATTTTTATAAAATCACATTACTTTTTCTTAATTATTTTAGCTGTAAATTTTTTGACATTCGTTGATTTTTAAAAGAGTTCAATTTGAAGCTTTAAACAATAAGGTCAGTAAAAAAAATTAACTTACTTTACAATAATTCGCATTTTTGCGGAATCCAAGAAAATCTTAATGAACTCTTACTGACATTAATTCTATAATTACTCAATACATATTATTAACTTGTTTCTCATTGATCACTTGGTAAAACATTTCTCTTAATATATAGGTTTGTAATTGAATTCACTTGGTTTGTTTTACTAATAAATTATTTTTATTTTCAACTAGTTTCGGTTTAATGTCATTTTTAAGAATGATGTACATACAACATAAAAAAAATTGTTATGTGAGCCTTTTATGTTGAAAGTGACTTAACTCCATTTTTCAATGTATTGTTGTTGACTGAAATAATCTAAATAATTTAAGGTTTTCTGACATAAATAACAGTTTCTGGTTAAGTATATTCAAAATATATAATATATATTGTGAATATACACAACCAAAAATTGTTTTTGACTGAAAACCTCAAATTATAAAGGATATTACAGTCATCAACAAAAAATTTAAAAATGGAGTTAGGCCACTTATAAAATAAACGGCTTATGTATGGAATTAAAAAGTAAGGATAACGATCATCTGAGAGAAATAATTAAAAATCTACATTCAATTATTTCCATGAAAAATGAGCTTCTGGAAACGAAGGATAAACTAATAGACCAACTCCAGAAAAATATAATACAATTTGAATATAAAACAAGAAACCTGAATGTTAATATAGACAACCAAATAATCAAACATGCCTTGATTAAAGAACTAAATGATGGCAGAAAAACAAAAATTCAAACTCAAAACATGGATGCAATAATAAAATATGCCGATAAAGTGAAAACCAAGTCAACGGAAGAAGAACAAGCAATTCAAATGAATAAACCGATCGGAATAATCGACTCAAACAAAGAACTAATAAATACAGATAATGCTGAATGGAAAACAATTCATCGCAAAAAACCAAGGTCGCGAAATAGTATGATTGGGACGGCGAGTGAAATGAATGACGGCGTGCGCTAAAAATGCTTGGATTTATATTGGAAAATGCGCGGATACAGTAACGACAGATGTCATTGTTGACTTCTTAAAAAGAAAACACCCGATGATTGAGGTTAAATCAATAGATAAGGTGGACACTAAAGGGCAGAATAATGCATTTAAATTAGGAACGGATTTTAAGACCTTGAACGTCTTAATGAACCCTGCCTCATGGCCATCAGGAATCGAGATTAGAAGATTTCATTTCTCACCTACAAAAATCACCAATAAACAAGAAGATGAAGTAAAAGATTGACTAAAATATGGAATTATCCACCAAAATACTCGATCAATAGGAAATTGCATTGATAACATTAATGTATTTATTGAAGAAAATAAACACTACAACATCATCCGTGTAACGGAACACTAGAAGTCAAAGGAATAATTAGAAATACTAGATCTGAAAGGGTTCAGATTAGCTTCAGCCTATTGCAGACTGAAAGGCCAGCATGGTGGTTCAGCTATATACTGTCGTGAGGGCACATCCTTCAAACCAAGGACAAAGCTATGCAACTTCTCAATACCTTACGAATTTGAGTGCGCAGAAGGCGATTTTAAGCTGGGGGCCCATATTGCCATCATAATATGCATCTACCGTCCACCTAATCAAAAGAAAGAATTATTTTATCGTCAAATTGAAGGCTTATTGGAGAGTATCTCAAATCAAAATAAACTAATCTTTCTGTGCGGAGATTTTAATATAGAACTGAAAGACACTAACGATCATAAAAGAAAATTGTGTACTATTTTTGAGTGTTTCGATCTGCAGCCAGCAATAACTGAATACACTAGGATCGATAAAAACTGTCATTGCTGCCTGGACAACATAATTACAAATGACCATCTGGGTCAGTTTTTTACACTTAAAGTAGCGAAGATGTGTTCTACATGCGAGCCCCATTATTGCAGATTATTCAATAAAACCAACAAAGAAACATTTGTAAATAAGCTAAAGGAATGTGTTTGGGATTTTGTATTTAAAATTGAATCAAAAGAAGTAGACGAACAGTGGAATTTGTTTAGTGATGCACTGGGGAATATGTTCAATAAATGTTTTCCATTAACGCGTATTACTAAAAAAACACTAAGAAAATACTGTATTCAAATACACAAATTAAAAAATGCAAAGAGGAATTGGACATACTTTATGTTTTATCACAGTACAGTGCCCACTGTAAACAATTATATAATCTCAAAAAGAACGAGTATAATAAATTAATCTTAAATTCACGATATGAGACGTATAATAATAGACTTAAAACATCTGACAATAAAACAAAATGTATGTGGAGAATATTCAGGGTAATAAGTAATAAATCAAACACCAGTGAAACAATTGTAGGGGATGCTATAACAACAGCAAACGAGTATAAGTTTCTTATAAGCAGCGTATCAGAACTAAGAAAGCAATATACAGTACAGAACAACAACGCGAATTATGTACATAATAACAATCAATCAATTTTTTTACAAAAAATAAAAATGTCTGAACTATTAAATATTTCAAAAAAGCTTAAAAACAAATGTAGTAGTGGGTACGATTAAATTTCCAATAATATAATAAAACTAATCACAGAGCATATATCAGAAGTGTTACTCCACATTATAAACAATTCTTTTAAATTCAGAATCTTCCCCTATAAATTAAAACTGGCTCTCATAAAACCCATATTTAAGAAAGGTGATCCTCAGAAAATGGAAAACTACAGACCCATTAGTCTCTTGCCATCCATCTCAAAAATATTTGAACTGGCCATAAGTGAAAGAGTGTTGAATTTTTTCTATATATGCGATCTATTCAGCCAATTTCAACATGCGTACTTAAAAGGAAGATCAACTAATAGTGCTATATTTCAATTCACACAGTCAATGGTAGAAGCATTTGAAAATGGAGAATTAGCTCTAGGTATTTTTATATATTTATCGAAAGCGTATGATATGATAGATCATAAAGTACTGCTGGAAAAAATGGAAAAATACTAAATAAGGGGTAGTACACTAAAATGGTTCATATCTTTCAGATAGAGTTCAGTTGGTCATAATTGAGAGGGATGGCAAGCGATATAATTCTGATAGAATAAACAGTGGCAATGTAGGAATACCTCAGGGTAGCATTTTAGGCCCAATTTTGTTTAATATATATATATATATATATATATATATATATATATATATAATATATATATATATATATATAATATATATATATATATATATATATATATATATAAATGATTTACATCAAATAAGATCTGATATTAATCTCAATTGCAGTATCAAATAAATTACGCGAACGACACAAACTTTCTTGTAACTGCGAAACTGTACCCCCAGCTTATTGCCACATGCATTGATGATTGGTTTAAATCCAACTTATTAATATTAAACAAAAATAAAACTAGTGCTGTTCTGTTTAAAACAAAACAATCAAAAATACGCTGCCAAGGAGACATAGATTTAGGAACATCAGTTAAATTAACTCCCCAGGTGAAATTTTTAGGAGTATCCATTGATGAGTCTCTGGATTGGTGCTCGCATGTAGAATACTTATCAAAAAAAATTCAAAATTGTGTTATCTAATGAGCAACATAAAAAAATACATTAACTCAGAATCGCTGAAAATAATCTACCATGCCAGCATAGAATCAGTCCTGAGATATGGCATTGTGTTTTGGGGAAACAGCAGCCACATTGTAAAAATATTTAAATTGCAAAAAAGAATAATTCGAGCAATGTTCGGCTTAAAATATCACGAGTCCTGTAAAGATTTTTTAGAAGAAATAATATATTAACAATTAATTCCCTATTTGTATATGAATGTTTAAAGTTTTTTTTTTCAAAAACAAAACAATTTTCTGCACTTCTAAAAACCACAAGTATGTGACAAGGAATAAAAATGTTGTATATCCCAGGCACAAGCTAACACTCACAGAGCAAAATGCATATTACAAATGCAGTAAAATGTATAATGCACTTCCCAGAGCCATACAGAAAATAAAATCGTTTTTAAAGTACAAAAGTACAGTGTATCGATTATTGCTGGATGCAGAAATGTATTTAATCAATGATTTTTTCCATATCGAATATTCTTAATTTAATGTTATTGTTTTGAATTATCTTTTGTATTCTATTTGACCCCATTTTGTGCTATGTCTGCACGAACCGTGTTTTGTATACATACCTTTAAAAATAAAGTTTGTTTATTATTATTTTTTGTATTTAGTATTTAGAACCAATTTTTGTCGGCATTTCAGGTATCGGAGAATTCCAAAGGTCCTTTCTGTCGTTATTATATAATTATCTTTGTATTCCCTGTAGTATTCAACCATTACCTCTACCCTCGCTTACTCCTTTTTCCATTTTATTTTCCAATATTCAAATGATTTTCATCAAGCGATTAAAAAAAAACTTATATTGCGAAGTGAAAATGCTATATACAGCATTTTTCACTGACCTTATCGCTATATCATTTTCACGGCTAAGAGTGGAAATCCTTTATAAAACTAAATAAACTATATTAGTGACCTAATTTTAGGTTAAACAATGAATAAATAAAGTTTTCTGTATTTATTAAGCGGGACTCGCAGCGCACACCGCGATCCGGGCCATTATACCAATGCAATGGAGCTCCGGAGCGCCACGCGTCAATGCAGCGCTCGGTTAAAAAATCATATCTCAAAACGTTTTAAACTGCCCATCTTTTTGAAAACAGAAATATTCTTAGGAAGGATTGGGGTATAACATATATTTCTTTTAAGAAAATTAAAACATGGGTAAAAAAAATCTATATAAATAAAGTTTTTTCGTTTCAGAAAAAAATGTAAACTTTGAATATTAAAGCATAAAAAAATCAAGTATAACATTTTTTGTATCAGTAACGGTTTACGATATTTTTGAGTTCAAAATAATAGTGTACTAAAAGTTTATATTGTTATAACTTTTGACACAATAATTTGTTTAACTTCTAGTAACAACCAGAAACCATGTCTTAATAGCCTTTATAATATATATGCAATTCGATAAAATCCCTGATGTACCCCCAAAAAGTGTGCACTTATTTATGGAATGGCCGTGATAGTAAAAACAATTGCAGTAAAACAGGAAATGGGTGTTGAAAATCATGAGTATTTTATTTAATTAAGTAATGATAGATTATTTTAAAGTTAACAGACAATTAGCTATTCTAATTATATACCTACCATAAATTAGTAAACAAAATAAATATACTATTAATGGATTCTATAGCTAACGCTATCTAATGCTCCATAGTGGCATCGTCAATAACACGAATGCACAAAGTGCATATACAGGTCACTGTTTCGTCCACGAATGAGCTATACTCTGTTTGTGAAACCTGTGTCTGTCGGTATCTGTTGCCGGAATACAGAACACAAATTTAATTTTAAAATAAATATAAATTCGTTATTATAAGTTATATAAAACAATAAAATACCTAACAGCTATAACTTTGTATTCATTAGTAATAAATTAATTAATAATAAATTACTCTTCACACAGGTATATGTTTATAATAAGCCATTTATTTATTTAATACACCTCTTCGACCTTCCTCCATTTCTGTCGCATGCATTTCGTAACCAATTTTGAATAGTCTTATCACCGATTTTTTTCCAACTGAAAGTTGAGTTTATATTTAGTTTATTATTATTTTATTGAAATGAGCAATCTTACCAATAATTAATTTTAAAATCTTTGTGTATTTCTCAAATGCATTTTTGTTATTTCTACCCAACGAATTAACATATAGTGCCAATGTATTAGGTAGCAATTTCGTTAAAATGCTTCTAGTTGTGTCTTGAATATCTTTTCCTCCACGTAGTTTAAATGATTCGATCTAAAAATAAATAAAATTGCTGGAATATACCTAACAATTGTACAACCAAATTCGAAACTTACCATTTCATATATATTGTCTGCATTTTCCAAAGATTTGTCTTTTTTTTTCAAATCATCAATGTTCTCGATTACTTCGAATGCAACATGATGAAAATTATATTGGGATCCATTGATTTTTTTAATTGAATGAGATATTTGACATCTATTGATAAAATTTTGCTGTAAAATTCTATCTATAGAATTATTTGCTTTAGATTTCAACTAAATATTTAGGGATTCATCACAGCTAAAGACGAATCAGATTAAAAACTATTTTTAAAATCTATAGAAGTGTGTGTTCGGGTCAGACGATGAATTTTTGTACTCCGAATAATTCCCGTCCTTTGATCGAAGTAATTTTAAAAGGTCGGTTCTGGAGAGCATAATTTATGCGTAAACACGCGCGAAATGGTCAACCGTGCCAGCTAGGGGTTGTGCTAGATGGTGTCATGGTGAAGAATTGCTGGGTACCTGCTTCTTGCGCGCGCTAAATCCACCCCCGACGACGGAGATATATTTTATCATTAAGCTTTAAAACTGGTTAGAAGAAGGTTGAATAGAAATCCTTAGTAAAGTGTAATTCGTTTTATTTTCGTTGAACAAATTAGTCGATGGTCGTAATAACTAGTCACCTTACAAGTGACAACGTCGCAAAACACTACCGTTTTTTACAGTGTGTTTTAGGCAGAGCTAGGCAGGATTCGAATCATTCAGGATTCGAATCCTGGAGGATTCAAAAGAGGCATTCGAATACTTTAGTTCAACTGGATTCGTGATCCAGATTCGTTACATATTTTTTAAAGGATTCGTATTCGAATCCAATTACGGGTGATTTGAATCCTTACAAAACGATTCGAATACTTATAAAAGGATTCAAATACTTACAAAAGGATTTGAATCGTCAAATATAATTCGAATTAATTGTGAGGATTAACTTGAAAAATGTCTTTTGTTTGTTTTTAAATTTCTTGTTAATTAACTGTTTCATACGCGTGGCGCATGAAGTAAAATTTCGAGTTTAGAAAAGCCCAGAAAATTTGTCTCGGGTCGCTGCGCGACCCTCGACAAATTTTCACGGGGCTTTTCTAAACTCGAAATTTTACTCCATGCTTAGTCTGGGAGTGGAAACGCTCGTTCGAAACTTCAAACTGAATGCTTTGATAAGAACATTAAATGACTGAAAATGTTTTTAAAGATAATAATCGTTTTCAACATTTTGTTTAATATTATTTGAAGTAAAACTGACATGGTAGCTACAATCTGAAATGTTACATTTTTCCGACATTTCCCTGACTCAAGTTTTTTTTTCCCTGGCCTTTTAATATAACTTTCTTCTGTGGGAAACCCCCATTTTGTTAAATTGTTTTTGTTGTTTTTGTCAATATTTGAGTTAATTTTATAAATGTTTATGTGTTTTGTAACTTGCCTGCTGATTTTGACAAATTTAATAATATTATATGGCTTTTTTGTTAGTGCTTTGATCAATTTGAATATAATTCCATGACTTTTCTCTGACTTTCGCGGATTTAATGATATTCAGTGAATTTTTTATTTACGTAATTATCAGGCGTTCGTCGATTTTATAATAGAGTTCAATTTGAAGTTTTGAACGGGTGTTTCCACTCCCAGGCTAAGCATGAAGTAAAATTTCGAGTTTAGAAAAGCCCCGTGAAAATTTGTCGAGGGTCGCGCAGCCCGAGACAAATTTTCGGGCTTTTCTAAACTCGAAATTTTACTTCATGCGCCACGCGTACATAACACTGATTTGAAGTGAAGTTCAGAAACACACAAATACATCTTTAATCAGAGTAACAGGGAATCAGATATTTAGTCTGTTATCAACGATGTTCAGTTTAAACAATTAGGTTTAGAATATTTTTGTTCAAACAACTGGTAACGATATTCATATATTAATGGTTGCAAAAAAAATAAGAAATACAAATTTATTCTTGAACGATTTGTATTCGTGATTCGAAAAAACAGGATTCAAATCTTTGATTCGAATCATATTTATCTCTTACGAATCCTTTATTCGAGTATTCGCGATTCGAATCATATTAGGTGATTCGGATTCGTGATTCGAATCCTTTTTACGAGGATTCGTCCCAGCTCTATTTTTAGGTTTCAATTCAATATTTAAGGCTGTTTTGCTATTTGATAAAACATAACTTTATGTTAGATAATTGAACAATATTGTTACTACAACAACAATCTGACGTGTACTTAAACGTTTTCAAATTCTTTGTGACAATATTAATTTAAAACGAATAAAAATCTAAAAAATATTCACCAAATGCCGTTCATAAATTATTGTATAGTTCCTCTACTTACATTGCAATTTCCATGTTGTAAATAATGAAAAGTCTTCAACAATTATTAAAAATCTTACTCGAGTGATAACGCGTGGCCGTAAAATACTCTAATGCACATCATAATGACAGGACGAAACGAAACTGGCGAAGGAGAGATTGAGTTAAGGTCGAAAATGCACATGTTATTTAGCCGTAAGAACGAACAACGATTAATCTTCCACATTAATAAAAATAGATATTTAAAACCTAAACATATTGTACATTGAAGCTTTGCGAATAAATTGACACTATTCTATTTTTTTTAAATGTTTCTTAAATTATATATAAATCAAATAATGGAACACTCTTAAATGATTACATAAATCCGTGCAATACATCTATGAAAAACATTATATCTTCTTCATATTGCTTTAATTTATTGAAATAATTATTATAAACATGTTGTATTAAATAGATTAATCTAAAATAAATGATAAATAAAATTAATCGTTGCTTAGAAATCTCCATAAGAGCGACGTAAATTTTGATTATGCTTTTAATAAATAGGAGGCAGCCTCGTGCTATTTTAGTAATATCTTAAAATTATACTGTAATTTCTAAAAACATGTGAAAAGAAATTGGGTTGGATATGTAGAATTCGTGTACGCGACACGGGTTGCCGGTGCGCGGCCTTGAATTGTGAATGTAATTTTTCTGCCGCGGATTGTTTATTGATTATGTTGTTGATATACAACAAAGAAAGACATTATTAAAATATTTCCTAATACATTCTTTAATTATAAGTGCATAAGTGAACTCGTTCTTTTTTGTATTGTGCGGTCGGGCAATTACTGTTTTTACTCTTGTGCCCAATCATCAGGCGTATGCGTCCGATTTACATGATGGGCAATCACTGAAATTCGACGATACACACTTATTCAACAATGCCAACATTATACCGACACTCGGCCAATGCTTCGATGTTTGCTTGGCACTTTCCTACTTGTGTCTATTAATAACTAAAAACAGCACTTATTTTAGCCACGAATAATAGTTCACTAATAACTAAAATGACATGCAGCTCAAAATCAAGCAAAATATAGTATTTATACGATTTAAGGAATGTAAATAAATACCAGCTGTAGTGCACAAAGCGCGAAAGTAAACAGTTCCCAACACTTCCCGTACCTCAAATGTTGGCATGCTGAGAACAGTTGTATACCTCATCTAAATATACTAAATCTATAAAGTTATATCTACTCTATTTTAAAAATACGTATAACTAATTCTTGTATGCAACTTGATCTTCACTATTTTCAAATAAATAATTGGCGTCAGAGGTCAAACACAAGTCAACCCTTCGAATGAATAACCTCTACCTTTATTCTTTTGGCCTAACTTAAGTTATATTTAAATATATTCTTACCTACAGTAGGTTTGTTCGTTACATGAACTTGGGCAGCACTTTTTACACGTTTTGCACCGAAACCGTTCGTTACATGCACTAAGTTGAACTAAACTGTGTTCGTTTGCGTCAGTTCGCTTGCACCGAACCTGCACTTTTTGCCGCTGGAATAGGGTGGGAGATATACAATTTTCAGATGGATACGGGACATGTCTATGGTTGTGCAATGCGAGAATTAACAAGCAAACATTCTGAAATTGTCACCCAACAACCCTACATGTTTTTATTAAATTATGAAACTCATATTTTTCTTTCAGTTTTCCTAGTTTTATTTGTTTATAAAATACAGTACTAACATTTTATTATTAGTGTTTCCTTAAATTGTTTTATAGTGTATTGCAGAAATTATATTTTCAGTTATATTTTACACTAAAAGCGTCTGTTTGTTTTTAGTTCAGTTCATGTACACTGACATGAACTGACCTGAACTGGTGACGTCATAAACTTGAACTCAGTTCAACTTAGTGCAGTACAAACGAACAAACCTTTCGACTTCCACTTGTCTTTACTGTGAACTCGCAATTGTTTGAAGTTCGATACTTCTTTATAAATCTGGGTTAATATCGGAACACACTTGCGAGAAAACTTACCACCTACTATATATGAGAATATAAAAGCGACGTACAACCAGAATTATAGAATTCATATGACGTAAAAACATGTGTGTTCGTCGAATACGACTATTAACCATTCAAGCCGCAGATTATTTTGTGCCAATCCGCGTCTCCTTGTGTAATAACGCAGTCTTCAATATAATTTCCAAGACCAACACAATCAAGCTTAAGCCCAACCCTACTAAAACCATAATAAACAACCCGCTGACATGTTCAATTCTTATGGCAATTGTCTCTTCATTTACAATATTTATTTCTCTATTATCGTCAATCAATGGATATTTTCCTATAATCTTATTAATCATTAAATATAAAATTTGATCTTTATTATCAGTAAATAAACCATCAAAAGTAGGAATTAAAGGATCTTCCACAATGTAAAAAGGATTGTAAATATTTTGTGCAGTCATATTTTCAAAAATTCCTAATATATGGTAGTGTAATAAAGCATAACCAACTGAAGTATTTTGATTTAAAATCCCCTGTGTTATTTGTTGAGTAATAATAAAAATAAATTTGTGCCGAAGAGAATCGGGAATAAATTTTTCGAAGTCTGTCGAAATTAAAATGTCAATTTCGATTCTTAAAAGATCTTCTATGCTCTGAACTTGTTTATAAGATTCTGTGGAGAATATACATTTTAAAATAAAGGCTCCAAAAAAATAATTGAAGAACATACATAGACACATCCATGAGAATAAACAAATTACACTAAATTTCCGCATTGCTGTATGTTTTATATCGGCGGAATTAATGAATAAACTACATATTAAAAATGAGGAAGTAAATATACTCATTTTCTCTGTTTTAAATAGGATTGCAATCAATATCCCCGCGATTGTAAAGTAAACAATCCAAAATAACAGATCAAATATTTCAATTATTTTAACTAAAATATCCTTATTTTGCGGGTGCTTCAAAACTATTTTAACATCATTTCTTTTAAAAGGTTTTGAATATATAACGTCTTGATACATGCCAATAAACGAAGTTGTGGCACAAAAATTAATTTCACCGTTAACCATTTTGCTATGTATTTCTTCAATGCTCTCAAATTTAAAAAATTTAACAGGAAATTTATTGATCAACATATAACCATAACTCTCCCTCTGGAAATTCAGTTCTGCCACTTTCACATAGGAAAGGTCTGTCTCTAAATAGTCTTTATTTTGATGCAAGGGCAATATTTCATAATTATTACGATACAAAAATATCAGTGAATACGGGAAGTTTTTCAAATCTTTAAAAATCGGTTTGGTTATGTCAGCGATGTCGAATGTTACTATTTTTTCAAGAAAGATAATAAATTGAATATCAGCCTTTCGTTTTGAATCAGCGTATGTTTTCACATAATCAATAAATTCTATCGTATTTTTAATGCAGATTATCCACATAACATTCTTAAAGCGTGGATTTGGAGGTTTTACGTTAAAATCATAACTGGAATAATAAAATGGGGGTGGGTTGGTGGATAAAAGTAGATTTGTTTCTAAATTGCAATTAGTTGCAGTGTGAAATAAAAATTTAGAATATGTTTCTTTAAATGCTACTTGATTAATTGTTCTTGAATCATTGAGCACTAAAAGTAAGTTTTCATTGTTTTCGCTAATTGAATCATTATAAAGACTTATCTTAGCGACAGCGAAATTTAGTGTAAAAATTATAATTAACTGAATTACTTTATTAAGATTTCTATGAGTACAAGATTTTTTATAGATTTTTAAGTAAAATAATCTATGTATGCACTCCATTGCACTTAACACAGCAGTGTACAACTGGTAACGGACCAACGTCCTTCCACCTTTTTTTTAAACAAAAGCACTGATGTTTTATATCGTTATATGAATACCGGTAGCGTATGCAATATTAAAAGATGTACAAAACAATTTATTATGCATCATGTAAAAGCAATAAAAGAACACGTGTCAAACCCATTATATATAATATATAATAGCGATATATTTTAAAACTTTTTTATACTTCTGTATGCCCTACTCATAATAATAGACAGAGCTGGGCAGGATTCGAATCATTCAGGATTCGAATCCTAGATTCAAAACCTTTTAGAGGATTCAAAAGAGTCATTCGAATACTTTAGTTCAAATGGATTCGTAGTCCGGATTCGTTACATTTTTTTAAGAGGATTCGTATTCGAATCCAAATGTGGGTGATTCGAATCATAAAAGGATTCGAATATTTCTAAAACGGTTCGAATACTTACAAAAGGTTTTGAATCGTCAAAAATAAATCGAGTTAATTGTAAGAATTAACTTGAAAAATGTCATTTGTGTGTTTTTAAATTTTTCGTTAAATCACTGTTTTATACACGTGGCGCATGAAGTAAAATTTCGAGTTGAGAAAAGCCCAGAAAATTTGCCTCGGGTCGCTGCGCGACCCTCGACAAATTTTCACGGAGCTTTTCTAAACTCGATATTTTACTTTATGCTTAGTCTGGGAGTGGAAACGCTCGTTCGAAACTTAAAACTGAATGCTTTGTTAAGAACATTAAATGACTGAAAATGTTTTTAAAGATAATAATCCAGTTCTCAAAATATTGTTTTATATTATTTGATTTGGTCAATTTGAAAACCATTCCATGACTTTTCTCTGACTTTCCTGGTTATAATGATATTCATTGAATTTTTTATTTACGTAATTTTCAGGCATTCATTGATTATATAATAGAGTTCAATTTGACGTTTTGAACGGGTGTTTCCAATCCCAGGCTAAGCATGAAGTAAAATTTCGAGTTTAGAAAAGCCCTGTGAACATTTGTCAACGGTCGCGCAGCGAGCCGAGACAAATTTTCGGGCTTTTCTAAACTCGAAATTTTACTTCATGCGCCACGCGTACAAAACACTGATTTATAGTGAAGTTTAAAAACACACAAATACATCTATAATCAGAGTAACAGGGAATCAGATATTTAGTTTGTTATCAACGATGTTCAGTGTTAATAATAAATAATTAGGTTTTGAATATTTTTGTTAAAACAACTGGTAACGATATTTATATATTAATGGTTGCAAAAAATAATAAAATCAAATTTATTCTTAAAGGATTTGTATTCGTGATTCGAAAAAACAAGATTAGAATCTTTGATTTGAATCATATTTACCTCTTACGAATCCTTTATTCGAGTATTCGTAATTCGAATCATATTAGGTGATTCGGATTCGTGATTTGAATCCTTTTTACCAGGATTCGTCCCAGCTCTGATAATAGATATTAACAATATGCATGGTCGATCACAGGAATCGTATGGTTTTAAAATAATCATAACTTAGTGAATTTCGCTTAAAAAAATGTTAATACAGTGGGAACATATTGATATCAGCATAAACAATTTAACTAAATTGTTTATACTGATATTAATATGTTCCCACTGTATTAACATTTTTTTAAGCGAAATTCACTAAGTTATGATTATTTTAAAAGTTCTTGTATGCAGGGGAAAATAGTTACTCATAACCTAACCTAGTGATCGGTAAACTTTTGAGGCAGAAGAGTCAAATGTATCCCTCATAACAAAAACAGCAAAAATCCGAAGCCATATTTTTTCATTATTCATAATATATACACCGATTAGAATTTGATTCAGCAAAAAAACCTTTGTTCAGCAGAACCATCTTCTTTTTATTTAAAAAAGTAGTACCTTCCCCCATGTTAGATATTTGAAATCAATAGTTTTCACCTACCTTATTTTTCAACAAATGTTTCTTATTCCTGTTAAACTTTGTTCGTAAGCCTTACTTATGTGTTTCCTCAAAATCATGACAACGTCAACGTCATTTATAGTGTGGTGTCGCCTGAACAAGAATAATCCGGACGGCGGGGAGAGATAGGAAGGTTGCCGTGGACACAAAAAATAATAAAAATAGAATTTTGGAGAATAACGTGTGCTAACGTTCGTTTTTGTACGTGACATAGTTAAGTATAAATAAAACTCCCCAAGTACCTGCATTTCTTGTGTTTTCCTGTGGTGAGATTCATAGTATAACGACGGAATCAAACGCACCTATAACTGCAACTAAATGCACCTATGACCGCCGTTATAAATTGGTGACCCCGACGTGATCTTTCCACAACGATCTTCCGCACGGGAATCATCAAGATTCAGGATCGACAAGGCGAGATAACTACAGGAATACCCACCAGCATCAGACGTCAACGCCAAGGACCCTTTTTCGGATGAATTCCTGACTGCATCGAGCATCAACGACGGAGCCCTGTTTCAAGTGCAGAAAACCGGACCTTGTCAACAGCTGCCGGCCGCGGCGACCGTTCCTAACCAGGGTACCGAGCCGACACAGCCTACAACCTTGCCATTTGCCGCCAGCACCCACCCCCAACCAGGATTTTAGATTTTGAAGTGACAGGTGACATTTACTAGCCCCCCCTCGTATTTCGAGGAAAATACTTCCACTATTTTTTCAACCTTAATCTCTCTACTACTCTGCTTACTTTCCTTACCTTTCCTATTTTCAATCACACATCATGGAAGAACAATTAGATGCTGCCGTTGGCGCAAAAAGATGTAATTTGCCCCCATTTTTCCGCGTTGACCCTTCAATCTGGTTCGTGCAGATTGAAGCGGAATTTTTGAACTCGCGCATTACAAATTCTAGTCGCAAGTTTTATCGAGTCGTAGCCGCCTTACCCCCAGACATTACCATCGAAGTTAGGGATTTACTAATTGAACCTCCCGCTGACCTTCCTTATGAGACGCTCAAAGTGGAGATAATTAAACGAACCATCATTTCCGAAAAAAAGCGTTTGCAGCAATTGTTGTCGACGGAAGTGCTCGGCGACCAAACGCCTTCACAACTACTACGAAAATTGCAACAATTGCTGGGAACAACGCCAATAGACGACAATCTCCTACGCAAATTTTTTTTAAATCGTTTACCGTCAGATGTGCAAAAAATTCTAGTGTCTGCAAAAACCACCTCATTAACAAACTTGGCAGAAATGGCAGATCAAATTTTATAAATTTCGCCACCCACCATCATTAATAACACCAACGTTTCTCACACCTCGGCAATTGAACATCCAACATCTTACAACACTAGAATTTTAGAACTGCAATCCCAAATTTCTGAGCTGACACAAAATTTAAATTCATTAACAACCGCTTTGACGAAGCAATCTAAAAACAAATTTCGGAACAGAAGTCGGTCAGCATCAAGAAACCGCTGGCAATTAGGCGATGACCCGCAACACAAACTGTGCTGGTACCATCACAATTTTCGTGGTGATGCACGGAAGTGCACTCCACCATGCCAGTGGGGAAACGACAAACAGCGGGGCTAATGTCGGCCCATTCCTCCGCTGTCTCTCCAGGCCCGTTGTTTTTTGTGCGTGACACTAACTCTGGGACAAAATTTTTAGTAGATACGGGAGCCCAGGTTAGCATTTTGGCGGTGGATAAACTCTTCGCCAACACTCATCGCCAGTCAAAATTTTCGTTAACCACCGTTAACAGTAGTTTAATACCTACGTTTGGTTCTTTAAAATTAACAGTACACATCGGTCTGGACGTAAAACTTGCGTGGAATTTCATGCTTGCACACGTTAACCACTCTATTCTGGGCGCCGACTTCCTTCGGCATTTCAACATCATTGTTGACATTGACCACGAACGTCTCGTAAGGAATGTATTCGGCCCATCAGAAAAACTCAAAATTTGTTCCTTGTCTACCCAAAATTCAACTTATTCGAATTTATTGCAACAATTTCCTGATCTAACAACCCCTTTTGACCTAGCTAAACCCGTCAAGCATGATGTGCAACATCACATCGAAACATCTGGACCACCAGTTTTTGCCAAACCGCGACGATTACCACCTCACAAATTACAAATTGCAAAAAACGAGTTTGATAAATTGTTACAGCTCGGTTTCGTGAGACCCTCTTCCAGCCCATGGGCGACGCCGCTACATCTGATAGCTAAATCAGATGGCTCTTGGCGCCCATGCGGTGATTACCGTGGACTCAATAAAGTTACCATACCAGACCGATATCCTTTGCCTATTCTTCACGATTTCACGTACAATTGTTGTGGTTGCACGTTATTCTCAAAAATTGATTTAGTAAAGGCATATCACCAAATTCCAATTCATCCTGCAGACATTCCGAAAACAGCAATCACAACACCCTTTGGACTTTACGAATACACTAGGATGAGTTTCGGTTTAAGAAACGCCGCTCAAACGTTTCAAAGGTTTATGGACTCGGTATTACGCGGACTACCATTTTGCTTCGCGTACATCGATGATATTCTCGTTTTCAGCAAGGATGAACATGAACACGTTCGTCACTTGCAACAAATTTTTGAGCGATTAACTTCTTTTGGAATAAAAATTAACTCTGACAAATGGGTTTTCGGTGAAACAAAATTAGACTGTTTAGGTCACAGCATTAGTGATTCGGGAATCAAACCTCTACAGTCCAAGGTCGATGCGATTTTGTCCTTCCCACAACCCACTGACCAAAAAGCATTGCAACACTTTCTCGGCATGGTGAACTCTTACCATCGGTTCATAAAATCATGCTCAAGTATCCTAGCACCGCTCAACCAGCTTGCTGCAACAACTCCACGCAACAAACCACTAGTCTGGTCCCAACCCGCTCTTCAAGCATTTACGACAGTTAAGGCTGCACTCGCCGACTGTGCTATGCTTGGTTTACCAGATTCTGTTGCGGAGTTAAGCATTATGGTAGACGCATCTGACTCCGCTGCTGGCGCGGTCTTGCAGCAGAAGGATAATTCTGGCGTTCTTCGACCGCTCGCTTTCTTTTCCAAATTTTTGTCAACAACAGAACGCAAATACAGTACTTCTGGCCGTGAATTGCTTGCTGTTTATTTGGCTATTAAAGTGTTCAAATATTATCTTGAAAGTCGCGAATTCATCATCTTTACAGATCATAAACCTTTGATCTCTGCTATAAATTCGAACTCGGATCGTTTTTCAGGACGAGAGCACAGACACATCACCTTCATTGCGCAATTCACCACTGACATCAGGTTCGTTCCAGGTACCGAAAACAGCGTTGCTGATACATTATCGCGAGTCGAAATTAACTCTTTAGATATACCTAACCTTGCGAAATTACAATCCGAAGACGGCGAACTAAAATTCCTTTTGAATAACGGCACCACTTCACTTAAGCTCGAGCAATACACTCCGCCTGGCACTAGCACACCTATATACTCAGACATAACTCTTGCTCAAAGACGACCCTATATCCCTTCAGTCCTAAGAACTAACATTTTACAGTCTCTTCGCGGACTTACACACCCTGGCGTCCGTGCAATGAAACGTGTGGTTACATCTCGCTATATGTGGCCACGGATGAATCAAGACATTGCACAATTTGTCAAATCATGCTTGAAGTGCCAACAAATTAAAATTCACCAACACACGACCGTTTGCCTATTTGTAACACTTATAGATACCTTTTAGTTTGCATCGACCGTTTTACGCGTTGGCCTGAAGTCCAACCACTAGTCGAAATTACTGCAGATTCCGTTTCCAAAGCATTTTTAAATTTTGGATTGCATGTTTTGGAATTCCATCGACGATTATTACTGATCGTGGTCAGCAATTCCAATCCAACATTTGGAAGGAATTTTGCAACATTTTCGGTATCACGCATAAGTCCACCACCGCCTACCATCCGCAATGTAACGGTTTGGTAGAGCGGCTCAATCGCCAAATGAAAGACTCGATCAGAATGAGTACCGATCCGAGTAACTGGGTATCCCAACTTCCCTTAATTTTATTAGGTTTGCGTACAATTTTTAAACCTCGCTATCGGCCACCGCAGCGGAATACGTCTATGGTAAAACATTATGTTTACCAGGCGATTTTTTATTTCCGAAATCTGTTTCTAAATTCATTCCTTCAGGCTCAAATTTTATTGACGGCCTGAGAGATAGGATGAAGACGCTTAGCCCCGCAATTACTCGCTTAACCCGCCGCAAATCTTTCATATACCCTGATCTAAAAAAATGCACTCATGTTTTTATAAGGAAGGATCACGCAAAACGGCCGTTATAAAATTCTTAAGATGGCCCTTTCGAAATTATCAGTCGAAATTTTAATTTTTTTACGGTAAATGTTAACGGCAGAAACGATTGCGTTTCCATCGATCGACTTAAACCTAGCTATACACCACAAGTTTCAGTTACTTCCTTTACAAAACAATTACACTCTAATTCTTCTATTCCATACACCACATCTCCTAAATCAATCCTTAAACACTCTGGACCAAATCATTCTTCTAAATCTTTTAAACGTGTAACTTTCTCTTCCTCTGTTTCCTTTTCCTCCTCAATCTAGGTGGGGGGTAATGTGGTGTCGCCTGAACAAGAATAATCCGGACGGCGGGGAGAGATAGGAAGGTTGCCGTGGACACAAAAAATAATAAAAATAGAATTTTGGAGAATAAGAGTAGTATGCTTTTGTTTTGTCGCGATTGTATTGCGAAATGTCAAATAATAAAAAGAATTAGTACAAAGTGTTACAGAAATCAACAAATGAATAATTACACCAATCAACAAATTATCAATTTATTCTTTATACATGGCAACTGCCAATTGAACAAAATTTGATTCCAATCTTCTAAACTTGTTTTATTCATCAGCGGCAAATGTGGATAGGTTTCATTAAATATTCTACATGTTCGAGTACCAATTCTATCGCAGTTGCCATGTATAAAGAATAAATTGATAATTTGTTGATGGGTGTATTTATTCATTTTGTTGATTTCCGTATAACTTTGTACTAATTGTTTTTATTATTTGACATTTCGCATTACATAAGCGACAAAACAAAAGCTATACTACTTGCCTACTAAAATTCAGTTGTGACTTATGCGCGCATTATTCCCTGCATAAATACAACGAAAAACGAATCTTCCACATAATTCGAAAACCACTTGCTTTAGGAGTATAGTTGTTAATACTTTTTTGTAGGAAATCTTCCCCCCAATCGTACCACGTGATAAAAAATGGGTCATTCCATTTAAAAAAATTTAATTACGAGATATTGAAGAGGGCACTTTGATATTGACATTTTGAGAACACTTATTGTCAAAATTGACAGTTTCCAATTAATACACTTATAGGAGTATCCTCTAGGTACAAGTAGATATATAAATCATATTTTTATCTTACACTTAAGAGAAGTTACAGATAGATTTCAAGATGCCTTTTAGAGGTCAAAATTTTAGAAATATTTTTTTTGCTTGAAAACTATAAGAGATAAGTGTACATATGTTCGAATAAAATATGTTGCAATTTAAACGAGGAATCCAAAAAATTACTAATATATAGGGTGTTCCATTTAAAATAAAAAAGTTGGTGCTACTTCCGGTAGAACCGGAAGTGATATAAAGTTGAAAATATTTCACATGAGGAGAACTTAATTAACCGTATGACAAGGATTTTTTTCAAATTTTCAGTGCAATGGCAACCCTATAAACTTTTAACGAACGGCTTAGCGTAGACACCGTGTATATATATAATTCAATAACATATTATTACTATTGCCAATCGGCTATCGACCCGTGGTCTTTCCGCAAAAATTGTCAATTGTCATGGTATTGTCTGTAGGTCCGTCAGTTAGTGTCTTGATCAAATGAATTGAAATATGGTAGTAGGCGGGTTTTTGTATTTAGGATCGATGTCAGGATTACGTGCAAGGCACATGTGGGATAGGATGTCTAGGTTAAGGGGGTTGGTTGTGAATTTTTCGGCAAGGTATTTGAGGCGGTATTCAATAGGTATTATTTTTATTGTTTCGTAGAGGAGGGGATTTGAAGGATTGTATATGGGATTGTTGAGGTGTCTCATTTTAGTTAGTGTGCGTAGGGCTGAAAGTTTAGCAACTTGTAGGTGTTTTAACACGGATGGACGAGGATTATGGAAAAGGATGGCTGAGTAGTCAAGAAGAGGGTGCAAATCATCTTGTATATGTGAACAGCGGTGTTGGTCGTAATTCCCTGTGTTTTGTACGTGAGAGTTCTGAAATGACGCGATCTCTTCTTGGCTTTGTCTTTGTGGATTTGGGCATGGGATTTGAATGTAAATTTCTGGTCGATAATCACACCGAGGTATTTGTAGGTTGAGGAAGATGTAATTTGGTCATTGAATAGGGAGATTGACAGCGGGGAATTGTTTGGGCGGTGGAAAGGAATCAGGAGTTTGTACTTGTTCGGATTAATAGAAATTCTCCGTTTTGCGAACCGCGTTTGAATAGTGTCGATTAGGTCTTGGAGGGTGGTTAAAGCTTTTTCAAACATGGGCGCATGTGAAATCAATGCTGTGTTGTCTGCGTATAACAAGGGATATACATGAGGGTTTAGAAATTTGGGGTCGGGATTATAAATATCTAGGACGAATAGGTTGTAAAGAAGCGGCGAGAGAGGTGAGCTTTGGGGAACACCTTGTTCGGGGTTAAAGGATCTTAAGAGGATGTTGCGGATTTTGATGTTTATGGATCTACGTGAGAGAAAACTGTCGATTAAATTCAGGAGATAGTGTGGGATATTTAGTAAGTGGCATTTAAACAACACACCTAGATGCCATACTGAGTCGAATGCCTTTTTATATCCAAAAAGAGGACGGCGGATTTTTTTCCTTCGAGGTGTGTTGTCTGGCCGTTTGAAGTCAGGATGGAAAGAGGGAGCGAGGTGGATCGGTGTTTGACAAAGCCAAATTGGTATGGGGGAATACGTTTTGAAATATGGTCAACGATTTTATCTTTAATTATGGCCTCAAACACCTTGCCCAGGACTGGGAGCAGGGTAATGGGGCGATAACTAGAAGGTGCAAGAGGATCATTTTCGGGTTTAGGGATACAGATGATAGTACTCCGCTTCCATTCCTATGGCAATTCTTGCGTCTGAAAGACATAATTAAAGATATTTAAAATATTAGTGTGTATACTTTCTAGAAGGGATTTAAAGACTACACGAGAGACGTTATCATAACCGGGTGCTGTATTTTTACCTGTATGCAGTGTGTCATAGTATTGTTCTTCCTTTATTTCATCGTCATGGGAGTGGAATGCAGGGATTTGTTTTAAGGACATATACCAGGTAAATTTGTACATTTTGTCGAAGAGGTCTGCAAACGTATCTGCTATTGATTGTTGGTCAGTGATGATATCGTTTGTTAGAGGATGTTTTATTTTGTGGAGAGGATCGTTCTATCTATATTTCGATAGTTTTTTGATAGCATTCCAGTAATCTTTTCCTTGCTTTTCGTTAATATCCTTGCACGTATTTATCCACATGTCCGTCTTGTATTCTCTGATAAGTCTCTGTATGTCTTTGTTTAGTTTGTTAAATATATGTTTTAGATTATAGTCATCTGTTTGTCGGATGTCTCTGTAAATCTGTCTTTTGTATTTGATTAATCTTAGGATGAATTTTGGGATATTTGTAGGTTTTTTTTAGTATAAATTGAGGTATGTTTCTGTATACTATTTGCTAGATTAGACAGGAACAGGAAAATAGATGTCTGGTTTATTTATTGATGGGATTGTATACTCAATGACATTAGAAGCGTAACACCTAGAAGGAGTTATTATTTTAACTTGATGTTTTGCCAGTATGGTAGTCTTACATCAAGAATAAAATGATTACATTTTCAAGAAATTTTATTAAAAACAATCTAAAAAAAATTAATAATGTGTTTGGCGACCCCTTTTCTGTATACACTCGTGTAGACGTCTGGGCATCGACAAAATGAGATGGTCGATGTCTTCTTGAGGCATCTCGTTCCAAGCAACTTGAATTTCATCGATCAACTGTGCTAGAGTCTGTGGAGGATGGTGCAAAGAGAATATTCTTCTTCCCATGATATCCCACACATGTTCAATGGGATTTAAATCCGGCGAACGGGGCGGCCACGCCAAAACATTAACACCAGCTTCATTAAGAAAGTTCATAGTTCGACGAGCAATATGGGGACGTGCGTTATCTTGTTGAAAAAGTACGTCTGGACGGCCATCTAAATTAGGCAACAAAGTCGGTCGTATGACGTCTTCAACATAACGCGCAGCTGTCATACTGCCTCGAATGAATACAAGAGGTGATCGACTACTATAAGCAATAGCCCCCCAAACCATTACTCCAGCAGTCCTGTGTACATGCCTCTCAATAGCAAACCTAAGATCAGGTCGTTTTCCACGGTAGCGTCGTACCCTTCTACGGCCATCATGCGTGCCTAGACAAAATCGTGATTCATCGCTGAATACGACATCGTGCCATTCTGCCTCCCAATGCTGCCGTTCTCTGCACCAGTCCAACCTTTGGCGACAGTGTTTCGCTGTTAAAGGAAGCACTAATCTTGGACGGTACGAAAGAAGCCCAAAGGATTGAATGCGGCGATATAAGGTTCGCATACTAACGGGCCTACCTTCTTCTCCAATCCATTGATCACCGATTTGACGCGTAGCGCGTAGTAGCGAAACGGTCTCGCAGGGCTATTTGTCTTAAGCGCCGATCTTGACGTTCTGTGGTACGCCTTGGTTGACCAATTGGTCTTCTTCTTGCTCCTCTACCTTTATCTGTCCATACCTGATACACACGTATTACAGTTGCTGTAGTGGAATCAATACGGCGGGCAATTTCGCGATAGGACATACCGACATCTCGATAAGCAACAACTCGACCCCGGTCAAAATCGCTCAAATGGTGATATTGTGGACGTCTTCGGACTCGGGGCATTTTATTTAAGCTTAACACACTCAACGGAAACACGAAAACTAAAAACATCTGTACTAAACAACTCATATAAATAGTTTATCAAAAAAGAAAAAGTGAAATATATTTTTTTTCACAATAAATATAAAAGGCACAAGGTTGAAATTGTTATCAATGTATGCTTTAAATATAGTCACTCTGTTGCTAAAATATGAATTCAAAAAAATCATTCCTTCTTGGTGTTACACTTTGTCATTGAGTATATAAAGTTTGTCATGTCTCTTGTCACTTTGTCTATGTCGTAGTCTTTATGTCTGTAAATGATTGTGGGGGGAATAAGGGTAGGTGGATCTTTATTCAGGGAGAATTGGATTGATAGGTGATCGGAACCTAGGTCTGGGTTTAGTGCTACATTATGGATTAAGTGTTGTATATTGCTTGTGCATAACAAGATCTCAGGAGTTGTGGAGGGATTATTTGACATTATGACTGTAGGGGGAGTTTTAACACGCACAAAATTAGAGTTTGAAATAAAGGAGGATAGATGTTTAGATTTTGTTGTGTTGATATTAAAATCAACGATTATGATAACATTATCATATAAGGAAGGTGGGATAGATGTATACTAGAAATATGTGTAGGGGGAAAGAGGCGAGGTCAATAGTAACGTGAAGACATTCAGTTAAAATATTGTTTATTTTAGGAGGGTTTGTTTTACCTACCTTAATTCCTGGTTTGGTTGAAATAATAGAGCCACCTCGTTGGTTGTGGTTAGGGGAACATGCGGGAATTTGAATAGTGGACCAGTTAGAAAAGGAAAAAGGTTTACTGGATTTGGTTTCGACCATCATGTTTACGTGTATGGGATTATTAGTTAGGATATCAGAGTCATTAATTCGTAAAATTCAGATTTTTAAATCATTTTATAAAAAAATAACTACGAGAGCTACGGCATAAAGTGAATACGCATTAGATTTTTTCGATTATCTACAACTTTTCTCAAAAAGATTTTTTATATGATCAATATTAAAAAAAATCAAAAAAATGCTAAAAGTAAACTACCACTCCCAGTTTCCGCATTTTCACCAAAGGTGGATCAGATATTACTATTGTAATAAAAAGCTTAAGTTTATAGTGTCATTTTAACAGCTCAATCGGTTTAGACTTTATTTTAGCGACAGAACGACAGAATTACAGGACAGACATTTTTTTAAAATGGTCTTAACCTATTAACGGCCCAGCAATTATAGAGATAACTCTAAAAGTTAAGTTTAGGTAAAATTCTGCACTTCTTTTTATAGTATCTATGAATAACTTATTGTATTAAATACTGTAAATTTTTCTTTTAAATACACACAATGTTATGCTGTAAAATTTCAGGCATTCGTCGATTTCATATAAAAAACGTGCAGTATGAAGTTTAGAACGAGTGATTCCACTCCCCGACTAAGCATGAAGTAAAATTTCGAGTTTAGAAAAGCCTGAAAATTTGTTTTGGTCGCTCCGCGAAGCGGAGCGGCCAAACCAAATTTTCAGGCTTTTATAAACTCGAAATTTTACTTCATGCGCCACGCGCATAAAACGCTGAAATATTGTGAAGTTAGAAATACATTCACATTATTTTTTTTTAAAGAGTAACAATCGAAATATTTAAATAACAAAATATTTACATTTTTCTTCATACATTTTCAAGTCAGGTCAAATAATATAATTTATCAATTTAATTTATTTAGTAATTTAATAACCAAATATTAATAATGTTGCGTGTATGCATCAATGGCGCTTAATGGGTTAATTAACTTGGGGGACCTCAAAATGGATATATTCACTAAAATTTTTTATTTGAAAATTTTTGCGAAATAATACTTTCCCTTTGTTTTGCATATAGGGAAAGTAGAAAGTGCTATATTCGCTTTATAACTTCACTATAAAATAAATTATAAAAATTCACCCTTAAGAAAGCACTACAATTTTGTTGGCCACAAATGCATTTGAACTCTTCGCTGCAAGAAAACCTCCTGCAAATTTAGCCTGTCACCTTTTTTTATTAGTTAAAAAAATGTATTAACCTATTAAGTGATGCAACATTATTAATTTTGTATTAATCAAATTACTAACATCCGGTATTATCAATACATTTTAAAGGACAGTTAAGCTTAAATGATATTTAAGAGTGAATATACAGTATTACCAACCAGATTAACCCATTAAGCGCCATAGATGCATACACGCAACATTATCATTTTTTTGTTAATTAAATTACTAAATACGGTTATTTGATACGTTATATTATTTGACCTTATTACTCATTAAACAAAACAAATTTCAGTGTATTTCTAACTTCACAATATTCCAGTGTTTTATACGCGTGGCGCATGAAGTAAAATTTCGAGTTTAGAAAAGCCTCGTGAAAATTTGTCTTGGCTCGCTGCGCGACCCTCGACAAATTTTCTACGCGGGGCTTTTCTAAACTCGAAATTTTACTTCATGCTTAGTCTGGGAGTGGAATCACTCGTTCTAATCTTCATATTGCACGTTTTTATATAAAATCGACGAATGCCTGAAAGTTTGCAGCGTATACATTATGTATATTTAAAAGAAAAATTCACAGTATGTTATACAATAAGTCATTCATAGAAATCATAAAAAAAGTGCAGAATTGGATTTAAATTCAACTTCTACAGTTAACTCTAGCACTGCTCGGCCAATAATGAGTTAATACAACATTTAGCGTATAAATACCCGTTAGCGCTAAATGTCGAAATGTCTCCCAGTAACAATTTAAATGGCGATTTAACTTGACGTTTTAATTTTGAGGTTAAATTACAGTGATTTAAGTTCGGTTGTCGTTATGAATACCCGTTAGCGTTAATAATCACGAATTCAAATTCGTCAAATTTCAGAGTCGCTTCGGATGAAGTAATATTCAATTACGGGCAAAAAGATTCATATGAGTATGCATCTAACAACATAGCGATATGTAGATAACAGAAGACGTCCAAAAAAAATATAAAAATACGCCGAAAAAATTTCTTAGAACGATGTCGCTTCAACATTGTATTAGATAAATAATACAAACTAATTCTTTCAAGAATACGTATTCCAAATTCAGCTTTTTTTCTCAAAATCTTTAGATATTTGTTGTTTTTTTAGAAGAGTTTAATTTGAAGCTAAAACCGAGTGTTTTTCACTCCCAGACTAAGCATGAAGTAACATTTCGGGTTTAGAAAAGCCCCGTAAACATTTTCTGGGTATTTCTAAACCCAAAATGTTACTTCATGCGCCACGCGTATAAAACACAGATTTTAAGTGAAGTTCGAATATACATAAATTTGACAATATTATAGTGTTTTATAAGCGTGGCGCATGAGGTAAAATTTCGAGTTTAGAAAAGCCCAGAAAATTTGTCTTGGGTCGCTGCGCGACGCTCGACAAAGTTTCATGGGGCTTTTCTAAACTTGAAATTTTACTTCATGCTTAGTCTGGGAGTAGAAAACACTCGTTTAAAGTTTAAATTAATCTCTTTTGAAAAACAAAATATATCGGAAAATGTACAGATTATGCATATGTTGACCTAAAAGAAAAATTCCCTGTATAAGCAAACAAGTGTTTTATAAAACGACACACAAAAGAACTGACTGCAAAAATTAGAGGTTATCTTCTTTTTCTTGCACCATTAATGGCCCCAGCAAAGCAGCTTTGTTGACCAGTCTCAGCAGTTTCTTAGGTTGTAAGTGACTAGGAGAGGGTTTATTTAGTAGAGGATTTCCCTTTAAAGAATGCAGACAAACACAAACATTATTATATAAAAATGTTAGTTTCATGTAGAAGGGAATATAGGATAAGGTAAGATTTAGTACAACATTTAGCTAGAACCGACTGAATAGAGAGTTGAGCTGTATTTCCAGCTGTTATAAGAGAAAAGTATAATTTTTTACACTTATCATAATAGTTACTACATGAAAAAAATATGTGATTTAGATCTCCAATTTCCGCACAAAGACAATTCGGAAAGTCAGTCACTCTTACTTTGTATAAATGACTAGGAGATGAGTTGTGTCCCATTTTCATACGGATAACAGAAGTCACAAATCTTCTACCTCGGACTTTTGGGTCAAAAAACCATACATTAGATGGTATAACGGGATGCAGGGAAAAATATTTGGTATAGGAAGAAGTTGTAGACTAGACTGTTTGCCACTTCAATCTAAGGCTTGACCTAAGTACTTTAAAATAATCTGTAAAAGGGGATGAAAATTCAGACAGCGGACCCTCCCTAGCAGATTTAACCAACATATCGGCAGTTTCATTACCCAAAATTCCTGAATGGCTAGGTACCCAACAAAGATTAATTTTATATCCTATATTAAATAGCTCAAAAAATAAAGTCCTAATATTTAGGGCTAACAAATGCATTTTAGGGTTTATTCCGATTTTTTGTGTTGAGAGTAATGCAGATTTTGAATCAGTAAATATCACTGTTTTAGTCAATTTGAGCTCTTTAATTAATTTGAAACACTCGAGTAAGGCTGTAAGTTCAGCAGTGTGAATAGAACAGGTATAAGGAATTCTGAAGGAATAATTTAAGGTGTTTTCTATATATACTCCACATCCTGTGTGAGTTGTAGTGACCGAACCGTCTGTGTAACAAAAAATACTGTCTGGCCATTTTTCACAGGCCTCATTATAGAAATTTAGATGTCCATCCACATTTCTATTAATATTTATATGTATCCAATTTTTAATAGGAAAAAAATTTGAGAAATAAGGAAGCAAGGAAGTTTTGAGGAATTAAAAATGTTGAAAGATGTAGAGATGACATAATTTTCAATGAGCGCACAGTAAGATTTGCCTTTGGAATTGTATAAATCTGTTAAATTGTTAATAGATGATATAACCAACTTATTATTGCTAGCTATACATTTTAGAAAATACTTTCTGGCTAGACAGTCAGCTCTGATAAAAATTGCGGCGCTACCACTTTCTACCTCTAAAGCTCTTGATGGAGCTGATCTCATACAACCCAACACCGTACGTAGTGAAGATGTTTGGAGTCTATCTACATTTATAGATAAAGAATTATTAAGAGGAGAAAGTAGAAACAAGCCATACTCTATTTGCGACCTTATTAAAGATTTATACAAGATAGTTAGGGTGGCAGGGTCTGATCCCCACCAAATGTAAGAGAGGCTCTTAAACACGTTTAGAGTTTTATGCACTTTTTCTTGTAAATAAAGTATATGAGGTTTCCATGACAAGGATGAATCGAGGGTAATACCTAGATATTTAACTGTTCTGAATCTTGGGATTTCTATGTCTTGAAAATATAATTGAAAGTAGGGAAGCACCTTTGCTCTCTTCTTAAATATAATACTCTGAGATTTCCCCGGTGAAAAGGATAATCCATGCAAGTATATCCAGTCCGACAATTCAAATAAAGCCTGATTGATCCTATTACACAATGATTGGGTGTTATTACTAGAACAATATAGAACTACATCATCGGCATATGCAAGATTGAACAATAAGGCGACATTAAGGGCTGAAGAGGTAGTGTATACAATATGTATAATAGACGGCTAAGGATGGAACCTTGAGGGAGACCAATATAGGAAACTCTTGGATTTGAGAAAGTACTATCGTTTCTTAGATAAAGATTTTTTTTATTTATCAGTGACCATATGCAGGTAATGATATTTGAAGGGAATCCAATAGAAATAAGTCTGTGTACCAATAACGAAGGAATAACAGAGTCAAACGCAGCAGAAATATTTAAAAATAAAGCCACCGTAGTTTGATTATTTAAAAAGGAGCCATTTACATCCGTAGTTAATTTAATTAGGTTATCCATAGCACTCTTGCCCTTTCTGAAACCGCATTGTGTAGATGGATAAATAGCACTCCTCTCCAACCACAAATCTATTCTTAATTTTACAAGATGTTCAAAAATGTTCCTTATACAGGAGGTAAGGGCTATAGGGCGGTAGTTATTTGGGCAGTTTGGACTCTTGTCAGACTTAAGAATTGGACAAATAATTTGCCTAGTCCAAGACTCAGGTACTGTACCCGAAGAAAAAAATTCGTTGAACAATTTTAAAAGCAAGGATTTTCCAGAGAAAGGGAGGTGTTTAATCATTGAATAATAAATGTCACCAATTCCTGGGGATGAATCTTTTACATTTTCTAGTATGGAGTTTAATTCACCTAAAGTAAAATTTGTTGAGGGGAAGACACAAGACCGTGAGGGAATTTCCAAATCAAAGAAAGGTTCAACGAATGGTGGGACAAGTTTCATATAAAAGTAATTTATGACTTCCTAAAGATTTTTATTTTCTTCCAGACTTCTGTAATTGGGGTAAATCTAGAGATTGATTCACAGTACTCCCTGAATGATTTTTTCTCTTTTTCTTTAAATATTTGCCTGGATAAAGCTATGGCTATTTTAGCAGAAATAAATGATTCAGTTGACCGTTCTCTATAAAATTTTTGAATAGCCTGTTTTCTAGACTCCTTTATTTTTGTGCATGTAAAATCCCACCAGGGACACAAGGAAGGACGAGTAAAAGGGTGATGGAAAGAGATAGACTTATTCCCTGCTTCAATTATACAATCAATAAAATCAATATATGACAATTCTGGAGAAATTAAGTTTGATACTCTTTCCATATATTCTGTCCAATTTGCTTGTTTAAAGTTACGGGAGAGACGGGGAGATTTTTTATAATTAATTGGATTAGAATTTAGGATTTTAATAAGAATAGGGAAATGATCACTTCCATAGGTGTCTGGAAGAGTTTGACAAGAGGCATAGGGTCCAAGCGAGGGGGATACTAAGGTAATATCGATCATACTTTTTTGTAAATTATTATATGAAAAGCGCGTAGGACTATCATCAGTTAAAACTAACAGGTTATTAGATTCTATGAAATCCCATAGAATTTTGCCATTCAAGTTAGAATATGACCCATTGATTTGGGAGATGTGTGAGTTAAAATCACCCACAATTATATAAGGAGCATGTCCGGTTAGTATGGAATCCCAAAGGTTACCACTACCTCTGATAGAAGGAGGAATATATCCCAAGATCAAAGTAAAATAGAGAAACTGTACAGATATAAACTGAGCCCGGTTATTAAAATTGGGATAATTAAGGGGAATTTCTGTGAAAGACAGAGAGTTACGAATAAGGATGGCAACACCACCCTTACCGTCCTCCCTAGATTTAAGTATGCTATTATAACCTCTAATTTTTATATTATTTTCAGATGTCCAGGTTTCGGAAAGACATATAATATCTGGGATAAAATCATCAATTAGATAATATAGATTGGCTTTGTTAGCATTATAGAGGAAGATTTATAGCTATTCAGAGTATCGACTGGCACAAGGTTTAAGAAAGTTTGAATGAAATAATTTGGTTTCAAATAATAAATTTGTAAATAGTTCTGTGATTTCTTCATCATTCCACTCATAAGCTGTGGAAGATGCAGAAGGAATAGGGGAATTATAACATAATTTTTTGGGTGGTGAGGGGCTCGGATTATTAATTTCTAAATATTTTTCTCTGAAAGATGAATCAATTTTCTGAGGTGATGATGTTCTTTTTTTATTGTTATTTTTAACACTGAAATATACGAGGATTGATTATTGTTAACATTACGAGGAGGACTGATATTTACTGATGAAGGAGATATAATAGGGACATTTTGTTGATTTGGGATTAAATTTGTATTATGTTGTAAATTATTATATTGAAGCGAGGGTAGGGATGTAGGAAAAAGAGAATTGGCTTCTGTAAAAGATACATTATGTCTCGAGATATATTCCCTAATTTTTTTTTTGTCTAATATATTCTGGGCAAACTCTATTTTTGGCCAACGTACCCATTTCAGTGGATGTATGAGGGCCCTGACAATGTGTACACTCAGCCTGAGGGATCTTACAATCATCATCTATGTGTTCAGTTGAACCACATGAATTGCATCTGGCCTTACTCTTACACAGTTTTTTAGTGTGCCCATATCTGAGACACTTTAGACATTGGGTGACTGGATAAATGAATATTTCTGGGGATTTGTTTGTTTTTAGTGTGCCCATATCTGAGACACTTTAGACATTGGGTGACCGAATAAATTAATATTTCTGGGGATTTGTTTGTGCAGAAAAGTTTTAGATTAAGGGGGATGGAGTTTGTTCGGATAGTGATGACGATAGAATGAGTATTAATATATTCATCCTTGTTATTGAGAATAACTTTTCTTTTCCACTTTTTCTGACACTTACAGTTTGGAAAGAGTTTGAAGAATTCAAATTTTCTAATATCTCCTCTTCAGTAAAAGAGGGATCTACATCCCTGACAATGCATTTAGTTGTCACAAATTGTGTAGGAATAAAAACATTTTGTGAATGCGTATGTATTAATTCTTTAGAATATATGAATTTATTAGCCTCATTAATGGTTTTAAATTGAGCGCTGACTCTATTTCTACCCCTTCTAGCAGTTATAACATTGAATCCAGCCTTATACAAAATATTGCCTACAACCATTTCGTGCAACGCAGGAGTATTGGAGGAAAGGGAGGTATCATCCTTGCTAATAACTTTTTCTATACATACTATATATGGAGCTCTCTCTCCTTTGGTAAATTCCACAATGCTATGTTTATTAGTATCAGTAATTGCTACAGGGGGGGGACGACTCCACCGAGCATTTTCCCATGATTTTAAATTAAATGTATACAAAAATTAATGTCTCTTTGATAAGATAAATGTAAAAAATGAGTATAAATAGATTTATAGAAAACAAAAACACAAAGAATAGAAGAAAAAGACAACTTACAATATACAATAGGTTAATAATCGGATCCCAAGGTTGTTAAAGGAAAACACAACCGTGCTGAACGAGAGCTGTTGGTCGAGCCCAAATTAGAGGTTATAATTCAGTGTTACAAATATGAACTTTACCAAAACGCCATATACAATCTATTGCCAACAGATCTTAAAATGACGTTTACTTAAAAATCCTTTACAAAGATTCATAATACACATAGCAATTTTAGTCCTGAAGATGGAGAAAAAAGGTACATTTAAAATTGTCACGTGTATTATGAATCTTATTTAAGGATTTTTAAGTAAATTTAATTTTAAGATCTGTTGGTAATAGATTGCATATGGCTTTTTGATAAATTTCATATTTGCAGGTAGGTAAAGCACTGAATTATAACCTCTCATTTTTACAGTCAGTTCTTTTGTGTGTCGTTTTATAAAACACTTGTTTGGGTATACAGGGATTTTTTCTTTTAGGTCAACAAATGCATAAGCTGTAAATGTTCCGATATCCATTGTTTTTCAAAAGAGCTTAATTTAAACTTTAAGCGAGTGTTTTCTACTCCCAGACTAAGCATGAAGTTAAATTTCGAGTTTAGGAACGCCCCGTGAAAACTTGTCGAAAATATGTCTTGGCTAGCTGCGCGACCCTCGACAAATTTTCACGGGGCTTTTCTAAACTCGAAATTTTACTTCATTTTTAGTGTTGTAAAGTCCTGAAGATGGAGAAGAAAGGGAAAAACAAGCCAAAGTCGTTTAACGTTCTAAAAAGTCAACATAAATTTGCCCTTTTAAAATTCTTATTGAGTTTAATGTTAATTAAAATTACACATCGATTGTCAATTAAATATTTTTTCTATAAAAATTAAATTTAACGATCTTATTCAAAATGTATAGTATGTTCAATAAAATAAAATCTCTAGAGTGCCATGAAAAATATTGTAGGTTGCCAACTATGAAATTATACATTATAATTATTATGTTTGACGTTTTATTTGTCAATTCCTAAAGCGTGTAGCCAACCTAAATTTTAAAAAAGATAAAATCATCTCCCTCTAAAAGTTTTTTTTATTGAACACACGATATGTATTTTGTTAATTTAAATTTAAAAAAAAATATTGATTCTGATTATTTTTTAAATTTTTTATGTATTATTTATTTATCAATCCCTAGTTTTATGGATTTACAAAAATTCAGGTTTTTTTAATTCCCGGTGTTTCCAATTCTTGGTATTTTTTGTCATTTACAATCTTATCCTTGTTGATTTTTATCCACTTTATTAATAATGACCTGGTATTATTCTTGAATTTTTACATAATTATTTAATAGTTAAATAGTTATTTTAACTTTTAATTTCAGAGTTATGACATATAGTTGCATTTTTTTAATGAAAGACCCTGTATGTTTTTGCCATTAAATAGCAATTAGCTTTACATTGATCTACATATTTGTCAACGTGAAGGAAGGTACCGCACGCTGATTGCCAACTAGCTCAGGTTTTCCATGAATTTAATGGAGAGCAAGAGCAACTAACTAAAACACAGGGACAGTTTTAACAGATTTATTTTTACGAATAAACAATAAGGAATAAGGAAACAATAAGGGCGGTTGGGCTGGTAAGGGGTGGGCGGCGAAGTCGAGGTGGTGGCGGCAGCAAGGTGGCAGCGTGCAGATGGCGATTACGTTGCGGCGACGAATACTGCGGTGGCAGTATTAGGGGGCGGCGTCGATGCACTGGCCCCGACGGCGGCTGCTCTGGCAGCGAGAGGACAGGCAGTTGCACTGGCAACAGCAACGGGACCTCGAGTTAGTGCACTGGCACTAACAAAAAACTAACGTCTCGAACACTGACGACTGCACTGTTCTTGTTGACAAGTTGGATCTTAGACTTCAACTGACTTCCGATTTGCCGCCCACAGGTACTTATACCACGAAAATGATGGTGGGGTGGGGTTGTTTATCGTGGCGATGTGACCAGCTGGCTGAGATTCGCCTAATGACATAATCCAACGAATGACATTTGACGAATCTCGAGCAATTAAAGTCCGTTTCCCGAAAAGGACAATGAGAGGAATTATGCAAATCTTCTTTCCGAAAAACGGAAGACAACTGGTCACAAATCCTCCCTCTGGGTGGGCCCGAGCACTGCCCAAACGACGGGAGATTAGTTAATTGCCGGGTACGAACTCTGTTTTACCAGAGGAAGAATTGAAAGGTAATTTACAATTCTTGTTGCCGGAGATTAGAAATAATCCCTGGTAACATATATAACAAAAAAACTCCTCAACATTAGCAAAAAAAAAACGATTATATTGAAAACTAAGTTTACTTTAAATATTAATGTTATATTGTTTGAAGACTTGTGACTAATTGCTGAGTCTACAGATCCCTTTGTTATTAATAAATAATACTAACATCTCTGTTAATATAATAGTGTGTATTATCAAATATTTATCTAAAAGCTTCAGAGTTAAAAACACAATTTTCAATAAAAAAAACTAAATTTTACATATAAATGTAAAGGTAATTTAATGTGCTATGACATAAAAATAATGACTTAAAACTACATAGGATGTTCCATTTAAAAATATGTAATTTTATATCATAGCCCGGAAAATTAAAGTCCGAATGAAAAAATAAGTACCGCACTGCATTTTACGTTGAAAACTACATAAATAAAAATTAAACTGTTTTTTTTTTGTTTATCTAATAGTTATTAAGAAAGAAAAAAACCTTTATTGGCATACTGCATTACAGTTTACTAGCTGCAAACTAATTGCTAACCCATCTCTTGCTCATGCTTTCCTTCACTTCCCCCAACTTTTCCAGCGTCTTTACGCCGGCCCCATCCTCTCTCATCCATTCCGTCACTCTTCTATCCATCCATCCATCACATCTCATCTCATTCATCCCATACATTAACACTGACCTCACACACGGGATACTTCACACACCACTCTTACATTGTTCCCCATTCACTTCCCCCACTTTTCCAACGCTATCCCCCACGCCTCTAGCCTTCCTCTTCACATGATCCTCATACCCTCCCGTCTCTTTAAATATAAACCCTAAATACTTGAATTTTTAAACCCTCTTAATCACCTCCCCCTTCTACTCTAATTCCTTCACCCTTCCCTCCCTACCTTTATTTCTGAATCTCATCCATTTAGTGTTTCCTACATTCACGCTCAACCTCTCCGCCCTTTTCAACATATCCTTCATCCCTTCTCACTCCCTTGCCACCAGCACCATATCATCCGCATATGCCAACATCTACAACTTACTTTTACCACTCCTTCATCATCCTACGCTCCCCAATTTTTGTTGACGTACACCACCCCCACATTAACCCGATATCCTCCCTGCTGGTATTTCACCCACACCTTCGCATCTCTTCATCATCTCCCCCTTGCCTCCTTTCCAATCCTCTCTCCATCCAACAATCATTCCCCCTTGGCTCTCCCTCTTCTCGCACATTTTACTGCCTCTTTCATCTCCCATCTAAACTCCCTCGGTAACCATCCTTTCACTTCTCCCCATTCCTTCTTCACCATCCAAGTCTCTACTATCCCCATTATGTCCTACCCGACAAAATGGAGGGCTGTGAGAGGAGCAGAGCACTAGGAAGCAAGTGTGGGAGAGTGGGGAAAGAAGGGGCGATAACGATAGGGTTTTGAAATGTAGAGAGAATAAAGTCTAAAGGACAGGGGTGCAAGTGGAACAAAGACACTTGCACTCCTGTCCTATAGACTTTATTCTTTCTACATTTTAAAACCCTATCGTTATCGCCCTTTCTTTCCCCACTCTCCTACACTTGCTTCCTAGTCCTCTGCTTCTCTCACAGCCCTCCATTTTGTCGAACTTTTCAGGTTACAGAGATACACTATGAAAACATCGAATTCGGGCCACCCTGTACTTTTTCGTATATTTATTTATTATTTTCATATTCCTTAGTCACTCGATGTACTCAGCAGTGACGGCTCGTAATCTAATGGAGTGGGTCGGCCGAATGTATTTAGGCGCACGCGCACTGAGAGTAAACGGCCCGCCGTACCGAACCACACACCTTTGCTAGAACGATATTTTAAATTAAATCATTTCGCCCGACTTTAAAAAATAGAAAGAGAATATTCTTGGAATTACAATAACATTTTTAAACATTTTATATACATAATAATATTATATATTAAAATAATTATAGTTATACACTGATATATTTCACATAATCTTCCTAAAATACCGAGGTAATATTTTGTAAATTACAATTAGGTAACAATTTAATGATTGTTTGCATTTTTAAGTCACATCAGTTGTTTGGCGATATTTAAAAATGGGAGATATGTTCTGATTTATTAAATAAAATTAACGACGAATATGATTTAACTGTTTTTTTAATAATTGTTGGCCTTAATGACCAATTTGTATTTAAGTAAATGCCTATTTTACTTTCAAATTAAATAATATGAAAATAATTAGAAATACATTGGTAAATAAATCCACTAGTTCTAGAATTAAAATCTGTGATCTGTAACGTAACCGAATTTAAAGTGTGCGTCGAGACATAGCAGAGCTGGGACGAATCCTGGTAAAAAGGATTTGACTCACGAATCCGAATCACCTAATATGATTTGAATCTCGGTTACTCGAATAAAGGATTCGTAAGAGATAAATATGATTCGAATCAAAGATTCGAATCCTGTTTTTTCGAATCACGAATACAAATCCTTAAAGAATAAATATGATTTTATTATTTTTTTTCAACCATTTATATATAAATACCAGTTGTTTTACCAAAAATATTTAAAACCTAATTATTTATTATTAACACTAAACATCGGTGATAACAGACTAAACTTCTGATTCCCTGTTACTCTGATTAAAAATTTATTTATATGTTTCTGAACTTCAGTGTTTTGTACACGTGGCGCATGAAGTAAAATTTCGAGTTTAGAAAAGCCCGAAAATTTGTCTCGGGTCGCTGCGCGACCTTCGACAAATTTTCACGGGGCTTTTCTAAACTCGAAATTTTACTTCATGCTTAGTCTGGGAGTGGAAAACACTGGTTTAAAGCTTCAAATTGAACTCTATTATAAAATAGACGAATATTTAAAAATTACATAGATAAAAAATTCACTGAATATCATTAAAACCGGGAAAGTCAGAAAAAAGTCATGAAATTATATTCAAATTGACCAAACCACTAACAAAAAAGCCATATGACATTATTAAATTTGTCAAAATCAGCAGGCAAATTACAAAACACGTAAAAATGTATAAAATTAACTTAAATATTGACAAAAATAATGAAAACAATTTAACAAAATGAAGGTTTTCCATAGAAGAAAGTTATATTAAAAGGTCAGGAAAAAAATCTTGAATCAGGAAAATGTCGGATAAATTCATCATTTCAGATTGTGGCTACCATGTCAGTTTTACATAATTTTTAAAACTAGATTATTATCTTTAAAAACATTTTTTAGTCATTTAATGTTCTTATCAAAGCATTCAGTTTGAAGTTTCGAACGAGCGTTTCCACTCCCTGTGTGTCTTTTTGAAATTTCGCATTTACCACAACAAACCACAAACCTAGCAAGTCTTGAAAGCTAACATTGAAGAAGAAATCACAAATTTGGGGCCAAGTGTTTAACGAACAACAATTCAAAATGTTTTAAAACGACCACAATCAACATCAACTTAGGAGATGGTCATTTGACCGATATCATTTTTTTAACTTTATATTATCAATTTTGCACCTTTAAATTAACTTTCAGTCAAAACATTGCCCATTTTTTTCATTTCTAATAAAATGGCAGCCAATTCATAATATGACATTACTTTTGTCTTATATTACATGAGACAAAAAGTTTATATCTTAAGAAATGTTAATTTTTGTTGTTTAACATAGATTTACTGTCCTTGTTTACACACGAAGTAAAATATAGAGTTTAGAAAATTCTGAAAGTTTGGTTTAGTTGCGTAGCGAAACGGATAAAACACTGAAATATTGAGAAATGAAAATATACTTGTTTTTACTTATTATGTTTGAATTTCATAGCAAATTCAGTTTGATTTTATTAGAAATATCTATGTCCTGAGAAATATAGGGAGTTTTTCTGACGCCACACATGAAATTCCTCGCGTGACGTGAAAAGTCAATGTAATTAAACTAACAAGGTCGACTCGGTTTTAAATTAGACAACCTTATACATTAACCACTTTGAGTGCTGACGTCACGCGTGGAAGTCCTCACGTGACGTCAACAATCAAGGTAATTAAACAATACGAGGTCAGCTCGGTTTAAATCAAGACAAACTTACTTACACACCTTGGTTGATGTCGTCACGCGTGGAAATCCGTACGTGACGTCAAAACCAAGATCATTACTGTGCAAGGTTGTCTCGATTTAAACCGAGCCGACCTTATCACGCGCGGAAATCCTCACATGACGTCAAAATCAAAATCATTACTGTATAAGGTCGACTCGGTTTAAACTGAGACAGTCTTGTATAAGGTTGTCTTTATTTAAACGAGTGTTTTCCACTCCCAGACTAAGCATGAAGTAAAATTTCGAGTTTAGAAAAGCCCCGTGAAAATTTGTCGAGGGTTGAAACAGTGATTTAACGAGAAATTTAAAATCACACTAAAGACATTTTTCATGTTAATCCTCACAATTAATTCGAATTATTTTTGACGATTCAAATCCATTTGTAAGTATTCGAATCCTTTTATAAATATTCGAATCCTTTCATAAGTATTCGAATCCTTTTATATGGATTCGAATCACCCACATCTTAAAAAAATGTAACGAATCCAGTTAAACTAAAGCATTGGAATGCCTCTTTTGAATCCTCTAAAAGGATTCGAATTCAGGATTCGAATCCTGAATGATTCGAATCCTGCCCAGCTCTGACACATAGGCATCGGTGTATTGTGTGGAAGAACGGCGAGTACGGCCCCAGCAAATTTGCCGTACTCGAGTAAACCATTTGCGGACGTACGTTCACCCTGCAGGGAAAATGTAACTACAGAAACTGCACTTACACTTGTCACGAAGTAGCGCTTGCATTAATCTTCATAATCTGAAAATCGACGGCTGGCCGATTTTGCGGATGAGAAGTTGCTTAGTAAACATATATTAAATTAAAATAAATTTCTACATTTATCGGCTTTATGCTGAGTGCTTATTATATGCTATATATTTATTACAAAAAGTGCGCAATATTTATTTCTGAGAAAATAAAAATTTATAATATTTCTTCAATCAAATTTACCGGTACGGCCCGGCCCGGTACGGCCTGGCCCGGCCCGGCTCGGCCCGGCCGACCCTGCCGTCCCTGACGAGCCGTCACTGCTTGAGACACACGCCCCAAAGTCTTTCTTCCACTTGCACTCCTGTCCTTTAGACTTTATTTTTTCTACATTTCAAAACCCTATCGTTATCGTCCCTTCTTTCCCCACTCTCCCACACTTGCTTCCTAGTCCTCTGCTTCTCTCACAGCCCTCCATTTTGTCGAACTTTTCAGGTTACAGAGATACTCTATGAAAACATAGAATTTGGGCCAACTTGTACTTTTTCATATATTTTTTTATTATTTTCATATTCCTTAGTCACTCGATGTACTCAGTGCTTTGTACTCGTAAAGTACTTAATTACTAATTGTTACGTACTTATACTTGGTTCTCGAGTACATTTAGTGTGGAGTAATTGTACACTGTACTCGAGTACATTTTGCCTGAACTCAGAACAGCTCTGATGTATTATAATATTTTTACCCTCAAATTATATTTTCTAAATGGTCCGCCGTATATTAATAAAGATAAAACTACAAACAGAGGCAATGCATGTAAAAAAATATGTTAAATGTAAATACTATACTGACTACACACCTTTTCTTGAAACTCTAACTTTCTGCACCAGGGTGCGTCTGACTGTGTATCATATACATACAGGGTGGGGCATTTAACATGTTTTTCGCAAATATTTCAAAAACAAAGCATTATACGCATAAATGACCTTAGTTAAAATCGTGCAGAAGGGGACCATAATTATGTACCATTGGTTTTCTCACAGGTGGCGCTGCTGTCGCTAATACAATGTCAACTCAATTGTTTTTGAAGGGGAACCCCTATATTTGATTGCAGATTCAGATTCCTCGTAAAAAAATAAGACTAATTATAACTTCCGGCTACGTGAAAAATAGTCTTCCTTAATAAAAAAAGAAACGATTAAATAAAAATTTATTCCAAGTTTAACAAAAGGAAATAAAAACAATTCGTATTTTTCAACAACTAACTTAATCTACTTAAGGAGAGAACTGAATGTTTCTACTAAAAAACGCAAACAAAATTATATGGGCGCCACCTAGACATTCGCCGGTCTTTAATATCTTGAATGTAGAAATATTTCATTAGTTGTTTTTTCTTTTTATTTTTCAAAATTGCATCGATTATTTCTGTTTTGTAACGATTATTTCGGGCGATTGTTTTAATTATATTTAATTCACTATTATATGCCTGGCTATTTAAAGGGTTATTTAGTAAGCGGTTAATATAAGAATTAAATGTGCTAAATTTAATTTGATTTGGATGGTTGGATGTAATGGGGATTATTGTGTCTGTACACGTTTCTTTTCTATAAATTTTGAAATTTAAATGATTATTCTTCTCTCTATTGCCAAATCTAGAAAGTTTAGGCTATTATTTATTTCTATTACTGATGTAAATTGGATTTTGGTATTTATTGAATTTAAATAATTTTCAAATAAATTTAGTTGTCGATTAGTACCAGTCCAAATACAAAATATATCATCAATATATCTACTCCAGAAAATCATATTATTTTTATTTGTCGGGATTGCTGAACATTAATTTTTCAAAATTTGCCATGAAAATTTCGGCAAATAGAGGTGATAAGGGTGTTCCTAAAGGTAAACCGTCAGTTTGAGTGTAAAAGGTGTTATTAATATATTTTCAACTTGTTTCTCATTGATAACTTGATGAAACATGATTAAATATTTTAAAAAAATTAAATTTAAAATAAAATCACTTATGTTTCACTAAATTTACGTCTTTATTCCGACTAGTTTCGGCTATCAGCCATTTTCAAGGAATGTACAAAAATAATGTTTTACAGTAAATATATACAGATTTACAAAAAGGGGGAGGGTCAGGCAATAAGAGCGTTCGCGATCGGTGATGTCCAGATGTCTTCGTTGTCGTTGACGACGTTTTTCTTTAATTTTATGGCTCTGTTAATTTCTAAGCCTTCTCGGAAGTTGAGGATACGACCTGTATTTCCTGTATAATGGATTTTGAAATTATGCGGATTGATAAAATGTCCGAATGTGTTACAATGTTTGGACAGACCCGTAGACTGTTTATTATTAATTATAGCTTTACGGTGTTCATCAAATCTTGTTTTGAAATATCTACCTGTCTGTCCAATATATATTGCATCACATTCTCCATATTGTAGTTCGTATATTCCACTGTTGCATGGTTTATCTTGTTTAAATTTATTTTTAACTAAAAGTTTGCTAAGATTAATGGGGTTGGTCATAATGATGTTAAATTTATTCCCTTTGAAACAATTTTTGATTAACGGTGTTAGGTTTTCAACATATTCTAACTTATTCCAATTTGTCTTTTCATTCTGTGTTGCTATATAAAACTATTTCATGAGTTGTTTCTGTTTTTTGATTTAATTATTTGATCGATAATATTTTCATTGTAACCATTGTTATTTGCAATTGTTTTTATGGTGTGGAGTTCAATGGAATAGTTTTCCGAATTCATCGGGATGTTTAACAATCTATGTATTAATGAATGAAACGTACTATATTTAATTTGAGTATGTGTGTTTGATGAAGCTGGTATAGTAGTATCTGTAAATGTTTCTTTTCTCTAAATCTTATATGTTAGGTTATTTTTAGTTTTTGTAATGGTTAGATCTATAAAATTTAAACTATTATCCTTTTCCATTTCTGTAGTGAATTGTATTTTAGGATTTAATGAATTTAAAAATTGTGTAAAAATGTCTAACTGTCTAAGAGTACCTGTCCAAATGCAAAACACATCGTCCACATATCTAGCCCAGAAATGAATATGCTTACTATCTTGTTTATTAAATAATAATTGTTCAAAATTTTCCATAAAAATTTCAGATAATAATGGAGATAGATAGGTTCACCATTATTAAACCATCTATTTATTTGTAAATTTTATTATTGAAATTAAAATATCTTTGTTCCATGCAAATATCTATTAATAATTTTAAATCATTAATTATTGCAGGTGGGTGGTCAGTATTAAAAATTTTTGTGTGTAATATAGTTTTAAGTTGGTTGATTGGAATATAATTAAATAGACTTTTTACATCGAACAAAATTAATTTTACATTTGAAGGTACATTTACTCTTTCTAATTATTATTATTAAACTCAAAGTAATTTTGTTTTAGACAAATTTCAACCAATTTCATCATTTCCGACTTGTTCTTGATTTTATTCTGTATATTTGTTATGACTTTTATTTCAAAATGTCTTTTCTTGTGTATTTTGTTTTTTGTGTTATTTTTATAATTGTTTATTAAATTGGCAACTTTTAATTTGGTAAGTGATGTTTTGTTTTCTGATTTTAATTTGTTACAAATCAATTCTGCGTCTATACCTACCGATTCTTTATTTGTATTTAAACAGGGGTTATATTTTAAACCTGTATCTAAAAGTGTAATTTCAGATTTGTAAAATATTATACTTGTAAGGTTGACGATTCTAGGGTAGAATTTAATATCACTGTACTTCTAATCTGATTCTCTATTCATATTCTCGTGTGAATTTCTTAGATTGGAATCCTGTACATCTCGTAGTTGTTTTAACTTTTTCGGCTGGTTCTCATATTGTTCGAATAGACACCTCCTCGCGTCTTCTCTGCATTCGGCATCAATCATGTCGAACTCGATCGGATGTAACAGGTGGCCAAGTCTTTGGTGAAGAAGTTTCCTTAGATGTGATAACGTGTTTCTTGAGTAATACCACTTTTTCATTCCTCGAATTAACCAATTGCGATACGAATCTCTTAGTACTTCTTGTTTTACCCAGGTATGATGGTCGATGTATATCTTCATGTATTTCGGGATTAGGTTTTGTTTTAAATATATGTTGTTAAAATGTACGTGGTTATTGGCTTTAACAAACTTGATTGATTTCATGAATAACTTTCTCATTTATCACTTGGTGAAACATTTTGAAATAATATTAGAGGATAAATGCACTTGTTTTTGTATAACTTTAGAAAAATAAATTAATGAAACATCATACTAACTCAAATCCCCTCCCCATCACGAAAAGCTGAAAAATAGATCTGCAAACATTTTCGAGATATTTTTTTTAATTAAAAAATCCTCATTTATAAACTCAAATTTCTCAAAATATATTGGTTTAATCCAAAATAATTATTGAGCATTACTTACTAAACTATTCGAATTCTACTCAAAAAATCAAACAAAACAACTTTTATTTATACAAAAAAAACTTGCCATTTACGTTTTCTATATATTTAAACAGGATGTATGGGGCTATCTCGGTTATTTGAAGAGATAGAGAGTCGGCTAAATTGGGGAAAAGTTGCGTAATTTCGAGCCCAATAATAATCTAAAAACAAATTTAAAATATCTTCTTTCGTTTTTGAGGTATTGTCAAAAAACGGATTTTTTGAAATTTCGTTTTTGTTTTTTTATTCAAAAACTATTGAACATTTACAACTTTGACATTATACAGGCACTTTTTAACGATTAATCTAGTAACATATTTTATATTAAGATAACTATAACATTTACCCAGGGACCATAGCCAACTTTTGTTTTTCTTATGGGCGCCATTTTGGATTTTCATATTTTTTGGGAGAATATTTGTTTCTGAATTCAATGATGTACCACACTTATAGTTTATTGTACAGGGTGAGCAAAACTCGATGTCTCAGCTCTATTATATGAAAAAGAAAAACGATAGAAAAAATCTTAAATCTAAAATCAAATGACAACCAAACAGAATTTGTCAACCATTAGTTTAGTTATTGACAGATGCGGCTTTGTTATTTGCTTCCAAAGGCTACTTGTTTAAGGGGTGACAATTGTGAACTTTTGATAATACTATTTTTTAAGTTTACTTTTAATTTTTTAAGGAAAGGAGATAGCAAATTGTTTTCTCTGCAAAGTTCATTCAGAAAAATTAGCTCTTTTGAAATATACAAAAATATAGGTATGTTTCTGGGAAAAAAATATTCGATGACGTCATTACTCCAGTTTCAAAAGTTAGAAAAATATGCAATTTTGGATAAAAATGGACCTTTCTCAATCCCATTTATGAACCTCTTTTCAGATTTTTTCTATCGTTTTTCCTTTTCTTATAATAGAGCTGAGACATCAAGTTTCGCTCACCCTGTACATTTTATATGTAAAATGTTAATCTTTTGTTCTTTGTAAAGAGTGCCTTAGAGACAATTGAGTAACTCACTTATTTAACAGCTCCTAAGATCCATAATTTGCTTACAAATCACCCTCGAAGACAGGCATCCAACGATATATATTTTCCAATTGTGATGTATTTTAAACTAACGAGTGTCTTCCACTCCCAGACTAAGCATGAAGTAAAATTTCGAGTTTAGAAAAGCCCCGCGTAGAAAATTTGTCGAAGGTGACGAAGCGACCCGAGACAAATTTTCACGGGGCTTTTCTAAACTCGAAATTTTACTTCATGCGCCACGCGTACAAAACACTGATTTAAAGTGAAGTTAAAAACGCACTGAAAACCAACCCAACTTCGATATTTTTCAAAATTGGATGTGTTCTTTCCTATCCATGCTGTAAACCTTTAGATATTTGTTATTTTCTTGTAAAAAACTTCTATTCCATGTAGTCCTTCGGTCTCCAAAGACCATGATTGGTCCTTCGAGCTGTAGCCTTTGTAAAATAGTAATAAACTTAGTAATCTAGAGTGATCCTTCAATTTGAAACTTTTAAGAACGAGTGTTGTCCACTCCCAGACGAAGCATGAAGTAACATTTCGAGTTTAGAAAAGCCCCGCGTAGAAAATTTGTCGAGGGTCGCGCAGCGACCCGAGACAAATTTTCACGGGGTTTTTAAACTCGAAATTTTACTTCATGCGCCACGCGCATAAACCACTGATTTACAGTAAAGTTCAAAATATATAACGCTTAGATGTGATGATGATCAATATTTACCAAGATGTACGCGTCGGATACGTTTTAAAAAAATTTATTGACCTAAAATAGTACATGTAGACATAATTCTCGACTTTATTTTACAAATGTCGTATTAATTATAATTACATTTTAAATAATTTCATAAATATCAAATAAATCTTCCTGTCAAAACCACCCCAAACCGGACAAAAGATAACGCCACGCGCCGGCTGAAAACAGATGGACTTCTTACTACTTGCTAATATCGGGATGACATTGACACCCAAAAAATGCGGTTGGTGTTTATAATAGATTACCCCTTGAGTGCTCGGTCTCTTTCCCCTTAACCCTCCAACATTTTAGGAAAGGGATAGAAATCGAAAGATGAAGTAAAATTTCGAGTTTAGAGAAGCCCCGTGAAAATTTGTCTCGGGTCGCGCAGCGACCCGAGGCAAATTTTCTGGGCTTTTCTAAACTCGAAATTTTACTTCATGCGCCACGCGTATAAAACACAGATTTTAAGCAAAGTTCGAATATACATAAATTTCACGATATTTGAGTGATTTATACGCGGGGCGCATGAAGTAAAATTTCGAGTTTAGAAAAGCCCAGAAATTTTGTCTCGGGTCGCTACGCGACCCTCGACAAATTTTCACGGGGCTTTTCTAAACTCGAAATTTTACTTCATGCTTAGTCTGGGAGTGGAAATCACTTGTTTAAAGCTTTAAAATGAACTTAAAAAAAAACAGGAAATATCTCAATGACTATCTAAATGTCAAAACAAAATCACCAAACGTCATCAGTATCTAGGGCTAACGCGATAATACGAAATGTATTAAAATTTTTACAAAATCGCAAATTTTTCAAAAACTGTTGGAAGGATATGGCAACAACCCGGTATCAATAAAAAGGAAATTTAATTTCGTATCAGATAAAGTATCTCAAGATGGTTCCATTTAAAAAAATGAAGTTATGCATGTTTGAAGTACTGAAGAATACCGTCGACGGACTCGGCTCCATTTAGAAAATCTGACTAATGGAAAAAACCTAAACAAATGCTACATTTCTTCCCGAATCCAAAACCGTAAGCCGCACAACTCTGACTTATTTCGTTTTGAAGATATTGTTAATGGCGTCGAGCTCTAAAATCGTCAAATTTAACAAAAAAAATGAAATAACTCGAAAACGGTTTAGCTGAGACCCAATGTTGTGTGCATAAACTCATGTTTATTTTTAACGAGCAATTAAAAATGTAAAAATATATAGGGTGTTCTATTTAAAATAAGAAAGTTAATGTTTACTTCCGGCATAACCGCAAGGCCGCCATATTTAGAAATAATTTTGGGTTATGAAAAACTTGATTCTTAACAACTTTTATTTGAAACTGTTTTGCTATTTTCAACGATACGCCTACTATAGACCGATTTCCGCTTAGTGACTCACCCTGTATAGGGTGTCCCGTTAATGTGGGGAAATGGTTTAGCCATAGATTTCTGGGATCAAAATATGATAATTTAACATAACTTATCTATATCCAAAAGTTTACGGTTAAGCCGGAATTAATCTTCAAACTTCAAAAAAATATTATTGATTATATTTCTCACAATTAACCGCTATATTCGATCCGACTAAAATTTATTATGGTTAAATATCATAATATAACACACAATTTCAGTTATTATGGTCATCATTGATTGACAAGAAATATAAAAAGCAATAGTACTACAACATAAAAACTGCCATATTGATTTATTGAGGCAACTTATAAATAAATTAAAAATTCATCATAAAAGATTAGTTCATTTATAAGCTTTTTGTCTCTTAATAATGTTTGATATCTTATACGGTTTTGCCACAAAAAAATAAAATGCAAATAAATTATTTTTTATTATTTAGTAGATACAAAATCTAGTTTTTCGGGTGATTCAAAATGCATGTTTTTTCTTTGCCGCCGCCATTGTTTAACAAACGTCAATTATATATTAATTGTTATCTTAATTTTGGTTTATAATTATTCATATTTCTCCGGAGCAAACAGATACAGAGAGTGTTCCTTTTAAGTATACGTATTCCAAATTCAGCCTATTTTCTGTAAATCGTTAGATATTCCTTGTTGTTTTTTTTTTAGTTCAATTTGAAGCTTTAAACGAGTGTATTCGACTCCCAGACTAAGCATGAAGTAAAATTTCAAGTTTAGAAACGCTCCGTGAAAATGTGTCGAGGGCCTCGCAGCGACACGAGACAATTTTTCTGGGCTTTTTTAACTCGAAATTTTACTTCATGCGCCACGCGTATAAAACACTAAAATATTGTGAAATTTATGTATATTCGAACTTCACTTGAAATCTGTGTTTTATAGGCGTGACGCATGAAGTAAAATTTTGAGTTTAGAAAAGCCCAGAAAATGTTTCACGGGGCTTTTCTAAACTCGAAATTTTACTTTATGCTTAGTCTAGGAGTGAAACACACTCGTTTAAAGCTTCAGATTGAACTCTTTTAAAAAACAACGAATGTCGGATAATTTACAGCTTATGCATATGCATAAGTTTACCTAAAAGAAAAAATCACTGAGGATACCATATTCATATTTTATATTTTTGTAGCAAGCCTACACCGAAAGGTAAAAGGCAAATGATAATATATATATATATATATATATATATATATATATATATATATTTGTAGCAAAACCGTACAAGATATCAAACATTATTAAGAGACAAAAAGCGTTCAAATGAACCAATCTTTAAGGTATTTTTTTAAAATTTTAATAAGGTGCGCCAGTAAAACCCTATCTTAGTTATTATGTTGTGGTACTACTGTTTTTCATACTTCTTGTCAATCAATTATGACCATAATAACTTAAATGATGTGTAAAAGCGTTCAAATGAACCAATCTTTAGGGTATTATTTTTAATTTTAATAAGGTGCGCCAGTAACCTATTTTAATTTTTATGTTGTGGTAGTACTGTTTTTCATACTTCTTGTCAATCAATGATGACCATAATAACTTAAATGATGTGTTATATTATGATAATCAACCATAATAAATTTCAGTCAAATCGAATATAGCGCTCAATCGTTACAAATAAAATTAATAATATTTTTTTAAACTTCAAAGACTAATTCCGGCTTAACCGTTAAGTTTTGGATATAGATAAGTTATGTTAAATCATCATATTTTTATCCCAGGAATCTATGATTAAACCATTTCCCCACATTAACGGGATACCCTGTATAAGGTAGAAGTATTATGATTTCCAGAATTGAAAACATTTCAGAGCGCGGTCGGAAGTAGATGTATTATAATCTATCTACATAAAAATAATTATCGAATTACGTCACGTAAATTACATAAAGCTACATTATTAAGAATCAACAGAATTTGTTTTATAGATATAGAAAAGATTAAAAAAGGTAATTAACAGAAAGCCACGTTTTCATTTACGTCAATAAGCTGAATTATTTATTTATTTTTTATAAAGTCAGACTTGCAATTTTATTAAATATTTGCAAATTTTCAAAAGTACAATTTGCGTCAAACATTTGATCTATTTCGTTCTTTATTTTACCGTTCCTTGTAATCATATACGGTTGAATTATATAAGAGATTATTTAAATGATGATGTTTTGCTTTCATTTCTGGTGAACGTCATTGCGTTATCATAATGATTGTTTTAGATTTCCAAATTGTAAATATTTATAAAAAACAAACGTTGTTTATTTACCTTCTTATCAATGTACACATTACAACATGAGCTAATATTAGACCACATTCATTTCATGATTCTATTACTTTACAAGTATAGGGTGCTTTCTTGAGTATGATAGAACTTTAAATTAAAATAAAACACATATAATTTGACAAAATTAACTGCATTTTAATTTTATTTGATAAAAAATCTTATGCCATTTAGTGATTGAATATCATTTCGAGCATATGGCCCAGTGATTGGTTCGTATATGGCGCATTCTGCAGGTCCAATTTTCTATCAATTATTCTAGCATTGATCGCCTGATTTTGCCAAACCAGGCACAATGTTAGTCTCGAAATGGTTAAACGTCGTTGATTTATCTGCATACCACGGTCAAGTATGTATATTCAAAAATTGATTTAGGAACCACCAAAAAAGAAAAAGTTTTCTGGGGGTCAATATCGAAGTCAGAAACGAGAAAAGGAGATACATAAAGAAAAAATGGCTGGTTCTATAATGAAATGTTTAAACAAACCTGAAAATAAGGATTGTCAGGAAATTAATCAAACTACCACAGCGTCGACGTCGGCTCCCGAACCTATGGAAGAATCTGACGAGAAAATAATATGTTGCAGCCCAAGTCATTCAGAAGACGATAATAAAAGTGATATAAGTGAAGATAACTCTGTTACGGGGTGGGTACTTCGGCTTTAAACCAAGTAACTACAGACTAGCAAACTAAATTCTTAATTAAGAAAATTCGACTGAAGCACTGATTCTATTTTATAAAAAGAAAAAATACGATTTGAAATAAAAATGGCTCTCAACTTTAACAAATATATTAAAAACACGAATAATAAATTAACAAACAAATAACAAGACAAGAATAAAAAAAAATAACAACTTTCAAAGAATTACAGACGACTTACACTTTTGGATGCTGGATACAGAGTGAATTCTGAGGTCCAGTGGTAGCTCTTTTATATCAAAAAGAACAAACCCTCTACCCCTGTGACTCTCAGGTACCCACCATTTCTCGCCACAGAAAAATAATGAGAATAAATATTTAATATAAAAATATTGAAATATAGAGTAGATCAACATGTGTGAGATGAAATTATGCATCGGTACATATGTCACACATGTTGATCGGAGGCTAAAATGGTGGTTTCATGAGTTTTAATTTAATAACTCCGAACGCATAAGTCGAACGAGAATGTGACTTAGGTCAAAAAAATAGTAACTTGCAATGCGCAACTTTTGCTCTAGTTCCTATACATATGGGATACACTACACCTTGCCTGAATCTTAATTAATAACAATTAATCCTCCTGACAGCTCGTCTTCTATAGCGTTCAAAATTGAGATAACCCCCTCGTGTTTAGTGTCATTGGAATGGTCTTCCTCTCAACTATCCGATGACGTATGTGGTGTTCGCGTACGTGTGCCCCTTTCGCGACGATTCGCGAACATCGTAGGGGGCTTTGTGTTTGCCGCTTTTATTACGTTCTGACGTCATGCCCGATTCTCTTGTTCCCCGCACGTACATTTCGCTGGCACGGTCGGCTCGGCTCCAGGTAACTGCGACCCTTCGCAGATGTGGCGAACTCGGGGATAACCGGGAAATCCGTATATATTTTGGACAACCCTGAAACTGGAAATAGCGGGTGATTTGGCGTCGCTCCCCTTCTCCAGCGCTGGCTGGAGGCGGCGTACGGGAAATGTCTGGATGATACCCTTTTCCCGTAGGGTGTTGGTGTCTTAATCCGGGAAGATCCTGCGCGTTCTGGTGGATGCGCCGGGTCACTTTACACAATATATACAAATTACGCGCGTTTCTCACAAACACGCGAGTGTGTTTGTGGGTCGCGAACTCTTACACTAACTTAACCTATACTTAACCTACACGTAACCTACGGCACTCGGCACGTGAGCGTCCAGGGGAGAAAATGTCACTAGTTTCGGGAAATCGTCCGAATCGTGGGGAACTAGGCACTTATGGGGCTGGGCCGGGGGCGGGAGCTGCTGGATCGTCTACGTTTTCCTCGTCGTCGGGATCCGGTGTTCCTGCAGGGGCCGGCCTGATGTCGTCTGCGTGCACCACAACTTCGCGTCCATTCCTATCGATGCGGAAAATGCGCGGAGAAATTACTTCACTTATGCGATATGGGCCAAGCCACTTGGGTGCGAAGCTGGCCGGGTTTTGGTTATCGCTAACTGGGTGGTTTCTAATCACAATCCATTGTCCTCTCGCAAATTGGGGCGGCACATCGGGTTTATTGTATCTGCGTACATATCGCTATTGATGCTGTCTAATGTCCTCGATGCGCCGGTCTCTGTCTACGTGTTGCGGTGCTGCAGGCGGCATAATTTGTGGGATTTCTCGTTCTGCGGGACGCGGCAGATCATAACCCAGTAATGCACGAGCTGGTGACAATCCTGTGGCGGCGTTGGCACGGGAGCGAAGCTCAAAGAGAATGCCCGGGATATAATTTACCCATTGTTTAGCAGGCTGGCCCTGCATCTTAATCCTCAGGCATTTCTTGAGTTCTTGGTTTCTTCTCTCCGTTGGGTTTGCCTGGGGGTGGTACACCGGGCTATAGTAGACCTCGACTCCAAAACGTTGCATTTGTCTGCGCCAATTTCTCGCAGTAAATTGTGGTCCATTGTCGCTTATAATATACCTTGGATAACCAAACCTATTGAATACGTGCTCTTCAAGCAATTTAATAATGTTGTTGGTTGTCGCTCTTCCGACGGCGAAGGCTTCCATCCATCTGGTAAATAGGTCGGTTATTACCACAGCGAAACGTTTTTTCGTAGACGATTGGGGAAATGGGCCGATTAAATCCACTGCAACGCTGTCGAAGGGGGCGATCGGAATACGAGCGCGTAACGGTGCAGCTTTCTGATTCTTTCCACGTTTTGTAGATATGCAGATCAAGCATCCTGCTACGTAGTTTCTTACTTCTTTCGCTAATGTGGGCAAAAAATAGCGTGCTCGAATGCTACGTAATGTCTCGTCGCGGCCTGGATGGATGGCCTCATCGTGCATAGCATGTAATACACGGGCGCGTGCAGCGGTGGGTACAATTAACATCCTTTCGTAGCCATCCGCTGGTCGGTGGTAAAGAACGCCGTTTATAACTTCGAACGACTGGTTAGTTTCCGGCCATTCTTCGTATGTTGGATCCTCCAGTATTTGAATTCTGTCCTGCGTTTCCTCGTCTTGCTGCTGTGCGTCCCTCACTGTGTGTATAGCTGGCACTTCCAACACGTTGAGGGCGGGGGGCAGGATTTCTTCTAGTTCTGGAAGTTGACCGACTGGCTGCTCTTCCGGATCCCTGCTGAGTAGATCAGGAAGTTGGTTATCTTCTCCAGCGCAGTGCACTATTTCGAAATCGAAACTTTGTAGTAATAAAGCCCATTTCGTAAGTTTAGACTTTTGGTCTTTAAAGTTCGATAACCAAGTTAGTGCTTTACTGTCGGTCACAGCGCGGAAATGCTGTCCTTCGAGGAGGGGGCGGTATCTTCGAAGTGCCCATGCGAGAGCCATGCACTCCTGCTCGTTTATATGGTACCGCCTTTCCGTATCATTTAGTTTTGCAGAGTTGAAGGAAATAATTCGTTTTTCGCCGTCTTTATCCGTCTGGTATAATACGGCGGAAATTCCAATTTGGGATGCATCTGTCTGTACGGTGTATTCCAGGCCAGGCAGTGGGCGGTGAAGCTGCAGCGGTTCTCGGATGCGTTTTCTTAACATCTCCATTGCTGTTGTTGCTTCTGCGTTCCACTTGAAAGGTGTTTTGGGAGCCGTTAATTCGTTCAAAGGAGCCACTATACTTGCAAATCCCTGAATATACTGGCGGATCCAATTGCATAATCCGAGGAATTTTCGCAGCTGCTTTCGAGTTTTCGGTGTTGGATGGTTTAGTATTTGGTCTAAGTGTTTCTGCAGAGGACGCGTTTTATCTGCATCGACCATGTGACCCAAATATTCTAACGCAGTTTTGGCAAACGTACATTTATTCACGCCCAACCTTAGATCGAATTGGCTCAATCGTTCGAATACTAAGGCCAAGTGTCTCATGTGTTCTTCTGGTGTCCTGGAAAATATGATGATGTCGTCCAGGTACACCATTGTGAAGTCGTGAATTATGCCAGATAATACTTCTTGAGACATTAGACGTTGAAATGTTGAGGGGGCGTTTTTTAATCCGAAGGGCATTACTCGGAAGTGGTAGTGCCCGCCATCCGGTGTGGAAAATGCAGTGTACTGCTTGGATTCGTCTTCCATGGGGATTTGCCAGTAACCACTTTTCAAATCCAGGGAAGAGAAAATTCCTGCATCCCCGAGATCACGTAGAGCTTCCTGGATTACTGGCATCGGCATCGGTTCGGATATCGTTATATCGTTTAATTTTCGGTAATCCACACAAAATCGGCTCTCGCCATCCTTTTTATTTACCAACACGATAGGTGAAGCGTACGGGCTCGTTGAGGGTTCTATTATGCCTTGTGCAAGTAGATCATTAACCTGCCTGTCGATTTCTTGCTTTTTAGCGGGGTTCACTCTATACGGTCGGATCCGTATGTGTTTGTTTGATGTTAATCGAATCCGGTGTTCTGTTGTTCGTGGGCGTTGTGCGAACTGGTCTTTTGGCAGGAAAGTTTGACTAAAACGTTGAACTAAACTGCTAAATTCTTCAGCCAGGTGTCCTTCGAAACCATGATCCAGCTGTGGCGCATTTTCTTCTGCGGGAACTGCTTGGTTTGTCCACCTTATTGTTTGTCGCATTCCCGTGCCCAAGTGTATGCAGCGCTGGCTGCAGTCGATGACGGCGTCATGTTTTATAAAAAAAACCTATACCGAGTATAGCTTCGAATCTTAGATCCGACATGACAAGGAATTCTTCCTTAAAATCCTGTGTGCCTAGTTGAAAATCCATTACTGCTACTCCAGTGATATCCGCTGTTGAATTCTGCGCTGCTAGATTTGTTTTCATCTTAGATGAACGTACGCGCTCCGTAATTTCCGGGCGGATAAAGTTTCGGTCTGCTCCAAGATCTAGCAGGCATGGAATCGTTCGATCACGCACAATCACTGGTAAAAGCACTAATTTCGATTGTTCTGGAGCAAACGCGGACAGGGGATTAACACATATAAGAGCGTCCTTATCGCGGGGTGTATTATTCGTCACGGCTAGGCTATTATCGTGTAGTGGTTTTTGCGATGCGCTGGAATCTTGCGGAGTGCTTATTTGGTGAAAGCGCCGGGAAACCTGTACATTGGTGGGTGACCATGTATCGGTAGCAGGGTCGGGAATCCGTCTGTCGGTGGAAGTCGAGCTGCATATCATATTTCGTGAGCGAGTGTTTATTTTATTAGCGACAGTGTTCGAAGTGATCTTTATTCGCGAATCTGTCGCTCTTGATCGTCTCCCGCCTGATTGAGTGGACAGTTGCGATTCCAGTGGTTTCCGGCATTGCATATTTGGCATTTCGGCGGATTGCGGGGTTTCTTTTGTTGGGGTGACGAAGTCCTCTTATCACTTCTCGACTTATGCGCTTCGTCTCCCTCGTATTGCCGGTACTTCCGGTTTTCCAGGCTCCTTGGAGACACGGGGCGTTTGGTTTGGCGGTATTCCATCTTCTTCTGAGGTGACGAGGAGCGTTCATCTTGGGGGTGGCGTGGGGCACGCTCTCCATAGGTTTGGCGGTATTCCGGCTTCTTCTGGGGTGACGAGGAGCGGACATCTTGGGGGTGGCGGGGGGCACACTCTCCATAGGTTTGGCGGCGGTATGTGGGACTGCTATGCTGCTGGCGACGTGGTGATCGGGGCTCATACTGTCGTGAACCTCCGGGCCGGTAATGTTGTGGGTGGCTTCTAAAGAATTCTGAGTCGGGAAGTTGCGACGCTTGATCCACGAATTCAGCGACAGTTTTCGGCCTGATCATGAGTGCACATCGCAGGTGTGGTGATGCTAACTGCCACATAATTTTAGTTTTTACTGCTTCTGGCCAGAAATCAAGGTGACGGTTAAACAAAATTTCTTTTCGGGTAGCGTAACCACCGGGTGATTCATCATTCCTCTGGCTCTTTGTTAACAGTTCGGTGGCCTCTTCGTAAACTATTAAGTCGGGATCGATAGAGTTGATGAACACTTTCTTGGCTCTCGCCCATGGAACGTCGTCGGCGAAGCGGTCTTTGTATTTCGCGCTAAATTCGGGTTCCATGCGCGCTAGAGCTCGTCGGTTTTTAACTTTATCCTCGAGCCCCAGTCCCTCGAACTCGTTCTCCATCATTTGAATAAAGCTTTTGGGATCTTTCCCGTCGAACTGTATGGCGGCGTCGTGGTTTTCCCGCAGAATATCTCTCATAATTCTGGCGGTTCGAAATTCACTGCTTTGCGAGGTTGCTGGTTGGGAATGCTGGACGTCTACTTCTATTAGTCGCGAAGGAGGTGGTGTTTCGTTGCGGTGCGAAGCGCGGGATTCGTGTCGCTCTTGCTCCATGAACAGCATATTCTCAAAGTGGTCTCGCTGCTTTTGAAAATGATCACGCTCCTTTGCTGTTTACACATTTTCTTTGATCAGCAGTTCCAACTGCCTCTGCATCCTTAGCGTCTCAGAACGAAGCTCTTCGATTGCTTTGTCCTGCGGAGAAGTTTTATTTAAGAGAGCCTGCTTCGCCTCCTTCAATCGGGCTATCTTCGCTTGGTGCTCTCTCTCTTCGTCTTCTATGTCCTTCTGCAGTAGTTCCAATTCTGTTGGAAACCTACTCGAAGAGGCCGTTGAGTGTCTCTGTGTAAGGGGGTTGTTATCGTCTCGGTCATCACAGTTCATAAATTCAGCTTCGTCGTGGCCTCCGGATGTGAAACTGTGAACACTCATAATTTTGTTGCACACACAAAAAAAACTAACACGGCCCCGTCGAGACTTTAAAATAAATCAAATGAAATCGCAAATTATATTACGGCCCCGTTAGGCTCTTTTCAGAATAGAATTTGCGAAAACACATACCGTTGACCAACAAATTTAATTTAAACTGTTAAGTTACTGCTTAAAATTAATACAGAATTTATTACTTAATTTTGAGTCAATGTCGAACTATCACAATCACAAAATCAATCAAAGAACGTAAGTTAAGTTATAAAATTCGACACCAAAATTAAACACGTTAGTAAGATTTTTTTTTTAAATAAGCAGCACTTGATAGATGAAAGAAAAACTATTAAAATCACTCAACAAGTTTGACTTTAAAAAAAAGAGTTTAAATTATTTGAGAATATGTTGGTAACAAAGTTGGGAGCACAAAATTAAAACAAAATCAGGCTAGTACAGTTTTAGAAAAATAAGATGGGTGCCAATTGCTATGATATAAACAATTGTACCATTAATTATAAATTATTTAAAACAAGCTAAGTATAAATAAGTTTCTCAGGGTCATGTGGTTTTGAGCAAAATTAAGTTACGCGTTGATCGTTAAGCTATGAGTTAAACAGTAATCACATAAATAAAACAACCAAACTTTGTCAGTTGGGCGGCAATTGTTACGATATGAATAATTGTGCCATAAATTATTTAAAATAGACTAAATGAAGCTATGAGCTTAACAAAAATCAACGAAAATAACTAAATTTTGTCTGTTGGGCGCCAATTGTTACGGGGTGGGTACTTCGGCTTTAAAATAGTTATTAAAAATAGCAACTATTTCACCACCAAGTAACTACCGACTAGCAAACTCAATTCTTAATCAAGAAAATTCGAGTGAAGCACTGATTCTATTTTATAAAAAGAAATAATACGATTTGAAATAAAAATGGCTCTCAACTTTAACAAATATATTAAAAACACGAATAATAAATTAACAAACAAATAACAAGACAAGAATAAAAAAAATAACAACTTACACAGAATTACAGACGACTTACACTTTTGGATGCTGGATACAGAGTGAATTCTGTGGTCCAGTGGTAGCTCTTTTATATCAAATAGAACAAACCCTCTACCCCTGTGACTCTCAGGTACCCACCATTTCTCGCCACAGAAAAATAATGAGAATAAATATTTAATATAAAAATATTGAAATATAAAGTAGATCAACATGTGTGAGATGAAATTATGCATCCGTACATATGTCACACATGTTGATCGGAGGCTAAAATGGTGGTTTCATGAGTTTTAATTTAATAACTCCGAAAGCATAAGTCGAACGAGAATGTGACTTAGGTCAAAAAAATAGTAACTTGCAATGCGCAACTTTTGCTCTAGTTCCTATACATATGGGATACACTACACCTTGCCTGAATCTTAATTAATAACAATTAATCCTCCTGACAGCTCGTCTTCTATAGCGTACAAAATTGAAATAACCCCCTCGTGTTTAGTGTCATTGGTCTTCCTCTCAACTATCCGATGACGTATGTGGTGTTCGCGTACATGTGCCCCTTTCGCGACGATTCGCGAACATCGTAGGGGGCTTTGTGTTTGCCGCTTTTATTACGTTCTGACGTCATGCCCGATTCTCTTGTTCCCCGCACGTACATTTCGCTGGCACGGTCGGCTCGGCTCCAGGTAACTGCGACCCTTCGCAGATGTGGCGAACTCGGGGATAACCGGGAAATCCGTATATATTTTGGACAACCCTGAAACTGGAAATAGCGGATGCCGTAGAGTTCTACCATGGATGGCCGAGAGGAGTTTTGAGCTGAGTTGAGCTGTCTGATTTTCGAGGGCGCTATTTGATGAGATTCCACCTAGATAGGCAACCTATCTAACTTAAATAATATCAATGTATGGCGCGAACTTTACTCATTTGGAAAATAATGAATACATATACAAAATAGCAGTTGACGGAACTTGTTAAAAGTGCCGGTAACAACTCTAAAGAACCTATGCCGTCATTAGCGGTTTCTATTAGTGACATGTAGTGACGACCCTGGTTTGTGGCCTGCTAGTATTAATAGTGATCTTGTTAATATTTTAGTTAGACGTGGTCCTATACAGGTGCGTAAGTCCAATTTTTACATTAATGATATCGGACGAAAATTTAGTAACTCTTACTATTATAGAAAACTGTTTAATGGGGAAAACATTAATAGAGATTGGCTTGTATACTCTATTTCAAAAGATTCAGTTTATTGTTTTTGTTGCAAAATGTTTGGTAAAATTGCAAGTAGTGTGTCTGATTCGAACGGTTTATCGGATTGGCAACATTTATCATTCATTTTTAAAAGACACGAAAAGAGCGATTTCCACAATGAAAATGTGAAATCATAGGTGCAATTAAATGATATGGTCAAAACTAAGACTACTGTAGTAAATCAGATGCAACTGAGACTATTACAGTCAGGAAAAAAGCATTGGTGTGATGTATTAGAAAGAATTATTGCCGTTATAAAGTTTTTATCACGACAATGTCTTGCTTTTCGAGGTTCATCAAAAAATATGTTTCAGCATGATAATGGCAATTTTGCAATTTTCTAAAAGCAATAGAAATGATTGCTTCTTTTGATTAAGTTATGCGGGAACATATTCGCAGAATTGAAATGAAATCTGATTCCAGTCGGATGGGTATGGCCCACTATTTAGGAGATCAAATTCAGAATGAAATTATTGAATTACTCGGCACAGCGATAAAAAAAATGTATTTTGGATAAAGTTAGAAAATCGAAATATTTTTCTGTCATATTAGACTGCACACCGGATGCAAGCCATACGGAACAAATAACAATTATACTTAGACATGTTTTTCTAAACAATACAAATAAAAAAGTAGAAGTATGCGAACACTTAATTGGTTTTTGTCCAGTTACCAGTTCAACTGGCGAGAGTTTATTTAATTTTGTTTTGAATTTATTTTCACAATTAAACATTGACATTCAAAATTTGAGCGAGCAAGGTTATGATAATGGCTCAAACATGCGTGGAAAACACAACGGGTTGCAGTAAAAAAAATTGGACATCATTCATCGTACATTCTACGTACCATGTTCAGCTCATAGTTTAAATTTGGTAGTCAATGATGCTGTAAATATTACTCACGAAATTATCAATTTTTTGATATAATTCAAGAAATATATGTTTTTTTTTTTTCATTATCTACGAAAAGGTGGTCGATCATTTGTAAACATTTACCAGATCTTAAATAAAAAGCGTTGAGTGCTACACGATGGTCCAGCAGAATTGACGCGATTAAACCGTTACGGTATCATCTGGAAAATATATTTGATGCTCTCTTTGAAATATCTGAAAATACGTCAGAGTGGGATAGTTCCACAACTCACAAAGCGCATTCACTCGCTTTAAAGATTCAAAATTATAAATTTATTTGCTCTGTTGTAGTCTGGCATGAAATTTTGAACGAAATTAGACATTTAAGTAAAATGATGCCAAGTCCCACAATGAATAATAAAATATGCATACATTGGTTAAATAATATGATGAACATTTTGAAATGATTTTACAAGAAGCTACTGAAGTGGCACAAAAATTAAATACTGAAACAAATTTCCCATCATTAAATACACTTCGCCCAAGAAGAAAACTGACACAATTTCAGTATGAGCAACGCGATGAAGTTATTTAGACCCGAAAATCAATTACAAAGTTGAGTTTTTTTTAGAATACTAGATCAGACATTAATTTCCTTAAAAAATAGATTTTAAGAGTTAAAAACTTTAGACAACGTGTTTGGCTTTCTTAGCAGTTCATTATTTAGTATTCCCAAGGAGGAATTGATGAAACATTGTAAAGATTTACATCTAAAACTTAAAGACGATTCAAGGAATGAAGCTGACATTGATGGTATTGATTTGTTCAATGAAATTAACGTTTTGGCACTACATTGTGTAGAATATCAGTCTACCGATCCACATACACTTTTGTACCTTAACACAAATAATTTAATGTCAACTTTTCCAAACATATCAATAGCATTAAGAATATTTCTTACTCTACCAGTTACAGTTGCATCTGGTTACCGATCTTTTTCTAAGTTCAAATTGATTAAGAATTACTTAAGGTCAACTATGCATCAACCTAGACTAAGTAATTTATCTATTATTTCGATAGAATCTGAAATATTAGATAGTTTTGATACTAGACAAATAATAGCCGATTTCGCCTGTATACAAGCAAGAAGAGTTCAATTTTTGTAGGTGCTTACATCAAAGTATTATTGTAGACTTAAAAATAAATTGTTTGTTTATTAAAGTTGTTTATTTATACACTTCCATTATTACCTAACCAAATTAAAATTCAGGAAAAATAGGATAGAGGAGGGCCGGCACTGTCAGTTTCGCACACGGGCGCTGAAGCGCCTAGTGGCGGGCCTGTCAACATAAGCAATATTTTCTCTAGTACACACTCTTTTTTATCTCACAGAGTTAGCTACATCAAGTAGCGTAGTCTAGGCGGTAATCGATCGATGGTTCGCCGAATTATTTGTTAATGTTGTTAATATGGACGATTACGATGCATCTTAACGTGATAGCAGCGATTTGTAAGGTACGCAAACATAACCACGATTTTCAAAATTAATTTGTTGACGACAATCTTATAATATGTGCATTATTTAATTGCGTGGGCAGCATAAATGGGGTGCATTTAACTGTAAAGTACATTAAACACGGGATGTTGGTGTTTAATGTGGTCTTTTAACACGAATATAAATAATTGCTTAGTTCGATTTTTTGCCGCTATATGCAGTAACAGCACTGTTCTAGTCAAACCAGCTTCTTTTGTCTTACATTTGACCATGGTGGTGATGACGTCGTAGATGCCATTTTGTTAAAGTACGAAGTAATCGCATCAACATCTCCGCCGTTCTCACTAGTTTAATCCGCGTAAAACGCGTTTTTAAGCATAAATCATTCTCAAATCGGTTAAAGAATTGTACTTCTATCCGTCGCGAGTGTTTTTTAAAGTGAAACAAACGTTAGCGCCGTGAAAACTCCATTTAACCGGAAGATTTCGTTTTTTTTTTTGTGCAAAGAGCTTGTTTCTATGTAACTTAGGCGAAAGGGTTTGACTGTGTGAGTATTATTTATTGTTGAACGATTGTTCATATTTGTTTTAAAGTGGAATTAACCCTATTACACATCTAAATCATAATACCGCAATCTATCATCATGTATCTGTCAAATTATTATAAAACAAAACCGACCATAAATACTGATGCGTATTTGATAAATATATATAATAAATGTGTTATACATTGTTGCTGTCGTAAACAAAGTATAGTGTATAACTCGCATATAATAGCTATTAATCACTCGAACGACTTGCTCCACTCGCCTTTGGCTCGTTTCGCTAACCTCGTTCACGTGAATAATAGCTATCATTATATGCTCGTTGAACAGTATACTATTTCACGATTTACAATCGTCATTTTCGTGTCAATTTATGCTAGATGAAATGGCAAAGATTGCAAATAAAAATAACCTCTTATCGCTAAGACATGGAAACTGGTGTCAGAGTTGTCTCAATCAGTTATATCACGCTTAAAAAACACCCTATATATGATCGCAAAATAATAACAAAGTAAGTTAGAGTAAAAGTTAATGTTTAAATATACATTCGTAAAACTATTGATCCCTATCAATAGTTTTGAGATATGTTGAGATTTTGGCATATTTTGAAGATGTCTTAAACAAATGTCAAGTTATATTTTTTGCAACTTAAATGTTACTAAAATTTAAATAAAATCACTCAATTTAAGAGCTGTACAAGTACTTAAAAATTGTACTCTGAGTATTTTTCATGTACTCAGTCCACGAGTACTTTATTTTCTTAGTACTTGTACTAGACGCTTTTTCAACCACAAAATGTACTCGAGTAAATACTTTTGTACTTGAATACATTTTACTGTACTCAAGTAAGTCAAGTTAATTTGGGTGTACTTGAGTACATTTCGATTTACATTGAGAACTATTTAACACGTCGATGACGAGATTGATAAGAGTTATATAAAAACTTTATGCTACTTTTGTCTACAATATAGACACAAAATATGAACATTTTAAGGCACCCTGATATTTAGTCTTTATATACTTTTTAATTGTGTTTTATATTTATAATTTTTATCTGTTAAATCTATATTACTGGATGTATCAAATAGACTTAGTTAAGTCAATAAATAAATAAATAAAAGAAGAAATATTGGTTTTGAACTCGAACTCAAATCAGTCTTTTATACGTGTGGCGCATGAAGTAAAATTTTGAGTTTATAAAAGCCTAATTTTGATAGGTCGCTCCGCTTTGCTGTATAATTTCGAGTTTAGAAAAGCCTAAAGAATTTGGATAATTCTTTAGGCTTTTCTAAACTCGAAATTTTACTTCATGCTTATCTTAGGAGTGGAAGGGGAGTTATGTAAAAGTCTCATTATTTCGATACTTAATTAGGGCCACAAAAGACATAATAAAAAAATTATTATCGAAAGCTCTCGTAACTGTCACAAAAATTAATGAAAATTGCAAAATTGATGTATTTTCAAAGGCCCAACGTTTGAAATATCAATGGTTGGATTAGGTAAGATGTTACATCGAGAGTTTGATGAATTTTTTAAATTTAAATAATTGTTTTTGTTTACATTTTTCAATTTTAATAAACTTAACATTTTATTACAATAAAATATCACAACTGTGTGTGCAAAAATGTCATTTTTAAATATAGGGAATTATTCTTTCAGGTATACACTGTAAATTTTACGACATTTGTTTTAAAAGATTTCAATTTGAATCGTTAAACGAGGGTCTTCCACTCCCAGACTAAGCATAAAGTAACATTTCGAGTTTAGAAAAGCCTTATAATTTGGATTGGCTGTGTAGCGAAGCGGAGCGGCCAATCCAAATTAGGCTTTTCTAAACTCGAAATTTTACTTCATGCGCCACACGTATAAAACACTGAAATATCGTAACGTTTAAAATATACGGCTTTAGCAATCTAATATGTAGATGTGAATAAAACATAAGTCTAATTCTGCATTGAACAAATTGTTTAAAACAGTTATTATAGGCAACCCAATAACTCTAACGTATATTCGGTTGCCTATAATTGTTGTTGTATGTGTGTGATTTTGATCTTCACTGTAAATCAGTGTTTTTAAACGTGGCGCATGAAGTAAAATTTCGAGTTTAGAACAGCCTAATTTGGATTGGCCGCTCCGCTTTGCTACGCGGCCAATCCAAATTCTTAAGCTTTTCTAAACTCGAAATTCTACTTCATGCTTAGTCTTGGAGTGAAAAACACTCGTTAAATGCCCCAAATTAACCGCTTTGAAACAACGAATTCCCGCAAATTAAAAAAAACGCTGTAATTATCGGGATATGTATACTCAGAAGAAAAATGCCCTGCTGATCTGTTTTAAACGCGTTTTAAACGTGTTTCAAACATGTTTTAAACACGTTTTAAACATATTTTTAATCGTTAATGTTTTAAACGCTGTTTCGATGAAAAAATCTCCTTTTGTTAAAAAAACTGTTTGTTTTAATTAAAATGAAAAAAAAACGTTTTTTTAACAACCCTGTTTAGAAGTAGGAGGTGGTTGCATTGCAACTTGTTGTGGTGATTGACTACATACTTTGTATCTTTCTGTATTAATTTGTTTACTGTTTTTTGTTTAGTGTTAAGCGCGATATTTATTTATTGTAACTTATGCGTATTATTATTTTGTTTTTATATATTTTTTGCAATGTTGTAAAAAGGAGAAATACGTAGATTATTAAATAAATAATAGTAATATAGTAACATACTATGTGTTTTTTAATGTTTAATTAATGATAGTTAATAATATTGTATGTTCAATTAAAAAAAAAAACCTCTAGAGTGCCATAGAAAAAAAAATGTAGGTTGGCAACTCTGAAATTATATATTAAAATTATTATGTCTGACGTTTTATACGTCAATTCCCAAAGCGTGTAGCCAACTTAAATTTAAAAAAGATGAAATTATGGCACTCTAAAGGTTTCTTTTTTTATTGAACACACGATATTAATTAATAATGTTTCATTATTGACAGATACGACTTTGATATTTGCTTCCAAAGGCTACTTGTTTAATTCGTCACAATTATGAATTTTTGATAATACTTTCTTCTAAGTTTGCTAATAATTTTTTAACGGAAGAAGATAGCTTTTTATTTCTGTACTAAGTTTATTCAGAAAATTCAATTCTTTTTAAATATCCAAAAATATATGTATGTTTCTGGGAAAAAAATATTCGATGACGTCATTACTTTATTTACAAAATTTAAAAAAATCAATTTTAGATTAAAATGGACCTTACTAACGACAGCAAGGGCAAGACATATTGGACAGAGGTAAAAAAACTGAGCAAGTATAGAAATACGTGCAATATATCAGAAATTCTTGACCCAACGACGAACGAAACAACAAATGACAAGCAAGCAATCTCAGACATATTTGCTTAGTATTTTCAAGACACGTATCGACAGACAGAAGACGCTTCATTCGACTGCAACTTTTTTTAACCATGTTAATGATTGGTACAAAGATTTTTTTAAGACAAACCATCAATTTAATGCTGCTGACGAACTGACAGAAAACAACTACCTCACAACACTGAAGACCGGAAAAAACACCTCCCCAGGACATGATACTAAGTCACATATCCCACTTGATTCCTAACTACCAATTCGGATTCCTTCCCCGTAGATCAAGCACACTCCCTCTCAGTATCCTTACCTCAAACATTCAAACAACACACCTCGAAGGTCGATCATCTACAGCCTTTTTTTTAGACGTTCAAAAAGCATTCGATTCTGTGTAGCACAGAGGTATGTTGTTTAAATGTCACTCCTTAAATTTACCTACCCATTTAATCAGTATCCTAAAAACTTCCTAAAAAACAGATGCCTTAATGTCAAAGTTCTTAATACAACATTCAAAACCTTCAGTCTCGAGCAGGGTGTTCCACAAGGATCACCACTATCTCCTATCCTATATAACCTCTATTGTATTGACCTATATAACCCCGACCCCATGTATTTTAATCCAAAATCCTATGTTTTACAATATGCTGATGACACAGCCCTAATCACGCACGCATCCACCCTCCCAAAAGCACTACAAACATTACAGCAACTTATAGACACCCTCGAATTTTGGTTTGCCAAATGGAGAATAAAAATTAATCCAAACAAATCCCTACTCCTAATTCCATACAACCGCCAAAACAACTCCATTAACATTTTCATAAACCAAAATCCTATTTCACCAATTTCCCACATTAAATACCTTGGCATCACCTTTGACAATAAATTAAATGTCAAAAAACCACTCCTCCATAATAAAAAACAAACTTACTGCTCGAGCTAAACATTTCCGTAGTCTAACATATCGAAATCTAGGCATTTCAAGAGAGAATGCGACAAAAATCTACAAAATGATATGTCGACCAATGTTAGACTACAGCTCCATCCTATTCATGACAGCTTCTAATCCTAATATTTATAACATCCAAGTCAGTGAATGTGCATCCCTTAGATCCCTTACCAAAATTCGACATCCACTTAACCCTCTTTAATCCATCAAATACCCTTCTTTATAACCTAACCAAAGTTACTCCCATCAATGAACGCATCCTTTGTCTATCTAAAAAATTCTCCAAAAACGAATTTAACTTCGTAATCCTTTCCCAATTCTGTATCCCCAGAAATGATTCCATTAACCCCAAATTTAAAAATCCCACACAAACACTGTTTCAACTCATCTCATATTATAACCAAAATTAATTAACACTCTGCATACACATTTTTCTTTCATCTATAAATCATTATCACTTTACTTATATTCACAACACATCATAATAATCAACCGCGGCAGAAAGGCTACTGGCCGATAGCCAATTATCAAAATATTTACATTTATATATTTATTATATTATAAAAACAATGTATAAAAAGATGATAACTAAGATATTTACTACTACTACTACTGAACCTTACTCCATTCCATGTATAAACCGCTTTTCAGATTTTTTCTATCATTTTTCGTTTTCTTATAATAGAGCTGAGACATCGAGTTTCGCTCACCCTGTACACTGAATAACCATAAGCTGATTTAATGTTTTTATTTGCTCTTATAGGAAAGTGATATTATTGTTTAGGTCTCTACGCTTGCGAACGATGAGTCGAGATCGTCTCCATTTTACAATCGCATGCGAGCTGTCTTTCCTGTGTCTTAGCTCAACAAAGTATACAATACTTACTCAGTTGAATCACATTCTTCATATATTTATTGCACCCGGGATGCATTGTTGTGCCACATTTAACACATTTAGTCCACTTTGCGGTACATTACTGCACCATTTATACTTTTCGGTAGGAGTGTTTTCGCGCACGTCCACTTTACTTGCCGCTATCTTTTATTTTAGTTACTACTATGAAAAAAAAATCGGATTTTTTATTGCAGGACCGGCTAAAATTGTACTTTTAAATGAAAAAACGGTGTTGGCAAAGTCTCAAGTTAAAAATAATAAGTTTAACCCGTGCCACAAAGCGACTAAATTTGTTTATGATTTGTCCACGGAGTGTAAGGATACGGGATTCAGCTTTACAGTATAACGGAGTATACGTGCTACTGTACAGGGTGTTTTTTTTTTTCGTTGATATTATAGGGTATAGGCTAAACGGTCAGAGATACAAAAAAACTAAGATATGTGCCCCGTTCTCTTTTTTAGTGTTTAGTTTAATGGCGCAATCAAATCTAAGCTAACTAGATTGGTTTAGAAGATACAGAGTGATTCTCAAAATGTGCTAAATATTATTATCTCCTGTGATTTGGTTATTTATGGAGATAAAAAAAGTTAAATACGAAAGTTTATGACTTTTTACGTAAAATCCAGTAGTGTATTTAAAAAAATATAGATGTTTTCATTTTTGACATATTATCAAAACTAGCATTTTTTTATATGGGACACCCTATATCTGAGTATCTCAAAAAATTGAATTTTTTCTTGTGAATGCAACAATATGTAACACTTAATATTTTGCTTTGTCCTAAATAGCTAAAACACTAAAAAAATATATTCTAGATGGTCATGAATTGAATTCTTTAAGCGTTTGTTTTTGTTTTTATACATGTCATAAAATTCAATAACAATTACGTATTGGTTTTGATTTCCCGTTGTTAACGAAGTAATTTAGATTATATTTCTTTAAAAAAGGAGTCTAAAATGAATATTTCAAAACTATGAAAATTAAACATGTTTGAGACAATGAGAGTTATAAAAATAAAGACGCAACTTTAGACCTATATTTTAAGCGTTATCCGGAACGACGACAGCCAGAAAACAAATATTTCAAAGATTATATCACAACTTAAGTGAGTGTGGATCATTTGGAAAACCAAGAGATAAGATTTACAGTAAAGAAAATATAGAAAGAGATGAAATAAATCATTAGCTTCTGATATTGCTGCTCCGACGGTATCTAGCCGCAATATTAAGAAAGATATTGCTTTAAATGGGTGTTTTCCACTCACAGGTTAAGCATGAAGTAAATTTTCGAGTTTAGAAAAGCCCCGTGAAAATTTGTCGAGGGTCGCGCCGCGACCCTCGACAAATTTTCTGTGCTTTTCAAAACTCGAAATTTTACTTCATGCGCCACGCGTACAAAACATTAAAATATTGTGAAATTTATGAATATTTAAACTTCATTTGAAATCAGTGTTTTATACGCGTGGCGCATGAAGTAAAATTTCGAGTCTAGAAAAGCCCAGAAAATTTGTCTCGGGTCGCTGCGCGACCCTCGACAAATTTTCACGGGGCTTTTCTAAACTCGAAATTTTACTTCATGCTTAGCCTGGGAGTGGATAACACTCATTTAAAGCTCCAAATTGAACTCTAAGAAGCAACGAATATCGGAAAATTTGCAGCGCATGCATATGTATACTTAAACGAAAAATTCGCTGTATAAGTATATGAGATAATTGTAAAGGTATTATAAATTTTTGTTTGTTTTTTGTAGCTGTTGTTATTTAATTTATCAATGTTTTAATATTCTTGTTAACTGGGTTTTAAATATACCTATTATAAAAGAAAAGAATAATCATTCAATTCATAGCCATATAGATTTTTTTTTCTCGTTTTTTGTCATTTCAGCTATTTAGAACAAAGCAAAATATTAAGTGTTACATATTGTTGCAATCACAAGAAAAAATGCAATATTTTGTTTTGAGATACTCAGATACAGAGTGTCCCATTTAAGAAAATGTTAGTTTTGATAATATCTTAAAAATTAAAATATCTATATATTTTTTAAGTACGCCACTGGATTCTACGTAAAAAGTCAAGAAACTTTTGTATTAAAAATATTTTTTTATCTCTATAAATAACCGAGTCATAAGAGATATTAAAAACCAGTAGATTTTGATAATCACCCTGTATCTTCTAAACCAATCTAGTTAACGTACATCTGATTGCGCCATTAAACTAAACACTAAAAAAGAGAACGGGACACATATCTTAATTTTTTTGTATCTCTTACCGTTTAGCCTATACCCTATAATATCAACGAAAAAAATCCACCCTGTACAGCTGACTCTCGTTTTGAGTTAGTTTTGTGTAGAAAAATATGTTTTTATACATGACAGCTATTGTAGAAAGATATATAAATAATAAAAATGGAACATGATTGCCAAAAAATTATCAGCTGTTATAATGTAGTTCCAGATTTTGCCGCAGTGGTTTGATATTGAATCTAAACAGACCACCTGTTGGCTCCGTCAACTTGGCCCCTTACTTTCGATTTTTTAGAAAGAAATCATTGCGCAGAAAACCCCATAGCTGGCGCAAGCAAGCACAGCAAAAATTGAAGCAAGCATACAAAAGGTAAGAAATGTATGGGGATTTCAAATATGGGGGGGGGGGCTAAGTTGACGTTTGCCCCCCACTTTTGATTTTTTAACTTTTTTTATATGATTTAGATTCCTCACAGCTGGCACAACCAATTTTAGAGCTAGCACAACCCCAACAACCCCTCAAAAATACAAAATTAGTTTGAACCCACACTCCTCACTTTAATAATTTTTTTATTATTTTCAGTAGAATCAGTGACTTAGAGTTAGCACAGGCAGAAAATGCAAAAATTATTTGAAAACAGAAATCGGATATTAAGATATTTACATTACATTTATCGGGTGTGAGCTTTCAAATCCTGTATTCGTATTTCCATACGTGTATTTGAATTATTACGCTAAATGCGATTATTCTATCAAATCCCAATAACCCAATCCAATTAATTTTAATCTTCCTGGTATTAATTGGAATAGCGCCTTCGCAGACTTAGTACTGAAGGACGCTAGATCTATACATCTAACTAATTTCTATAATTTTGTTAATGCTACTCAGGCTATAAGTATTCCAAACTCACGGAATGTGTACCTTGATTTATGTTTTAGTACCCTACTAAATTTATACATTGAACAAGCTAAATTTCCATTATTATCAACTAGCATTCATCACATAGCCTACAGTTTCAGATTTTCAATAAATGCACCTGAACATCTTCAATTATTTGAAAAAAAATATCTTTACCATCTTGCAGACTTTAATTTAATTACCAGCTAAATCGGCTGAATTTAACAGATTGGTCATTTATACTGAATTATAATATGTTATATAAAATCATTGAAGATTTTGTACCATTTAAATATGTAAATTACTGTTCGAATAAATACCCAATATGGATGTCAAAAGAACAGATATCTCTAATTCGTGAAAAGAAAATAGCTCACGCGCAGTATAAAAAATATGGAAGATATAATGATTACTACAAATTCTCCCGCTTGAGAAATGATTGTAATAAGTTAGCTAAACAGTGTCATATAGACTATATGCTTATGGTTAAATCTTCAGTAAAATCGAACCCATATTTTTTTGGAAGCATGCTAAGAATCTTAAAGATGCAAACGGTTATCCTAATCTCATGACGAATGGGGATTTGGATGCTGATAGTGGCTTGGATATTGCTAATTTATTTTCGGACTATTTCGCTACGGTGTACACTAATTATCCAAATACCTCTTACAGTTCTGACATATGTTCTGGTCTATTAACTCAAACCAATAAATTAGTGATAAGTGTACAAGACGTATTTACTGAAATATGCAACCTAAAGCCTAAGCACACCACTGGCCCTGATAAAATAACCAGCTATTTCCTCCAAAATTGTATATATTCTCTCTGTAAACCAATTTACGATCTATTTAATAAATTCATTTCTCTTGGTATTGTACCATCAAATTGGAAAGACAGCTTCATAATTCCACTTCATAAATCTGGTAAGAAGGACACTGTTCAAAATTACAGAGGGATTTGTATACAATCTACCATACCAAAAATATTGGATAAAATTGTGGCAAATCAATTAGCTTGGTTTTCTAAGCAGGTTATGTCAAACAAACAACATGGTTTTGTAAACGGTCGATCCGCGATAACTAATTTATTGGACTTCACCAAAGCATTTGATCAAATCAATATCAATTTTCTGCTTCATAAATTGGAATCTATCGGGCTGTGCCCTAGTACTGTAGTATGGTTATCATCATACTTAAAAGAACGTAAACAGTACGTCAGAATTAGGGAGTTCGTATCTAAGCCGCTATACGCTACATCAGGTGTTCCCCAGGGATCTCACTGCGGACCGATACTCTTTTCACTTTTTATCAACGACTTACAAGATGCCATTCCCGATTCAAACTTCTTATTGTTTGCCGACGACCTAAAAAATTTCAAAATTATTCGCTCCATTGATGACTGCGATCATTTGCAGAATTCGATTAGGCGCTTAAACGAATGGTGTATTGATAACAATTTGTATTTAAATCTTTCAAAATGCTACTACATGTCTGTATACAGATCTAGGACGTTCGTATATTATCAATACACCATCAACTCATCTGCTCTTTTAAAAGTGGATAAAATGAAAGACTTGGGAGTAATATTTGAAAATAAATTCACATTCAATTCTCAAATATCAGCGGCCGTTAAGAAAGCCTTCAGAACATGGGGATTAGTATGGCAAATAAGAAAAGATCTGAGCACGGACTGTTTGAAGACATTGTACTGTTCACTGGTAAGATCTCAGGTGGAGTATGCTTCTCAAATTTGGACACCTTTTACAGTAAATAATATTGCTAATTTAGAAGCTGTACAGAAAAAGTTCTTGAGGTGTGTAGAATTTAAGCTTGGAAGGCAGCATATCCCTGGAGAGTACAATTTTGTTCAAACCTACCTAAATTTAAAGTCACTAAAGGAACGCAGAGAGATTGCTGATGTACTCTTTCTGCATCGTCTAATGAATAGACTCTCCCTCCCTCCGAAGTGCAGTGGGTCTACATGTGCCTAATAGGAAAACACGCTCCAACACAATATTTTACTTTTTTGCCAGATGAACTCGTTATCAAGACTCCTTGGGATTGGTAATAAGTTAAACAGTGAGCCATGGTTTGACTTGTTTAATAATAAAGGAAAAAACTTTAAAGTGATTTTTAATCGGGAAATTCAATAGTAAATTTAATAGTGAATTTATATTAAATTATTTTCTTTTTGGTTCCATTACATTTATATTTAGGCTTATTAGTTATTTTTATATTAGGGGTTTATAGTTTTACATATAGTTATACATTTACATTTATATTTATCATTATTTTTTGTAAAAGGCGATTGCTGTTGTAATGATTCGACCCTAGGTATTGTACAAATTTATAATTTGTATTATTGTTTACGTTGTGTTGTGTATGTAGTAACCCTTTTATTTATTTACCAGGTTCGTTGTTTGTGTCAATATGCATTATCGGAAATACTGTGTCTTTCTTCCCTTTTATTGACCAGGAGTATGTGTGGACAATAAATAAAACAGGATGTGAGTTTAACGGATGCAAAGTTTATTGACCTCAATTATGACATTTCTAATTAATTTGTGTTTCTTAAATTATTGATATTCTCGAAATACTTTATTTTCGTTTGTACTTAGAAGCCATGTGCATTTTAGTTAAACTCAAAAAGTATATGACTCTACTTGTGGGAGCAAAATTAAATAACCCCTGCATTTGCATTATGAGATGGGAAACCCACAAAAACCATCTCGGAGCTTACCAGACAACCAACTAGCGGGAACACTCCTCTGATTAGCAAGCAGATCCCGACGTCATCCGTTGATTGTTTTGTATCATTAACTAGCGGGAACATAACTCTGCAGTACTAACTCGGGACGACCACACCCGTTAATTGTGATCAGCAATTAACTAGCGGGAACACTCCTCCGTTTTCCACGCACAGCTCGACCACACCCGTCAATTGTTTTTGTGCATTTAACTAGCGGGAACATAACTCTGCAGTACTAACTCGGGACGACCACACCCGTTAATTGTTTTCAGGCAATTAACTAGCGGGAACACTCCTCCGTTTTCCACGCACAGCTCGACCACACCCGTCAATTGTTTTTTGTGCATTTAACTAGCGGGAACATAACTCTGCAGTACTGACTCGGGACGACCACACCCGTTAATTGTATTCAGGCAATTAACTAGCGAGAACACTCCTCCGTTTTCCACGCACAGCTCGACCACACCCGTCAATTGTTTCTGTGCATTTAACTAGCGGGAACATAACTCTGCAGTACTAACTCGGGACGACCACACCCGTTAATTGTTTTCAGGCAATTAACTAGCGGGAACACTCCTCCGTTTTCCACGCACAGCTCGACCACACCCGTCAATTGCTTTTTGTGCATATAACTAGCGGGAACATAACTCTGCAGTACTAACTCGGGACGACCACACCCGTTAATTGTTTTCAGGCAATTAACTAGCGGGAACACTCCTCCGTTTTCCACGCACAGCTCGACCACACCCGTCAATTGCTTTTTGTGCATATAACTAGCGGGAACATAACTCTGCAGTACTAACTCGGGACGACCACACCCGTTAATTGTTTTCAGGCAATTAACTAGCGGGAACACTCCTCCGTTTTCCACGCACAGCTCGACCACACCCGTCAAATGATTTTTGTGCATATAACTAGCGGGAACATAACTCTGCAGTACTAACTCGGGACGACCACACCCGTTAATTGTTTTCAGGCAATTAACTAGCGGGAACACTCCTCCGTTTTCCACGCACAGCTCGACCACACCCGTCAATTGTTTTTGTGCTATTAACTAGCGGGAACATAACTCTGCAGTACTAACTCGGGACGACCACACCCGTTAATTGTTTTCAGGCAATTAACTAGCGGGAACACTCCTCCGTTTTCCACGCACAGCTCGACCACACCCGTCAACTGTTTTGTATTTTTTTTTGTTGTATAGTTTTTATATTTGTTGTATAATTTTGTTTTTGTTGTGTTATTCTTATTTCCCTCTGTGATTTGGAACTTGTGGTGCTTTTCGTGATGTTCTTCTTCCGAACTGTTTCTTGACTCTCCTGACTCTCCTCTTGTTTCCGCTCCGCACAGCGTTTATAACTCTATTTCCCACCCGAGCGTGGAGATGGAAGATTTCGCGCAGACCATATATGGTTATAAAATACCACCCATCCCTGACGTCACGTAATTCCCCCGACTTCGCCAATTCGTTGTGTTTGCGCTTGGTTAAACCTTGAACTGAATCTTTCTGTATGTCTTAGCATTTCTCCACGCGCCGGTACTTGTTTATTATTTTAAGGCGATGCTGCATTTGTTATTTCTTTCAGATAAAAAATTTTGATCGACTAATGTTATTCTCGTATTTACTGAATGTTGATTTTTCTTTAATATTTTCTTCGGTGATTTTTGTATTATTATTTTAATTTAATTTCGTCAAAAATAATATTTGCACATGACCCCTACTGACCTATTACATTCGCCCCCTTTTAAAAATATGAACTTTTAGAATGTTAAGATTTTTAAAATTCCCTTATTTTACGATATTATTATTTTTGGCGTCATGTCAGGAATCCTCTTCTAGTAAGTGTTGATATTCCCTCGTTCGTAGTGTTCATTATTCTCAACGCTGCAGCCCCAATCACCTGGTTTGAGTCTGAAATTGAGAAACAAATCTGAGTACCCACATTAATGTAAAATGCCGATACTTTGCCTAAAAAGCTGTTCCTGATGTTGTTGTTGTTTTTATTTTTTTTTTTTTTTTTACTAAAGAAGAAGTGTAAATTACGAGTATTTAAATGGTTATAATTTTATCAGATACTCCCCTTTTTTTTTCTCGTCGATGGCATGAAAACGTAGATTCGGTGGCAGCTTGAAGTATCAAGACCTTGGTGACCTTGACTTCCTTGTGGGCTCCTGATAAAGGACTGGTGTTGTTGAAATGCGGCAAACCAGCATCCCTGATTACTGATGTCGATTGAATTGTCCGTCCGGTCGAGAGTGGCACCTAGTGGTTCTCATGCCTCTGTAGACGAAGATTTGGTAGCAGCTTGGACTGGTGTTGTTGAAATGCGGCAAACCCTCATCCCTGATTATTGATGTCGATTGAATTGTCCGTCCGGCCGAGAGTGGCACTTAGTAGTTTTCATGCCTTTGTCGTGACCCCAATTTTTTTGATTTTTTTTACTCCCCCGGCCTCTTTGATGCTCAAATTCGAGTCTGTAACAAATTCTAGAACATATTTTGATTGATTTAATTTAAAATTTTGTTGTGTTGTTTCTGTCGAGTTGGAGATTTCTTGTGGATTGTTTTCATTATGAATTCGTTGCTGTTGAGATGACGTGATGGAGTCACATGGAGCTGAAGCGGTAGTGTTTTTTTTTTTGTTTTATAAGTTTAACGGATGCAAAACTTCATTTAGATGACCCATCGCCCCCCCATTTTTATATGCCTGTTGAGATGTCGTGGTGGAGTCAGTTGGAGCTGAAGCGGCAGTGTTTTTTTTTAAGACTTTATTTAGATGACGATGTTGACGATGTTTCTGGATCCAAAACTTCATTTGCCCCCCAATTTTGATACTTAGTCGGAAAGCCCGTTTGTAGGAGTGAAGTACTTGGCCGTTTTCACGCCGCTGTTGTGCCTTCCCGGCCTCTGTTGTAACGCTCCCAACTAGCTTGATGCTCAACTTTGAATCCGTAACAAATTCCAAAACATATTACGGTTGATTAAAATTTAAATTCTGTTGCGTTGTTTCTGTTGAGTTGGAGCTCTCTTGTGCATTGTTTTTGTTATGAATACGTTGCTGTTGGGATGTCGTGGTGGAGTCACTTAAATTTGAAGCGTCAGTGTTTTTTTTTTTTTTTTATTAAGACTTCATTAAGATAACACATCGCCCCCCAATTTAATATGCTTGTAGTCAAAAAGTCAGTCCAAAGGAGTGGCGTACTTAGTGGTTTTTATGCGTGGTTTTTATGCCGTTGTTGTGACGCTTCCGGGCTTCTTGGTGCTGAAATTCGAATATGTAATCAATTCTAAAACATGTTTCGATTGATGTTAAATTTTGTTGCGTTGTTTCTGCTGAATTGAAGCTTTCTTGTGAATTGCTGTTGTTATGGATGCCGATGAGATGTCGTGATGGTGTCACTGGCAGCTAAAGTAGCAATATTTTTTTTCTGGATCAAAAACTTCATTTAGATGACCTATCGCCCCCAGTTTTGATACGCTCGTAGTTAAAAAGTCCGTTTGAAACAGTAGCGTATTTGGTGGTTTTCCTGCCGTTGTTGTGAGTCTCTCGGCCTACCCGGCCTCGTTGTAACGCTCCCAATTTTGTCGTTCTTCTGAAATTCGGATATGTAATGAATTCCAAAACATATTTCGATTGATGTTAAATTTTGTTGCGTTGTTTCTGCTTAATTCGAGCTTTCTTGTGAATTACGTTTGTTATGGATGCCGTTGAGATGTGGTGATGGTGTTACTGGCAGCTAAAGTAGCAGCTGTTTCTTTTTTTTTGATCCAAAACTTCATTTAGATGACCTATCGCTCCCAGTTTTGATACGCTCGTAGTTAAAAAGTCCGTTCGAAAGAGTCTAGTACTTGGTGGTTTTCCTGCCGTTGTTGTGAGTCTCTCGGCCTTCCCGGCCTCTGTTGTAACTTTGTCGTTACGTCCACGGCCTTCTTGTTGCTCAAATTCGGATATGTAATCAATTTGTCCGTTCTTGTAGAATGTGACTCTGTTGACTTGATTCTTCTTGACGGACAGATGTTGTGGAATAAATCATCTTTTATTTTCTCCGCCTTCGATTTTGGATATCATTTGGAACCTCTTGCATTTTTGTAAATCTTCCCCATAGGTTGATTTCTCCCATCTCGGTACTCTTGATTATCCGGCCTTCTCTTCGCCCATTGATGACTTAGCTGCTTCTTTGCGCCGGTTTCGGTGTTGCTTTGTTGCTTTCATATTTTTTTTTTAAACTTTTCGCCCTCGCTTCAAACACCTTTCTGTTCTCCATTTAATGATTGATTTTGCCTGGTCATCGTGGTTGCTGTAATCATACTCAAACAAAGCACCTGCTACATGAAATAAAAATTGAAACTCAATTAATTTTTGTTTTTGTTAAAGGCCCACACCTTTAATTCAGTAATGCATAAGATACTTTATTTTGTTGTACTTTTTATCATCGCCTCTGAATTGTATCTCTGATTTAAGTCTATATATATATATATATATATATATTTTTAATTTTTTTTTTTTTGTTGTTCCTTGTTGGATGAGTTTTATTTTATGTTGATGTGGCTTTAATGTCATTTGATGTGTGTGTGTGTTTTTTTTTTTATTCTTAGGTTTTATATTAACTTAAACTGCATCTCGTAAGATAATTGAATTATTTTATGAACTTGAGTCACTTTCTTATTTGACCTAGGTACCCTTGATTCGTCTGTTTGTTTGTTTTTCTTTTTATAAAACCTGCTTCGATTTTTACCTGTTATTGCAATTCGTATTTTTTTTTGTTTGTTTTATTTTAAAATCACAATTTAAATTTTTCTTTTCGTTTATCTCATGCTAATAATTTAAAATTGTATTTTCTACTAGCTTATGGGTCTACTCTAAGCGCCCCTTATTTTGGTATTTACTATTACCTCTATTTTATTATTATTTATTTATTATTTATTATTACCTCTTCTTGAAATAATTCTTTGTATGTTTTGATTACCGCTCTTGAACGCTACACGTTTGTAACATTTATTTTATGGTTACGATTTCTGGATACGCATGTTTATTTTTCTTATAAGTATTGCATTCCTAATAGATACTTTTTTTATTAATATTTTGTTTTAATTATTATTTATTTGTAACTATGATATTTATTGTTTCTGTGCATTTTGCTAGTATTCCTGAATTTCGAATGTTTTCCTTTCTCTATTACGTGAACTTATATTGCGCATTTTGTGCATTAAAAAAATTCGTTTCCCAATCGTCGTTTTTTTTTGTTGCATATTCTTCCTTTTCTAGAGTGTGTTTATCTTTAAAAGTGGGTCAATGATTGAACTTGAAATACCAACACGTTTGTTTTGATTTTTGAATTACTTGCGTTTGTTTTTATTCGTATATGGAATTTCTGTTTGTGCTTCTTTATGCTTATTCTTGCTCTTTTTGTATACGCGCCTATCTTCTGAATATAGGTCAGCGTTTGAACTTGAAATACTAACACGTATGAACTTGAAATCGCTATTATGATTTTTGTTTTGTTGTTTATTAAATATTAATTAGGTCTGTACCTTTTAAAACTTTGCTTCCGCCCTTTTTAAAACAATTTTACCTGAAGTATTCTTGTCCACAAGTGGACACAGCACTTAAAAATTATGTAATACATATTTATTGTCATCACAAACATCCTGGTCACGGCACCAATGTAATGATTCGACCCTAGGTATTGTACAAATTTATAATTTGTATTATTGTTTACGTTGTGTTGTGTATGTAGTAACCCTTTTATTTATTTACCAGGTTCGTTGTTTGTGTCAATATGCATTATCGGAAATACTGTGTCTTTCTTCCCTTTTAATGACCAGGAGTATGTGTGGACAATAAATAAAACAGGATGTGAGTTTAACGGATGCAAAGTTTATTGACCTCAATTATGACATTTCTAATTAATTTGTGTTTCTTAAATTATTGATATTCTCGAAATACTTTATTTTCGTTTGTACTTAGAAGCCATGTGCATTTTAGTTAAACTCAAAAAGTATATGACTCTACTTGTGGGAGCAAAATTAAATAACCCCTGCATTTGCATTATGAGATGGGAAACCCACAAAAACCATCTCGGAGCTTACCAGACAACCAACTAGCGGGAACACTCCTCTGATTAGCAAGCAGATCCCGACGTCATCCGTTGATTGTTTTGTATCATTAACTAGCGGGAACATAACTCTGCAGTACTAACTCGGGACGACCACACCCGTTAATTGTGATCAGCAATTAACTAGCGGGAACACTCCTCCGTTTTCCACGCACAGCTCGACCACACCCGTCAATTGTTTTTGTGCATTTAACTAGCGGGAACATAACTCTGCAGTACTAACTCGGGACGACCACACCCGTTAATTGTTTTCAGGCAATTAACTAGCGGGAACACTCCTCCGTTTTCCACGCACAGCTCGACCACACCCGTCAATTGTTTTTTGTGCATTTAACTAGCGGGAACATAACTCTGCAGTACTGACTCGGGACGACCACACCCGTTAATTGTATTCAGGCAATTAACTAGCGGGAACACTCCTCCGTTTTCCACGCACAGCTCGACCACACCCGTCAATTGTTTCTGTGCATTTAACTAGCGGGAACATAACTCTGCAGTACTAACTCGGGACGACCACACCCGTTAATTGTTTTCAGGCAATTAACTAGCGGGAACACTCCTCCGTTTTCCACGCACAGCTCGACCACACCCGTCAATTGCTTTTTGTGCATATAACTAGCGGGAACATAACTCTGCAGTACTAACTCGGGACGACCACACCCGTTAATTGTTTTCAGGCAATTAACTAGCGGGAACACTCCTCCGTTTTCCACGCACAGCTCGACCACACCCGTCAATTGCTTTTTGTGCATATAACTAACGGGAACATAACTCTGCAGTACTAACTCGGGACGACCACACCCGTTAATTGTTTTCAGGCAATTAACTAGCGGGAACACTCCTCCGTTTTCCACGCACAGCTCGACCACACCCGTCAATTGCTTTTTGTGCATATAACTAGCGGGAACATAACTCTGCAGTACTAACTCGGGACGACCACACCCGTTAATTGTTTTCAGGCAATTAACTAGCGGGAACACTCCTCCGTTTTCCACGCACAGCTCGACCACACCCGTCAATTGTTTTTGTGCTATTAACTAGCGGGAACATAACTCTGCAGTACTAACTCGGGACGACCACACCCGTTAATTGTTTTCAGGCAATTAACTAGCGGGAACACTCCTCCGTTTTCCACGCACAGCTCGACCACACCCGTCAACTGTTTTGTATTTTTTTTTGTTGTATAGTTTTTATATTTGTTGTATAATTTTGTTTTTGTTGTGTTATTCTTATTTCCCTCTGTGATTTGGAACTTGTGGTGCTTTTCGTGATGTTCTTCTTCCGAACTGTTTCTTGACTCTCCTGACTCTCCTCTTGTTTCCGCTCCGCACAGCGTTTATAACTCTATTTCCCACCCGAGCGTGGAGATGGAAGATTTCGCGCAGACCATATATGGTTATAAAATACCACCCATCCCTGACGTCACGTAATTCCCCCGACTTCGCCAATTCGTTGTGTTTGCGCTTGGTTAAACCTTGAACTGAATCTTTCTGTATGTCTTAGCATTTCTCCACGCGCCGGTACTTGTTTATTATTTTAAGGCGATGCTGCATTTGTTATTTCTTTCAGATAAAAAATTTTGATCGACTAATGTTATTCTCGTATTTACTGAATGTTGATTTTTCTTTAATATTTTCTTCGGTGATTTTTGTATTATTATTTTAATTTAATTTCGTCAAAAATAATATTTGCACATGACCCCTACTGACCTATTACACTGTTAATAAATATTATTATTATTATTATTATTATTATTATTATTATTATTATTATTATTATTATTATTATTAATACTCCAACGGATTTGTTGACAATTACATTGCCATATACTGAAGTAAAAGTTGCTAAAATTTAGTGCTAATATAATTTGCGTCATAGTTCGGCTTAAAATAAATACTGAACCCATTAACTATCAAATAAAATCAAATCAAAGTTTTAAAACAATAAAATAGCAAGTCTTGTCAACTTGTCAAAGCCGTACGTAAATCAATGTATTATTTCAAATATGTTCGTTTCAAGTCACGATACAGAATTAATTCTAAATGGAGGACAGATTTCCACACCACCCTGACAGAAAAGTTCCGAAACATGACACAAATCGCGACATCGTATTTTATTTCAATAAATCGAAAGGAACAAATGAAACTCCTCTGCACTTGGGGTACTGTCCGGAGGCGCGTTGACTTTTAACGAGAGTTTCGCAACAAGATAAACCACAAATAAAATATATCCGCGACTTATCCCGCGCCCTATTGTACTCGATCAACCTTTCCCCGTCCTTTGATTCCCTAACCCCTGGGTCTCCAAACTATCTTCTTCGCGGGCCACAAATACAATTCTACATAATAAAGTCGGCCAAGATCCGATTAATTTTATAAAATTATGAAAAATTTAAGGAAAAATTGTTACAATATTTCAAAATATGACATTTACAAAAAAAATTACAAACAACCGCGGGCCGGATTCATGCAAGTCGCGGGCCGGATTTGGCCCGCGGGCCGTAGTTTGGAGACCACTGCCCTAACCTAATCCGCCCTAACGCCCCGGAGTTCACTCTACCACCCGGTAGTGGCCCCGCAGGACGAGCGTTTCGGGGGTGTCGGGAAAACGGAGACCGGTTTTAGGACGGGGATGAACCTGAAAGAGAAACCGGCACGCGACGCGCGAGGTATAAGAATTAGAACATCTCTTTATACTTAGCACGATTTTTAATCACTGATGGAATTAATGAGGAATATAAAATATGCTAATAAAAAGCACTTCTACTTTCAATAAATTAGCAGTTTATAAAAATATAATTTTGTTGGAGTTTAAAATGTATAATCATGAATTCATTTCTCACTTCACCTGTATTGAAACATTTTGAACTATTAATTAACACAGTATTGTTTCACTGACCAGTAAAATATGACAAAGTGTTTTAATTAATAGTTTATAGTTAAAAATGTAACTTACTTTCGTTTTATCTCGAGATTATTTTTAAAAGAAAATGGCTTAAAAAAATTGTAAAAGTAATATTTATATACAGAGAGTTATATGTAACACCGAACATTTCCATCCAATACAATTTGACACCTTTAATTTTTAAGTTTCAGGTATACATGTCCCAATTATATACGGTAAATCTATAGATAATCGTTGTTTGTTTACAAGAGTTCAATTTGAAAGTTAAAATGAGTGTGTTCCACTCCCAGATTAAGCATGAAGTAAAATTTCGAGTTTAGAAAAGCCTGAAAAAGCGCGGAGCGGCCAAACCCAATTTTCAGGCTTTTCCAAACTCGAAATTTTACTTCATGCGCCACCGGTACAAAACACTCACATATTACGAAGTTTAAAACACACCGCTAAACTTTACATTGAATCATTGTTTTGTACCGGTGGCGCATGAAGTAAAATTTCGAGTTTAGAAAGGCTTGCAAATTTTGTTTGGCCGCTCCACGCTTCGCGCTACGCGACCAAACCAAATTTTCAGGCGTTTCTAAACTCGAAGTTTTACTTCATGTTTAGCCTGGGAGTGAAAAACACTAGTTTAAAGTTTCAAACTAAATTCTCTTAATAAACCGAGCGTCGGAAAATGTGCAACGTATGCATATCTGTACTTAAAAGAAATATTCTCGTTAGGATGATGTTCGGTGTTACATAAAACTCTCTGTATACTTGAGAGTTTGTACAAGTTAAGGTATTAATTGCGATTGATTGGCTACAATTTATAATGTTCATATATGCAACCCGATTTACACATAACTTAAAAATTATAAATGTCAAATTGTATTGAATGAAAATGTTCGGTGTTACATAAAACTCTCTGTATATGTCCCAATTACAGCATGTGTGCCGTAAATCTTTAGATAAACGTTGTTTTTTTTAAGAGTTCAATTTGAAATTTGAAAAGAGTGTGTTCCACTTTCAGACTAAGCATGAAGTAAAATTTCGAGTTTAGAAAAGTCTGAAAATTTGGTTTGGTCGCGTAGCGCGAAGCGCGGAGCGGCCAAACCAAATTTTCAGGCTTTTCTAAACTCGAAATTTTACTTCATGCGCCACCGGTACAAAACACTGACTTATTATGAAGTTTAAAACACACCGCTAAACTTTATATTGCATCAGTGTTTTGTACCGGTGGCGCATGAACTAAAATTTCGAGTTTAGAAAAGCCTGGAAATTTGGTTTGTCCGCTCCGCGCTTCGCGCTACGCGACCAAACCAAATTTTCAGGCTTTTCTAAACTCGAAATTTTAGTTCATGCTTAGCCTAGGAGTGGAAAACACTCGTTTAAACCTTCAAAATAAATTCGTTTAAAAAACCGAGCGTCGGCAAATGTACAGCGTATGCTTATATGTACCAAAAAGATCAATTTGCGTTATGACAATGTTCGGTGTTAAATATAACTTTCTGTACATCTAAATTGTTCTTATTAATTTATAATTCCAAAAACAACATTGTGTCATAATCGAAAATAAAACACTGTTGATCTGAAATGCATGTGCTTATTTTCTTCTCGAAGTGCTAATTAGTAACAAATTGGTGTTGATACTATGCATGTAGGGGGCACACATCTGCGATTAACGATTATTCATATTACGCATCAAAATAACAACAATGTGAAAATAAATTTATTACGGCCTTATCTAGACAAGATTAATTGTTATACATACATCCATGTGAACTCGGACAATCCGTAGCAACAATCTGAATTGTCGAACAGATAAATATTAAAGAGATCCGACATTACTCACCTTTTATAAATGTTTTCCTTATCGATAAAAAAAAATTACAAATACAAAGTACAATAAATAAATATGTACAAAGTGCATTATAGCGAATTAATTCTGAATTACTATTTTAGCGATTATTATTATAATGATAATAAATGTGTTTTAATTTTAATCATTGAAAATCATCATTATAAATTCATTGTACTCTGCTTGTATGTGATAGACGGGATATGAATTGTTTTCATAAAAAAACAATTAAAAATCACCGTTATTTTTAATTGAAACACTTAGAACCTTTCTTAACACTTTATTTGTAACTAGATGTACCTTTGCGGATACTAAGTGAGCAATGATTTCAGTATACAGAGTGATTTATGTAACACCGAACATTTTCATAACGAGACATTTTCTTTTAAGTATATATATGCATACGTTGTACACTTTCCGACGCACGGTTTATCAAAAGGATTCAATTTGAAGCTATAAACAAGTGTTTTCCACTCCCAGGCTAAGCATGAAGTAAAATTTCGAGTTTAGAAAAGCCTGAAAATTTGGTTTGGTCGCGTAGCGCGAAGCGCGGAGCGGCCAAACCAAATTTTCAGGCTTTTCTAAACTCGAAATTTTACTTCATGCGCCACCGGTACAAAACACTGAATTAATGTAAAGTTTAGCGGTGTGTTTTATACTTCGTAATATGTCAGTGTTTTGTATCGGGGGCGCATGAAGTAAAATTTCGAGTTTAGAAAAGCCTGAAAATTTGGTTTGGCCGCTCCGCGCTTCGCGTATAAGACAAGTGAAGTTCACTTGTTCACAATATTTCAGTGTTTTCAGTTTGCTTCGCGCTACGCGACCAAACCAAATTTTCAGGCTTTTCTAAACTCGAAATTTTACTTCATGCTTAACATGGGAGTGGAACACACTCATATAAGGTTTTGAATTGAACTCTTATAGAAATACAACGATTATCTAAAAATTTACGGCTTATACGCTGTAATTGGGACATGTATACTTGAAAGATAAACTCTCTTTAAGTACAAGTTGAGGCATTAGTTGTGATTGATTGGCTACAATTTGTAATGGTCATATAGGCAACCCAATTTACACTTAACCTAAAAATAATAGGTGTCAAATTGTATTGAATAGAAATGTTCGGTGTTACATAAAACTCTCTGTATACGCAAACCATTGATAATGGCCACAAATCCATTTTTTAACTAAAACTTTTACTTCATGCACCAGACGATCTAACTAAAGTGAAGTTCAAAATATACAACTTTGGCATACTGCTTAAACTTCACTTAAAATCACTATTTTATACCCATGGCGCATGAAGTAAACGTTCGAGTTTTGGTTTTATTTCTGAAAAATATAATACTCTATAAATGATAATTAGTTAAGTAAATTGGGTATCTTTTTATGGGCCATCTAACATTATTAGAACTACCAACAGAAAGTGTTGATAACACATTTTAAATTTCAGGTTACTGACTTGACTTTTAACAAAACCTTATTCAATTGCACGTCGAAAAGTCGTAATTTTACCGAACTTAGAGAGAAATTAAAATTTGAAAAATTATAAGTTGAACTATTTTAAAAATATTCTTATAATTTTTGTTTCCATATCAAGAAAACATTGTTTATTCAGAATAATAATAGAAGAATAAATATAATAATAAATATTAATATGAACCGTTTATTTTGAAAGTACACCTGTTTCATTTAAAAAAAGAGATATCACATTATTCGCAACTATAGTCTGTTTAAAAACTAGAAGGAGTAAGTGCCAAAGCCCAATTTACACTATAAAAAGTTACCAGAAATATCACTAGATAAATTTGGCGGCAATTTTAAATAATTTCATAATTACTCTTTAAATAAAATCAAATATCCATTTTGTACTTCTTAATTGTGGTTAAGTATTTTCTTTTCCATCGTACGATATCGTCAGTTCAATTAAAATGCTTATACGGCATCTCGCCAAATATCTGTGAAATAAAACATATTTACATTATGTTCATAATATAATATGAAATTTATGTAATAATATGTCTATCAGAGCTGGGACGAATCCTCGTAAAAAGGATTCGAATCACGAATCCGAATCACCTAATATGATTCGAATCACGAATGCTCGAATAAAGGATTCGTAAGGGATAAATATGATTCGAATCAAAGATTCGAATCCTGTTTTTTCGAATCACGAATTGTTACCGGCACTTTTTAACAAGTTCCGTCAACTGCTATTTTGTATATGTATTCATTATTTTCCAAATGAGTAAAGTTCGCGCCATACATTGATATTATTTAAGTTAGATAGGTTGCCTATCTAGGTGGAATCTCGTCAAATAGCGCCCTCAAACAGACAGTTCAACTCAGCTCAAAACTCCTCTCGGCCATCCATGGTAGAACTCTACGGCATCCGCTACTTCCAGTTTCAGGGTTGTCCAAAATATATACGGATTTCCCGGTTATCCCCGAGTTCGCCACATCTGTGAAGGGTCGCAGCTACCTGGAGCCGAGCCGACCGTGCCAGCGAAATGTACGTGCGGGGAACAAGAGAATCGGGCATGACGTCAGAACGTAATAAAAGCGGCAAACACAAAGCCCCCTACGATGTTCGCGAATCGTCGCGAAAAGGGCACACGTACGCGAACACCACATACGTCATCGGATAGTTGAGAGGAAGACCATTCCAATGACACTAAACACGAGGGGGTTATTTCAATTTTGTACGCTATAGAAGACGAGCTGTCAGGAGGATTAATTGTTATTAATTAAGATTCAGGCAAGGTTTAGTGTATCCCATATGTATAGGAACTAGAGCAAAAGTTGCGCATTGCAAGTTACTATTTTTTGACCTAAGTCACATTCTCGTTCGACTTATGCTTTCGGAGTTATTAAATTAAAACTCATGAAACCACCATTTTAGCCTCCGATCAACATGTGTGATATATGTACGGATGCATAATTTCATCTCACACATGTTGATCTACTTTATATTTCAATATTTTTATATTAAATTTTTATTCTCATTATTTTTCTGTGTCGAGAAATGGTGGGTACCTGAGAGTCACAGGGGTAGAGGGTTTGTTCTTTTTGATATAAAAGAGCTACTACTGGACCACAGAATTCACTCTGTATCCAGCATCCAAAAGTGTAAGTCGTCTGTAACTCTGTGTAAGTTGTTATTTTTTTTATTCTTGTCTTGTTATTTGTTTGTTAATTTATTATTCGTGTTTTTAATATATTTGTTAAAGTTGAGAGCCATTTTTATTTCAAATCGTATTTTTTTGTATATAAAATAGAATCAGTGCTTCAGTCGAATTTTCTTAATTAAGAATTGAGCTTGCTAGTCGGTAGTTACTTGGTGGTGAAATAGTTGCTAATTTTAATAACTATTTTAAAGCCGAAGTACCCACCCCGTAACAGAATACAAATTCTTTAAGAATAAATTTGATTTTCTTATTTTTTTGCAACCATTAATATGTATGTAAATATCGTTGCCAGTTGTTTTAACAAAAATATTCAAAACCTAATTATTTATTATTACCACTGAACATCGTTGATAACAGACTAAATATCTGACTCCCTCTTACTCTGGTTAAAGATGTACTTGTGTGTTTCTGAACTCCACTTCAAATCAGTGTTTTGTACGCGTGGCGCATAAAGTAAAATTTCGAGTTTAGAAAAGCCCGAAAATTTGTCTCGGGTCGCTGCGCGACCCTCGACAAATTTTCACGGGGCTTTTCTAAACTCGAAATTTTACTTCATGCTTAGCCTGGGAGTGAAAACACTCGTTCAAAACTTCAAATTGATCTCTATTATAAATCGACTAATGCCTGAAATTTACTTAAATAAAAAATTCACTGAATATCATTAAAACCGTGAAAGTCAGAGAAAAATCATGGAATTATATTCAAATTGACCAAAACACTAACAAAAAAGCCATGTGATATTATTAAATTTGTCAAAATCAGCAGGCAAATTACAAAACACGTACAAATTTATAAAATTAACTTAAATATTTTCAAAAACAATGAAAACTATTAAACAAAATGGGGGTTTCTCACAGAAGAAAGTTATATCAAAAGGCCAGGGAAAAAATCTTTAGTCAGGGAAATGTCGGAAAAATTTAACATTGCAGATTGTGGCTACCACGTCAGTTTTACTTCAAACAATAATAAACAAAATTTTGAAAACTAGATTATTATTACTTTGAAGTTTCAAACGAGCGTTTCTACTCCCAGACTAAGCATGAAGTAAAATTTCGAGTTTAGAAAAGCCCCGTGAAAATTTTCTGGGCTTTTCTAAACTCGAAATTTTACGTTATGCGCCACGCTCATAAACAGTGATTTAACGTGAAATTTAAAAACGCACAAAAAACATTTCATGTTATTCCTCACAATTAATTCGAATTATTTTTGACGATTCAAATCCTTTTGTAAGTATTCGAATCCTTTTATAAGGATTCGAATCACCCACATTTAGACTCGAATACGAATCCTCTTAAAAAAATGTAACGAATCCGGATCACGAATCCAGTTAAAGTATTCGAACGACTCTTTTGAATCCTCTAAAAGCATTCGAATCCAGGATTCGAATCCTGAATGATTCGAATCCTGCCCAGCTCTTGTCTCTCAAAATTGATTTGTTTCATAAAACTATACAAGGTAGAACGACTCGTATTTATTTTTATAGAAGAAACTATGCACGGATCTCTTCACTACGTCATCAAAACTTGTAATTATGTCCTCCAAGCTGTTTAGGGCTACAAATATCTCCGGATTTCTTATATTTGCTAATGGTACGATAGTCAGTGGAATTTACAACTCCTAAAAATTAAACATTTTATTTTTTGATGCATATTTTTATGCTATTTGATATTTTACTTACTGCACCAACAATGTCTGATACAACAGCAGTAATTTTCATATGTGGATCATCTGTTATCATCTGCTTATACATATTTATTATGCACTGTTTTTCAGACAGATATAAATCCATCTTCTTACGCTTTTTTGGAGGTGAAGGTGATATTATCACCGAGCTTGCACTGGGTCCATAATCCATCACAACAATATAAACAAAACTAACTTTTAACTATGCTAAAGAAATACCGCACAAAAGGTTATTACGAAACAGACAAAGTTGCAACTCGGTAACGCTTCGAATTAAGGTTATGTCAGCTGTTGCGTCTAATAATGACGTAATTAGCATAGTGTAAAATGGGCGCGCTCTCGGCCAATCAGAGTTGTAGGTTTTGGCGCGTGAAATTTAAAACGCTCCTCCTAGTTATTAAACAGATTATAAATACACTAAATTAGTCACAAGTTATGTGATATTTCATTTTTTTTTTTTTAGATAGACTTACAACACTTTAAAATAAACGGTGTTTAAAATAAGAAGAACGAGAAAAACCCAATCATTAATTTTTAAACATTAAAAGTGCGATTCTATTCGCAATCTACAACAAGTTAGTCTTACAAAGACTATATCAAACACTGTTTAAAGTATTCTGCAACCAAGAATTGACAATTTCATTTATACTTATGTTTGAACGGTAACGTGACCGCCAATCTAAGGTGTCAAATTGTTTAGAGGGAATGGCAAAGCTATACTGATGAGAGATAAATCTCGAAACGCGTCTATAGATGGCCTGAATAATTTGACCCTAATTGTTACATTTGCAGTAGGTTACTGTATGTAACAGCAAACACTTGTTGTATAATTCAATGTCTGTCGGGGTATTAGCCCGGGAAGTAGTTGTTTCAATGAGTGGTTGATATAGTCTTTGTAAGACTAACTTGTTGTAGATTGCGAATAGAATCGCACTTTTAATGTTTAAAGTATTCTGCAACCAAGAATTGGCAATTTCATTTATACTTATTAATTTTTAAGTTATTTGATTAACTATTCTTGGCATAAATGATCATTTTTTTCATAAATTTTTTTGTTCTATATTTTTAGTCTTAAAGAAAATTGACATTTTTTATGTATCGTCAAATTATGTTAATTTTCTGTGACTATAAGAGAATATCATTTCTACTTTCCCCTATATGCAAATCAAAGGGAAAGTATTGTTTTCGCGAAAATATTCAAATCAAACATTTTTGTAGATATATCCATTTTGAAGTGCCCCGAGTTGATTAAGTCCATTTTTTAAAAATGCCAGTCAGTAATTCTGTCACCACGATAAAGTCTAAACCGATTATTAAGATGGCACTATAAACTTAAGCTTTTTACTACAATAGCAGTATTTTTTTACCTTTTAGTGAACACTCTTAGCATTTTTTTTTAATTTTTCTACAATATTGATCATATAAAAAAATCTTGCTAAGAAAAGTTGTAGATAATCAAAAAATAAGTATTTAATGTTTATGGTATACACTTTTTGTTTGTAAATAACTCAAAAACTATCTATGGGGAGTTTTGATATAATCTGAAAAGGCAATGTTTAGTTGATTTCCACACAAAATTTCATAACGGAATTTTGAAAATTTCAAAAGTTATGAATGTCTGAAACTAGAATTGCATTAAAACTAGTAATAAATTACCTTACAATGTCGTTTCTTTGTAAATAATGAGTTTGTAAATAAGTCAGAAACTATCGATGGAATATTTTGATATTTTGACATATTCTAATAAAGCAATGTTTTGTTACATTTTGATAGTATTTCATAATAGTCGATTATATTTTCACTATTCTGGCATTTTAATAGTATTTCATCATTAAATGACTATTGTAACATTTTTACGGTAATTTTAATATCCAGTCATTTTGATAGTATTTCATCATAGTCGACTATCTTTACTATTATAGCTTTTTTTAGAGTATTTTAATAGTTTGGCATATTCTGGCAGAGCAATGTTTTCTTAACATCCATATAAAATTTTATAATGATCTCGCTTAAAATAAATTGATTGTGAGTTACGTGAAGATCAAATTAATTTGAGGAATAAAGCACTAGTATTCTCCAGAACTTGCCGCTAGATTGAAAAACATAGACATTTTATATAACGAAAGATTAATTTCTTTTGATGTTGAATCCCTTTTCCCTAGCATTCCTATTAAACATACATTATTAATTCTTAGGGAAATATTAGTTAAAAATGAAATTCCATATAAAATTATTCAAGTATACCTTCAACTTACAGAACTTGTAATGGACTGTAATGTGTTTGAGTTAATTCACAAGTTCTATAAACAGACCTCTGACACTGCCATGGGAAATTTATTATCACTGCTTTTAGCTAATATTTTTCTAAATCATTTTGAAAATAATGCTAAAAATACATTAGCGCAGTTTCCAAACATCTGGTTTCGCTACGTTGATGATATTTTTGCCATTATTAGAAGTGATTTTAATATTGATTCCTTTATCACATCCCTCAATAGTTTCCACACTAGCATTAAGTTTACACATGAAATAGAACGAAATCTTCTCATTACTAGAAATAATAATAAATTAGATTTCCAAATATTTAGAAAACCTACACACACCTTTAATTACCTCCATGCCGATTCCTATGCCCCAATGAAATATAAACTAGCATCATTTAATTACCTTATCCACAGAGCCCTCAGCATACCATTTTCTACAAAAAATAGGGAAAAGGAATTCAACATTATCCATAGTATCGCGATAAATCTCAAATATAACCCCCAGACCATTCACAAATTAATTAATATGCATAAATTCAAAATCAAACTTCATAATACCACCTCTTTCACCGATTAACCCCAACAGATACAAAATTCATTAGATTAATTTATTCCCCCAATTCAGAAAACCATTTCAACAAATTATACAAAAAATTCAACCTAACCCCCGCGTTTTATGGTAATTCTAAACTACAGCAACTTTTAGGGAACACATTCAACAAACCAGATGAACTAGACCAATCTGGTATGAATAAATCGATTGTTGTAATTTCAATAAAGTTTATATTGGTCAAACACAGTGTAAACTAAATACCAGATTCAAAGAACACTTAGCACACGCCAAATATCTTAATCACAATAAAGAACATAAAATTATTAAAACAATCATCAAATTGTCGATTAAACATGTTAGAAGCCATTGAAATGAAAAAAACATGAAAATAAATTATTGAATTTTGATTTAAGTCTACTCCACAATACATTATTAGATTTAATTGCACCACCTTAATCTGTGTTTTCCCCTAATCCACTTTACCTGGTTGTACCGTCACCCTCACTCCTTTGGCTCACCTCTTAATTTACATTTTTTTCCCTTTTGCACTCCTACCGCTTTTGTATTATAATCTGCGTGTCTATATATAGTTTAAAATTTCTGTTTTGTATTTAGTGTTAATCCATTGATAATGGTCACTTTGTGTCCGAAATGTACATTTGGTAATTCAAATAAAAGTGTGAAGAAAGGTTATTAGTGCTTTATTCGTCAAATTCACTAAAAATGTTAAAGTTATGATGTTTTTAAATTTTACAATCCATAACATTTGACACCCAGATGGAAATAACTTAAAAACCATCGATAAAGTATATTTATTCACATATTTTAAAAGAGCAATGTTTTCTTAGCATCTACAAAAAAATGCAGGAATATCTAATAAAAACTATCAAAATAACGATCGTTTTAATTTTTAGATTCCATAAAATTTGATTAAAAAAAAAAACACGTCCTCTTTCCATTATACAACGAAAATAATCAAAGTTGTCGAGTTACTAGTAATCTAGTCATAGTCATACAGGGTGTCTACGCTAAACCGTTCGTTAAAAGTTTATTAGGTTGCCGTTGCACTAAAAATTTGAAAAAAATCCTTGTCATACGGATGAATCAGTTCTTCTCATGTGAAATATTTTCAACTTTATATCACTTCCGGTTCCACCGGAAGTAGTACCAAGTTTGTTATTTTAAATGGAACACCCTATATATTAGTAATTTTTATGATTCCTCGTTTAAATTGCAACATATTTTATTTGAACATATGTACACTTATCTCTTATAGTTTTCAAGCAAAAAAAATATTTCTAAAATTTTGACCTCTAAAAGGTATCTTGAAATTTATCTGTAACTTCTCTTAAGTGTAAGATAAAAATATGATTTATACCTCTACTTGTACCTAGAGGATGCCTCTATGAGTGTATTAATTGGAAACTGTCAATTTTGACAATAAGTGTTCTTAAAATGTCAATATTGAAGTGCCCTCTTCAATATCTCGTAATTAATTTTTTTTAATGAAATGACCCATTTTTTATCACATGGTACGATTGGGGGCAAGATTTCCTACAAAAAAGTATAAACAATTATACTCCTAAAGCAAGCGATTTTCGAATTATTTCGAAGATTCGTTTTTCGTCGCATTTATGCAGGGAATAATGCGCGCATAAGTCGCAACTGAATTTTAGTAGGCAAGTAGTAATGCTTCTGATTTGTCGCTTATGTAATGCGAAATGTCAAATAATAAAAACAATTAGTACAAAGTTATACAAAAATCAAAAAAATTAATAAATACACCCATCAACAAATTATCAATTTATTCTTTGTATATGGCAACTGCGATAGAATTGGTACTCGAACATGTAGAATATTTAATAAAACTTAACCACATTTGCCGCTGATGAATAAAACAAGATTTAGAAGATTGGAATCAAATTTTGTTCAATTGGCAGTTGCCATGTATAAAAAATAAATTGATAATTTGTTGATTTGTGTAATTATTCATTTTGTTAATTTCTGTAAAACTTTGTACTAATTCTTTTTATTATTTGACATTTCGCAATACAATCGCGACAAAACAAAAGCATACTACTGGCCTACTAAAATTCAATTGCGACTTATGCGCGCATTAATCCCTGCATAAATGCGACGAAAAACGAATTTTCGACATAATTGGAAAACTACTTGCTTTAGGAGTATAGTTTTATAATACTTTTTTGTAAAAAAATTTCCCCCCAATCGTACCATGTGATAAAAATTGGGTCATTCCATTAAAAAAATTGAATTACTAGATATTGAAGAGGGCACTTAGATATTGACATTTTAAGAACACTTATTGTGAACATTGACAGTTTCCAATTAATTCACTCATAAAGGCATCCTCTGGGTACAAGTAGAGATATAAATCATATTTTTATCTTATTCTTAAGAAAAGTTACAGACAGATTTCAAGATGCCTTTTAGAGGTCAGAATTTTAGAAATATTTTTTTTTCTTGAAAACTATAAGAGATAAGTGTACATATGTTCGAATAAAATATGTTACAATTTAAACGAGAAACCCAAAATATTACTAATATATAGGGTCTTCCATTTAAAATAACAAACTTGGTGCTACTTCCGGTGGAACCGAAAGTGATATAAAGTTGAAAATATTTCACATGAGGACAACTGATTCAACCATATAACAAGGATTATTGTCAAATATTTAGTTCAACGGCAACCCCATAAACTTTTAACGAACGTAGACACCCTGTATATTGACTATATAGTCAGAGCACAGTCGATATTGTCAATTTTGTTAAATGATAATTATTACAGCCAACATAGTCAATGTAATCGATACAGTTAGTACTGTCAAAATAGTCAATGTAATCGATACAGTCAGCACCGTCAAAATAGTCAACATAATCGATGCACTCAGTAGAGTTAGTAATGTCAAAATAGTCAATATAGTCGATACAGTCAGTTCTGTCAAAATAGTCAACATAATCGATATAATCAATATAGTTAGTACTGTGAAAATAGTCTATTTAATCGATTACAATATATTCAGTAACGTCAAAATAGTCAACATAATCGTACTGAGCGTACTGTTAAAACAGTCAGTGTAATCGATACTGTCGATATATCTAGTTCTGTCAAAATAGCAAACATAATCGATACAGTCAATATAGTCTGTCAATATAATCAGTAATGTCAAAATAGCCAACATAGTCGATTAGTCAGTACTGTCAAAGTAGTAAACATAATGGATGCAATCAATAAAGTTAGTACTGTCAAAATGGTCGATATAATCGACCTGTCAATATAATCAGTAATGTCAAAATAATCAATATATAGTTAGTACAGTTATTATAATCAATACAGTCAAATTACAGTATTGCATGTGTTTTTTTCTTTTCATCAAAGTGTAGACATTTGTCAAAGTGTCATTATTAATTTTGAATTTTTAAATTTATAACGCGAAATTACAATTTTGGCCTACCATGACATTTTAGGACATTTCTAAAAATGTATAATTTAATAAAATTAAATTAGTTGCGATGAAACTAATGTTATTTATCTAACCTAACCCGTCCTTTTTCCATCATGACATTTTGATTATGAGTGGCGTATTTGAATTAAGGATCATTGTGACATTACTGTGTCAACTGATTATTGAGTATTATCAAATATTGTCTTAAAACCACTTAGACTTTTGACTGTGACAGCATTTCATCTCATTAAATGACTTTTGTAACATTTTGACGGTAATTTCACTATTATGGCATTTCAATAGTATTTCATCAGTAAATGACTATTGTAACATTTTGACGGTAATTTTGCTATTATGACATTTTCGTAGTATTTCATAATAGTCGACTGTATTTTCACTATTATGGCATTTTGATATTATTTCATTATTAAATGTCTATTGTAACGTTTTGATAGTAATTTCGCTATTATGGCATTTTGATAGTATTGCATCATTAAATAACAATTGTAACATTTTGACGGTAATTTCACTATTATAGCATTTTAATAGTATTTCATCAATAAATTGACTGTAATTTACTTATTATCTATTGAATCCTCTTTAACTTGTATCAAAATTGACATTCTCCGTCAATAAAACGACAATAAACTTATTACGTCAGTTTTCAATGGTTTTAATGATGAAACAAACGAGTGTCTTTCACTCCTAGATTAAGCATGAAGTAAAATTTCGAGTTTAGAAATGCCTGAAAATTTGGCTCGGGCGCGGAGCGAAGCGGAGCGACCGAGCCAAATTAGGCTTTCCTAAAATCGAAATTTTACTTCATGCGCCAAGCGTATAAAACACTGATTTAATGTGAAATGGTCTTTAACCAATTTACACGTGAAATAAGTAAATTATGCTAATTATCAATTGTTTAGGTAATTGGGAAAGGGTTATGTGGAACACATCATTTTTTTTAACATATGGATTTGCATTTTGATATTTTTGGACATTTTTTTAACATTACAATTTTTTACATTATTTTTTTTTCTGACAATAATCACATGTTTTGACAGTAATGACAATTTTGGATATTTTTTCGATATTTATGATTATAAACAAAATGTATTTGAGTATTGCAATGATTTATTCTAGACAAAAGTTTGAAATTTTGCCCTTGTCAGTAAGGTTTTTCTTATAGTTATAAGAAATGTAATTTATTATTGTTTTTTTAATATTTATTAACATATGTTTCCACTCCCAGATTAAGCATGAAATAAAATTTCGAGTTTAGAAAAGCCTGAAAATTTGGATTTGTCAGGGCGCGCGAGCGAAGCGAGTCGCGCCCCGGCAAATCCTAATTTTCAGGCTTTTCTAAACTCGAAATTTTACTTCATGCGCCACGCGTATTAAACACTGATTTAAAGTTAACTTCAAAACTTAGATTTTTTATACAAATCAACATTTCTGATTTAAATGTATGACATTTCTGATGTCTGGCTTTGTCACCCCCTTGCTCCCCTGGCTACAATGAATTCACTGAAACGTGACGCTATATTGAATTTTTGAAAAACTAAAAAACTGTTTCACGTAAGTAAATAAATAAATTCACAAATCTTCCCAAAGAAATCTTTTACAATATGACCGAATAAGATATTTATAATATGTTTATTTATTTATTTATTACCCAACAGATAATACATCTAATAAAAGGGTAACATCAGTAAAAAAAAAACACAACAATTTGTACATATTAGATGACAATATAAACACAAACATTTTAAAAATTACAAATTACAAGTAGCCGCAGTTATGTAATGAAACATTCGTTAATATGTTTGATAAAATCACTAAGCGAATCACCAAAAATATCGACGGTATATTGTACACTGTGATATGACTTGTATAATTTATATAATAGAGAGTTGCTATGGTGAGATGTATGAGGAATGCTGTAAGAAAATTTCCTATTTGCAAGCCTAGGTACATGAAGGTTAACTAGCTCCAAGGCAGGGGTGTCATCAATAAAATTGTTAATCAGTTTATGGAGATACAAACACGATATACGCTTGTGCCCGTCACTTATTGTTATAACATTAAACTCATTTAATAAACTGGAGTAACTGACGCCCCTATCTGGATAGCTTTTATGCTTCATAAAATATTAATATTTTAAAAACTTGCGTTGAACGCTCTCAAGTAGCCCAACATATTTAGCGTATTGCGGTGCCCAGATGACGGAGCAATACTCCAGTTTACTACATATATAAGCAGTATATAGAGATATTAGCGTATCAATAGATGTAAACGACTTACTGTTTCTTATAATAAACCCAAGAGTACGATAACACTCATTAACAATTTTACTTACATGATCATAATATATAAGATTCGAGTCATACAAAATACCGAGATCTTTAAACCGATTCACTCTTATCGAGTAATCATATTGGATAGTATTCACTTTTGTTGAAAATGTCATAGCACAGCACTTCTTTGTATTCAATGATAAGCCATTAGTATTACACCAGTCACAGATGTTATTAAGGTCATCTTGAAGGATAGCACAGTCGGCGTCGCTTTCAATTTTCCTAAAGATGTTTAAATCATCCACATATAGTAGAAATGAAGAATTAAGGGATTTGCCTATATCATCAACAAAAAGCGAAAACAGAAGCGGTCCAAGATTTGGCCCTTGGGGTACCCCAGATGTGGCGACATAGCTAAAGGATTGTACACCTTCATATTCAACTATTTGACTAGATAAATATGAATTTATAACGTTAATAATATTGTTATTGATATTGTAGGTACTCAGTTTATTTATTAAAGTACTATGATACATGCGGTCGAATGCCTTCGACATGTCTGTATAAATGACGTCTGTTTGGTAGTTGTTGTCTAAGTTGGTAGAAATAAACTGTGTGATATTGAAAAGATTGCAAGCTGTTTACCTCTTGGATACGAATCCATATTGATGTTGTGATAAATTATTACGTACATTCCACATCACATGTTCACTCAGAATACTTTCAAAAACTTTGGAAAAGTTTGAAAGTATAGATATCGGTCTATAGTCTTCAACATTAATTTTGTTTCCAGACTTGAAAACAGGACATACCCTAACCTTCTTCCACAATGTTGGAAATACACCGAAAGATAGAATTAGGTTAAATATAAAGGCAAGTTGTTTAGCGAGCGTTGCAGCACAATCTTTTAATAGCAATGAAGGTATAATCTTCAATCTTCGGGTATGTTTTAAAATAGTGGCTTCATCAGTAAAGAAGTCACCCAATATCCATGATTTGATACAAGATTTGTTAGCGTTATTTATTAGTTGATTATTACTATTGACAGAGCTGAAATATGTTGCGAAACCATCAACAATGGAATTAGAAGTAGTTAGAATTGAATCCTTATATTTCATACTACCTGGTATTCTAGTAGTGGATTTCATTAAATTCACGTATCCCCAGAATTTAGTCGGATCATCAGTTACTTTTAATTCACAGGATTTTATGTAATTATCGCGATCACTTTGTATTTTCATTTTTAACGATTTTCTTGCATTAGTAAAGTTTAATTTATTAATGCTTGTCCTGTTTTTCAAATACCTTGTTCTAAGTTTCTGTTTTAGTTTTAATTCTGAGATAATGTCGTTATCAAACCAAGGCGGATAATTAAACTGTTTAGTGTTACTTTTCAGTTTTGGAACATGCTTATCAATAACACAATAAAGTTGAGAGTTTAAGAATTCACATGCCTGATCAATATCCTCTAATGAATATAAAGTGTTCCACACCAACAATAAAATATCTTCATATAAATTAGACAGGTTCGCTTTCCTAAAGTTATATCTGCGATTATTATTTGAGATGAATTTATCAGTTTGACTAGTTTTAATAGAAGTAACACATGGAATTGACGGGTGGTGAGGGTCTTCCGGAACTAATGACTCAGGATCTTCTGTCACATTACAGGACACACTATCAGACGATATAATAAGATCAAGAATTTTTTTATGGCTATTTAAAATATTGTTATGTTGATTGAGACTACAAAATTTCAGATGTGTTCTCAAAATTGTAATATTGAGTAATATTAAAATCGCCGAAAATAAGTACATTATCATATATATAATGTAGATCCTCTCAAAGCTCATACATAGAATTAAATAAATCTAAACTTGAGGCAGGTGGAATATAATCACAGATGACTATCAATACTTCAGATGCATGAGTTACTTTAACGGTAACAATTTTAACAGAATTTATAGGTGTATCTATGTGCAATTGTTCAGTTATTAACGTGTTTTTGGTTGCAATCAACACTCACCCTCCTTTCTTATTTCCAGAGCGGTCACATCGATAAACATTATAGCAACTCGGAAATAGTTCAGTATCTAAGACGCCTTTTTTAATCCACGTTTCCGGTAACAGAATTATGTCATGATTTGTACCTGATACATTATTGTACAATATATTTGTCTTAGTATTAAGTCTCTTACATTTTGATAAAACAAACATAATTCTGTGTATGACTTGTCCCTACTTAGTTTTTTGTAGGGATTGATTTATTATCGGTTTATTGTTAACAACACGAATATATAGATTAGGATCGTCTATAGATTTCATTTCATTAATTACATTTTTTAACTCAGTTCTCTGCATTACTGTCCGGTCGGGCTGAACATTTATCTCAGACGGTAATTTATTCTTATTGTTTAAAATTGTCCAACAGTGTTATCGATGTTGAAAAACAACCTTGACAGGACGAGGTTTTATTGATTTCTTGCCCAAATGAAAGAAATTCATCCTACTAACATCAGAAGAAAAAGGTTTCAATAATAACAATAATTTTGTCTTATCATCAGACAATTGAGTGGTAGAGTCAGTTTTCGATGATTCCTCACTGTTAAAAAATAATAAGTTTTGTTCTCTATGGCTACGATCATCAAGTTCTTTCAAGAAAGTATCATCTGACGTAGAATTGGAATTCGATGCACTATGCTCTAATGATGTAAGTCGCTGCGATAGCTCCTCAATGGTAGATTTCAAGATAACATTTTCAGCCTTAATATTATCAACATTGAGCACAAGAGATTTAATATCAGATATTTCACTCCTTTGCATCTCCAAGCTGGATACCAAAGTTGCAAGGTTTTTTTGTAAATCTCTGATGATTTGGGAAAGGTCATTAATTGATTTGTTAGTTTTCAATCCTTCGATATCAGTGCCAGTACTAGCACAACACGTGAACTCTTCGTCACCATCGTCATTGTTGGTAAATATTCCAGGGTTACCGTACACTTTCCTGAATATATTTTCCCGAATGACCTTTTTCCCGAACGCCATATTTCCTGAAAATAGAAATCCCGAATCCCATTTCCCGAATCCAATTTCCCGAAAGGTATTGTTCCTGAATAAAATATAAACTATTTAGAACAGAATATCATCGTACGGTTTACACTTATAGCAGTCCACTTTCGAGGATAATGCGTTTTGCAAATTTGTTACAGCGTTTTGAAAATTTTGATTTATTTGCTGATTCTATAAATACTTTTAAACGTAATTTGCTGCGTATTTTTGCAAAACTCCATCACCTTAATATTTTTTGTTCCTCATTAATGTGCATAATGTACCTATTTTTAGGTAAATAGACTTTAGGTATAAGATATGTTATATTTTGTAATCATTGTATAAAATTGGAGATTTTCCGTTTTCGAAAGAAATAAATACAATAAATACAATTTTAAAACCTAAACAAATTAAGTGTTTTATTAAAGTGATATTATGGAGTTTTAACAATTAACAGCCTCAACTAAGCAGTAAATATAAGCTAAATTCTGACTTCAGTTTCTGGAAGTATTCACCTAAACTAGAAAAACCCTATTTGGGTTTTGATAGTTTAGTTCGGGGAAAACATCATTCGGGAAAGTTGATTCAGGAAAGTAGTATTCGGGAAATGTATTATTCAGGAAAAACGTAATTCGGGAAAAATATATTCGGGAAAATGGGCGGATACGATATTCCAGTTTTAATGCAAGACGAACAGCTAGCATTATATGTGGCCGAACATCGAATACAAACAACGCGAGCCTTAACTGCAGGTTTATTACATTTGTTGCAGTTTACTTTACTATTATTATCACTCATAATAAATATGTAAAAATATATATGTATATAGACAAGGACACACGTTTCACTTCACAGGGTCTGGTGTGAAGACTTTATAAAGCCAAACAAACAAAAAAGACCACGGAAAGGTATAAACAAAATTAAACCTAATTACAAAGAAAACAGTTAATTATTACGTGAGATTAAAACATAAATTATTTTTTAATCTAAAATAAAATAAAATTTAAATTAAAACAAAAAGTGTAAAAATGTTATAAGCAAGCGTTTGATTTGAACCATTGCTAGTAGGAAGACAGCTTCAGCGTACACGCGCTTAGCAACTAGGCTACCGTGTTTCTAAAACTAAATTTAACTGAATAAAATATTAACACAAAAAATAATATAAATAACGAAATCATTAGCAGTACGTGAATTAATATTTTTAGGCTCGTTTGCATTTATCGATAAATATCACACTGAAACCCTAAAAATACGTAAGTAAACAATTACAGAGAGTATTGTAACACTAATATGTAAACCACACCACAGTTGTATTTAATAAATTACTAGTTAAAACCAAAAATATCACTTTTTGTAACAACACGGCAAAGAAAAAACATAAATGTTGCTACAATGTTGTAGATATTGAAGAATAAATATAATTTATATAACTATGTGAGTAGGAACCATTTTAATGAGATAATTACAAAGTTTGTACATTTTTTAAGCTTGTATTAGACGACACTATTTTCTTGTACAAGAAAATACTATACTATTTTTTATCATGGTGTACCAAATAGAACATGTCCTATTTCCATTATACAAAACTGTACAAGATTTGATCATCGCGTTTGGTCATATTTTGTGTATTACACCATAATAAAAAATGAGTATACTATTTTCTTGTACAAGAAAATAGTGTCGTCTAATACAAGCTTTAATGTATCATTAAAATTCTCACATTTGAATATTTTAAATCAATAATATTTCACCTAAATAAGTTTAAATAACCCTTCCTACGTCATTAATTTTGATGACTAATATTTCCTCAAGTATAAACAAAGCATTTTTTGTTAGATACTTAGTAAATATACAAAAATCTTATCACGTTATCAAGATTGATAATTTATCAGTTTTAACTTCACAAAAAATATTAAAAATTTCCACTGATTACAAGATAACGGGTGCATTTTTGAAGGTACAAAATTCATTCTGAAACACTATCTTCACAAAGAAAAAACTAGTTTCTCAGAAGGTAAAAATAAAGCCAGTTAGTTCATTATCATTGTTGTAGGTGTATTTCAGAGACAGTAACAGCCTGGCGACCAACCGGGAAAGCCGGGAAGTCAGGGGATTTTGTTCATCGGAAAAAGTCTTGGAAAAGTCAGGGAAAGGGCCTTTTTAACTAAAATTCAGGGCATTTTTAAGTAAATAATAATAGTAAATATGCAAATAGCACGATTTAAGAATTTCAAAATTGATAGTTTTATTTGAAGCACAAATTTGGCACATTAATGCCCGGTATTATAAAACGTTTTATTCCCTAAGGCCCGTTATTATAAAACATTTTATTCCCTAAATAAAATTTACTTTAAAAATAAATTAATTTATTCCAAAGATTTCGGTATTATCAACACGAAATAACTTTATTTGGCTAACAAATCTCCCCAGTAAATTATTTGTTGTTTTTCTTCCAAGTAAATTTTATTCTCTAAATAATTTAACAGTTAAAAGTCAAAAGTGTATTATATTATTATAATTACTTTAGATTCTACTACTTGTATGTAGTAATTTCATTACGGTTATCATGTCTACCATATCATCCATGTTAGATTTAAGTTCGCTCATAGTATCTTCCCTAACAGTGATTAATTCGAACCACAATACATTCTAAGGAGCCGAAGACCTAGAGTTTTTCAAGTCAGACATAACCAGGGATTTTCATACTTATGCATACGCTTTTCTTAAATTAGTTCCATTTAAAGTTTTTAACGAGTGTTTTCCACTCCCAGACTAAGCATGAAGTAAAATTTCGAGTTTAGAAAAACCTGAAAATTTGGTTTGGTCGCGTAGCGCGAAGCGCGGAGCGACCAAACCAAATTTTCAGCCTTTTCTAAACTCGAAATTTTACTTCATGCGCCACGCGTATTAAACACTGAAAACACTGAAATATTGTGAACAAGTAAACTTCACTTGAAATCAGTGTCTTATACGCGTGGCGCATGAAGTAAAATTTCGAGTATAGAAAAGCCTGAAAATTTGGTTTAGCCGCTCCGCGCTTCGCGCTACGCGACCAAACCAAATTTTCAGGCTTTTCTAAACTCGAAATTTTACTTCATGCTTAGCCTGGGAGTGGAAAACACTCGTTTAAAGCTTCAAATTAAATTCCTTTAACAAACCGAGCGTCGGCAAATGTACAACGTATGCTTATGTACACTTAAAAGAAGCATTCTCGGTATGAAAATGTTCGGTGTTACATAAAACTCTCTGTATGTTTATTTCTGAATTACAGCCACTTAATAATAGTTAAAGTCTGTTTGATGTATTCATCTTTAGTATTGTTTTGATGTTCTATTCTTATTATCTAGCAATTATCTGTAATTAACCTTTATAATAGATAGTTGTAATAAATATTTCTTTAAGCGTAAAACTGCGAAGGTAATTAATTTGCAGGTATTTGTATTTTTTTGTTATGTGAATTAATTGTTCATCGGATTGTTGATAATTGTTTGAAAAACAAAAACCTGAGTCGATGACCTCAATATACCATTGAATTAAGGACGGGAATGATTAAACAAGCATTTACACTCAACCAATTAAAGCGAAAATTTGGTTTGGTCGCTCCGCGCTTCGCGCTACGCGACCAAACCAAATTTTCAGGCTTTTCTAAACTCGAAATTTTACTTCACGCGCCACGCGTATTAAACACTGAAAACACTGAAATATTGTGAACAAGTAAACTTCACTTGAAATCAGTGTCTTATACGCGTGGCGCATGAAGTAAAATTTCGAGTTTAGAAAAGCCTGAATATTTGGTTTGGCCGCTCCGCGCTTCGCGCTACGCGACCAAACCAAATTTTCAGGCTTTTCTAAACTCGAAATTTTACTTCATGCTTAGCCTGGGAGTGGAAAACACTCGTTTAAAGCTTCAAATTAAATTCATTTAACAAACCGAGCGACGGCAAATGTACAACGTATGCTTATGTACACTTAAAAGAAACATTCTCGGTATGAAAATGTTCGGTGTTACATAAAACTCTCTGTATGTTTATTTCTGAATTACAGCCACTTAATAATAGTTAAAGTCTGTTTGATGTATTCATCTTTAGTATTATTTTAATGTTCTATTCTTATTATCTAGCAATTATCTGTAATTAACCTTTATAATAGATAGTTGTAATAAATATTTCTTTAAGCGTAAGACTGCGAAGGTAATTAATTTGCAGGTATGTGTATTTTTTTGTTATGTGAATTAATTGTTGATAATTGTTTGAAAAACAAAAACCTGAGTCGATGACCTCAATATAACATTGAATTAAGGACGGGAATGATTAAACAAGCATTTACACTCAACCAATTAAAGCGGTGCGTTAGAACAAAAATAGATAATTCTCAATTGATGAAATCATAGTTCAAGTTACAATTTAATTTCGCGCGCGTTCAAACAGTATTTATATGTGTTTTTAGACAAACAACAAAGTCCAACCTTTTGTTTTTCCGCGTTCAAAATTAATTATGACAGTATTTATTGCAAAAAATAATAATGTAAAATTATTACACTTGTTTATTGATAACACTGGTCTGCAAAAAAAAATTGACACCATTCCTGCTAATTCTTATGTAAAATGACCTCCTGAATCCGAATATGACCTCCGTTTTCCCCCATCACCCACCGTTTTCGGTGGAGGCCCCCCCACCTATTTTTTCACTTTTCGATAATTTGGAGGGATGAAAAGGATTATTTTAGCCTTTACATTTCTTCTGAGGGGCTAGAGAGGTGAAAAGTTCTAAAACATGAACATTTGTAGCAAGGAGGTAGATTTGGGGGGGGGGATTTGCCCCCTTAAATTGTAAAAAATCATTAAAAATGATCAATTTTTTCCGTTTTTTTCGCAGTTTTTTCACTTATTTTCTACATATTCCAGCTTCCATTCCCCCTCATCCTCCCCCAAACACCCCCAAATAATAAAAATATATTGCAACAATATATAGCAACAATAACAAAAATATATAGCAACAATAATAAAAATATATAGAAACAGTTCGGAAGATTCACTGTACCACGCTGCCGCTCTCAATACTCCCCCCGTTTCCCCCATCCATTGGAGGGGTGAAAAGGATTATTTTAGCTGTAAAGAATAATAAATAAAAAGTAAAATAATAAATTTAGAATAATAAATGTAAAATAATAAATGTAAAGAATAATAAATAATTAAGATAAGTACCTTCATTTGGTGCTTGCTTTCCTTTTGTACCCTGAGGTAGAAGTTTCTCGTATCAAAAACCAGCAGTACTCTGCTAACATGCTCGCATTCCACTTCCCCGAAAATCTCCTCTCGAACTTAGAGATGTCTTGATGAAACCGTTCCCCGTGTTCATCCGAAACTGCTCCTAAATTTTCAGGGAAGAAGTCCAGGTGTGAGTGAAGGAAATGCACTTTAAGAGACATGTTACACCCCATGGCCTTGTACGCTGCAACAATTCCTCGACATGAGCGACATAATCATCACTTTTGTTGTTACCCAAAAAGTTCTCACACACGTTTTGGAATGCAATCCAAGCTCGTTTTTCTTTTCGATTCAGGTGTTCAATAAACGTCGAATCTTGGAAAAGTTGTCTAATCTGGGGGCCCACGAAAACTCCTTCCTTGATTTTAGCCTCACTAAGACGAGGGAATTTAGTTTTAAAAATTGAAATTCATCACCGGTCTTGTCCATTGCTTTCACAAACTGTTTGATTAATCCGAGTTTGATGTGCAAAGGCGGCAAGTAAATATTTTCCTTCGGGACCAGAGGATCGTGAGCGACGTTTTTCTGACCGGGAGTAAAACTTTCTCGCAGAGGCCAGTTCCGTACGATGTAATGTTTGTCTCGGGCTCGGCTGTCCCATTCGCATAGGAAGCAGCAGTATTTTGTGAAGCCCGATTGCAGGCCCATGAGTAGAGCAACAACTTTTAAGTCAGCGCAAAGTTTCCAATTATAATCATGGTATTTGATTTTATCAAGGATCCGGCTGATGTTTCCGTACGTCTCCTTCATATCCACAGAGTATGCAACCGGGAGTGATGGTAACTCATTCCCATTGGCCAATAGGACAACTTTCAAGCTTGTCTTTGATGAGTCTATAAACAGTCTCCATTTGTCTGGGTCACATGGCATCTTCAGTTCTATCATCAATGCATTTGAATTAGGGCAGAACACTAAGCCTTCATCTGCCGAAAAAAGTAATTTCAGGGTTGACTGGCTAGTCCTGTAAGAAGAGATTTTTACACCCTTTTCTAAGAGATTCCACTGCTGAAGTCGAGATCCAAGAAGTTGAGATTTACTCTTAGGTAACTCCAAATCCCTGACGAGATCATTCAATTTCGACTGAGTAACGAGGTGAGGTTTTCGATGAGCTGAATCAGCAGAACACTCTTCATCATCGGTGAACGTATCATAAGATGGTCCAGGCTGTGGCTCAAAGTCTTTCAAATCCGTTTCTGGCTCTAGAGTATAGGTTTTTGGGGGCACTGGGATTGGAAAAGATTCGTTGTGAGGAACTGGTCTTAGAGCTGAAGGGATATTAGGATACTGAATTGTATGCTTACTTTTGCTAGATAACCCGACGGTGGAAGTCATAAAAAAGTAACAATCTGTGAGATGACAGCGAGGTTCGCGCCTAACCATGGGCACAGCAAATGGCATTGATTTACGGGTACCTTTGAGCCATTTGGTCAAGCTACTGTAACAAGTAGTGCAGCAAACTGTTGGAGCCCAATTCTTGTCCTGATCGCCAACTTGGCAATCAAAGTAAAATTTATAAGCAGTTTTAAGAAGCGGAGATAGGGGTTTTCGTTGCGCTTTTAAAGTCAATTCCCCGCAAACATAGCAGAAGCTATCGGGATGATTTTTACACTCGCGTGGCATAATTAAACAGTAAATAAATGCTCGATATTAATCACAACTCACACTCACGTACTGTAATTCACTTAGAAAAATCCGGAATTAAAAAATTTCTACCGTTATACACAATTTAAACAACTTGAAAACACAGAATCCTAGAGCACCGACAAGTTGACTCTACGATCGCTAGAAATGTACTGAGGGAAGATAAGGATTACAGTGCAGGTCTATAGTGACAAGAGCAATGCAAGTTTAAACCTGCAAAGCATGAACATTCCTGGGCAAACCTGCGCGCGCGAGGTATTGAGAGCGCCAGCGTGGTACAGTGAATCTTCCGAACTGTTGCTATATATGTTTATTATTGTTGCTATATATTTTTATTGTTTGGGGGAGGATTAGGGGGGATGGAAGCTGGAATATGTAGAAAATAAGTGAAAAAACTGCGAAGAAAACGGAAAAATCGATCATTTTTAAGGATTTTTTTACAATTTAAGGGGGCAAATCCCCCCCCCCCCAAATCTACCTCCTTGCTACAAATGTTCATGTTTTGGAACTTTTCACCTCTCTAGCCCCTCAGAAGAAATGTAAAGGCTAAAATAATCCTTTTCATCCCTCCAAATTATCGAAAAGTGATAAAAAATAGGTGAGGGGGCCTCCCCCGAAAACGGTGGGTGATGGGGGAAAACGGGGGTCATATTCGGATTCAGGAGGTCATTTTACATAAGAATCAGCAGGAATGGTGTCAGGGCCGATTTTCATGCCGACCAGTGTAATTAATCGCACAATTAATTTTGCATATTGCATACCATGACTCGAAAATGTTTTTTTCATGCAAATGTTATCTGTGTGTAAATATTAATATATTATTTAGGGTGTCCCACCGAAACCGCACATTGAAAGTAAATGGACTTCTAATTAATGTATTGTCATGATTAATTCTAAAATTCGTATCTCCGAACAAAAGAAAATCGAAGGGATGAAATATTGGCTATAGAAAGCCAATACCCGAAGGTACACAATGGTTAATTATATCCGAATAATAATATACAGAATGTTCAAAATTTCATACCATATTTCGTCAACTTTAAACCATTTATGCTAATTTCCCATCAAATCATAACCTTCGATACAATTTTCGGCGTGCAAATCTTCTTGGTTTAAAAAACTATCTTTCCTCTATCAATTGTTTATTTTTAGAAAACTATACTGTTGTGAATTAGGCCGTAGATCACTTCTACGAGATATTATATGATAGTTTTGATAGGTATGTTCCTCGACCAAGCATGCGCAATCCAATAAATTCCCCGCATGGTTCTCAAGAGAATTAATGTACAAGATAAGAAGTAAGAATTATTATCACAGTAAATGGAAACGTTTCAAATCACAATATTATCGTTCACAGTTTAAAAGACTCCGGAACATTACTAAAAATGAAATAAAAAAAGAATATAATATGTACATTTTTAATACTGAAAGAAATATAACCAATAATCCCAATGAGTTCTGGAAAATTGTTCACGGCAAATGAAATGTATCTAGAATTCCTAGTGAACTATATTCAGGTGAACATCATTATGACAAACCCCATGACATTGTGAATGCATTTGCCGAGCATTTTTCGAGTGTTTATTTGTCTGAAACAAACGAGGGATTTGTAGAAAAATCAAACAACCGTAAAGTCCTTAATGTTACTAGCATAACAGAACATCAGGTTATGCAAAGCATATACAAACTAAATAATTCTCCCTCATACGGTGCTGATAATATTCTTACATTTTTAATTGAGGATTGTAAACATTTGTTCGTTCGTCCGCTAACAAAAATATTTAATTTAGCGATATCTTCGTGTGAATATCCTACTAAGTGGAAGCATGCAAATGTTTGCCCAGTTTCTAAGAAAGGGGATTGTCATGATATTAATAACTACCGACCAATTTCAATTTTGTCGAATTTTTCTAAAATATTTGAACAAATTATTTTTTCTATCATTAACTCTTATACAAAAGTTTGCCTATCACCAAATCAGCATAGATTTACACCTGGCCGTTCAACAACTACTAATTTAGTATCAATTACCCAATACATATCAGAATCACTTGATAACTGTGGACAATCCGACGTCATATATACTGATTTCTCTCGTGCTTTTGATACGTTGGACCACAGTATATTATTGCAAAAATTGTCTCAATTCGGACTATCATATAAATGTATTATGTTAATTTCCTCATATCTACATAATAGACAAAATACTGTTTATTACAATGGCTTTCTTCTTTTACATTTACATCTAGTTCAGGTGTTCCACAAGGTTCAAACCTTGGTCCATTGTTGTTTAATTTGTACGTTGATGATCTAATTGCAGCAATTACATACCCAGCCTTAGCCTATGCAGAGGATTTAAAAATGTATTCACATGGTAACACTAATTTAGATTCTATCAATTTGCAAAACAATCTTGATATAATTGATAACTGGTGTACATTTAATAAACTTAAACTAAACTCTACTAAATGTTATGTAGTTTCATACAGTCGCAAAACTTCAACAAATGTTTGTAACTATAACATTCAGGGCACAATAATTGAAAGAAAACTTGAAATTTTGGACCTATATAATATAACATCGTCCGCACTAAAAATGTTGGGTTGGGGATAACTAAACAATTCAATAATATAAATGCCATAGTATCGCTTTACTATGCGTTTATTAGATCAAAATTAGAGTATTGTATGTTGGTCTGGTATCCGCATTATATGAATTTCTCACTGATGGTAGAAAAAGTACAGACATTATTTTTTAAATATTTATCTTTTAAAAAGAATGATACACATCCAGATCGAAATACTGACTATAATTCTTTACTTACTGAATATAGTTTTGTTTCACTTGTTGATCGTAGGAATGAATATAGTGCTAATTTTATTAAAAAAGTGATTGACAACTCCATTGATTGTATGTATCTACTTTCAAAAATAAATTTTCATGTAGCTAGAACTGCCTCGCGCTATACTGACACCTTTGTATTACCCGTATGCAAAACTAATGTTATAGTTAAAACGCCTTTAACACATATGTGTCGTAATGCGAATAAATATATTATTGATGTATTTTTTAAGTATAAACAATATACAATATTAAATACTCTTATGTTAGTCATTTGGAATGAAATATTTTTGTTTATTATTATTAATTTTCCGTAGGACAATAAAGTATTATTTTATTATTTGAAATAAAACAACGCAGTTGGGAGGGTTTCACTTTTATTGTTGAACACTGCAACATGTTTCACCACACAGTGGCTTTATCAGGCAGATGAAATAATGATTTTACAAAGTACAGGTAAAAGCTTATATACTAATGCAATTAAATTAATAGAAGGGGGGGGTTAATGAGGTAATTAGGCTGAAACTAATACAAACAATTTTGAGCGACTAAATATTGATTAGGGGTGAATTATTTACTTCTATTTGGTCATTTAATAGAATACCTTTTTTGTTATATTTATTAATTTCTAATTCTTCTAATAAGTTTAATTTACGACTTTTGTTACATTCGTGCAAAATTTTGAATTTAGGGTTAAAGTTATGTTGGTATTCGATTAAATGATTGGCGTAGGTTGAGGAGGTTTTCTTAAATTGAAAGCATTTTTGATGTTCTGAAATGCGATCTGGGAAGCTACGTCCAGTTTGTCCAACGTATACCTTAGGGCAATCTCCACACTCTAGCAAATACACATCAGAGTTCGTAGTTTTATCAGATTTGTCTTTAGAATTATTAATGAATTTATTAAGTGAATTGACCGTTCTAAAAGAAGGAGTTAGGTTTAAGGATTTGAGTTTTTTTGCTGATGGCAATCGAAGGGGGGCCGTTAAATGTTAATGAGCAATATTTATTATTCTGATTTTGAAAATTGGTGGGATATACTAATTTCAGGGCTTGTTGTTTTTGTTTTTTATAAAGGATGTCTAAGATAAGCTTTTGACGAAAGCCGTTGTTATTAGCTATTATGAGAATTCTGTTGAGCTCATTATTAAAATTATTAATTGATAGGGGGATAGTGGTTAGCCTATGCAACATGGAATGGTAAGCTGCTAGTTTATGTTGCATAGGATGGAATGATGTGCTATGGATCGTAGTATCTGTATGGGTCGGCTTGTGAATGAAATATAATTGTGAATTGAATTAATGAAATTTAAAAGTTGATCTAACTGTCTCTCCGTTCCTGTGAAACAGGTGAGAATGTCATCAACATATCTAAACCAGTATAGGCATTTATTAAACAATGGGTGTTTACTAATGATTTCTTCTAATGAATTCATGAAAATTTCGGCAAGTAACGGACTGAGGGGATTACCCATCGCTAATCAAAGGAAACAAAACAAAGGATTAGCGATGGGTAACTAACCTTGATTCCTCACGTTACGCGTGAAAATCCTCACGTGACGTCAAAGTTAAGGTCATTACTCTATGAGGTCGGCTCGGTTTAAATGGAGCCAACCTTAATACAGTAATGACCTTGATTGTTGACGTCACGCGGGTAAATCCTCACGAGTCTTAAAAACCAATGTCATTACTGTATGAAGTCGATTCGGTTTAAATTGAGACAACCTTATATTGTAATGACCTTGGTTGATGACGTCACCCGTGGAAATCCTCACGTGGCGTCACGAAATCAAAGTAATTTTAAAAAGAGGTCGCTAACGTCACGTGTGAAAAATCCCCCACGTGACGCCAGAGATCCAGGTAAAATAAATAATGCGAGGTCGACTTCGTTAAATCAGTCGACCTTATACGCGATTTAGGACGTTTCGTGTGACGCATAAAACAATTTTTGCGAAAACAATACTTTCCCTTTGTTTTAGGTATAGGGTAAAGTAAAAAAATCGCGAAATATTTGAAAAACATACGTAAAAAGCGCTTGAAATCCACCACCAACATTTTTTAATGAAGGTCAATTTATATCCATCAAATTTCGTGCGATTTTCTGCTGGGCCAGGTAACAACAACTGCATTTGTAATTTCGAAAATAGTTTTTCGTTTAGTGGCATCAGGCAAATAAGTAAGATCTGATGCAGGTCTTATAAATACACACTTTGCTGTCCTTCCTCATAAATGTATTTCTCCAAACAAGGTCTCGTAGGCACCCCGAGATTTTTGTTTTATTTATTTGATTTTGGGAATCCTTTTATGTCTCAATTGCTAAATATTTCAGCGACCTACTGAAATTTGCTCCACCGACAAAACCGGCAGAAAAGGGGACTCTTTAAAATGAAAATCTGCTGTGATCAACACAGGTTCCAACCGAAAATTAACATGATATGGAATTAATATATCGATTATTCATATCATTCATTTCTAGCGCTTACAGACATAAAGCAAGAAAATCAAAAAATGAAATCAAAAATTTAAAAAAAAAACTTTTAAATAAAAAGAGATACGACTAAATGTATAAACACATTAAATGTATATTTCTTGATTATCTACAACTTTTATTTAAAAATTTACAATTATGTTAACCATTTACGAGATACGAAGAAAACGCTAGCAATAAACATTAACGATAATAGTAAACATCCACTTTCAGTTTCCGCATTCTATCCAAAAGTTGATTAGTCCAAGATATTGTGGAGTAGAACCCAAATACAAAATTTGATGACATTCCCATGAGCCGTTTTTGCTTAAATCTTTACACTGCTGAGGGAGCATCCGGAGCCAAATTGTTATGGTCCTGATATTTCGACACTAAGATGATTGTTCTATACGAGTGTTTTCGATATCTTACGGGGTCATTAGATATTAACCATTGATTTATTTTTCGCTATGGAGATCTGCATATTTAATTGTATTTCTGTTATAAAACGAGTGAAGTAAACGCTGTAAGTCATCCTCATTTTCTGCTAGGAGTACTGCGTCATCCATTTAACATATTACGAGTATACTGATTTTTTGTTGCCCATTCTGCAGTAGATGTCCATGTTTTTTACGGGTTCAATTATCTTGTTCATGATTGGGTTAAACAGTGTTGGACTCAGACTGTCCCCTACACTGACCGGTATTTCCTCAATTAGGTTTTTATTTTTAGTTGTACATTTTGAGAAATGTGTTTCTAATATAGAGCCACAGTTATGCAAAAACGTAATTCAAAATTTTAAAAAAAAGAATGATTCTGTGCTAGAGATTTCGTGGTGGCCATTTGCCGGATGTCCTATTTCATGTTTAATCGAAACTATTCCTCTTCACGTTGAAATATAAATATTTGCTTAATTCGAAAAATAAAATATGATTTTTCTTGAAAATTAAATCCGGCAGTCTTGTTGAGACACCCTTTATAAGCTTTCAATTTAAAAATCATAACGAATTTTCCCAATCCCAGATTAAGTATAAAAGAAAATGTTTAGAAAAGCCTGTAAATTTTCAGGCTTTTCTAAACTCGAAATTTTACTGAACATATTGTAAGGTTGGAAATGTTTAATAAAATTTAACCAATTTTCGCCCTATCAAAATTCGAGCAATTGACTATAAATTTGATGGTATACTTAAATCAAAATATGTCTGTATATATGTTTTTATACGAGGGGTGATCAAAGAGTAAGGTTACATGGCTGATATTGCTGGAGTTACGTCTGTTACACAGAAAGTAGTCATGTGCGCTACTTCTAATATACACTGCCAAACATAAAACTAGGGTCACTCCGTAATTTGAATTTTTTTGGATTTTTTTTAGTAATTTTTAGTTTTTTACGTGTTTTTTCGGTTGTATCAGTTTACCAACTGATCGCGTAAATAAACAAAAAAGTTTTTGCTGTTCAAAGTTTATTGAAAGTAATGAAAATGAACAATTTCAATTTGATGTGCTAAGTAATGAAAATAAATAAGTTTACTTTCATATGCTTTTGTTGAAACAAAAGAAAGTTTAAAGACTTCAGTAGCGAGTATTCCCTCCTCTGGCAGTGATAACAGCTTGCAAACGACGAGGCAATGTCTGGATCAGATTTTGGATCATATTCTGCGGAAGATTGTCTCATTCCTGCACCAGTATGTCTCCGTAAACGTTTTCCCATCTTATCCCAAACATGCTCAATTGGATTTAAATCTGGACTGCGAGATGGCCTGCTCGCAGTCCAGATTTAAATCCAATTGAGCATGTTTGGGATAAGATGGGAAAACGTTTACGGAGACATACTGGTGCAGGAATGAGACAATCTTCCGCAGAATATGATCCAAAATCTGATCCAGACATTGCCTCGTCGTTTGCAAGCTGTTATCACTGCCAGAGGAGGGAATACTCGCTACTGAAGTCTTTAAACTTTCTTTTGTTTCAACAAAAGCATATGAAAGTACAAATCGCGTGATTTGACACTCATCAAAAAACTCAGTAACTATCCGAGCAGTGTGGGGCCTTGCCTTATCATGCATAAATGTTGCGTCGTCACCAAGAATAACCATGGACGGTAAAACATGGTTTTCTAGAACCTCTGTCAGGTACCTATGCGCATTCAACGTGCCATTCTCGATAAAGACTAACTCCGTATGAGTGTCAAAAGATATGCCTCCTTATGCCGTAACTGATCCTCCATCAAATGGAAGTCGCTCGGCAATACATGCTTGAGCATATCTCTCGCCTTGTCGTCGCCACACTCGTCTATCTGAGCCCGTAAGAGAATCGCGATTCTTCGGAAAAGAATACGCGACTCCAATCCACTATTGTCCAAGCCCAGTGTTCTCGTGCAAAATTAAACCTCACTATCCGGTGTTCACGGAAAAGCGGAGGTCCAGTAGCTCTAGTTCGAGAAGATAATCCAGCAACATGAAGTCGCCTCCTAACTGTCCACTCAGTTGTGTTTAGATTTCTCACTTCATGCCGCTGATTTTGAAGGAAAACTGCCGTGACCGTTCGGTTTCTCAGAGCACTAGGAACGAGAAAGCGGTCATATCTAGCTGTTTTAGTCTTGCCTCGTCCTGAACCAGGTCTTCGAATGAGCAGACCAGTCTCTTCCTACCGCCGCCATACTCGTTGCACACTCGAGAGACTTACATCAACCTTTCTCGCAGTTCTCGCGGCCGTCTTCTAAAGCCACCACAATTCGTGCCGCAACAACAGGATTTATGCTTATTGCAAAACACTAACAATGACTACAATATACAAACAATAGAAAGAAAGAAATCCGCTCAGTTATTTGATTTCTGTGGGCAAAACACGTAAACGCGGTTGAAATTCACAGGCAGCTGGTAGAAGTTTACGGAGAGACTGTAATGTCTTATCAGCATGTCGTAGAATTTTCTCTACTGGCCTCAAACTTTCGACACCATTCTGCGACATACTGACAAGACATTACAGTCTCTCCGTAAACCCCTACCAGCTATCGGTGAATTTCAGCCGAGCTTACATGTTTCGCCCACAGACATCGAGTAACTGATCGGATTTCTTCGGGAGATCATTTTTACAAACGCGTCGCCATTTCTGTTAACTTGCAACTAGCACTATAAGTCGAGGGTAGCTGAAACTCTTCACGGTTAGCGACCACATGTATTTGAAATACCGCACACTACTACTTTCTGTAATCCAGCAATATCGGCCTTGTAACCTTACTTTTTGATCACCCCTCGTAATTTGTTTTTATTACCTTTAACCTGTCGACCTCCAAATAACTTGGTGTGCAAAAGTAGCTCGCGTCATACAAAAGGTTGAACACCCCTAATCTATACTATAGTCTGCTTAAAAACTAGAAGGAGTAAGTACCTAAGCCCAACTTACACTATAAAAAGTTACCAGAAATATCACTAGATAATTTTGGCGGCAATTTTAAATAATTTCATAATTACTCTTTAAATAAAATCCAAAATCTATTTTGTACTTCTTAATTGTGGTTAAGAATTTTCTCTTCCATCGTACGATATCGTCAGTTCAATTAAAATGCTTATACGGCATCTCGCCATATATCTGTGAAATAAAACATATTTACATTATGTTCATAATATAATATGGAATTTATATAATAATGTGTCTCTATCAGAGCTGGGACGAATCCTCGTAAAAAGGATTCGAATCACAAATCCGAATCACCTAATATGATTCGAATCACGAATACTCGAATAAAGGATTCGTAAGAGATGAATATGATTCGAACGAGGATTTGAATCCTGTTTTTTCGAATCACGAATACAAATCCTTTAAGAATAAATTTGATGTTATTATTTTTTTGCAACCATTAATATATAAATATCGTGACTAGTTGTTTCAACAAAAATATTCAAAACCTAATTATTTATTACTACCACTGAACATCGTTGATAACAGATGAAATATCTGACTCCCTGTTACTCTGGTTAAAGATGTATTTGTGTGTTTCTGAACTCCACTTCAAATCAGTGTTTTGTACGCGTGGCGCATGAAGTAAAATTTCGAGTTTAGAAAAGCCCGAAAATTTGTCTCGGGTCGCTGCGCGACCCGAGACAAATTTTCACAGGGCTTTTCTAAACTCGAAATTTTACTTCATGCTTAGCCTGGGAGTGGAAACACTCGTTCAAAACTTCAAATTGAACTCTATTATAAAATCGACTAATGCCTGAAATTTACGTAAATAAAAAATTCACTGAATATCATTAAAACCGGGAAAGTCAGAGAAAAGTCATGGAATTATATTCAAATTGACCAAAACACTAACAAAAAAACCATATGATATTATTAAATTTGTCAAAATCAGCAGGCAAATTACAAAACACCTAAAAATTTATAAAATTAACTTAAATATTGGCAAAAACAATTTCCCACAGAAAAAAGTTATATTAAAAGGCAAGGGAAAAAATCTTTAGTCAGGGAAATGTCGGAAAGTTTAACATTTCAGATTGTGGCTACCATGTCAGTTTTACTTCAAACAATATTAAACAAACTTTTGAAAACTAGATTATTATCTTTAAAAACATTTTCAATCATTTAATGTTCTTATCAAAGCATTCACTTTGAAGTTTCGAACGAACGTTTCCACTCCCAGACTAAGCATGCCGTAAAATTTCGAGTTTAGAAAAGCCCCGTGAAAATTTGTCGAGGGTCGCGCAGCGACCCGAGACAAATTTTCTGGGCTTTTCTAAACTCGAAATTTTACGTTATGCGCCACGCGCATAAAACAGTGATTTAACAAGAAATTTAAACAAAAAAAACATTTTTTAAGTTATTCATCACAATTAATTCGAATTATTTTAGTAGATTCAAATCCTTTTGTAAATATTCGAATCCTTTTACAAGGATTCGAATCCTTTTATAAGGATTCGAATCACCTACATATAGACTCGAATACGAATCCTCTTAAAAAAATGTTACGAATCCGGATCACGAATCCAGTTGAACTAAAGTATTCGAATGCTTCTTTTAAATCCTCCGAAAGGATTCGAATCCTGAATAATTCGAATATTTCCCAGCTCTGGTCTCTATCTTACTTAAAATTGATTTGATTCATAAAACTATACAAGGTAGAACGACATGTCTTCGGTATGCCTGCATGATCATTTACTCCTTTTAAAACTGTATTCAAAGTTGGCAGTTCGTTTTTATAGAAGAAACTATGCACGGATCTCTTCACTACGTCATCAAAACTTGTAATTATGTCCTCCAAGCTGTTTAGGGCTACAAATCTCTGCGGATTTCTTATATTCGCCAATGTTACGATAGACAGTGAAATTTACAACTCCTAAAAACTAAACATTTTATTATTTGATGCATACTCTTATGCTATTTGATATCTCACCTACTGCACCAACAATGTCTGATATAACTGCAGTCATTTTCATATGTGGATCATCTGTTATCATCTGCTTATACATATTTATTATGCACTGTTTTTCAGACAGATATAAATGACCCAAATCTAACTTCTTACGCATTTTTGGAGGTGAAGGTGATATTATCACCGAGCTTGTACTGGGTCCATAATCTATCACAACAATATAAACAAAACTAAGTTTTAACTATGCTAAAGAAACACCGCACAAAAGGTTATTACGAAACAGACAACAGAAACAGTTGCAACTCGGTTACACTTCGAATTAAGGTTATGTCAGCTGATGCGTTTAATAATGACGTAATTAGTTAGCATAGTGTAAAATGGGCGCGCTCTCGGCCAATCAAAGTTGTATATTTTTGCGCGTGAAATTTAAAACGCTCCTCCTAGTTATTAAACATATTATAACACATTGCATTTCATATGCTAATCTTTTTCTTTGAAAAAAAGTGATAGCATAGATCAATGCATAATTGAATTCTGCATTAGAATATATACAAATATGCAGGATGTTCTATTTGAAAAAATCGAGATATAATTGTTTAAATTTAACCAAATATAGTAGAAAATTTGGAACGCTCTGTATATTATTATTATTATTGGCTTTCTATAGCCAAAAACGGTTGAATTTAGACCTAATGATTTTTATTTCACAAAATGTTATGTAGAATCCAAAAAATATAGCATTCCATTTAAAATAAGGAAGTTCGTATTGACTTCCAGTATAACAGAACGTCGTATAATCTTAAAATTTTCATTGGAAACAGCACACTCTATTACCTAATTCAGGTATGGGCAACCTTTGACATGTTGAGGGCCAAACTTTAGCGTGCAAATACGTTCGCGGGCCGCGTTTAAAAGTACTTAGTGCATTTTAAAGTAGTGATAATATTTAGTCATGAAATAATACGACAATGTTATTATAGTACAATTTATTAAAATAACAAAATGATATTTTAAAAAATGGTACATTATAATTAAATCGTTAAATTTGCAATTGTTACAAACTACGAAAGTTAAATACACCGAAATCAATGAGACACTTGAGCTTGAATTTGGGAAACTAATCCATCGATATTTGGATTAATTCCACTGACACAAAGACGTAAAGAATTTTCCAAATTATCGTCAGTCAGTCTTGTACGATGTGTTAATTTATTAACTTTCATCAATGAAATGAACTGTTCGCATTTATAAGTACTGCCAAACGCACAAATCAATCTTCTTGCGAATTTTCTAAGATGCGGAAAATTGTCTTCTTCTTGGGACTTTTTGTAGAAATCGCACAACTCTACGTCTTCAAATTTGGACTTTAGGAGTGAGTTTTCTTGATTCTCGATCAACTCCATTTGTAAGTGTATTGGAGCATTTTGTACAATATATGTTGTAGGAGTAGCAAATAAACTGAAACAGTCTTCCATGTTTTTGAAGTCGCAAAATCTGTTCGAAAATTGTTCCGAAAGTAACTTGAGTTCGTCAGCATATTGAGCATAAGCAATATTTTCATACGCAGAGAGCGTGTTGAAATGGTAACTTTTACCAGACAGCATCTGTGACTCCCACAAGCGTAGTTTGATCTGAAACGCTTATAAATGGCTGTACAAATCATTTACTAATTGTCCTTGTTTTTTAAGTTTCAAATTTAAATCATTCAAATAGCCTGTAAGATCGACCAGAAATGCTTAGCCACATATCCATTTTGGGTCACATAATTCAGATGGTGGTTTATCTTTTATTTTCATAAAGTCTGCTATCTCATTTTCTAAGCTCGTAAAACCGTTTCAACATTTTTCCTTTGCTCAGCCATCTGACTTCACAATAATATGTTACGTCGTTATATTCAGCTAATATTTCATCCAAAAACGCCTTGAACTGACGATGGTTAAGCTCTCGGGGTCAAATAAAGTTGATGGTTTTTACTACCACATTCATAACATTCTGGAGTCGAATGGACTTAGAACACAAGTTCTGTTGGTGGATAATGCAATGAAGGACTATCAAATCATCTTTTTGCACATTTAATTCTGTTGCTTTTTCATTCAAAATTCCGATGAAACCTTTAAGTAAGCCGACCATAGAAGGTGCACCATCAGTGCATACTTCAATTAATTTTGACCATGGCAAGCCAAAACTTGTGAATACCTTTTTAACTTCAATAAAAATATCCTCTCCTGTAGTGGTTCCTTTTAGCGGCGGTAAAGCAAGCAATTCCTCAGTAACAGTGAACTCTTTATCAACGAATAAATATAGCCAGTTGAGCTGTGTCAGACAAATCGGTGCCGGTGCTCTCGTCTAATGCTATGGAAAATGATTCAAAACCAGCCATACGGTCAGTCAATGTTGTTTTTATATCATTAGCCATCATTTCTATACGTCGAACAACAGTTCGTCTTGACAAACTAATTTTTTCAAATTCTTTTTTCTTTTCAGGACACATAATACCGCAAACTTCTAACATACACTCCTTGATAAATTCTCCTTCGGCAAATGGTTTTAATGCCTTTGCCAATTTTGAGCTAACTATAAAACTAGCTTTCACAACATTATCAAGTTGTGTTCTTTGTTTATGAAACATTTGTTGCTGTTTTTCCAAATTTGCGGTAAGCTTCTGGATTTTGTCTGTTCTTAATTGTCCTGTCAGTGAGTGCAGCGTAGCATGCTTAGTTGAGTAATGCCTCTTTATATTGAATTCTTTCATTACTGAAATGGTTTCATTACACAGCAAACAAATAGGCTTACCATTGTGCAAGATAAAAAAGAATTCTTCAGTCCATTTTTCTTGAAAATGGCGACCTACTGTATCTACTTTTCGTTTCTTTCCACCAGACATCATTTTTGTTTACTTTTCGTTCAATAAACTTAATAACAAACTATAGTTAGTAACCACTCAAGATGCACACAACGTCACAAAGCAAGTTGACGGCTCGAGCAGTTCGCTAGGATATCGCTTGTCCAAGTTATCACCTCGGTAGCTCAAAAAGAACTTAACTAACGTTCGGGCCATCCACCCGCTTATATAGGCAAAAGGAACGTATAATCTTGAATAAACTAGTTTAGAATAATTGAGAAGCAATAAATCTTTTGATGTGTCGCCTGTAAGCCGGCAAACCTCAAAGAATTTGATCGAGCAAGTCGAGTGGCGGCGATTATCAAAGAGTGAGGCGGCAAACATCAAAGAATTTGATGTTTGCCGCCTCACTGTCACTCCCGTGAGTATAAGTACCTAATGTAATATTTTTTTAATTAGGTTTTTTTCAAAATGTCTCGCGGGCCGGCTCATATCTTACAGCGGGCCGGGGGTTGCCCATATGTGACCTAATTGCTGAAAACCTCATTACAATACATACATTAAATAGAAGTCCATATACTTTTAGTACGGTTTTGGTGAGACACCCTGTGTAAATTCACATTTTTATTGAGCAATGTCTAAGTTTGAATTATTAATTATTACGAAATATTACTCCTAACACAATCGGTTGAACAATGTCCATTAATGAAAATAAAATCAGCCTATACATTTAAAATAGTTATGATAAAATCATTCATTTATTACTGTATTGATTATCGCTTTGATTATTCTATTTTGTTTTACTGATACATACACGCACAAAAACATATTTGTTTTTCAATTGATTGGATTTCCAGTACCTATTAGAAGCAAAATATTGACAAATTATTTGTGTGGTTTATATTTTTATTGTTTATTATTATTATTTTGTTTGCGATAATATTAAGTAGGTATATTCTATCCTTTAGATCATTAGTCCCACATAGCACAAAATATCCTATGAATATCCACCATACATCCCAAATGTGCAAATACGTTCGGCAACATCTATTGGATATTAAAAGTGCGATTCTTTTCGCAATCTACAACATGTACATGTACATGTGTATGTAGTCTTACAAAGACTATATCAAACACTCATTGAAACAACTACTTCCCGAGCTAATACCTCGACGGACATTGAATTATACAACAAATGTTTGCTGTTACATACAGTAACCTACTGCAAATGTAACAATTTGGGTCAAATTATTCAGGCCATCTATAGACGCGTTTCGAGATTTATCTCTCATCAGTATAGCTTTGCCATTCCCATTAAACAAGTTGACACCTTAGACTGGCGGTCACGTTACCGTTCAAACATAAGTATAAATTAAATTGCCAATTCTTGGTTGCAGAATGCTTCAAACATTAAAAGTGCGATTATTTTCGCAATCTACAACAAGTAACTCTTACAAAGACTATATCAAACACTCATTGAAACAACTGTCAAATTGTTTAGGGGGAATGGCAAAGCTATACTTATGAGAGATACATATCGAAACGCGTCTATAGATGGCCTGAATAATTTGACCCAAATTGTTACATTTGCAGTCGGTTACTTTATGTAACAGCAAACACTTGTTGTATAATTCAATGTCCGTCAGGGTATTAGCTCGGGAAGTAGTTGTTTCAATGAGTGTTTGATATAGTCTTTGTAAGACTAACTTGTTGTAGATTGCGAAAAGAATCGCACTTTTAATGTTTGAAGTATTCTGCAACCAAGAATTGGCAATTTCATTTATATCTATTGGATATTCAGTGTATATCCTCTAATGAATATTCATTGCAGTATATTCAATGGATATCATATTATAAATGTAATATGGATATTTATTTTACTATACCCACTGAATATCCATTTTTGTTGAATCTGTCGACATAGGTACTTCGTCGGCAGAATTCCTTCATTTAAACGTCGCCAAAAAATAAGACCAATTTTCGAGTATCGATTTGTAGCGTAGTATTCTGATTAACGAAAAAATATTTAAAAAAAGTTCGTTTCCTGCTCTAGAAAATTCATGTTTTGTCTAATTGAACTGTTTCTGTATCTCTAATAGTTGATGAGATTACAAAAAAATCACGATAAAAAAACGAATGGTATATTTTGTGGAGAGCGGTTATTTATCTCTATAAATATCTATAGAGTCGTTTAAATAAGTGCTAACTTACGTGTTTTGGCACTCATAAATAATCTTATAATAAAATTGAAAAATTTTCTTTTATTTTCGACATAATGTCAAAAATTGTGATCTTTTTTTTAAATGTTGTTCATTTTATGTATTCAAAAATATTACATCTAGATATAAACAACTTTTTTAATGAGGAATTTAGTAACATACTAAGATAACTCTACTGTTTTTCATATGGGTGTTGTGTTCATATTTTTTAAAAGAATAATTTTTACGGTAATCCAACAGTTTCATTACTGTTCTGCTTATAACCGTAATTGTTTGTGAAAGTAAAATAGAGAATAGATATGTATTAGTGTTACTACTCCCAAAGTTTAGGACCTAAACATGGTTTTTCAATAAAGGAAAAATTGAAAAGAAAGAAATGTATTTTACTCAACTTTTCTCCTACTTAACTGCTTTTCCCCATACATTTTCACGAAATACGGATTTGCTGTCAAATTTGATTACGTTTCACGATGGAATTTAAGGTCTCTTAGTATTTTTTACATTACTGGCGCTTTGCTTATAGCGGGTGTTGACTTAGCAAACGCAACATAGGAAATCCCATGTAAATTTTGAAATGTTTAAATTTTGGCTCCTCTATTTATTTTAAAAACAAAATTAATTTACTTTTTTTGTAGAGGCAAAAATTCTAAATTCATTCGTGATAACGATTGTCACTTTACGTTTCTATAAGTTAAAATAATTAAGAAAAAGTAATGCGATTTTATAAAAATAATGACATGCCATGATATTGAAACAACAATTGTGAATGTCAAAATGGCAACAGATATCGCAGTCACCTGATTAAAGTAAATGTATTCGAAATGATTTACACTATACAAAAAAAATCCTCCTAATAAAGTGATATTATGCAGACCACAGTTATCACCATGTTTGCGTTATGTTATTTGTCGTTAATTAAGTAACAGCAATGTCTTGTGCTATTTTGACATCCGCAATTGTTGCATCAATTCCATGGTATGTAGTTATTTTTATAAAATGACATTACTTTTTCTTAATTATTTTATCTCTAAATTTTCTGACATTCGTTGATTTTTCAAAGAGTTCAATTTGAAGCTTTAAACGAGTGTCTTCCACTCCCAGACTAAGCATGAAGTAAAATTTCGAGTTTAGAAAAGCCCCGTGAAAATTTGTCGAGGGTCGCGCAGCGACCCGAGACAAATTTTCTGGGCTTTTCTAAACTCGAAATTTTACTTCATGCGCCACGCGTATAAAACACAGATTTTAAGTGAAGTTCGAATATACATAAATTTGACAATATTATAGTGTTTTATACGCGTGGCGCATGAAGTAAAATTTCGAGATTAGAAAAGCCCAGAAAATTTGTCTCGGGTCGCTGCGCGACGTTCGACAAATTTTCACGATTCTTTTCTAAACTCGAAATGTTACTTTATGCTTAGTCTGGGAGTGGAAAACACGTGTTTAAAGCATTAAATTGAACTTTAAAAAAAAAACTGGGAATATCCGCAATTGTTGTATCAATTCCATGGTATGTCATTATTTTTATAAAATCACATTACTTTTTCTTAGATATTTTAACTTAGAGGAACGTAAAGGGTTAAGTGTGATCATTCATAAATTTAGAATTTTTCCCTCTACAATAAAGTTAAATATATTTTGTTTCTAAAGTAAATAAATTAAAACCCGGTATAATTTGATCATATTACAAAATTTTGTAGGACTGATTTTAATTTAATTCACTTTCGAGTTATTAAAAATCCGACATTTTTTTTAACGCGTTTTGTGAATATAAATCCGTTTTCCGAAATAAAATTTAAAAAATAATTTAAAATAATAATTTAAAATATTCTTAATTATTGTGTTTTTAGATTTTTCCGCGTTTTTGTCTAGTTTTTTTTTAACTTACAGTGTGTACTAAAAGTCTGGAATAAATTCGGTATTTTCCAAACTACACATTTTTAACAAAAATCCTCGAATATTTTAAATGGGTTAGAAATCATTTTTTAAAGTCGGTTTTGATTAGGTTACATGTATTTTGTGGAGTTGGGTGGAGTTTAATTTGGTTAGCTTAGTTATCAATTAATGGGATTATGTTGGAACTGATTTTAAAGAGTTGGCTTTAGTTAGTTTAGATGTCACTTTGTGGAGTTGAGATAGGTTAGGTCAGATATCTATTTATGGAATTGGGTTAGATGTCATAAAACAGACTTAGGTTGAGTTAGAATTCGGTTTTTGGAGTTGAGTTTCATTTAGATGTCATGTTGTGGAGTTAGGTTAGATTAAAATAGATGTCACTTTGTGGAGTTAGGTTACACACATCTAACCATAATGTATGTTCGGTTAGATCAGATTCAGATGGTAATTTTTAAATTTTCTGTCATTTTTTATTCGAATCTTTCAGCATTATTTTACCGAGTGTCGTCCGTTCCTAGGTTAAGCATGAAGTAAAATTTAAAGTTTAGAAAATCCTTAACATTTGGATTAGGACGCGTAGCGTCCAAATCCAAATTCAGGCTCGAAATTTTACTTCATGCGCCAGCGGTATACAGCACTATTAAACTATTAATAAATTTAATGTGTCAACATTACATTTTTATGTGTTTCAATCCAATTTCACTCTAATTAAAAAGTGTAAATATTATATTTTAATGTTTTTGTTTTATATTCATCAAAATGCATTTTTTATTGAAATTTACTACTAATGTGTGGTTTACCCCCAAACTAAGCATGAAGTAAAATTTTGAGTTTAGAAAAGCCTGAACTTTTGGATTTGGAAAATACATAAAAACATTTTTTAAATTATATGTTCATTTATTGTACTCAGTACTTTGTACTCATAAATGTACTGAAGTACTCGTGATTACGTACTTGTAAGAGTACAATTTGCGTAGAGTACTTGTACTCAATACTCGAGTACATTTTACTTGTACTCAGAACAACTCTGACTTCCGCTCATATTTCTCGACGTGGACGCTTTCGACGGCTGAAACAGATGTTGATGGATTGCAACACGACCCACGTTGTTGATTTTGGCCCCGAAAGGGGGCCATCGTCGTTTAAACGGTCAAAATCTCGTGTCACAGTGAGGTGGTATCACTTTCAGTGGAAAATTCGAAGTTTATACTATCAGATAATTAAATTAAAATACAATTTGTTGTGAATATATTTTCTCCTTTATATCAAAATTACGGTCAACTAAAAAATGTTGTAACGAACTCGTGATTAAAAAACGATTAGTAATCTCAGTAATTATTTAAATAGTCTATATATATCCACATTTTAATCGCCTTTATTAATCGTGTTTTAGAACAATGTTCCATATAGACTGTTTATTAATTCAAATGCACCCTCTATACCGGGTGTTGACTTGGCGGACGCAACATAGGAAATCGCATGTTAATTTTAAAGTGTTCAAATATTGGCTTCCCTATTTACTTTAGAGACAAAATGTATTATACTTTTTTGTAGGGGGAAAAATTCTAAATTTATGAATGTTCACATTTAACACTTTACGTTTCTCTAAGTTATAATAAATAGGAAAAAGTTATGTGATTTTATAAGAATAATGACAACCATGGAATTGATACAACAATTGCGGATATTCCCTGTTTTTTTTTTAAAGTTCAATTTAAAGCTTTAAGCAAGTGTTTTCCACTCCCAGACTAAGCATGAAGTAAAATTTCGAGTTTAGAAAAGCCTCGTGAAAATTTTCTGGGCTTTTCTAAACTCGAAATTTTACTTTATGCGCCACGCGTATAAAACACTATAATATTGTCAAATTTATGTATTCGAACTTCACTTAAAATCTGTGTTTTATACGCGTGGCGCATGAAGTAAAATTTCGAGTTTAGAAAAGCCCAGGCTTTTCTAACCTCGAAATGTTACTTCATGCTTAGTCTGGGAGTGGAAAGCACTCGTTTTAAACTTTAAATTACATTCTATTAAGAATCAACGAATGTCTGAAAATTTAAAGCTAAAATAATTAAGAAAAAGAAATGTGATTTTATAAAAATAATGACATACCATGGAATTGATACAACAATTGCAGATATTCCCTGTTTTTTTTAAGTTCAATCTAAAGCTTTAAACAAATGTTTTCCACTCCCAGACTAAGCATGAAGTAAAATTTCGAGTTTAGAAAAGCTCCGTGAAATTTTGTCGAGGGTCGCGCAGCGACCCGAGACAAATTTTCTGGTCCTTTCTAAACTCGAAATTTTACTTCATGCGTCACGCGTGTTTAACACTATAATATTATCAAATTTATATATATTCGAACTTTACTCAAAATCTGTGCTTTATACGCGTGGCGCATGGAGTAAAATTTCGAGTTTAGAAAAGCCCAGAAAATTTGTTTCGGGTCGCTGCGCGACCCTCGACAAATTTTCACGAGGCTTTTCGAAACTCGAAATGTTACTTCATGCTTAGTCTGGGATTGGAAAACACTCGTTTCAAGCTTTAAATTAAATAAATTATTATTATTATATTATTATTATATTATATTATTATTATATTATTATTAATGTGATTTTATAAAAATAATGACATACCATGGAATTGATACAACAACTGCGGATATTCCCTGTTTTTTTTTTTAATTCAATCTAAAGCTTTAAACAAGTGTTTTCCACTCGCAGACTAAGCATGAAGTAAAATTTCGAGTTTAGAAAAGCCCCGTGAACATTTGTCGAAGGTCGCGCAGCGACCCGAGTCAACTTTTCTGGGCCTTTCTAAACTAGAAATTTACCTCATGCGCCACGCGTTTTAAACACTATAATTTTATCAAATTTATGTATATTCGAACTTCACTCAAAATCTGTGCTTTGTACGCGTGGCGCATGAAGTAAAATTTCGAGTTTAGAAAAGCCCAGAAAATTTTCACGGGACTTTTCTAAACTCGAAATTTTACTTCATACTTAGTCTGGGAGTAGAAAACACTCGTTTTAAGCTTTAAATTAAACTCTTTTAAAAATGAACGAATGTTAGAAAATTTACAGCTAAAATAATTAAGAAAAAGTATTGCTGTTACCTAATTAACGACAAAAAAACATAACGCAAACATAGTGATAACTGTGGTCTGCATAATACCACTTTATTAGGAGGATTTTTCCTTGTATAGTGTAAATTATTTCGAAAACATCTACTTTAATCAAGTGACTGCGATATCTTTTGTCATTTTGACATCCGCAATTGTTGTTTCAATTCCAAGGAATGTCATTATTTTTATAAATTTTTTCTTAATTACTTTAACTTAGAGAAACGTAAAGTGACAAAGGTTAACGCGAATGGATTAAGAATTTTTCCCTTTACAAAAAAGGTAAATACATTTTGTTTCTAAAATAAATAGGGGAGCCAAAATTTGAATATTTCAAAATTTACATGGGAATCCCTATGTTGCGTCCGCCAAGTCAACACCCGGTATAACATGAATCATTATCAATACAATGCAAAATATATTTACAGATATTGCACAAAACGAAACAATGTTCTCAGTATGAAATTATCATTAATTCACACAGTGATAAAGGATAATAATATTCAGTAGATATAAAATCAACTTGTAAATAAATATATTGAAATCTACTAAAATAATGAATTCAATAGTATAGATAAAATATGTGAATTTTAAATGACTCATTAAAATAGACGTGCATTTTATTTTAGGTAAACGTCATATGCACTATTTTAATACTATTTGAACTTCAAAATTGCCATAGAGGACAAGGTCAATATCCGATAATCTGAGAGCCCACCCGCTCCGCACAAAGGATTATCATTATCAGACATGTTTAAGTATGTAAACGCTATTTCATAAAATTAGACAGAAATAACAACTAATTTCGGAATTTTACCGATGGTTTTTGGCATTTTTTTGAAGTATGTGTTTTTTACCAAGGACTTAGTATTGTTTCCAAAGTGTTGTTAGTTCATCTACAATATTATAAAGAAAACAACATCATTTATGCATCGATAAAACACTTATATCTACGACCTCACCAAAAAGCTTCATTAATGCACGATTATTATGCGCGACGCTCTACTTTTTAGAACTAGTGCATAAATGGCCAATGCATTTTAAATTGGATCTACTTTTATAAACAGTTTTTGTTGTCTGTTATTTATGACAGTTAATGGGCCTCTGAAAAAAACATAGTCGTTCCTATCCAAAATGTAAAGTGAAATAACTGATGCAGAATATCTAAATCATAACAAATACCAGCAACATTGATAATATTAAATAAATAAAAACTGAAATAATGTCTTATTATTATTCTATTATCATAATCAGAGCGTCAATAAAACTCTGGTTTCAACTAAACGCTTTTTAGAAATACAAAACAAACTTTATTTAAGAGACTTTTTTATATACTCGTATTTAATTAATTTCTCTTTCAACCCATGGTTCAATTTAATCATGGTAAATTTATATAAAAACTGTTTAACAAACCAAGTGTTTTCAAGAAATATACCATAATTAGACACTATTTTTATTTACATGTGTTTGTTTAATGATGCCACCAATAACACTGACAATTATAATAAGGGTTTGAACAAATCACTATCTATCTCCAACATAATTCCACTGTTTTCATTACATTTCGTACTGCCAAAAAATATTCCACTTTCCTAGTTGTTGTCAAATGAGTGAGCTACTCCATTATTTTCAAAGCACATTTTATAAAAAAACATTTTTTTTTGTTTTTTTTACATATTAAATGTCGATGAAATTATAAATGTGATACACAGGGTTGTTATGTTTAAGACACTTCGTTTTAAAACAGTGTTTAAACATGTTTTTAGAAACAACCGTCATGTTTTGAACGGTTTTGTTTTAAACATTTTTAAATGTTAAATTTGTTTAAAACATGTTTTAAACGTTACATTTATTTAAAACGTTTTTTTTTATTGTCTTAAATTATCTAAACTATATTTTATACTTCTTTTATTTCTAAATTTTCGAGTTATTTTTAATTTAAAGTCCAAAACGTAGAACTTTATAGAATTATTCAGAGAAATCAGAGTTTTAAATATTCAACACATGGAAATTCCTTAAGAAATTTTTATGAAATTTCGTGTGAATGTTAAGAAGAGATTGTTTTTTTAGAATATGCGAAAAACAAATAATACATCATCGGCAGTTTTCGAGTTATTTTTAATTGAAAGTCGAAAAAGTAGAAAGTTATAAAAATATTTAAGCAAACTATAGTCGAGTATTTTAATATAGTTATCGAAAAATATCCAAAAAAAAAGGTGTCAAAAAAATTATAATAGACAAACATTTTTCAAAAACATCAAAATTGTAAAGTTAAACACGTAAAATAAATGTGTTGTTTAAATTGAAAACAAACATAAATTCGTGTGCGATAAAAAATCAAGTTTTGTACAATCAACATATAATTTACTAAGAATCAATTGCAGTTGAATATGCATTACAGAAAATTAAATTATGACAGCGCATTTTTCCAAAATATTAAGTCAAAGTTGAAACTTTGCAATTTTTATTTTAAGTTTAATTTTAAGCTTCTAACGAGTGTTTTCCACTCCCAGACTAAGCATGAAGTAAAATTTCTAATTTAGAAAAGCCTGAAAATTTGGTTTGGTCGCGTAGCGAAGCGACGCGGCCAAACCTAATTTTCAGGCTTCTCTAAATTCGAAATTTTACTTCATGCGCCAGGTGTATATGACACTGACGTATTGTGATGTTTAAAATATATTTTTAAATCAGTATGCTGCTGAAAAAGTGTATTTAAAACTTCAAATTATTTCAGTGTTTTACACGCGTGGCGCGTGAATTAAATTAACATAACATTCTAAAAATCTACACAAAAACGAATAAACTTCGATTGGTTATAATTGAAATTTGAATATCTTTACTGGATATTTCAAAAATATTAATTAAGTTTCAAGTCAAAATCCGTGTTTTAATGATTAATAAATTCTAAAGAAATAGTCGCTAAAATAATTAAGCGAAACTCTTTTTACGAACTTGATAAGTGCGTGTTTTAATAATTAATAAACAAAAAAGGCTTGCTCAAATAATTAAGAGTAACTTTGTCGGGCGAAATTATTTAATTTAAGGTCGGAAATTCACATGTTATTTGGCCATAAGAACGACCAAAGATTAATCTTCCACAATAATGAAAATAGATCTTTAAAACATATACATATTGTACATTTAAGCTTTGCGAATAAATACACAGTATTTATTAAAAAAAAATGATTCTTAAATTAAATATAAATTAAATAATGGAACACTGTCAAACGCTCACATACATCCTTGAAATGCTTCCATTGGAAACATTATTTCTTCTTCATATTGCTTTAAGTTATTGAGGTAATTTATATAAACATTAAATAGATTGATCGAAAATAAATGGTAAATAAAACTAATCGTTGCTTATAAATCTCCATAAGAGCAATGTAAAATTTGATTATGCAATAAATAGGGGGCAGCATCGTGCTTTTTTGTGAAATTTTAAAAATATACTATGATTTCTAAAAACATGTGAAAAGAAATTAGATTTGATATGTAGAATTCGTGTACGATAGCCGGGAGCTAAAAGCCCGCATCGCGACTCGGGCTCCTGGCTCCCGGCTCCCGACCTTGAATTGCGAATGCATTTTTTCTGACGTGGGCCGTTTGTTATTGATACACAACAAAGGAATACGTTGTTGAAATATTTTCCAATACACTTTGTAAATATAATTGCATATCTGGATTCGTGTTTTGAATAGGAATGTGGAATGCCAATAAATGTTGATTCAAGTGCTGAGTGTGAAAAAATCCTTTGCCATTTATAACTTACCAAGTTGAATGTGCGGCACTCGGCAATAATTAATATTTGATTTTTGATAGTAATCATTTAAATTACCTATGCAATTGTAAATAACTTGAATTTCTATTTTGTTGCTAGAATTTAATTTAGAATTTAACATAGGCATTCTTTTTAAATGTTGAATGGTCTAATAATTGTAGATTAACTGGAAGCGGTTTTAACTTTTACTAATTAATGTACATCAATTATATTTTCTTAATTTGTATAGACATAAATAAATGTGAATATGTAATATATATTTATATTGATTGTAATTCATAATAATATAATAAAAATAAGTCTTGGAAATGAGGCAAGCAAAAACAGTTGTAGGTATGTCGATTGAAATTAAAATCGTGAATATTTATACTCAATGACATTAGAAGCGTAACACCCAGAAGGAGTTATTATTTTAACTTGATTTTTTGCCAGTATGGTAGTCTTACATCAAGAATAAAATGATTACATTTTCAAGAAATTTTATTAAAAAACAATCTAAAAAAAATTAATAATGTGTTTGGCGACCCCTTTGCTGTATACACTGCTGTAGACGTCTGGGCATCGACAAAATGAGATGGTCGATGTCTTCTTGAGGCATCTCGTTCCAACCAACTTGAATTTCATCGATCAACTGTGCTAGAGTCTGTGGAGGATGGTGCAAAGAGAATATTCTTCTTCCCATGATATCCCACACATGTTCAATGGGATTTAAATCCGGCGAACGGGGCGGCCACGCCAAAACATTAACACCAGCTTCATTAAGAAAGTTCATAGTTCGACGAGCAATATGGGGACGTGCGTTATCTTGTTGAAAAAGTACGTCTGGGCGGCCATCTAAATAAGGCAACAAAGTCGGTCGTATGACGTCTTCAACATAACGCGCAGCTGTCATACTGCCTCGAATGAATACAAGAGGTGATCGACTACCATAAGCAATAGCCCCCCAAACCATTACTCCAGCAGTCCTGTGTACATGCCTCTCAATAGCAAACCTAAGATCAGGTCGTTCTCCACGGTAGCGTCGTACCCTTCTACGGCCATCATGCGTGCCTAGACAAAATCGTGATTCATCGCTGAATACGACATCGTGCCATTCTGCCTCCCAATGCTGCCGTTCTCTGCACCAGTCCAACCTTTGGCAACAGTGTCTCGCTGTTAAAGGAAGCACTAATCTTGGACAGTACGAAAGAAGCCCAAAGGATTGAATGCGGCGATATAAGGTTCGCATACTAACGGGCCTACCTTCTTCTCCAATCCATTGATCACCGATTTGACGCGTAGTAGCGAAACGGTCTCGCAGGGCTATTTGTCTGAAGCGCCGATCTTGACGTTCTGTGGTATGCCTTGGTTGACCAATTGGTCTTCTTCTTGCTCCTCTACCTTCTTCTGTCCATACCTGATACACACGTATTACTGTTGCTGCAGTGGAATCAATACGGCGGGCAATTTCGCGATAGGACATACCGACATCTCAATAAGCAACAACTCGACCCCGGTCAAAATCGCTCAAATGGTGATATTGTGGACGTCTTCGGACTCGAGGCATTTTATTTAAGCTTAACACACTCAACGGAAACACGAAAACTAAAAACATCTGTACTAAACAGCTCATATAAATAGTTTTATCAAAAAAGAAAAAGTGAAATATTTTTTTTTCACAATAAATATAATAGGCACAAGGTTGAAATTGTTATCAATGTATGCTTTAAATATAGTCACTCTGTTGCTAAAATATGAATTCAAAAAAATCATTCCTTCTTGGTGTTACGCTTTTAATGTCATTGAGTATATTTATTCAGTTTACTTGTCTAGTGTAATTCAATACCTATTCATTCGCCCGGCGCTATCTAAACAAACAAACAACGCTTTCCGCGCTCATAATTTTTATTATTCGTTCTAATAAAATTCGGCAGGTACTATAAGCCAATACATAGTCAAAACTACTTTCAGCAATTTTGCTATCTCTGCGCCATCTCGTATCCCAGAAACACACAACTAGCAAAAATTGGCGCTCTTAAAGTATCGTTCTAGCGAAGGTGTAAGGCAGGCCGTTTAGTCTCAGTGCGCATGCGCCAAAATACATTGGGCCCACCCACTTGCTTAGATCACGAGCCGTCACTGTCATCTATTTCTCCACTATTCATTTTTACTATCAAATGTAAGGTTATAATTGAGAAGAATAAAATGCGTTATTAGTGCCACATTCAATTGTCTACTATATTTATTAGAAGCTCAAACCAAATAAGCGAGTTTATTAGGTACATAAAATTTATTAGGAGGTCGATATCATGAAAAGTTATTTAAGAGGTGGATAAAGTTATACGGAACTTTATTAGTAGGTGGATAGCACGGCCCTTAGTGACATAAAAATGTCAAATTTGTAAAGTTGTAATAACAGAAGCTCAACATTAATCGAAATTATTGAACATATAAGTACATTGTGCTTTATTTTGACGCTCCCAAAGTAATAAAGAAATAAAAACAAATGAACAATTTGTAAAGAACTATTAATTTAATAATAATAATAATAATCTTTATTTCAAATACCATTTAGTTACATGCATTTTTACACAAAAGATAATAATCAAGTATTTGGAATTTAATGGCGAAGTTCAGTCTTTGGCTGGGTCGCCGCGACTGTTTTTCAACTTAACCATTGAAAACATAAGTATTAAATAAATATCAAACAAGCGCAGATGTTTGTTTCAGTGCGTTTTAAATATCAATAATTTAAATTATTTAGTAATTAAATCGGCAATATTGAAACACAAAATATACATCTATCTGTATTTAAGATGTTTGGCATAATGTTCACGGAAAGTTAAGACACATTTCGCTTTGCATTCTAGTAGTACCTTATTGTAATAGAAATTTGGATTGAGAATGATCTTTCTGCAAAAACAGATTTATTTTGAGGTGGATCTAGTAATCCTCTAAAGCCTGGGTCTCCAAACTATCTTCATCGCGGGCCTCAAATACAATTCTACATAATAAAGTCGGCCAAGATCCGATTAATTTTATAAAATTATGAAAAATTTAAGGAACAATTGTTACAATATTTCAAAATATGACATTTACAAAAAAAATTACAAACAATCGCGGGACGGATTCATGCAAGTCGCGGACCGGATTTAGCCCGCGGGCTGTAGTTTGGAGATCACTGCTCTAAAGCGTACATTAAGTGTATGAACGTCAGAGCGGAATTTAATTTTGAGGTAAAGATAAGGTGGAGTCTTGTCTTTAATTATTTTGTGACAAAAAGTGGCAAAATGATGTAAACGGCGATCACTCATTTTAAGCCAACCTAAGTGCTGAAGCTTATGACTTATATGATCAAATTTCCTAATACCGAAGATTAATCTCAAACAAGAATTTTGCATACGTTTAATTTTATCAATTGTTTTTTTATCTAAACAAAAGTTGTGTACTACATCACAATAATTGAAGTGTGACAAAACCAGGGATTCAGATAATATAGATTTCAATTTCTGCGATAAACATCGCCGATTTAAGTATATTAACCTAAGATTTACGTATGCCTTATTGATACAACGGGAGATATGACTGTAGAATCTTAGTTCACTATCTATATAAACTCCTAGACTTCTAACACAATTGTTTATGTCAATAAAATTGGTATTGTCCAAGCTAATTGAAAGTACGGGGAATACTCTTACTCGCGCTTTTTTTTGGACCAAACAGTATAACTTCAGTTTTAGAATTATTCATTAGGAGAGAGTGCTCATTGCATTTTGTAACGATTCTATTTAAATCTGAGTTAATTTTAGCGCACGTAACAATAGTGTCCTTCTCTGCAAAAGTATATAACAATTGAGTATCGTCTGCAAAAAGATGTTAGTTATTTAAGTTGATACTTGAAAAAATTTGTGAAGTATAAATTAGAAATAATAATGGCCCCAAAATAGAGCCTTGTGGTACACCTCTATGAGTTTCCAGCTCATTCGACAGATTATTTTTCAAGCTTACTATTTGTGATCGGTTACTTAGGTATTCTTTGAAAAAACCAATGGATACCTGATCGAAGCCAATGTAAGATAATATAGCAAGCAGGGTATTATGATTTAAGGTGTCGAAAGCCTTCGAGAAGTCCAGTAGTATAAGTAATGTCAGAAGGCCTTGGTCCTGGAAAATAATTATACTATCTGTGATGTCGGCTAGAGCTGTGAAGCAACTATATTTTTTACGGAAGCCAGACTGCGTGTCAGGGAGGATAGAGTGGCGATCTAGGTAACATTTAATTTGTGGTTCAATTACTTTTTCCAAAACTTTGGAAAGCTTACATAATAAACTAATTAGTCGTAGGTCCTTAGGATCAGTAACTGAGGTCTTTTTAGGAATAGGGATTATGTGGGATTTTTTACAAAACGAAGGGAAATATCCACAAAAGAGACAATTATTCATTATGTGTGTTACGTAAGGTGTAGTAAATGGGCAACCTAATCTAAGCATTTTAGCGCTGATGCCGTCAGAGCCTGCTGAACCCTCTGATAAATTATTAATTGTAGTATTTACTTCAGAATCACTTACTTCAGCAAAGGAAAATTTAGGGTTGTGGGGAAGAAGTAAATGCGAGTTATAGTATTGGTTTAATTCAGAGCTATCTGTAGAAGTGGATGGAATGCAGTTTACGAAATAGTTATTAATTACATTTACATCTAACTCATTCGAGATTTCGACATTAGAGGTCTCTCTAGAGCCAATATTGAGTTTTTTTAACTCTTTCCACAACACTCTAGAATCTTTTGACCTTAGCCTAAACTCAAAATAAGCTTTCTTTTCATTATTAATACTTGACGTCGTTAAATTACGTAGAGATTTGTAATAATTCCAGTTATTGGGATTCTGTGTTCTTTTGAATCTACGGAGGGCATTATTTCGAAGGTCTATTAATTTTTTAATATTATCAGTTCGCCAAGGACAATTATTTTTTGTAAATGTTAATGTTTTTAGGGGTGCATGGAGGTCAAATAGGTCCAACAACAGTGCTGAAGAGAAATAATAAATCTTATCGTCAATACTTGCTAAAGAGTAAATGAAATTAAAATTGCAATGTGTAAGGTCGATGTTAAGATTAATTATATTAATATCCTTAAAAGGTCTGTAAGTAAGAGTAACAGGTTTCATTTTAGGTTTAATTATACGGATGTCACAGGAGATCATACAGTGGTCAGAGTAATTATGTAGACTCTCGCAACATTAGGTATTTGCTTACTGTTAGTGATAATTAAATCAATAAGTGTAAAATGTAGTGTTTGCTACTCTAGCGGGCTTGTTAATAATCTGTTTAAGTGAGAGTAGATAGCAGAGAATCGAGTAAACGAACAGAGTTATTACACTGGTCTGCAAAAAAAATTTTTTTTTCGAGCCCTGACACCATTCCTGCTGATTCTTATGTAAAATGACCTCCTGAATCCGAATATGACCTCCGTTTTCCCCCATCACCCACCGGGGGAGGCCCCCCACCTATTTTTATCACTTTTCGATAATTTGGAGGCATGAAAAGGATTATTTTAGTCTTTACATTTCTTCTGAGGGGCAGGAGAGGTGAAAAGTTCCAAAACATGAACATTTGTAGCAAGGAGGTAGATTTGGGGGGGGGATTTGCCCCCTTAAATTGTAAAAAAATCATTAAAAATTATCATTTTTTTCCGTTATTTTCGCAGTTTTTTCACTTATTTTCTACATATTCCAGCTTCCATTCCCCCTCATCCACCCCCAAACACCCCCAAATAATAAAAATATATTGCAACAATATATAGCAACAATAACAAAAATATATAGCAACAATAATAAAAATATATAACAACAGTTCGGAAGATTCACTGTACCACGCTGGCGCTCTCAATACTCCCCCCGTTTCCCCCATCCATTGGAGGGGTGAAAAGGATTATTTTAGCTGTAAAGAATAATAAATAAAAAGTAAAATAATAAATGTAAAATAATAAATGTAAAGAATAATAAATAACTCAGATAAATACCTTCATTTGGTGCTTGCTTTCCTTTTGTACCCTGAGGTAGAAGTTTCTCGTATCAAAAACCAGCAGTACTCTGCTAACATGCTCGCATTCCACTTCTCCTAAAATCTCCTCTCGAACTTAGAGATGTCTTGATGAAACCGTTCCCCGTGTTCATCCGAAACTGCTCCTAAATTTTCAGGGAAGAAGTCCAGGCCATGGCCTTGTACGCTGACAGCAATTCCTCGACATGAGCGACATAGTCATCACTTTTGTTGTTACCCAAAAAGTTCTCACACACGTTTTGGAATGCAATCCAATATCGTTTTTCTTTTCGATTCAGGTGTTCAATAAATGTCGAATCTTGGAAAAGTTGTCTAATCTGGGGGCCCACGAAAACTCCTTCCTTGATTTTAGCCTCACTAAGACGAGGGAATTTAGTTTACAAAAATTGAAATGCATCACCGGTCTTATCCATTGCTTTCACAAACTGTTTGATAAATCCGAGTTTGATGTGCAAAGGCGGCAAGTAAATATTTTCCTTCGGGACCAGAGGATCGTGAGCGACGTTTTTCTGACCGGGAGTAAAACTTTATTTTTATTATTGTTGCTATATATTTTTATTATTGTTGCTATATATTGTTGCTAGATATTTTTATTGTTTGGGGGAGGATGAGGGGGGGTGGAAGCTGGAATATGTAGAAAATAAGTGAAAAAACTGCGAAAAAAACGGAAAAATCGATCATTTTTAAGGATTTTTTTACAATTTAAGGGGGCAAATCCCCCCCCCCCCCCCAAATCTACCTCCTTGCTACAAATGTTCATGTTTTGGAACTTTTCACCTCTCTAGCCCCTCAGAAGAAACGTAAAGGCTAAAATAATCCTTTTCATCCCTCCAAATTATCGAAAAGTGATAAAAATAGGTGGGGGGACTCCCCCGAAAACGGTGGGTGATGGGGAAAAACGGGGGTCATATTCGGATTCAGAAGGTCATTTTACATAAGAATCAGCAGGAATGGTGTCAGGGCCGATTTTCATGCCGACCAGTGTTATTAACATCGAGTACATTAATATTAAAATCTACAATACAAAAAATATCGTCTGCGCAAGGAATTAAATTACTCGTAATATTTCTAATGAATTCAAAAAACTAGAAACGTTGAGAGAGGGAGGTCTATAAACAACACCCACTCCATAAGTGAATTTGAGAACCACAGTTGCTCTATCGAGTGATCGCTGTGCATCGCTTTATACTTAATGTTACTTTTTAAGTAAAAAGCTACTGGAGAGTATATCTCTTCTTAATAATTTATAACCATCAATATGACACTGGTCATCAGAAATATTTTTATTAAGCCAGGTTTCATATAGTGCAACTATCACATAATTACCTGAATTTATTTGCAGTTTTAATAAATCAAAGTTGACAAGTAATGATCGACAATTTATGCCTGCAAACTTAAATGTTCCCATTACCCTAGAACATCATGCCAAATAAAAAATATATAAAACGAATAATTTTATAAGCTAAATAAAGCAAGTAAAGAAACTAAAACGATGAGCGTCAAAATTACCGAAGAAAAGAAAAAGAAATCAGATATTTCTATTTAAAAAAATTAGAAACAAACTAAATATGCTGTGAAAATAATGAAAAATTCACTAGTTAAACTAAAACGAAATAGAATTATAGGTAAATCTAGAAGTTAAACTAAAAATAAATTAAATAGTTTTAAAATGAAATAAACTAAATATGAAAAAAATGCCGTAGATAAAATAAACGAAATGAAATTATAGTTAATTCTAGAAGTTAAATTATTTTCGATATCGCTTAATTAATACCCGAGTATAGCAAATTAAGCAGTAAACATTATTTCTCTCAAAAATTAAAATAAAAAATTATATTCTATCACAAACACAAACAATGATTAATTTGCCGTAAAATCGTTAATTACTGATTTTAATAGAAGTGTCCTCGATATCATTTATGGCATCTAGATATGATTCGTCGAGATCTTGGCGTTTGATGCGTACAGTTTTGCTTCCTGATTTTTGATAAAATTCGCCATTTATCGTCCAAACGTTCCTGGGTCCATATTTTTGTTGCGCCATCTTGAAAAGTTCATTTCTTCGTTTAGTAAGGTCTTCTTTGAAAACAATTTTAGACCCTTTGAGATTTTTTCTTTTTGACAAAAGCATATTGCGTGTTATTTGATTATGAAATTTAACCATAACAGTTCTATTCTCAGCAGTCGGAGGTCCCATAGCAAAGCATTCTTCAATATCACCGTCTTGTAGAGTTATTTTTAATTTCGATGATAATATATCAATAACCGAATTTTCGATTTGATGTTGAGATAGACTTTTTGTTTCCGGTCCGTAAACGCGCATATTTTGTGAGCGCGTACGTTGTTCGAGTTGGTCGCACCGCGACCGTTCCTCCAGCTAGGAAACTTTTTGTTTCAATTTTTTGTTTGCGCGTTCATATTCGTCGAATTTTGAATTAAATGAGGCGGTCACATTTGCTATTAGTTCACTAATAAATTCCTTATCGTTTAATAAGGTTTTTATCAACTGCTTCGCTGTAGCTGAATTAAGCACTAATAGTTTATCGCTCCTAGTATGGGGCATTTTGCTAAAAAAACACTCTGGATTATGCTTTATTTTTATGTAAAAAAAACAACAACAAAATTGAGCCGATTAAGCTAGAGGAGCTAAATGTTGGAACTAAATTATGAAAAATACGAGATATTCTCCCGCTTTTTTTCCGAAAAATGGCTAAAAATTTCATGAAAATCCGACGTTTTAGTAATTTTGCAATTTTTTTAAAAACACAGCATAAATGGGATTTCAACCGTGTTTTAAACATGTTTTTAATTATTAATGTTTTAAGTGCTTTTTCAATGAAAAAAAAACACGTTTGGTAAAAAAACTGTTTGTTTTAATTAAAATGAAAAAAACGTTTTTTTTAACAACCCTGGTTGGGATATGTAAGAATAATTGAGGACTCTAGAAGCCAAAGGATACAACAAGTGCATAAAACTTGATTTTTAGAAAATGTATTTCAAGCTTAATAAAAGAGAGTAATTTAAGGAAAATGTTCCTTAAAAGGAAAAATCCGAAAGCAAATTGCTAATTATATTCGAAATGAATTACCAGAAAATTACAAATCTAATGAATTGCGCAAATGATTTACTAATGCAGCAATTACAGGACATCAGTAAATTATAATAGTGATATTATTATCATCGTAAAGATGGTGCAACATTAAGTATCATCAAAATAAATCCGTAATAGCACTTTCTTTTCATACTCAATCTTCGCATTGCTAATTCAAATCAATTAAAATGAAAATTTTCCCGCTCGCCTCCAACAGCTGTGCACAATCCTTATCTGAGTATTGGACGTCCTTGGACCACACCACCTATCTCCCACCAATAGGAGCCGGCCGATTTGGGTCCCCCACTAACCACGTGACGTTCCATTCAAAATACTAGAATAATACGGGGCCCGCCGAGAAAGCGCCAGTCTCGCTTCGAAAACCGCACGGAGAGCTGTATCGTATTATTTTTTTGTATAAACGCGAGAGATAATTTGTTATAAAGTGTGTCATCGGATTGTTTTGTGCTGATTTTAATTGATGAGAGTTTATTTTTGTGAAAGGCATCAGGATGAATCTGTCGTTCGCCGGTTGCGGCTTTTTGGGCATTTACCACGTGGGCGTCGCGGTGTGTTTCAGGAAGTACGCGCCGCACTTGCTGCTCAATAAAATTTCCGGCGCATCCGCGGGCGCAATTGCTGCGTGCTGTTTGCTCTGCGACCTGCCCTTAGGTGAGTGAGTTCATTTACTACGTTTGTTTCCGACATTTTGCTCATTCATGAAGGAATTTATGGAGGTTTGTATCATTTTTCGAGGATTTTATTAGGGATTGTAAACATTGGCGATTATCGGTATCGGAAGAATTTCGAATTCAAACAAAGCGCGTTATCTTTGTTTGAATTTATCGGGCGCGCATTGTTTGATATTTTTTCTGTGTTATCATTTCGGAGCGTTTTTATTGTTTTGTGAATGAACTGAACTGCTATTAACTGCAATTTTATAAAAGGTTATCGACTGAAGAATTTACTTCGAATTGAATTTTAGGTTTTGTGTAGAGTAGGGCTGGCCAATCTAAATTGCTTCGATATATATCGATATCTTGATATTTTTATACAAAATAATTGATATTTATATCGATATTTTGTTTTTCGATATAATCTGGTATCGATACCATATCAGGGTGGCGACCAACCGGCAAATTCAGGGGATTTTATTCATCGGGAAAAGTCAGAGAAATTAGCGAAATGTCAGGAAATTTTAAAATTATTAATACTAATTAATATGTCAAAATATTAAGAATGTGCACTTACAATTAATGAAATATTCACAAAATAGTGATTTTTGCAATTTTTCACTGTATCTCGATAAGTATTGATCCCATTTCATCTAAGCAGTGTATTTTGAACTTAACTGTAAATCAGTGTTTTTATACGCGTGGCGCATAAAGTAAAATTTCGAGTTGAGAAAAGCCCGAATTTGGATTTGGACGCTACGCGTCCAAGTCCAAATTCTTAGGGCTTTTCTCAACTCGAAATTTTACTTCATGCTTAGTCTGGGAGTGGAAGACACTCGTTCGACATTTGTCAATTGCTTCTTTTGTTTTATTCTGGTTTATACAAACAAATATATGAAATATTACGAAAAGTCGTCAAATAATGAATATTAAATAAATAAATTAAATTTGTTAAAAATTTAAAAAAAGTAACTTTATTTTGATTAAATAAAATATTGAAATCAACAATTTTTATAAAATTCGATAATAATCTTGGATATTTACGAAGAGTGTCAACATTTTAAAAATCGATGTGAAAATTATTATCTAGAAAATTTAAGAAAACCAACAAGATTTTAAAAATTGACCAAATACATGGAAATTTACGAAAAACCGCCAAAATTAAAAAGAAATGTTTTTTTAAAATTTACAAAAATTGAGAAAATTAAAAAAATTGACAAAAACTCATGAAAAGTGAGAAAATTCATAAAATGTATTAATATTTTTAAAATTAAAAGTAACCTGGGAAATTTAGGAAAACCATCAGTTTTTGTAACTCTAATCGACTCAAAATTAAATTCTCTTTTGATTCGTTTTATCATTTGTATTTGTAATATGTCAAAACATTAAAATAGTGTCAAAATATTAAGAATGTACACTTACAATTAATGAAATATTCACAGCATAGTGACTTTTGCAATTTTTCACTATATCTCGATAACTATTGATCTTATTACATCTAAGCAATATATTTTGAACTTAACCCGAATTTGAATTATTAAAACTAATAAATATGTCAAAATATTTAAAAAGGGTGTCAAAATATTAAAAATGTGCACTTACAATTAATGAAATATTCATAAAATAGTGATTTTTGCAATTTTTCACGGTATCTCGATAAGTATTGATCCCATTTCATCTAAGCAGTGTATTTTGAACTTAACTGTAAATCAGTGTTTTTATACGCGTGGCGCATGAAGTAAAATTTCGAGTTGAGAAAAGCCCGAATTTGGATTTGGACGGTACGCGTCCAAATCCAAATTCGGGCTTTTCTCAACTCGAAATTTTACTTCATGCTTAGTCTGGGAGTGGAAGACACTCGTTCGACATTTGTCAATTGCTTCTTTTGTTTTATTCTGGTTTTTACAAAAAATATATAAAATAATAAGAAACGTCTTGAAATAATGAATATAAAAAAAATATATTAAATTTGTTAAAAAAATTTAAAACAATGTAACTTTATTTTGATTAAATAAAATATTGAAATCAACAATTTTTATAAAATTCGATAATAATCTTGGATATTTACGAAGTGTCAACATTATAAAAATCGATATGAAAATTATTATCTAGAAAATTTAAGAGAACCAACAAGATTTTAAAAATTGACCAAGAACATGGAAGTTCACGAAAAACCGTCAAAATTAAAAAGAAATGTTTTTAAAAATTCACAAAAACTGGGAAAATTTAAAAAATTGACGAAAACTCATGAAAAGTAAGGAAATTCATAAAATGTATTAATATTTTTAAAATTAAGAGTAATCTGGGAAATTTAGAAAAACCATCAGTTTTTGTAACGATAATCGACTCAAAATTAAATTCTCTTTCGATTAGTTTTATCATTTGTATTTGTAATATGTCAAAATATTAAAATAGTGTCAAAATATTAAGAATGTACACTTACAATTAATGAAATATTCACAACATAGTGATTTTTGCAATTTTTCACTATATCTCGATAACTATTGATCTTATTACATCTAAGCAATATATTTTGAACTTAACCCGAATTTGAATTATTAATACTAATAAATATGTCAAAATATTAAAATAGTGTAAAAATATTCAGAATGTGCACTTACACCCTTAATGAAACATTTACAAAATAGTGATTTTTGCAATTTTTCACTGTATCTCGATAAGTATTGATCCCATTTCATCTAAGCAGTGTAATTTGAACTTAACTGTAAATGAGTGTTTTTATACGCGTGGCGCATGAAGTAAAATTTCGAGTTGAGAAAAGCCCGAATTTGGATTTGGACGCTACGCGTCCAAATCCAAATTCTTAGGGCTTTTCTCAACTCGAAATTTTACTTCATGCTTAGTCTGGGAGTGGAAGACACTCGTTCGACATTTGTCAATTGCTTCTTTTGTTTTATTCTGGTTTCTACAAAAAATATATAAAATAATAAGAAACGTCTTGAAATAATGAATATAAAAAAAAATATATTAAATTTGTTAAAATTTTTTAAAAAAGTGTAACTTTATTTTGATTAAATAAAGTATTGAAATTAAATTTTTTTATAAAATTCGATAATTATCTTGGATATTTACGAAGAGTGTCAACATTTTAAAAATCGATATGAACATTTAAAAAAATCAACAAGATTTTAAAACCTTGATTCAAAATTATAATTTTCTTCAAGTAACTCAATCAAAAATTCATGAAAAACCGCCAAAATTAAAATCAATATTTATAAAATTCGATAATAATCTTGGATATTTACGAAGAGTGTCAACATTTTAAAAATCGATATGAAAATTATTAACCGACGAGAAGTTAGCATTAAAAACTCAGCATTAAATTGGCGCCTCCACCAAAAAGGCTAGAATCATTGTTTCATTAAATATTGTGTTTTTCACAACACAGCTCGACAAAACTCGCACGGAATATAGATTTGAGTATATAACATTAGGCTAAATAAATAAATTTATCAATATGTAGAAAATAAACTCGAAAGTTCAACGGAAACTTGCAACAAATTCTATAATTAGATTAGAAATGTTCCTCACCCTTAATCATTTTGAAACTCACAGGAGTTGTTAACGAATGATTTACCAACAAAATATAAAAATAAAATTTAACCACATATTTTTTGTTTTTTATTTACAAGTTTAGCATTAAATTATAATACTGATAAACGATAATTATATAATCAAAAATTTAAATGGGGATGTTCCTCACCCTTAATCATTTTGAAACTCACAGGAGTTATTTACGAATGTTTTACGAACAAAATATAAAAATAAAATTTAACCACATATTTTTTGTTTTTTATTTACAAGCTTAGCATTAAATTATAATACTGATAAACGATAATTATATAATAAAAAATTTAAATGGGGATGTTCCTCACCCTTAATCATTTTGAAACTCACAGGAGTTATTTACGAATGTTTTACCAACAAAATATAAAAATAAAATTTAACCACATATTTTTTGTTCTTTATTTACAAGCTTAGCATTAAATTATAATACTGATAAACGATAATTATATAATAAAAAATTTAAATGGGGATGTTCCTCACACTTAATCATTTTGAAACTCACAGGAGTTATTTACGAATGTTTTACGAACAAAATATAAAAATTAAATTCAACCACATATTTTTTGTTTTTTATTTACAAGCTTAGCATTAAATTATAATACTGATAAACGATAATTATATAATCAAAAATTTAAATGGGGATGTTCCTCACCCTTAATCATTTTGAAACTCACAGGAGTTGTTTACGAATGTTTTACCAACAAAATATAAAAATGAAATTTAACCACATATTTTTTGTTTTTTATTTACAAGCTTAATCATTTTGAAACTCACAGGAGTTGTTTACGAATGTTTTACCAACCAAATATAAAAATAAAATTTAACCACATATTTTTTGTTTTTTATCTATAAGCTCAGCATTGAATTATAATACTGATAAACGATAATTATATTTTCAAAAATTCAAATGGGGATGTATCTCACCCTTAATCATTTCAAAACTTACAGGAGTTGTTAACGAATGTTTTACCAACAAAATATAGAAATAAAATTCAACCACATATTTTTTGTTTTTTATTTACAAGCTTTGCATTAAATTATAATACTGATAAACGATAATTATATAATCAAAAATTTAAATGGGGATGTTCCTCATCCTTAATCATTTTGAAACTCACAGGAGTTGTTTACGAATGTTTTACCAACAAAATATAAAAATAAAATTTAACCACATATTTTTTGTTTTTTATTTACAAGCTTAGCATTAAATTATAATACTGATAAACGATAATTATATAATCAAAAATTTAAATGGGGATGTTCCTCACCCTTAATCATTTTGAAACTCACAGGAGTTGTTTACGAATGTTTTACCAACAAAATATAAAAATAAAATGTAACCACATATTTTTTGTTCTTTATTTACAAGCTCAGCATTGAATTATAATACTGATAAACGATAATTATATAATCAAAAATTTAAATGGGGCTGTTCCTCACCCTTAATCATTCTGAACCTCACAGGACTTGTTCAGGAATGTTTTACCAACAAAATATGAAAATAAAATTCAACCGCATATTGTTTGTTTTCATTTACAAGTTCGGCAATAAACTATAATACGGAAAACAGGTAATTATATTTTTTTTAAGAAAATGGCGATGTTCCACACCCTCAATCATTTTGAAACTTCAGAGGGTTGTTTACTAGTGTATTACCAACGAAATATAGAAACATATTCTTTGTTTTCTATTCATAAGCTTTGCACTAAATTATAATTATAAAATGGCGTAACGCAACAATTTCTTTGAAGTGACGGCGAAAATCCGCAAACTGGCCTATCGGCTCCGTTGCGTTGCATTGAATCGTGGCCAAATTGAATACGTTGTTATGCAACGCTTACCCGCACCCACTAAGCGTAACATGCAATGTAACGGTGTTACGCACCGGGCGAACTCTCTAGTCGATACGAGCCTTAAGAAATCACATGTTACATGCCAAGATATCTCCAATACGGTTAATGATAATTAATTTTAGTTTGAAGGATTATTTTAAATTCGTACAAATATCACATACAAACGAGGTTTGGGCTACTGATGTGCACATAGTAGCTAATCTTGTAAATAAAAAACAAAAAATATGTGGTTGAATTTTATTTTTATATTTTGTTGGTAACACATTCGTTAACAACTCCTGTGAGTTTCAAATTGATTGAGGGTGAGGAACATCCCCATTTAAATTTTTGATTATATAATTATCGTTTATCAGTATTATAACTTAATGCTAAACTTGTAAATAAAAAACAAAAAATATGTGGTTGAAATTTATTTCTATATTTTGTTGGTAAAGCATTCGTTAACAACTCCTGTAAGTTTTGAAATGATTAAGGGTGAGATACATCCCCATTTTAATTTTTGAAAATATAATTATCGTTTATCAGTATTATAATTCAATGCTGAGCTTATAGATAAAAAACAAAAAATATGTGGTTAAATTTTATTTTTATATTTTGTTGGGAAAACATTCGTAAACAACTCCTGTGAGTTTCAAAATGATTAAGGGTGAGGAACATCCCCATTTAAATTTTTAATTATATAATTATCGTTTATCAGTATTATAATTTAATGCTAAGCTTGTAAATAAAGAACAAAAAATATGTGGTTAAATTTTATTTTTATATTTTGTTGGTAAAACATTCGTAAATAACTCCTGTGAGTTTCAAAATGATTAAGTGTGAGGAACATCCCCATTTAAATTTTTTATTATATAATTATCGTTTATCAGTATTATAATTTAATGCTAAGCTTGTAAATAAAAAACAAAAAATATGTGGTTAAATTTTATTTTTATATTTTGTTGGTAAATCATTCGTTAACAACTCCTGTGAGTTTCAAAATGATTAAGGGTGAGGAACATTTCTAATCTAATTATAGAATTTGTTGCAAGTTTCCGTTGAACTTTCGAGTTTATTTTCTACATATTGATAAATTTATTTATTTAGCCTAATGTTATATACTCTAATCTATATTCCGTGCGAGTTTTGTCGAGCTGTGTTTTGAAAAACACAATATTTAATGAAATAATGATTCTAGCCTTTTTGGTGGAGGCGCAAATTTAATGCTGAGTTTTTAATGCTAACTTCTCGTCGGTAAATTATTATCCAAAAAATGTAAGAAAACCAACAAGGTTTTAAAAAATTGACCAAGAACATGGAAATTCACGAAAAACCGCCAAAATTAAAAAGAATTGTTTTTTTTTAATTCACAAAAACTGAAAAAATTTAAAAAATTGACAAAAATTCATGAAACGTGAGGAAATTTATAAATTGTATTAATATTTTTAAAATTAAGAGTAATCGGAAATTTAGGAAAACCATATTTTTTTTTAATTTATGAATTTTACGTAAAACGTGCAGATTTTAAAAATTAACTGAAATCTTAAAAATGTAAAGAAAATGTAGGTAGTTGACAAAAACTGGCAAGATTTTAATAATTTATGAAAACTCGCGAGAAGTGTGAACATTTTTAAAATCAACGAAAATCTAGGAGATTTTCTAATTTTACAAAAAAAAAGCCGTTCAATTTCTAAAAATTAACAAACATTCTAGAAAATTCATGTAAAGCAACAAGATTTTTATAATTAATTGAAATAAACACGATAGGAGGAGTATAATTTTTTGAATTTCACAAAAACTGTCAACAATTTTAGATTTAACAAATATCTAGAAAATTCAGGAAAACCATTAGAATTTTGAAAATTAAAGGAAATCTTAGAAATCTACGACAAGCATTATTGTTTTAAAAAATGCCTATACATGTGTTATTTGTGACGTTTCATCTTTGAATTGAATTCAAGTGATAATATTAAATGTTTTAATTCTACACTGTAGTTTCCTGTATTAAATAGTTAACAGTGATTATTTTTATGTAAATTTTCTACCAATCTGAAATTATTTTGACTGAAAATTATTATTTGGTGATTTTACTTAAATCCTATGTTATAAATATATAAAGTTCGATGTTAGTGCCATATTTTGAAAATTATAAAGAAAATATCGGTGATTTGTATTTCATAATGAAAAATGATGAAATATAAGCAAACTCTGGCAACCTTATATTATTCTAATATAAAATACATTTTTAGGTATTATATAAGTATAAGTAATAATCTACACTAAGTTGTACATTAAAAGTTCAATGTGAGAAAGTTCAATGTGAGTGTCATATTTTGAAAATAAGATTTTTGTGTTTTGTAATGTTTGATAAAGAATAATTGTTTATAATCAAAATCTATGATTCTGAATATTTTCTGTAAGAATATTTTAAGAATTCTAAATTTTGTTTACAAACGATCATTTTTTATTATGCATTATTAAACACAGAAATATTCTTTCTAATTTACAAAGTATTGCCCACACTTAGAACCAAAACCTACAAAAACAGTTCTAAGTGTGGGCAATATTTTGTAAATTAGAAAGAATATTTCTGTGTTTAATAATGTATAATGTAAAATGATCGTTTATAAACAAAATCTGGGATTTTTTTTGGAAAATATTCTTACAGAAATTGAATGTAAAAATTATGGAATTTCATGCAAAGCATCGAAATTATAATAATTAAGGAAAATCTATGAAATGTACGAAATTTAACAATTTGTCAAAAATCTAGAAAATTTATAAATACTGCCAGAATTTTTAAAATTATAGCAAATCTTGAAAATTTACGAAAAGCGCAAAGGTTTTAAAATTTAACTGAAATCTTTTACATTTACGAAAAATCGTAAAAATTAATACAAATATTGGATTTATGACTTTCCAGTATTTGTATTAAACATTAACATTTTTAAATTTACGAAAATTACCAAGATTAAAAGAAACTGACGAAAATTCAGGAAGAGTGTCAACATTTTAACAACTAACGAAAATCTACGAAATTCGGAAAAACTGTTAGAATTTTGAAAATTAAGAGTGCGGTCTACCCTATCGAAACTAAGAATAATATATTTTTGTTATTATTTTGAATTTTTTTTTTACGCATTTGTCTTAAATTTAATTGCACAAGGCATGATGATAATATTTTATTTTTGTTTTCATGGTTTGGGAATGGAGTTTGAAGGATAGTTTGGGGTCAAAAGTGATGCCAAGGTATTTACAAGCAGGGGATGGGCTGATTACGGTGTTTGATATGGTTATGCTAAATGGGGAATTGAGCGGTCTGTGGAAGGGTATGAATAGATAGGATTTATTGGGATTAATGGATATTCTCCATTTGGCAAACCAAAGAGATAGCGAATCTATTAGCCCCTGGAGAGTATAGAGAGCTTTAGGAAGGGTGGGTTGGTGTGTTATAAGGGCAGTGTCATCGGCAAAGAGCAGGAAATATGCTGAGGGATTAAGGTACTGTGGGTTGGGGTTGTATATGTCATAAACATAGATATTGTATAGGAGGGGAGATAATTGGGAGCCTTGGGGTACACCATGTTGAGGAATAAAGAGCTGGGAGATGGTATTTTGGACGTGGAGTAACTATATAATTCTAACATAATTTTGTCATAAAATGTTAGTTATCAAAAAATCCACTTTTTCCTTTAACAAAAGAATTGTTCATAATATCAATACAGACCAGTTTATTGGATAATTACATTTCTTTCCAGCAAGATTGGAAAATTATGTGCTAAATATATAATTTTAAACCACAACTTCATAAGCCTTTATATTATTAAACGATTGTAAATTAACACGACAGTACGGGTTGAGCGCAGCTTAATAGAAATTGTGGAAATTCATGAAAAACATTAACATTTTAGAAATCAACAAAAATAATGATTTTATAATGAAAAAGCTACTTATAATTTTTTCTTGAATCTTGTAGGTGTTCACTTCGTGGTACATTTACAATTTGATATAAAGAAAACACTTAACTTTTTTATACCACATTTATTTTATTTTACTTAGTTTGACAATGATTACCGTGTAATTAAAACTAGTCACAAAAGTAAAATAAAAGTGGTATAAAAAAGTTAAGTGTTTTCTTATTTTAAATACATTTTTTGATTGATTGGTTGATTTTTCACAATTATTTCTTTTTTAAACAAGATAAATTCAAATTCAAAACTATTTGAATTCGAGAAAATAAGCTTACGCTTCTTATAGTTTGCACACTTTAAACATAATATATAAAATTACGAAAAAACTATTCGTGAAAATGCAAACAATGTCTTAATTAATAAGACAACTTAAGACGATAAATATCCATTGAAACAACTACTTCCCGTGCAAATACACCTCCGGATATTGAATTATACAATGAAATATTTAAAATCTTATTTAATTTGATTTGTTACAACGCTCTATTAAAGTATATGTAACGTTTAGGTCAAATTCTCTTCAAACCAACTAACAATACAAATTTAAAATGAAAGGAGAGATAGCAACAAATTAGAAGTGAAAGGACTTGGATTAAAACTAATGTCTTAGGCCATCTATAGACGCGTTTCGAGATTTACCTCTCTTCAGTATAGCTTTGCTTATGACGTTTAAAAAATTAGGAATAAAATTAAAACAAACTTACTTGGAAAAAGTGGTGTGTGTGCAATGAACAGGTAGACAGAAATGGAATGAGTGGAAATGATGGTCGGTATTTATAGGTAAAAAAGGGGATTATGTCATTAGCAGGTATGAAGAATGTGAGACCTTATTATTTACCTTACGGTACAGTTCAAACAAGATAAATTCAAATTCAAAACTATTAGCGTAAGCTTATTTTCTCGAATTCAAATAGTTTTGAATTTGAATTTATCTTGTTTGAACTGTACCGTAAGGTAAATAATAAGGTCTCACACTCTTCATACCTGCTAATGACATAATCCCCTTTTTTACCTATAAATACCGACCATAATTTTCACTCATTCCATTTCTGTGTACCTGTTCATTGCACACACACCACTTTTTCCAAGTAAGTTTGTTTTAATTTTATTCCTAATTTTTTTAAACGTCATAAGCAAAGCTATACTGAAGAGAGATAAATCTCGAATCGCGTCTATAGATGGCCTAAGACATTAGTTTTAATCCAAGTCCTTTCACTTCTAATTTGTTGCTATCTCTCCTTTAATTTTAAATTTGTATTGTTAGTTGGTTTGAAGAGAATTTGACCTAAACGTTACATATACTTTAATAGAGCGTTGTAACAAATCAAATTAAATAAGATTTTAAATATTTCATTGTATAATTCAATATCCGGAGGTGTATTTGCACGGGAAGTAGTTGTTTCAATGGATATTTATCGTCTTAAGTTGTCTTATTAATTAAGACATTGTTTGCATTTTCACGAATAGTTTTTTCGTAATTTTATATATTATATTTCTTTTTTTCAAATTTGTTACAATTTTCGCTTATTTCAACCTTCTTTTTGTCATTTCATAATTTTTCTATATTTTCAACAAGTTTTACATTATCGACAATTTCAACTGTTTTGACACTCAATATGTTATTTCTAACGTATATTGACTCAGCCGACATACAGAGAGTTTTATGTAACACCGAACATTTTCATAACTAGAATTTTGTAAGTATACATAAGCATACGTTGTGCATTTGCCAACGCTTGGTTTATTAATAGATTTAAAGCTATCAACGAGTGTTTTTCACTCCCATGCTAAGCATGAAGTAAAATTTCGAGTTTAGAAAAGCCTGAACATTTGGTTTGGTCGCGTAGCGCGAAGCGCGGAGCGGCCAAACCAAATGTTCAGGCTTTTCTAAACTCGAAATTTTACTTCATGCGCCACCGGTACAAAACACTGATGCAATGTAAAGCTTATCTGTGTGTTTCAAATTTCATAGTATGTCAGTGTTTTGTACTGGTGGCGCATGAAGTAAAATTTCGAGTTTAGAAAAGCCTGAACATTTGGTTTGGCTGCTCGAAATTTTACTTCATGCTTAGTCTGGGAGTGGAACACACTCATTTCAAGTTTCAAATTGATCTCTGTTAAAAAACAGACCAGGCTAAAGCATGAAGTAAATGTTCAGGCTTTTCTAATCTTGAAATTTTACTTCATGCGCCACCGGTACAAAACACTGACGCAATGTAAAGAGTAGCGGTGTGTTTTAAACTTCGCAGTATGTCAGTGTTTTGTACCGGTGTCGCATGAAGTAAAATTTCGAGTTTAGAAAAGCCTGAAAATTTGGTTTGGCCGCTCCGCGCTTCGCGCTACGCGACCAAACCAAATTTTCAGGCTTTTCTAAACTCGAAATTTTACTTCATACTTAGTCTGGGAGTGGACACTAGTTACAAACTTCAAATTGAACTCTTTCATAAAATCAACGAATGCCTGAAAAAATTATACGGTGTATATTGGGATATGTATACGTACTTAAAACAAAAATTCTTTATTTGTCATGTCTAGATGTCAAAAATTGAGAAAGTGTAAAAATGTAAACATTTTTAGAGAATCTATTATTTTTTTTGTGTGTTGGATTATTAAATTAAAAGATATCTTATCGTACTAATAAAGACTGTTATTCCTTACTTCACTTTTTTTAATAAGTGAAGTAAGGAATAACAGTCTTTATTAGTGTAATAATCACTTCACGTAAACTCAAAAACATACAGTTATATCTTATCGTTTTCTAAATGTTTTTGGTTTATATGGCTTAACAAGACTTTCAACCATTTTTTTAATATTTATGACAATTATCTCAAATATTCACACATTTTGATGATTTTTGACAATTATGTCTGAAGGTTAGGTAAGAATAATTATTGCGAATATTGAAACAAATAAATTAAGTGTTGTAAAACCAAATCTAAATTCTACAGATCTAAAACTTATTGTTTTCTAAATGTTTTTGGTTTTCATCGCTTAACAAGACTTTCAGCCATTTTTTAATATTTATGACAATTATCTCAAATTTTAATACATTTTGATGATTTTTGACAATTATGTCTTAAGGTTAGGTAAGAATAATTATTGCGAATATTGAAACAAATAAATTAAGTGTTGTAAAACCAAATCTAAATTCTACAGATCTAAAACTTATTGTTTTCTAAATGTTTTTGGTTTTCATCGCTTAACAAGACTTTCAGCCATTTTTTAATATTTATGACAATTATCTCAAATTTTAATACATTTTGATGATTTTTGACAATTATGTCTGAAGGTTAGGTTAGGTTAATTACTGAGAATATTGAAAATTAAATAGAGAGTTGTAAAAAAAACCCCAAATTTTACAGATCTAAAACTTATCGTTTTCTATATGTTTTTGGTTTTCATCGCTAAACAAAACTGTCTACCATTTTTCAATATTTATGACAATTACCTCAAACATGAACACATTTTGATAATTTTTGACAATTATGTCTGAAGGTTAGGTTAGGTTAAGTATTGAGAATATCGAAAAAAATTAAATAAAAAGTTGTAATAAATATTCTATAGATAGACATGGATTTGAAACATTATTTTTTGTTCTATTTATACATAAATAGAACAAAAAATAATGTTTTAAATTCATGTCTATCTATAGAATAAAAATGGGATTTACACCAATTTAAATTATACAAAATTAATATTGTTGAACTTGTCAATGTTTGTAGGTTTTCTTAGATTGTGCCCTACAGACTAAACCAAATGAGATATTAAAATGTACAGAGTTGTTAGAAAAACGTTTTTTTTTAATTGAAAAAGCGTTTAAAACATTAACAATTAAAAACATGTTTAAAACATCTTTAAAATGTATCTTGAACAAGTTTCTCATCTTTTACGTGGTGAAACATATTTAACTATAATTTAATAAAGAAAACACTTGGTTAAATTTTACTAATATTTTGATTCCTTGAGAATGAATGAGAATTTAACCAAGTGTTTTCTTTATTAAATCATCTTTAAAATGTGTTTCAGACATAACATGTTATAAATTACTTTTATGCATACACAATTGAATCGGTAGATTGAAGAAGGGAACAAATCCAAAAATGAGAGTGACACATCACCATTTTTTATATCCGCTATTCTCGTCATTACACTTACGTACAGTTGTATTGCAGTTTTTGTTTTGATTTTCCAAAACTGTTATTTTTGGATTTGATCCCTTCTTCAAACTACCGATTCAATTGTGATATTTGTGATATTTAATAAAATTTCATGATTAATAATGTAATTTAACATAATTGAATGTGCTAAGTTATTGTGACATAACTGTGTCAATTCTTTGCTGACTGTTTTCACTATAGCGACAAAAACTGCTTCCTCTTTAATTTGTGTCAAAATTGACATTATGTTTTAACCTCATTGAACTTTTCCTGTCAATAAAACAATACTAATCAATTGTAAATTGTTTTATTGATAAAACGAGTGTCTTCCACTCCCAGGTTAAGCATGAAGTAAAATTTCGAGTTTAGAAAAGCCTGAAAGTTTGGCTTTTCTAAACTCGAAATTTTACTTCATGCGCCACGCGTATAAAACGCTAATTTAATGTGAAATGGTCTTTAACCAATTAACAAGTGAAATAAGTTTAGTATGTCAATTATCAATTAACGGGGAAAGTCCTATGATAGACATATCACCATTTTTTGTTTAAATTTTGTTTAATATTATTTGAGGTGTCAAATTCGTGCTATTGTATTCGTATTATCTACATATTTATCATTATAATTTATTTAAAATTTTCCTGACTATTTGCTAAAAGCACTTAATTTCCCTGACTTTTCCAGTTGGTCGCCACTCAGCGGCGGCTCGCAGCCTAACTTCAGGGTACGCCAGAGACCCAAGCTAATATGTATCCGTTATTGAAAGGTGACTTTGTTGTGCAATTCCTTGTATTTATAAAGCGCGATTCCAACCTCAAATTTTGTGTGTCTTGGCGCTGTGGCCTACCCTGAAGTTAGGCGGCGAGCCGTCGCTGTAGCACAAGGATATTAAAATTAGTAATCCCATTTTTTTCAAAGTGCATCAATAATGATGTAAGAAATACAGATTTTCGTCTTATTTAATTGTTGGAGATGCTCATAACTATTAAATTTAATGATAGACTCCTTTGTGTAAATAACTTATCCTTGGATTTGTTTATTATTTATATCGTTATGAACAATGAATGTACAATTACACATATTGCATATTACAATATTATTGTTATTTGTTTTGAACTAGAACAAGAAATGTATTTAATTATTACTCATCATTTTTATTTGCTACAATTTAGACCAATTTTATTTAAAATAACTCTGCATTAAATATTTCGATCAGTAATAGGAAAAGGAAATGACAATGATTTTTGACCTTATAGGTGATTGAACTCTTATTGTTTGAATAGTTAACATTTGGGCGATCAAGATCGAATAACTATGTTACTTAGATTTCATCGTACCATTTAACTCTAGATGCTAGTTTGAATAGCAATTTGATGTTAATTTAATGACACCCTAAAAAATACAGACTCGGTGATGATGTCATCCTGGAACTACAAGATTGTGTTAACAAAAAAGTGTCCAGTTTTCTTCTTTCTCTTATAAGCCTAAGTAATGCATTTTTTTGTAAAAATACACGTTTTGGGGTCCTCTAAATCCATTAAGACGGTCAACAGAGTACAACAAAAACCACTACAAATTTTGAGGTAAACCATTAAATTTAAGTTTTTTGTAACAACTTTATGATGTGCAAAGTTTTGGGCGAACATGCGAAAAACGATTTTATTTAATTTAATGCTGTTAAATTAAAAATCTTAAATTCTCTTGCTGTTTTTGCTGTTTTTGTTTTCACGCGCACTAAATGCGCTATTATCAATTATACTCCTCGCACACACTGTTACATTCTCTCCTTTTTTTTTAGCTTACTAAGGATATCGTCAGGGTTGCCAAATCAGTGACTTTGTCATCAAATCTGGTGTTTTCCACTTTCGGATTCAGAAAAATTGTTTGTGATTCAGACGTGGCTAAATTCTGGTATTTGTTGGAAGTTTTCAGTAACAATCTAGTGATTTACTGTCATAAGAAAATGATAAAAATTAATAAGCGAGTACAATAGATTTGATAATAAGTACTTAATTATTTTGCTAACAGTTTATGGCGCGTTTTTTCTCTATTTCTTTCCAACATATATTAATAGAAGTGACTAATATATAATATATACAGGGAGTTTTTCTTTAGAGTATACGTTTTCCAAATTCAGCCTATTTTTTGAAATTTTTAGATATTTGTTGTTTTTTTAAAACAGTTCAATTTGAAGCTTTAAACGAGTGTTTTCCACTCCCAGACTAAGCATGAAGTAAGCGACCCGAGACAAATTTTCTGGGCTTTTCTAAACTCGAAATTTTACTTCATGCGTCACGCGTATAATACACTGATTTCAAGTGAGGTTAAAATATACATAACTTTCACAGTATTTTAGTGTTTTATATGCATGGCGCATGAAGTAAAATTGCGAGTATAGAAAAGCCCAGAAAATTTGTCTCGGGTCGAACTATATTATTATTTTATCATCATCATTATTTTTTTTTATAAGTGATTCGTTTACGAACGATTCATAAAGAACGAATCACTTTTAAGAAATGATTCGGTTGATTCGAATCACCTGAAAGATTCGAACTTCCCATATCTAATATACACACATTCTTTAAAAAATATTATTAATCAATTCAAGCGTTCATAAAGGGTTAATAATTTTGGCATTTTAACTAACGAGTCGCCCAACCTAATCTAATTCCGCAAAATGTGTTCCAACCGATTTTCACAAAGTGTTAAATAACATATCTCTGCCTAACCCAGTGGTTCCCAACCGGTGGCTCGCGAACTAAAATAGGGTTCGTGAAACAAGTAAGTTTAATAGGTTAAATTACAGTTGCTTGCATTAAGTTACAATAATTCAAAAACCAATGCAAATTATCTAACCTAATCTCAATCTGTGAATTAGGTTAGGTTTGCATCGATTATATAGCATTTCGTAGGTTATGTTAGATTCCAATTACGTATGGTAGGATAGATTCCAGTTGATTATGTTAAGTTATTTTTCTCAAATCTTGAGATTAATATATATATATATATATATATATATATATAATTATATATATATATATATATATATAAATATATATAAATTACATGAAATATCTCTTATTAACATCGAACAACTAAATAATACTTCACATAATATGGTCAGTATTTCCATTTTGAGTGGAGATTTAGAAAAGATATCATTGATAAATAGAGTAGGTAGATACTCTTAACTCGTTCTAATCTGTTCGAATATTTTATATCAAAAACAAGTGTGGGATTACCAGCTTACTGAAACAGTGGAGGATTCAGAGAGCAATTATGGTGGGAGACAATTATCTTTCAATGATAGTTTTAAAGTTTATGTTAAATTCCACTAAACAATTACTCTTTTGCAATGCTGTAGTTATAATAAGCTTGAATTTGAGTTCAGTATTCCGGCACTAGATACCCACAGACGCGTTCCGGACTTCATGGTCCTCTTCAGTGTGGTCCCGACTCAGTGCTGAGGAATACTGAACAATTTCTTACTATTTTAAGCCAAGATGTGAAAACTATTAAATGGTTCCGATAGCTAACGCCATCTAATGCTCCATAGTGGCATCGTCACTGACACGAATGCACAAGTGCATATATAGATCACTGTTTCGTCCACGGAGCTATACTCTGTGTAACCAGAGAACAAATATCAAAATTGAATTTGAGTTCAGTATTCCGGCACTAGATACCCACAGACGCGTTTCGGACTTCAACATCCTCTTTAGTATGGTCCCGACCCAGTGCTGAGGAATACTGAACAATTTCGTACTATATCAAGCCAATATGTGGAAACTATTAAATGGATTCGATAGCTGACGCTATATTGGCTTGATATAGTAAGAAATTGTTCAGTATTCCTCAGCACTGGGTCGGGACCACACTGAACAGGACCTTGAAGTCCGAAACGCGTCTGTGGGTAGCTAGTGCCGGAATACTGAACTCAAATTCAATTTTGATATTTGTTCTCTGGTTACACAGAGTATAGCTCCGTGGACGAAACAGTGATCTATACCGGGTGTTGTAAATTTTGAAATGTTCAAATTTTGGCTCCCCTATTTATTTTAGAAACAAAATGCATTTACCTTTTTTGTAGAGGTAAAAAGTCCAAATTCATTCGTGTGAACGTTTTTCACTTAACGTTTCTCTAAGTTAAAATAATTAAGAAAAAGTAATGTGATTTTATAAAAATAATGACATGCCATGGAATTGAAACAACAATTGCGGATGTCAAAATAGCAAAAGATATCGCAGTCACTTGATTAAAGTAAATGTTTTCAAAATGATTTACACTTACAAGAAATTTTTTTTTTTTCGTTAATTAAGTAAAAGCAATATCCTGTGCTATTTTGACATGCGTAATTGTTGTATCAATTCCATAGTATGTCATTATTTTTATAAAATAACATTACTTTTTCTTAATCATTTTAGCTGTGAATTTTCTGGCATTCGCTGATTTTTAAAAGAGTTCAATTTGAAGCTTTAAACGAGTGTTTTCCAATCCCAGATTAAGCATGAAGTAAAATTTCGAGTTTAGAAAAGCCCTGTGAAAATTTTCTGGGCTTTTCTAAACTCGAAATTTTACTTCATGCGCCACGCGTATAAAACACAGATTTTAAGTGAAGTTCGAATATACATAAATTTGACAATATTACAGTGTTTTATATGCGTAGCGCATGAAGTAAAATTTCGAGTTTAGAAAAGCCCAGAAAATTTGTCTCGGGTCGCTGCGCGACCCTCGACAAATGTTCACGGGGCTTTTCTAAACTCGAAATTTTACTTCATGCTTAGTCTGGGAGTGGAAAACACTTGTTTAAAACTTCAAATTGATTTTTTTTTAACAATCAGCGAATGTTTTATCAACAAATACTATATTTTATAAATTAACGAGTTTTGTCGGTTGTGTCAAATCTTGTTCTTTTATCAGTATTATATTTGTAACTTTTGTCTTGAAATTCATGAAATCTTTATGGTATTCTAAAACTTTCAACATTTTTAACGAATTCTGTAAATTTTGTGTGATATAAAAATCGTGATTGTTTATTGATTTTACTAATTTTGGCAGTAATCGTCATATTTTTTATAACTTCTGTTAGTTTTAATCTAACTTGACAGTACTGACTATTATCTTTGTCATATTTCGATATTTTATATGATTTCGATGTATTTTTTGTAATTTTCACGATTTCGATTTCTTCAATTTTAAAAGCTGTGTCCGGGATTTTTTTTTCTTAAGTATTTATATTTATATTTTAGTGTTCATAGTTTTCAATTTAAAGTTTCTAACGAGTGTCTTCCATTCCCAGATTAAGCATGAAGTAAAATTTCGAGTTTAGAAAAGCCTGAAAATGTTCAGGCTTTTCTAAACTCGAAATTTTACTTAATGCGCCACGCGTATACAACAATTAAATAATGCAAAGTTCAAAATATACTGCTTATATTTGATCTGACATTAATACATTACACAAACATTTATTTCAGGGTCAGGGAAAAAAGTCTGGAATCAGGGAAAAGTCAGGCAAATCTAATATTTCAAATTGTCAAAAATCGCACGTATAGTTTAGCCAGAAATCCGGTGTTCCCATACTTTTGCCCAACCCTGTATACAAACTTTATAGGTAAATAGTAAATTCCCGTTTACGTATATGTATTTAATATGACACGTCCTTGGTTAGAAACTCTAAAAGTTCTGTCGTTAAATGAATACCTACGTAGAATCATTAATTGGAAGGAAAATTGCGAATAACACATGCAAAACACATTTAATCTATTTTACGATTGAACTTGATTCATGATCTTGACATCTATAAAATGATTGTATTCTTTCTAATATTAAGAATTAGATTGAAATATTGCAATGCAAATTATCTTAATGTCTAATTGGACTGTTATTCTTCAATAATGTCGTAGCAAATAATGATGTACGAGGGTCATTTCATAAATAATGCACGTTATTTTTTATTTCCTTACATATTTACTTTTCTGATACTACACTTCCCAACTGTAATTGCACATCTTTTCTTTTACGACATTGGCATATTCGTGCTTGCGTTGTTGTGAAGAATAAGTGGCCCAGCCTCGAGAAACTGAGGTCGGGTTTTCTGCATTTTTCGGTTCAAAATTTGAATAAAATCACAATAATATTCTCCTGTGATACTTCATCGCCATGGAACTCTGTCTGTTATGATGATTCCACGGTATTCATATGCAAAGATCATCATTGTATTGACCTTAGATTGAGCTCGGTGAAATTTGTTTGGAAGTGGGAGTGATTGACCTCTTTACTTATTTGACTGTGATTTTAACTCTGGTTCAAAGTCTCGAACCCAGATTTCATTAATAGTGATGATTCGATGCTACGAAGCTTGAGCTTCAACGTCAAATCTTCGTTTCAGCACTTTGATCCTCAATAGTCACAGTACCCGAAATCATTTCAAACTCGCTTTATTAAAACACAAAACACCCCACCGATAAAACACAAATATTGGCTTCTTCCTCAAGCCTTGAACTACAACTTACGTAACAATCATTATCGGCGAGTCCTTCACTCCGCAGTGTTGCCAAAGTGTGTATTATTAATAAAATGACCCTCGTATATCATAGAAATATTGCCCGCATTATTTTTCCTATGATAAGGCTTTGAATGGAAATAACGTCCGGCTAAACATACTTGTTGCCTAGTTACTACAATGTTTACTATTTTTTTATTTAATTATTTACATTTGAAACCAATAAAAAAACTTGTCCGACAAGAAATTGATAAATAAAGCACTAGTACCCTTTCTTCATAGCTTTATTTTACTTCCATATGTAGGAACATTTCGGACACAATGTGACCAATGTCAATAGATTAGTACTGCAATTAATACAAAAAATGTTGGAGACCCCATGGGTGTTAAAACACTGTAATTCGTATACACTGCCGCAGTTAGGAAGGGGCCAAGGGGGCGAAGGCCACGGGCGCATCAAGCAGAGAGGCGCTATCGAAGTCCTAAATCCGAAATTTCGTAAATTTAAATCAGAAATTTAAATTTATATAAGGAATCTATTTAAACTAGGGCTAAGAATTTGAATATTCTCGAATATTCAAACACCACATTATTAAATCAGTCACTTTTTCACATATTTTATTAATTTAACTCCTTGAATATATAAATAAATTAGTTTTAGAAAATGTCTAATATATTTTCTAAAAGTAAACAATTTATAAATTCAACTAAGAAATTTGTTTGAATATTTGACTAATTTGAATGTTTCATATTTGAATATTCACGAATATTCGAATACCTAGCCCTATTTTAAACTTCACGCTAAATCAGTGTTTTACACGCGTGGCGCATGAAGTAACATTTCGAGTTTAGAAAAGCCTGAGAAAAAAGCCATCCAAATTTTCAGGCTTTTCTTAACTCGAAATTTTACTTCATGCTTAGTCTGGGAGTGGAAACCTACGTTAAAAAATATAATGTCAATTATTCGTGACATTTATTTATTGATATTATATTTACACAGGCATAATTACAAACTTTTCGCTATGTTTGCCAAAAATAGACTATTTCCTATTATTACAACACTTTATTATATTTTATTTCTAACTACCAACGAAATATCGGAAATGTATCATAATTGTGTAATGTATAATAACATAAGATTACTAATCACGGAAAACGTAAAGTATCAAACAAAATATCACAGTAACCGAAACAAATTATAATTAATACAATACTGTCAAATAAAGCCACTTTATATGTCGAAAATGACATTCCATTTCAGTCAGAGAAGTGCATTAATAACATAGATTGATGATATTTCAGGTAATGTCAATAATGAAAATATAGAATAATTATATACAATAATGTCAAGAATTCCAATCCATATGTCGAAAATTATATTCCATTAGAGTCACAGAATGTCATTATTAGCAGTATATGAGATTATAATTTTCAAAGACTCCAAAATTATCGTAACTGTCACAGAAGATCTGTAAAAACTCGTAAACTGAGTATTGTTTTTAGTTACATTAGGTTTTGATAGCCATTTGACTATACTGACTGCCTATATCTTGACAACTGACACTGTAGCGTTATATCAACGACAATTTTACACACTACAAAAAAATCATCAACCAACATCAAAAAGATACCAATTTCTATATAAATCGTCATCATCGTGATCTGTGTGCTATGGTATGTGTGTATCTGTAAAAACTGTCAAAATAGAAAAATAAACAAGTTTTAAAATGGTCATTATTTTGTTAAATATATCAACTGTCAATAGTGACTCGAAATACTATGCTTTCGTTGTTGTTGTTGTTTCCACAATTTTTGCGCGTTTTTCTGTTTTTAAGACAAGTTTTGACTCATCATGTTATTTTGGACATTGTATTTAAGAGCGTCAATTACATAGATTGCCTATAAAGTGAAGTTAAAGTCATTGTTTTTCGTTATACATTTTTGAGAAATTTTCTTTGTATTTGTCAAGATTGTGACCTGCGCTCAAACCTGACGTTTTTATGCATGTTTCGATTTTTTTTTACATATTTTTCACAGCTGACACTTTTGACAGTTGACGTTTATTGGACATAAGTCGGCGTCGACATATGTCCAATCGCATTTGTCAATAGTGTCAGTTAACATTAGTTGGCATTTAGTTTATAAATACATTTAGTTTATAATGACACATGACATTTATTATGACTGTCAAGTTGGGGGGTCGCCAATTGGATATTTGGCGCCGGGCGCAAGTTTTCCTTACTGCGGCGCTGTTCGTACACTGTATGAATGTTTACAATTTCAAATGCATTTTGCAATAAGAGTTGTGGTAATTCGTTATGCAAAAAAATAACAACTTCACACTTGCATACATTGCATGAATACATGTATATTGATCATTAATCGGAATCATGTTTTATACTTGCACTTCAATTGATTGCTGAATCGGAGAGATGCTGACGTCAACTAAATTAAGTCCGATCTATTATTATCTCTCTGGGCTTGGAAACAATGATTAGGTCACGGAGGAAAAATGTAAAATCGTTGTTATCGTACACATTTTACCGAAATAATTTCGATGAGGAGATAAATATTAGTTGGCTTCAATTATTTCCTTTTAGTTTTTTTACTCATGAAATAATTTAAACATATTTTGCACTTGCGACAGGGCCCGCTCGAACGGGGATGTGGTAGAGGATAAAGCAAACAAATCTACAGAAGTTTCAAATTCTGTTCATACCATCGCATTCTATACCGGGTGTTGACTTGGTGGACGCAACATAGGAAATCCCATGTACATTTTTAAATGTTCAATTTTTGGCTCCCCTATTTATTTTAGAAACAAAATGCATTTACCTTTTTTGTAGAGGGAAAAATTCTGAATTCATTCGTGTTAACGTTTATCACTTTACGTTTCTCTGAGTTAAAATAATTACGAAAAAGTAATGTGATTTTATAAAAATAATGACATGCCATGGAATTGAAACAACAATTGCGGATGTCAAAATAGCAAAAGATATCGCAGTCACTTGATTAATGTAAATGTTTTCGAAATGATTTACACTTACAAGAAAAAATCCTCCTAATAAAGTGGTATTACGCAGACCACAGTTATCACGATGTTTGCGTTATGTTTTTTGTCGTTAATTAAGTAACAGCAATATCTTGTGCCATTTTGACATCCGCAATTGGTGTATTAATTCCATGGTATGTCATTATTTTTATAAAATCTCATAACTTTTTCTTATTTATTTTAGCTGTAAATTTTCTGACACTTGATTTTTCAAAGAGGTTATTTTGAAGCTCTAAACGAGTGTTTTCCACTCCCAGACTAAGCATGAAATAAATTTCGAGTTTACCCGAGACAAATTTTCTGGGCTTTTCTAAACTCGAAATTTTACTTCATGCGCCACGTGTATAAAACACAGATTTTAAGTGAAGTTCGAATATACATATATTTGACAATATTATAGTGTTTTATACGCGTGGCGCATGAAGTAAAATTTCGAGTTTAGAAAAACCCAGAAAATTTGTCTCAGGTCGCTGCGCGACCTGAGACAAATTTTCACGGGGCTTTTCTAAACTCGAAATTTTACTTCATGCTTAGTCTGGGAGTCGACGACACTCGTTTAAAGCTTCGAATTGGACGATTTTATAAACTATCTAAGTAACTACCCACTAAACATGGAAACATTTAAACATTGCTTAAATTTTGAACATGATACTCATGATATCTTATCGAATTCACTTCACTTCTGTCAGACAATTACGTACTCGTCTCGTACGACACGAGCCCGAGACGTGCACGACACGAGATGAGCACGACACGAGCACAAGACGTGCACGACACGAGTATATCGAACTTCAGACTAAATCAGTGTTTTATATGCGTGACGCACGAAGTAAAATTTCGAGTTTAGAAAAGCCCCGTGAAAATTTGTCGAGGGTCGCTCGACAAATTTTCTACGCGGGGCTTTTCTAAACTCGAAATTTTACTTCATGCTTAGTCTGGGATTGGTAACACTCGTTCGAAACTTCAAATTGAATGCTTTGATATGAACATTAAGAGACTGAAAATATTTTTAAAGATAACAATCTAGTTTTCAAAATTTAACTCGAAATGTTACTTCATGCGTCACGCGTATAAAACACTGATGTAACAAGAAATTTAAAAACACACAAAGTTTACATGTTAATCCTCACAATTAATTGGAATTATTTTTGACGATTTAATTCCTTTCTAAGTATTCGAATCCTTTTGTAAGTATTCGAATCTTTTTATAAATATTCGAATCCTTTTATAAATATTCGAATCCTCTTATAAATATTCGAATTCTTTTATGAGGATTCGAATCACCCGCATTTGGATTCGAATACGAATTCTTTTAAACAAATGTAACGAATCCGGATCACAAATCCAGTTTAACTAAAGTATTCGGATGCCTCTTTTGAATCCTCTAAAAGGATTTTAATCCAGGATGCGAATCCTGCTCAGCTCTGTTACACGCTTATCTGCCTCAATACGTTTACCTCCTTACCTACCTTAATATTTTGTTTTCGACATGCACCAAATATATCTTTGACAAATCTGAATTAATCAAGTCATTTTAGCCAATGATAAATATGTTGAAAACATTTATTTTGATAAAATTGACAGTTGTCTTTCATGCGACAATCTATCAGAATGATTAATAATTTAAACTTAGTGAATTTTACTCAGAATCATCTATAAACATAGCAAAAGTGTAATTTATATAAAAAAACGTAATTTTATAATGTTGTCAGTTGTCAATCGTTCAGAATAATTGTTGATTAGAATTGTGTCGACCATAAAACCTATAGAAAACCTTTTTCAGAGATTCATATTCAGTAACATTATAAAACACAGCCTATTCGCGCTTTTTCGACCATTTGGCCCCACTGTGGGGCGTAGGTAAAGTATCGTACGTTTCTCGAGCGGTATGGCAATTACATACTCGAGGAATACTGCACTCGCCGCTGCGCGGCTCGTGCGTTACATGTTCCCTACAATATTATTATTGGCATCATACCTCAAAACTAAAAACACAATTCCGACATTACATTTACAAATACATGTCTTCCCTGTATTTGGTTTGATTATATGAAACTATTTTAAGGGGTCAGGGAAAAAAATCTGGAATCAGGGAAAAGTCAGGGAAATTTAACATTTCAAATTGGTCGCCAGCATGTGCCGTAATGCCCAATTACACCAAGGCAATTTTTGTAAACGCCGGTTAAATCGTAGACCCTTTCCATATGCCACGTAACAGATAAATATTAGTGTAAATAAACGTGAAACTATTATATTACGTCTTATTAAATCAAAGAACGCACAAACCCCAATAATAATATAAACAGATAAACGCAATCTACAATGCGAAAACACCAGGCCTTGTGCATCATCATAATTACCGTCAGCATCACAACTAGTAGATTATTCCCAACTGAAATGAACTGATAATAGCGGATGCCACCGTACGAACCGTATTTCTAACATGGTCAACTCAAGTGTTTACGTCCATTTCAAATAGCGTAAATATGTTGTTGTTATTAAAAATATCGTATGTGCGTGTGGATATTTTTGCCACGGTCTGAAGACGTCAATGTTGTTAATTTTTGTTGTCACGTTTTGTTTTTACTTTCATTATTGTCTAAGTAGTTAATTCTGCATGTGACAGTAGTAGGCACTAGTAGTGCGGAACTCGTGTCAAGGTTGGATGCACGTTCCGTTGGATGTTGTAATGTTGTTGCGTAATTTTGTTTTTAAATAAAGGCTGTTCCTGTTATTTATATTCAAAGCTTTATACTATGTGGAGTAACTGATTAGTGAATTTTTTTTTATGGTTATTACCAAAGATATAAGCAGTGGCGCAGCCAGGATTTTTTCTTACGGGCGCACACTAGTCGAAACGCTCATTCTAGCTGAACATTTCGCTATAAAGCGATTTAGTCTACTTTGAATTGTTCGAAGTCGAAGAAAATATTTGATTATTAATATAAATTACTCAATATTAAATAATTCTCCCCTTCTACCCTTCACCACCCCCATTTTAATTTTATTTTTTTACGAAAAATTGTTAATATAAAATTTGAAGATAATGTCATTATTCGAATTTTTGTTATACAATTCTTATTTAAAAATAGTAATTATATTACAACCCTTTCCTATGTTATATTTAATTATAAAATTATTCAAATAGAAACAAAAATGCAAAATTGCACACATATCTATAAATAAGAATATACAATATACAGGGTGCTAGTCGGAGAAAATATAAATAAGTGAAACAAACCAAGTGTTTTAATTTAAATTTAATTTAAATCATCCAGTATTAGATTCAAAAATGTTTCACCACGGGTTAAGTGAGAAATTAATTAAAGATATAGATAGCGAGTCGGTTAAATTGTGGCAAAGTTGCGTATTTTAGGGCCTAACAATAATCAAAAAACAAATTTTAAATATCTTTTTTTTGTTTTCGAGATATCAAGAAAAATTAATTTGTTGAAAAATCGTTTCTATTTTTTATTCAAAAACTACTGAATCTGGACATTTAGAACTTTAACAATATACAGGGTTTTTTTAATGAGGAATTTAGTAGCTTTTTTTTATAACTATGACATTTACCCGGGGACCATAGCCAACTTTTGTTTTTCTTATGGGCGTTATTTTGGATTTTCATATATTTTGAAAGAATATTTTTTTCTGAACTCAGTAATGTACCACACTCATAATATATTTTAGATTTGGTATTTAAAATTATGATATTTTCTTTTTTGCAAAGAGTGCCTTGGAAAGAATCACGTCATACCTGTTAATCAATTAAATCTCGGAGTTTGTACAAACTAAATTTATTCTACGTTTATTATTATTATTTCGAAACTATTCACAAAACAAGTAATTCTTGCATTTTTTTTTTTTTCGCTAAATCTCGCTAAATATTGATCACCATCACATCTAAGCGTTATATATATTTAACTTCACTGTTAATCAGTGGTTTATACGCGTGGCGCATGAAGTAAAATTTCGAGTTTAGAAAAGCCCCGTGAAAATTTGTCTCGGGTCGCTGCGCGACCCGAGACAAATTTTCTACGCGGGGCTTTTCAAAACTCGAAATTTTACTTCATGCTTAGTCTGGGAGTGGACAATACTCGTTCTTAGGAGTTTCAATTTGAAGGATCCCTCTAGATTACTAAGTTTATTACCACTTTACAAAGGCTACAGCTCGAAGGACCAATCATGGTCTTCGGAGACCGAAGGACTACAAGGAACTGAGGTTTTTTTACAAGAAAACAACGAATATCAGAAGGTTTACAGTATGGATAGGAAAGAAAACATCCAATTTTACAAAAATATCGAAGTTGGGTTGGTTTTCAGTGCATTTTTAACTTTACTTTAAATCAGTGTTTTATACGCGTGGCGCATGAAGTAAAATTTCGAGTTTAAAAAAGCCCCGTGAAAATGTGTCTCGGGTCGCAGCGCGACCCTCGACAAATTTTCTACGCGGGGCTTTTCTAAACTCGAAATTTTACTTCATGCTTAGTCTGGGAGTGGAAGACACTCGTTACTTTAAAATACATCACAACCGTTAAAATATGTATCGTCGGATACATATAAAATGTACAATAAACTATAAGTGTGATACATCATTGAATTCAGAAAAAAATATTCTTTCAAAAATATGAAAATTCAAAATGGTGCCCATAAGAAAAACTAAAGTTGGCTATGGTCCCTGGGTAAATGTTATATTTATCGTAAAATGAAATGTGTTACTAGATCAATCGTTAAAAAGTGCCTCCATAATGTCAAAATTGTAAATGTCTGGATTCAATAGTTGTTGAATAAAAAAATAAAAACTAAATTTCAAAAAATCCGTTTTTCCCAATATTTCAAAAACTAAAAAAGGTATTTTAAATTTGTTTTTAGATTATTCCTAAATTACATAACTTTTCCCCAATTTAACCGACTCTATCTCTTCAAATAACTGAAATTCCCATACATTCTGTTGCAATACGGACACCCTGTATACAGTATAAAGAATCTAGGTACATCATATAAACAATTTGCACCAAAGCCAGAAATTATTCGGAGTCAGGTAAAAGATGCTTGTTCTGGTTCTACTAATAACTTTAACACCTCTGTGTTCAATTTTTGAATGGTAAGCGGTCAAGAAACCTCTGGATTTACCACTAGAACATCCAGGTTAGGGCCCATTTGGTAAACCTTCAGTAGAGAACTCATCCATTCCGTTTAGCCGCTTAGAATATTTATTTTCAAAATTTAAAATTGTTCTATGAGAGGTTCGCCATTTGATTGTCAATTGTGAAAATTATTTATTTTGTGTATTAATAAACAGTGTGCGATACAATTTCAATATTCATAATGTCAATCACAAAGAGATAGACTGCTTTATTTTTTTGTTCTAGCGTTTTTTGAGCGCGCCAAACATCGAAAATGTTCTCCGAGAAATCGTTACGCTACCTAAAAAAAAAATCACTGCTTGTAAACGGGCAAAAACGGGCAGCTAAATATTATTTATATACGAGGGCAATCCAGATAGTGACAGACGTTTTGGCCTAGCGCGGCAGTTGGCGGCAATGGCGCCACCATCTTGGATACAGAATTTTTCACACCTAGTACGCAACCAGTCGTGGTAACTACGAGACTCGTGCATATTGTACTTTTTATACAGTGGCGTTTTAAAATGAGCGGTTCAATTGAAAATCCCGCCAGTTGTGAAGTGCGTGGTGTGATAAGGTTTTTGTTGGCGAAAAATTACAAACCTATTGAAATTTATCGCCAGATTTGTGATGTACGGCAATGGAATAATGAGTGAAAACCGAGTGAGGAAGTGGTGCATTGATTTTAAAAATGGCCGAACCAATGTTTACGATGAGGATCGCAGTGGTAGGCCTAGTCTTGTGAGTGCTGAATTGTTGGTAAAAATTAATGAAAAAATCCGTGAAAATCGTCGATTCACGATTACGGAACTCTCGGAACATTTTCCCCAAATTTCACGGAGTTTAGTTCATGAAATCGTAGTTGGTAAACTTGGATACCACGAATTTTGTGCCAGGTGGATTCCGAAAATCCTAACGAAAGACCACAAAACCAAAAGACTTGCTGCAGCACTGACATTTCTGGAAGAGTACGACAAAATTGGAAACCATGTTTTCGATTGTATCAAACTGGTGACGAGACTTGGGTACAGTACGTTACCTGCGAAACGAAACGGCAGTCAATGCAATGGGGTCACACTCATTCGCCCCAGAAACCGAGGAAGTGTCTGCAGACGTTGTCAGCAAGAAAAATCATGGCTACTGTGTTTTGGGATACTCGGGGAGTGATTTTGCTTGATTTTCTTGAACGTGGTGAAACAATAAATTCAAAGAGGTATTGCGAAACACTCCGAAAATTAAGACGCGCGATACAAAACAAGCGTCGGGGAAAACTTAACGAGAAAATTTTGTTTCTTCATGACAACGCTCGTCAACACAGCCAATCGTACTCAAAAGCTCTTGCATGATTTTGGATAGGAAATTTTCAGTCATCCGCCATACAGCCCGGATTTGGCCCCGAGCGATTACCATCTGTTCCCAAAGATGAAGACGTGGCTCGGTACGCAACGCTTTGACACTGACGCTCAACTCCATGCTGGTGTAAACCAGTGGTTGAACTCGCAGGCAGCAGATTTCTACAAAGAGGGCATTGAAAATCTTGTAAAACGATATGATAAATGCCTTAATTTATATGGCAATTACGTCGAAAAATAGCCTAAGAGTTTACCTTCAAAATGTATATAATAAAAATTAGTTTTTTCACTTTGTTTATTTTTTATTTCAAAACGTCTGCCACTTTGTGGATTGCCCTCGTATTAAACTAATTAGTTATTATGTATAAAAAAACAAAGATTCATTACTAAGAACGGCTAAGAATGTATACTTTAACCTTTTTCAAATTTAACTTTGTAAAATTTTACTATAGGATTCTTTACTTAATTTAAATTAGTATATCTATATGTTGACTAAAGTTATATGTAAAATATTTAAAACTATGTTGTATATATACCACTAGAATATATATTCATCTTTAAAATATATTTTTCACGAGACACAAATGTAAAAAAATGAAATTAAACTTGAACGCCCAAGTTTAATTTCTTTGGAGCGCGTAAAATCCACAACTGAACGACGTAAACGATGCGTGCACTTTGGGTACTGATAACTACTGGACCAAAAGTCGGAGGGGTGTATGACTTTATCTGCGCACCCTCTGGACATTAAACTGCCCATATTCCAAGAAAAAAATCTGTTTTCTTGACAGTTGATTTTCGGCGAAATGTTCAGCTAGAATGAGCATTTCGACCAGTGTGGGGCGGGCCAATATAAATAAAATACGATCAAGTTTTTAGAAAAATTAAAATGCGTCTAAATTAGAGAAATTGTGCACTTATTTACTTAAAAATTGATCCCTCCCCATGCCTACGGCATTGATTTCGGATGCATTTTTTAAACAAATTTTTATAATTCCTAAAGCCAGATTTTCCAAATTTTGAAAAACTAGTCTCGTTGTGATGAGAAATATGTCATCTAAAATGAAAGCTTTAAAATCTACAAGTTTTATTTATGAGTCAACCTTAAATTATATAATTTTCGCGAAATGTATAACGTATTTTTGATTTGTATAACCCGTATACCAGATCTGGGCAAGATTCGAATCATTCAGGATTTGAATCCTGGATTCGAATCCTTTTAGAGGATTCAAAAGAAGCATTCGAATACTTAAGTTCAACTGGATTCGTGATCCGGATTCGTTACGTATTTTTAAGAGGATTCGTATTCGAATCCAAATGTGGGCGATTCGAATCCTTATAAAAAGATTCGAATATTTATAAAAGGATTCGAATATTTATAAAAGGATTCGAATATTTATAAAAGGATTCGAATACTTACAAAACGATTTGAATCGTCAAAAATAATTCGAATTAATTGTGAGGATTAACATCAAAAATGTCTTTCGTGTTTTTTTTAATTTCTCGTTAAATCAGTGTTTTATGCAGGTGGCGCATGAAGTAAAATTTCGAGTTTAGAAAAGCCCAGAAAATTTGTCTCGCGACCCGAGACAAATTTTCACGTCGCTTTTCTAAACTCGAAATTTTACTTCGTGCTTAGTCTGGGAGTAGAAAACACTCGTTTAAAGCTTCGAATTGAACTAAAAAAAAAACAAGTAATATCTAAAGAGTTACAGAAAATAGGCTGTTTTGCAGAAAACACTATTTCTACTAGCAGAAACAACTAGCACTATTACCAGCCAGAACTTCTAGCTGAGATGGTTGTAGCTTCAGATATCTTGGTACCAGTAGACGAGGCCTGTACTAGTACTACTAAGTACTATTAGCCAAAAGAACCAGTACTACAAACTGTAACGTTTACTTTTTTTCAGTTAAAAACGATTTGTCCACTAGCAGAAAGAACTGCCGCTATTAACAGACAGAGCTTCTACTTCCGTAGACGGAGCCTGTACTACTACTAGTACCAGAAAAAACTAGTGGTAGTAGGACAAAAAACTACTTTTAAGCTGAAAGAACGACCATCCCGCTTTTACATACAAAAATTTATCATTTTGAAAATTTCAAGGGGGGGGGGGTTATAGCAAAAAACACTATTTCTACTAGTAGAAAGAATTACTGCTATTAACAGAGCGTCTTGTTCAAATGGTTCTGGCTTATCGTGTCTTGCCACCAGCAGACGGAGCCTGCACTACAACTAGTTGCAGAAAGTCCTAGTAATAGTAGAAGGAACAAAATAGTAGTTGCTTCATCTACTACTAAAAGGACAATTGCTGCTAGCAGAAAGAACTTGTACTACTAGCTGAAAGATGGATAGTTTACTTAACATAAAACGCATTTCTACTAGAAGATTAAAAATACATGTTTTTTCTTTGTCGCCGCCATTGTTTAACAAATGTCAATTGTGTATAATATTAATTAACGAGTATTTTTTGGAGAATTATTTGTTATCTTCATTATGGTTTATAATTATTCATATTTCTTCGGAGCAAACAGATACAGGGAGTTTTTCTTTTAAGTATACGTATTCCAAATTCAGTCTATTTTCTGTAAATCTTTAGATATTCCTTGTTTTCTCTTAAAGTTCAATTTGAAGCTTTAAATTAGTGTTCTCACTCCCAGGCTAAGCATGAAGTAAAATTTCGAGTTTAGAAAAGCCCCGTGAAAATTTGTCGAGCAGCGACCCGAGACAAATTTTCGGGCTTTTCTAAACTCGAAATTTTACTTCATGCGCCACGCGTACAAAACACTGATTAGAAGTGCAGTTCAGAAATACAAAAATACATCTTCAATTAGAGTAACAGCAAATCAGATATTTAGTCTGTTATCAACGATGTTCAGTGTTAATAATAATTAATTAGGTTTTGAATATTTTTGTTAAAACAACTGGTAACGATAGGATAGAATAGGATTTGTATTCGTGATTCGAAAAAACAGGATTCGAATCTTTGATTCGAAACATATTTATCTCTTACGAATCCTTTATTCGAGTATTCGTGATTCGAATCATATTAGGTGATTCGGATTCGTTATTCAAATCCTTTTTACGAGGATTCGTCCCAGCTCTGCCGTATACTATAACGAATTAAAAGCCTTCGTCATCAGTATCTTCTTGCATTTATTAGAAGTATAAGTAATAATTATAAACATCAATTAGTTTAAATATTATAAACAATTATACCAATTATGAGCATTAAGAAAATATCTTCAAAGCAGCGGAAAAAAATAATTAAATAAATATTAAGAAATGTTCAGTGGGTACGAAAATTATCTATAAACAATGTAAAATTGTACGTTGTTATTCATAACTTATGATCTCAGTGCGCGATATTATTGAGGTATTTTTTTATTGAATACAAATTGTTTTGTTTTTTTTTATATTATTTTTTACCTCAATATAAAGTTCATTAACATACATTCACAACAGCATTTTTATTTTATTTGCCCACAAAGATTATTGTGAATAAACATTTGAGCCGATAAAAACCGATGGGAATTTTTAGATTTGACGACGTTGTTTGTCCGAGACAATACAATAAACATGATAAAGTGGAGCCGCATAGAAGTACGAATTTTCCACCGTTTCCATTATATGCGGATTATCCTAATCTTGAAAATCTATTGTTTCTTACGAAAATCGATCGAAATCTTCTCGTCCATTTTTATCTTGAGTGGTGCCACACGCACCACTTGAATGTATTTATATTTCTCATTATTGTTTGTTAATCAGTATATAAGATTTCAAATTTTGATTTAAAAATGTTAAAAATTAGAACAGGTGTATAGATTTTTTTTAATCTAGTTTGAATTCTTATTGGAAACCAAAACCACGTTATGACATGATTTAATAAAGAAAACACTTGGTTAAATTTCACTAATAATTTTCAATATTAGTGAAATTTAACCAAGTGTTTTCTTTATTAAATCATAGTTAAATATTTTTCACCACGTGAAAGATGAGAAACTTGTTCAAGATGTTATGACATGTAATGGCAATTGCCATGACGTATACATTTTTTGTTATTTTTAATAAGAATACAAAGTTAGATTTAAAAAATCTACAGAACCATTCTAAATTTTAACATTTTGTAATTAATTTATTTTCAATCGAAATTAATTGTGTGTTCAAAACGTATTCACAAACTTTTTTTTCATTCCAGGAGATTTCACAAGTGATGTGTTACGAGTGGCAACTGAAGCTAGGAGTAAATCCTTAGGGCCTTTCAATCCTTCATTCAATATTCAAAATATCTTGATTGACTCAATGGAAAAGGTAAATATTAGCAACCTGTAATCTAAAACATATATAACACTCAGATTAATTGATTGCCCACTGAGCAAATCCATTTAAGTAACGTTTCATCAACAATAAAACAACGTTTAATGTTGCTACAATGTTGATATAACGTTATTTGTTTGTTTTTTGCCCAGTGGGTGGCTTGTGTTTCAATATAATTAATCACTTCCTCTAATTAGTTTCCCACTGAACACGGAAACATTTTTAACATTGAACAGTATACTAAAATAAAACATTGTATTGAAAATATGCCAACAAAGGTTTAGCAACGTTACAAACATTGTATAAACGTTTTCCGTGCAATATTGATTTATATACATTACCTAAATGTTGAAAACGATACTAGAATTCAACATTGTTTTCTAAAGTTTTAAAAATATTGCGGCAAAGTAACACAACGTTGTATAATCATTACAATTTGACTGTTATGCAACATTATATTGTAAACGTTGGATATACAGAGTGTTTTATTTAACACCGAACATTTTGAATGTTAATTTTTATACAGAGAACTTTTCTTTTAAGTATACATATGCATATGTTGTACATTTTCGGACATTCGGTTTATTTAAAGAATTCAATTTGAAGCTTTAAACAAGTGTTTTCTACTCCCAGGTTAAGCATGAAGTAAAATTTCTAGTTTAGAAAAGCCTGAAAATTTGGTTTGGTCGCGTAGCGCGAAGCGCGGAGCGACCAAACCAAATTGTCAGGCTTTTCTAAACTCGAAATTTTACTTCATGCGCCACTGGTACAAAACACTGATTCAATGTGAAGTTTAGCGGTGCGTTTTAAACGTCGTAATATGTCAGTGTTTTTTACCGGTGGCGCATGAAGTAAAATTTCGAGTTTAGAAAAGCCTGAAAATTTGGTTTGGTTGCTCCGCGCTTCGCGCTACGCGACCAAACCAAATTTTCAGGCTTTTCTAAACTCGAAATTTTACTTCATGCTTGGTCTGGGAGTGGAAAACACTCGTTTTAAGTTTCAAACTGAACTCTTTAGAAAAAAACAAGGATTATCTAAAGATTACAGCACATATGCTGTAATTAGGACATGTATACTAAAAATAAAAACTCCCTGTATGTGGAATTTGTACTGAAATAAGTTGAGGCGTTAATTGCGATTGATTAGCTACAACTTGTGATACCTTTAGTTTTTAGGTTATGTGTAAATTGGGTTACTATATCGCGGCAACCTAATTCACACATAACCTAAACATTAAAGGTGTCTAATCGTGTTGAATGCTTTGGTTGACAAATCGAACAAACGAAAATAAACATTGCAAATGTTCGGTATTTCATAAAACTCTCTGTATATTAAAAATGGTAACATTGCGTTTTTAACAATGTATAATTGTTAAAACTGTTGCTGTAATGCAGCCTTATGGTTTCCACAATTGATGGACATTGAACATACAGGAAGCTTTTCTTTTAAGTATACATACCCCAATTATATGCTGTAAATCTTCAGATATTCATTGTTTTTGAAAAGAGATCAATCGAGTGTTTTCCACTCCCAAATTAAGTATGAAGTAAAACTTTGAGTTTAGAAAAGCCTTAAAACTTTGTCAGGTCGCTTCGCGAAGCGGAGCGACCAATCCAAATGTTCAGGCTTTTCTAAACTCGAAATTTTACATCATGCGCCACGCGTATAAGACGCGTTTAACCCCTTAACGGCCGAGCAATTATAGAGTTAACTCTAAAAGTTGAGTTTAGACTTAATGACTTATTGTACCGGGCTTTCATTAATTCCCGAACCCCACGTGACCAAAAATAATAGGCAACCAAATGTACAAGGTGGTATGGCTGACACAAAAATTAGCTAGATTTAAAAATATTTATTCGCCGGCGTATTTTTATGACGACTGAAAATATTATATTTAAAATGATCAAAAAATAGGCTCATCTTCAAAAATGTAACTAATTTTTATTAATTTTCGCAGTATTTGCTTATCCTAGCAAATTGACTCTGCAAAATAAATAGAAATAAAACTCAATGTTTCAGAATAATTAAACAATTTTTGCTTACCTGAAAATTCCGGGCGAATCTTGTAAGATCTCAAAGGTTGGTTTAACGATGCACCGCGCATAAACGTTTATGTCAAATTTGACTTTAGTAACGTTTGGTTACTTATTTCAAAGCCTCCAACGTACAAATACCATAATTTACGCGGCAATTTTAAATTTAGTCACGTGGGGTTCGGGAATTAATGAAAGCCCGGTATAACATACTGTGAATTTTTATTTTGATTATACATATTGTATACGCTGTAAATCTAAGGCATTTGTCGATTTTGTATAAAAACGTGCAATATGAAGTTTAGAACAAGTATTTCCACTCCCAGACTAAGCATGAAGTAAAATTTCGAGTTTAGAAAAGCCCCGCGTAGAAAATTTGTCGAGGGTCGCGCCAGCGACCCGAGACAAATTTTCACGGGGCTTTTCAAAACTCGAAATTTTACTTTATGCGCCACGCGTGTAAAACACTGAAATATTGTGGAGTTAGAAATACACTGAAAACATTTTTTTCAAATGAGTAATAATCGAGATATTTAAATAATAAAATATTTACGTTTTTCTTCATACATTTTCAAGTCAATTCAAATAATATAATATATCAAATTAACTTATTAAGTAATTTAATTAACATAAAATTAATAATGTTGCGTATATGCATCAATGGCGTCTAATGGGTTGAGGGTACTTAGGTACTGGGGTACTGCCCCCTTAGACTATACATTACTTTTTGTAAGACCGTTTTTTTTTCTTGTTACCAATATATATTTGTATTTTTTGACCCATTTAAACCCAGAAATAAATATTGCATTAAGATTACGAGAGAAACATTCCTATAACGTTCACTCAATTGCTGTACATCGGGATGTATACAATACGAATTCGATGCATTCATCGTATGCAACTTAACATACATACATTTGTATGTTGGATTGCACACAAATAAGAGTAATCGCTCGTGTTGCATGGGCGTTGCGTTTTCAACGATGCAGCAACATTTTTCTTTGAACGTTAGCATGCAACGTTCCTGCAGGCGCATATTCAGCGTTTATGCAATGTTTTTTCAACATTCATGCAAATTAAAACGCAACGTTTCGTGTTACGCGGCAACATTGATGCAACGTGTCATGTAACGTTTCTTTGCTCAGTAGCTTAATATCAAATCATTTTAATATTTTCAAGTACTAGAATAATATTAAGTTTTCAAGAAAAAAAAATATTCTTAAAATAAAGCCAATTAAGGAAGCTATTTATATCGCATTGCAAATTGACATAACTAGGGATTATAATACCGGTAAACTGGTTTACCGATTTACCTGTAAATCATAAAAAATGCTCTCCAACATTTGCCTGCAACAGTGACGGCTCGTGATCTAAGGAAGTGGGTCGTCCGAATGTATTTTGGCGTACGCGCACTGAGACCAGGGTTGTTAAAAAAACTTTTTTTTCATTGTAATTAAAACGAACAGTTTTTTTTTTACAAAACTTGTTTTTAAAGCGTTTAAAACATTAACAATTAAAAACATGTATAAAACACGTTTAGAACGTGTTTAAAACATAACATGTTGAAAACACACCTAAAATCCCAAATATGCTATGTTTTAAAAGAAATATGAAAAATTACTAAAACGTCGGATTTTCATGAAATTTTCGGGGATCGCTAGAGAAAAGAATGCGCTTTACTGTCGCGTAGGAAACAAATTTATGACTTGAGAAATACTCTACAGGTGCTTAAAGTTGGTTAATAAGAAAATGAACATTGGGATAAAAGTGAATATTTTTGTTGCGTTTTAAAAAAAATTGTGAAAAAAAACCGAAACTTCGGATTTTTATGAACTTTTCAGGAATCGCGAGAGCAAAGAATGCACTTTACTGTGACGTGGGAATAAATAAAATTCATTAGTTGCAAAATAAATTACAAGAGGTTAAAGTTATGACCGTTTGATTCAACAAGCCAATTTTAATTCTAAAACATTAACTTAAAATGTAAGCTCCTGCTTAAATTCGAAACGTTCAATTTTTGGATAATCTCAAAGTGTCGATCTTTAGCAATTGTTTTTATTCGGCTTCGTGAAATAAAAATTTCAGTTTATTTTTAAGAGCCAAAAAAGTCAGTCTCGCCAAACAAATATTGATTTTAACCTTATCTAGATTTTACAAAAATCGAGCATAACTTTTTTCAAAAACTGCATTTTTATGAGAAAAAAAACTACAAATAAATTTATTTGTAATTTTTTTTCTCATGAAATGCCGAGTTTTGAAAAAGTTATGCTTGATATTTGTAAAAATTAGATTAATTTTTTGAAATAATGCAAACGCAGTTTAAAATTAAAACATTGATTTTAACGTAAAAATAATTGCACGGTGCGTCACATCAAAGTTTTATTCTTTGGTAGTCGTTTGCCGTTTGTTTCGTGAAATTTACAAAGTTTTCCAAAAAGTTGGGCTTAATTATTTGAGCCATCCATTTTTTTTTTTGTTGGTTGTATTAAATTTAATTCACTCGGCAATACAGTAGTGATTTTCAATAAATTTTAAGCCTTGATTTAAGCGTGAAAAAAAATGAGCTTCACTTTAATTCAAAGTCACATTCTTCGGCTGTCATCTGCCTTTTGTTTAATGAAAATATCAAATCCGCAGACAAAGTTACGCTTAATAATTTGAGCAAGCCTTTTTTTATTTATTAATTATTAAAACACGGACTTGGACTTGAAATTTAAGCCTTGATTTAAGTTTGAAATCAATCGAGCGTTATGTCACTTCAAAGCCGCATTTTTCGGCTGTCGTTCGCCTTTTTTTGAGAAAATATCAAATTCAAAAGAGTTGCGCTTAATTATTTGAGCGAATATTTCTTGGGAATTTATTAATCATAAAAACACAGACTTTGAGGCTTGAAACTTAACTGATATTTTTGGAATATCCAGTAAAGATATTCGAATTTCAATTATAACCAATCAAAGTTAACGAATAAACTGTGTAGATTTTTAGAATTTTAACGTAATTTGATAATCTGTTATTTTTTTTACAATTGTTTGAATAAAAAACATTTATCTAAAGTCGTTGATTTTATTGTTTAATTTTAACTTTGGCTGAATATTTTTGGAAAACGTGGAGAGATAATTTAATTTTCTTTGTATAAAATGTAAGTGCAATCAACTCTAAGTAAATTCTGTCAGTATAATGTTGATAGTATAGATTTCTATTTTTTACAATTTTTTAAAAGAAAACATTCTCTCTAAATTTTAACTTTGACTGAATATTTTTAGAAAATGTAATGGGATAGTATAATTTTCTTTCTATAAGATGTAAGTGCAATTAGTTCTAAGTAAATTCTGTGAACTTCACGTTCACAATTTTTTCAAAGTAAACATTTTCAAAAAATTGTCAATTTTAGAAAATTTAATTTTAAAGAAAACAGTGCCTCAAAATTGTTAATTTTATTGCACAATTTTAACTTTGGATGAATATTTTTGGAAAATATGTCAAGATAATTATATTTTCTTTCTATTAGATGTAAGTCCAAACAATTCTAAGCAAATTGTGTTCATTTCAAGGTTACGGTATACAATTTTAATTTTTTACAATTTAAAATAAAAACATTTTCCCGAAATTGTCAATTTTATTGCATAGTTTCAACTTTGGCTTGATATTTTGGAAAATTCAGTAGATATTTAAATTTCCATTACGGCCAATTAAAGTTTATTCATTCCAGTGTAAATTCTACAATTTTAGTTGATTTGATAATTCGTTAAATTTTTACAATTCTCTCAAAATAAACATTCTCCTAAAATCGTTGAATTCAGGCATTTGTTATTTTTGTAAAAGTTTAAATTGAAGCTTTAAACAGTGTTTTTCACTCCCAGGATAAGCATGAAGTAAAATTTCGAGTTTAGAAAATGTTCAGACTTTTCTAAACTCGAAAATTTACTTCATGCAAAACACTGAAATAATCTGAAGTTTAAAATACACTTTTTCAGCAGCATACTGATTTAATAGTATATTAGGTAACGAGAGTGGTATGCAGCATATTACATATGAGGGGACATGTTCCGCACGAGCCGCGCAGCGGCGAGTGTAGTATTCCGCGAGTATGTAATTGCCATACCACTCGAGAAACGTACGATACTTTACCCTAAACAGTGGGCATTAAAGAACAACTTATTTATTGCAATTTTTTTTAATAGTACCATGACAACGATGGAAACTAAATTACTACTTGAATAATATACAGGGAAGCTGTACATTTTCCGATATTCGTTGTTTTCCACTCCCAGACTAAGCATGAAGTAAAATTTCGAGTTTAGAAAAGCCCCGTGAAAATTTGTCGAGGGTCGCGCAGCGACCCGAGACAAATTTTCTGGGCTTTTCTAAACTCGAAATTTTACTTCATGCGCCACGCGCAGAAAACACTGATTTGAAGTGAGGTTCAAATATACATGAGTTCACAATATTTTAGTTAGTGTAGGAAATGTAACGACAGAAACTGCACGAACATTCGTGACGACGTAGCGCTTGCATTAATTTTTATAATCTGAAAGTCTACGGCTGGCCGATTTTGCGGATACGAAGTTGCTTAGTAAACACATATTAAATGAAAATAAAATCCTGGATTTATCGGCCTTATACTGAGTGCTTATTATTATTAGCACCTATTAGCCTGCTATATATTTATTACAAAAAAAATTCGCAATATTTATTGCTGAGAAAATAAAAATTTATAATTTTTGTTCAATCAAATTTAACGGTACGGCCCGGCCGACCCTGCCGTCCCTGACGAGCCGTCACTGGCCTGCAATCTGCCGTTTCTTTACCGGCATTTCCGTAAATTAAATAAAGCTTTTTGTTTTACTTCCTTATTTAGAATAAGTGTTTTCGTACCATTAGTATTAATATGTGTTGAACTGCTATATTTTTTCTCGTTTTTTTTTTTCCTTTCTTGATGCTCATTTCATTTAGCTAGGCGAGAAATCAGAACACAATTGTGCTTGTTAATCAAAAGTCATAAGATGTGACTTGTTTAACTTATCAAAACTGAATTATAGTAACGAAATGGCGTTATTTTTAGGAAAATCACTTAATTAACCCATTGGGCGCCATTGGTGCATATACGCAACAGTATTCATTTTATGTTAGTTAAATTACTAAATAAGTTAATTTGAGATATTATATTATTTCACTTGACTTGAAAATGTATAAAGAAAAACGTAAATATTTTGTTATTTAAATATCTCGATTATTACTCATTAAAAAAATGTTTTCAGTGTATTTCTAACTTCACAATATTTCAGTGTTTTATACGCGTGGCGCATGAAGTAAAATTTCGAGTTTAGAAAAGCCCCGTGAAAATTTGTCGAGGGTCGCTAGCGCGACCCTCGACAAATTTACACGGGGCTTTTCTAAACTCGAAATTTTACTTCATGCTTAGTCTGGGATTGGAAATACTCGTTCTAAACTTCATATTGCACGTTTTTATACAAAATCGACGAATGCATTACATTTACAGCGTATACATTATATATATGTAAAAGAAAAATTCTCAGTATGTAATACAATAAGTCATTCGTAGAAATCATTAAAAGAAGTGTATCTAAAATCAACTTTTAGAGTTAACTATATAATTGCTCGGCAGTTAATGGGTTAATTGTACAGATATACTCCACAGAGATACAAATAGTTAAATGAAATGAGCTATAATTCTTGTAATTTTCATGAAAATCTGACGTTTCAATAATTTGTAATGATTTTATAAACGAACTATTCGATGTTTCTTTTTTACTGTTTTAATCGACTTTGAACTGCTGTTTGTTTCCTTTCTAGTTCATTCCTTTTATAACTTTAAAAAAATAATAAATACAAATCTGGTTGCAGTAATTTTTAACACTCTCTTAAGCGCATCGTGAGTTTCCTGCGATTTTCGTGTTTTAATCAAATTTTAGTTTCTATAACTTTTTCCGAAGTTGAGCGATTTGGTGAAAATAATTCTCACTCCTTGTTTTCATGAACATTCGATCGCTCAGCTGAAAATGCTCAAAGTTTCTTTTTTACAGTTTTAATCGACTTTGAACTGCTATTTTTCTTCCTTTCTAGTTCATTCCTTTTATAACTTTTAAAAAATAATAAATACAAATCTGGTTGCAGTAATTTTTAAAACTCTCTTAAGCGCATCGTGAGTTTCCTGCGATTTTCGTGTTTTAATCAAATTTTAGTTTCTATAACTTTTTCCGAAGTTGAGCGATTTGGTGAAAATAATTCTCACTCCTTGTTTTCATGAACATTCGATCGCTCAGCTGGAAATGCTCAAAGTTTCTTTTTTACAGTTTTAATCGACTTTGAACTGCTATTTTTTTTCCTTTCTAGTTCATTCCTTTTATAACTTTTAAAAAATAATAAATACAAATCTGGTTGTAGTAATTTTTAACACTCTTTTAAGCGCATACACTGTAAATTTTCAGTAATTCGTCCCTTTTATAAAAGCATTAAATTGAAAGCTTCTAATAAGTGTTTTCACTCCTTGGTTAAGTATGAACTAAAATTTCAAGTTCAGAAAAAGCCTGAAAAGTTGGTTGGGTCGTTATATTAAGAATAATATTTTATCCATTTTCACTTTTTTTGATCATATCGCTAATACAAATGCTGGTAAAAAATTATAAACTATTAGAAATACTGAATTGGTTGAATTAGATTATAGTTGAAAAATGAAAATGAAATGATGTTCTTACTATAACTTTGTTAAATAAAGAGAAACGGATGTACCACTTAGTCCACAATCTGAACGAGTCCTCAGAAATACAATGATTACCAGATTTTATACAGAGTTTCCCAATTTTGTCTAAGGTATGAAAGTTCTCTACTTTTGACATATACACCATTCCATTTGTTTCTGGATCTCGCCTAGCTATGGAAAAGTGACAGTTTAAGTATTGTAAATGGGGCTGGTTGTGTTTTAAATCAGGGTTTTTAAATGTCACTGTCAGATGTTCGATTTTAAGGTTATAATTTCTGACTATTGTGATCTTACACTGTTGCCTGTTTTACAAATTTTCAGATATAAAAGGATAATAATATGCAGTTTTAAGATTAACAAAATTTACTACTTGGTTTTTGTACATACAAACACAGCAATAATATTGTATATAACAAATATAATGAATTCGGCTCTGCAAACTTATTTCGTCATCCATTTGTATTTCTCGCTTGGGTCTTCCCGTTAACACATTTTGATCAACTCCATCCATCCACCTTAATTTTGGTCATTCTCTCTTCTGTTGGCCCTCAGTATTTTTTTGTAGAATTGCAAATTTATTCCCACCCTCTTGTGATACTGATAATTTTCATGTCAAACAATTTTTAAGCCCTCATTCCACTTTTATTATTTAGTCAAGAGAACCTGCATCTGAATCTTCTGATGTTTGTTCTGAGCCAGATTCCCCAAGCGAAATAATAAAAGGAGGAATGGTTTCAAAAGAAAGGTTCCCCATGTGTTTTGTCCAGTCATCCGAAATAAGTTTTTCACAATGATCACAGAAATGTTGCCACATATCGGATGTACATTTTGAGAGAGACTCAAGGCATAAATTCTGAACACGATCCTTAGATACTAGACATACCCCAAAAATATCTATTAAAATCGTAATAATATTGTGATGCTGTAGATTTGGATTACTTTGCCTAAAATGTTTGTAGGATTTCAGAATTTGTAACCTTTTTGATTCAGAGATAATGTTTGGCATGTTAATATTTAATATGTGCCTGAAATTATTTTTCACTTTGACATTGACACAGCATTGCAACACTAGATTAATTTGATTTAATAATAAAATGCTCGAAAAAGCGACTGCGTGGCGAAATGATTGTTGCAAGATTAACAATAAACCTCTTGAAAATTAAAAAGAGGATTACTTATGATATCATAAATTATTGCAACACTGTTAAATAAGGAATCAGGAGTGGCAATTTATAAAAAATGTAAATGTTGATACTGCAACATAACAACACGAAAGCATGGCTAGGCGAGATCCAGAAACAAATGGAATATATTATACAGCACATAATTTTCTGCTCTAATTTGCTGCTCTTTTCAATGGTGTAAACATCAAATACGGCTGCCAGAAGAAAAGTTGATCTTTGTGTAGTCGGGGATGGCCTCTTCGTGGGGTTGGAAATTAGACGGACTGCATTTGTTTAAAACTTTAATAATCGCTAACAACAATTTCACATAACGTAACGTAACATTCTCGTCTTCTAATAATTCTCTATGATTCAACAACCTGAACATAGCTCTCCTAAAATCTCATAAGTTTAGCCAACATGAAATACATTTCCTTTCTGCGGCGTTAGATGGCGCGCGCAAGCGGGTAATTCAAAAAATCGCCTACATTTGATATCGTATCTTGAAATTAGGGCACTCTGTGTAAGATTGGTTAATTTTGTTATGTATCTCGGATGTTATTCCGGATTTCTTTCTTAATAACAAAGTTATCGCAGAACGAACATTTTGACAATTCCGCCATATTTAGAAAACAAATGACGCTAGTTGAAATTTTTTAAGGTAGTTTTGTAACAACAATGTTTACGAAATCACAATGGTGAGTACGATAAAACAAACGAACGTTATACCGGGTGTGACACATAACAGGATCACCCACCCCCTTTAGTTTTTTTATTAACCCATTAAGCGCCATTGGTGCATACACGCAACACTATAAATTTTTTGTTAATCAAATTACTAAATGAGTTAATTTTATATATTATATTATTTGATCTGACTTGAAAATGTATGGAGAAAAATGTAAGTATTTTGTTATTTAATTTTTTCGATTATTACTGATTAAAAAAAAATACATCAGTGTATTTCTAACTTCACAATATTTCAGTGTTTTATACGCGTGGCGCATGAAGTAAAATTTCGAGTTTAGAAAAGCCCCGTGAAAATTTGTCTCGGGTCGCTGCGCGACCCTCGACAAATTTTCTACGCGGGGCTTTTCTAAACTCGAAATTTTACTTCATGCTTTGTCTGGGAGTGGAAACGCTCGCTCTAAACTTTATATCGCACGTTTTTATAAAACATCAATTAATGCCTGAAAATTTACAGTGTATAAATTTTGCATATTTAAAAGAAAAATTCTACATACTGTGAAATTTTCTTTTAAATATGCAAAATGTATACACTGTAAATTTTCAGGCATCAATCGATTTTTTATGAAATCATGCAATTTAAAATATAGAACGAGTGTTTCCACTCCCAGACTAAGCATGAATAAAATTTCGAGTTTAGAAAAGCCCCGCGTGAAAAATTGTCGAGGGTCGCGCAGCGACCCGAGACAAATTTTCACGGGGCTTTTCTAAACTCAAAATTTTACTTCATGCGCCACGCGTATAAAACACTGACCTGAAGTATTGTGAAGTTAGAAACACACTGATGTATTTTTTTTTAATGTGTAATAATTGACAAAATTATTAATAAGTTATTCATAGAAATCTTAAAGAGAAGTGCAACATTTTACCAAAAATCAACTTTTAACGTTAACTCTACAATTGCTCGGCCGTTAATGGGTTAATTGAGATATCAATTTGAAATTTTCTACATGTATATTAAAAACAATTTCGAGTTCAGTGGTGATTATAAAATTTTAATAGCACTTCCGGTTTCACCGGAAGTGACTTCAATCTTGAAATTTTAAATAAAACACCCATATATTTTTTATTATCGGGTACAGAATCTCATTTTACATACAAATCAATTCTTTAAAAAAAAAATTGATAGTGTCATATTTTTTTGTCAAATAATAATAGAGCATCTAGGTTACTGTGATCTAATATCTTTTGTGTTGTATCATAGACTTGTACAAAACAAATATTACCAACCTCTGTTTCTTAGTTTGGCCAACAGATGCCTTTAAATTGTAATTCGGTCGTTTTTTTAAATAACTCAATTTTTTCAAATGGCAACATGGCCGATCATTATGATTTTTTTAAATGTTAATATACTACCTATTCAAATGTATTTATTTGAAACTCATGAAACTAGTGAATACAGCAAAAATAGGTAAAATTAGTTTGTTGATTTATCATTCATTTCATAGTTTTAAATGCCAGACGTAAATATGTATATTTTTTTTTAGTTTTTCCCAAGTTTTAAATAAATACATTTGAATAGGTAGTATGCTAACCTTTTAAAAAAACATAATGATCCGCCATGTTGCCATTTGTAAAACTTGAGTTATTTAAAAAAAACGATCGAATTACAATTAAAAGGCTTGTGCTGGACAAATTAAGAAACACAAGTTTGTAATATTTCTTTTGTATACGTCTATGATACAAAAAGATATTAGGGCAATCACAGCCATCTAGATGCAATTTTATTTTTTGAAAAAAAAAACGATTGATTTGTATGTAAAATGAGATCCTGTATCCGGAAAAAAAATATGTATAAGGTGTTTTATTTCAAATTTCAAAATTGATGTCACTTCCGGTGACACCAGAAGTGCTATTCAAGGTTGCTAATAACCAGTAAATTCTAAATTATTTTTAGTATAAATGTAGAGAATTTCAAATTGATATGTCTATTAATAAAAATACTAAAGGGGGTGTATTAATAGACATATCAATTTGAAATTCTCTACATTTATACTAAAAATAATTTAGAATTTACTGGTTTTTAGCAAACTTGAATAGCACTTCTGGTGTCACCGGAAGTGACATCAATTTTGAAATTTGAAATAAAACACCTTATACATATTTTTTTTTCGGATACAGGATCTCATTTTACATACAAATCAATCGTTTTTTTTTTTTTCAAAAAATAAAATTGCATCTAGATGGCTGTGATTGCCCTAATATCCTGTTTTGTGTTACACCCGGTATACCAATACATATTATATATTTTCAGGCATTCCTTGTTTCTATAAAAACCTGCAATTTAAAACTTCGAACCAGTATTTCCAGTCCAGTGTTCAGTTTGCAACTTCAAACAAGTGTTTCCACTCCCTGATTAAGCATGAAGTAAAATTTCGAGTTTAGAAAAGCCGAAAATTTGGATTGGCAACCAAACCAACATTTCAGGCTTTTCTAAATTCGAAATTTTACTTCATACGCCACGCGTATACAACACTGATTTAACGTGAAGTTAAAAATATACTACTTAAGCATACTGTTTCTGCAGCATATTTTGAACTTCACTTGAATGAAGTTAAAAATAAAGTGAAATTTCAAGTTTAGAGAAACCTGCAAAGTTGGTTTGGTCGCTCCACTTCGCTCTTCATTCTTTTATAGTCTCGAAATTTTACTTCATGCTTAATCAGGGAGTGGAAACACCTGTTTGAAGTTTGCAAACTGAATACTTCTCAAAAAACAACGAATACTTGAAAATCTACAGAGTGCACATCGAGACATGTATCTATACTTAAAAGCAAAACTCCCTTTATATGGAACCGAACAATTTTTGTTTTTACTTTACCCAATTTGAACTTCCATTTGAAGATTTGTTTTTACTAATTGGTTTTTTTTTATAGGTTCTTCCTGAAGACGCTCACCTTAGAGTCAACGGAAAATTACATATTTCCCTCACGCGTGTTTACGATGGCAAAAATGTAATCGTCTCACAATTCGATTCGAGAGAAGATTTAATGCAAGCTTTGCTAGCCTCAGCCTTCATCCCCCTTTTCTCAGGGATCTTGCCACCCAAATTTCACGGGGTTCGTTACATGGACGGAGGATTTAGCGATAACCTTCCCACATTGGACGAGAATACCATTACAGTCAGTCCATTCTGTGGAGAGAGTGATATCTGCCCTAGAGATGATAGCATGCAATTATTTCACGTAAGTAAAATACAGATTGTCTCAGAATAGCTAAAAAGGCTATATGATGGGCCTAATTGCTTGCTAAGTATAAACAGCAATTGGCATAAAGCAAATTGTACTAAACACATTTTATCGGGAATATTTGTGTCTATTGTTCCACTGACTGATTCAATTGTACAGCGTGGTCAATTTCAAGTGTCCGGGGTTGGCAACAAAAAAATCCCTACATTAGTACATTTTTGTGTTTGAAAGTTTACAAACATAATTCAGTATTTTATTATTTCTGCTTTACTGTCAGACGTTGCGTTTCACTCGCGTTTATTGTTTCTCCGAATTTATTAAGGCAATGCCGTTTACAATACTGCACGATATACAGGGAATTTTTCTTTAAAGTATACGCATTCCAAATTCAGCCTATTTTCTGTAAATCTTTAAATATTCCCTGTTTTTTTAAGTTCAATTTGAAGCCTTAAACAAGTGTTTTCCACTCCCAGACTAAGCATGAAGTAAAATTTCGAGTTTAGAAAAGCCCCGTGAAAATTTGTTGAGGGTTGCGCGGCGACCCGAGACAAATTTTCTGGGTTTTTCTAAACTTGAAATTTTACTTCATGCGCCATGCTTATAAAACACAGATTTTAATTGAAGTGGAATTTCTTCGGCATAAATACATTTTTTATTACATATTGTAAATTGGTTCCTACCATAAACTTAATTTAGGATTCCATATTTCGTGCCTAATTTATAAAAATTGGCATCTGTTATTTCAAGAACAAATGCCAAAATATTTCTTCCATCGGTGCGACATCTGGGACTCGAAATCTAACTGTGTCACCCATTTTAACGGCAGGGTATTTTGAATTAGAGGTTTGAAGCATTTTTTCAACTTGTTTTTTTTTTAGATTTTTTCTGAAACCTCCCTAATTTTGAATATCGCAGCTTTTCTTTTCTTCACACTGGGATCTTCTGAGGAATCTTCATAACCTGCACGTGCATTTTTCATGACCGGGGACTGGAATTTCAGATGGCTCGGAGACATTTATTTCTCTTTCGTTATTATGGAAATCAGAGCTTAGTTCAGATAACGAAGTTGAAGGTTGAACATAACTATCAAAAGAAGATAGGTCCTCCTCGTTATACTGACTTCGACCTAGCTCCGCTAAAGAATTTAACCCTTGTTTATTTTGCAGTGCACCTTCTTCTACAGACTGTAAATTGTTTTGATCTTTTACTATTACTTCTAAATTCTCTTCACAATTTATATTAGGCAAAACGTCTTTAGATAAAAAACTTTTTAGACCAACTTTTAACTTTGCTTCAAACATGGCCTCATACGGAGTACAGTTTATGCCACTATCATGAGCTCTGTTCTCCATAAGCTGAACAAAAAGTTAGCCTTCTGACCATTTCCTGCTGTTATTATCTTCCGGCCACGAACAAAGCATATTTACCACAATTTTTGATTTGTCCCAACATTTTATGTCCACTGATGGTACGTAAAACCTAATCTGCTTTTTATCTTCCTCTACAGAAACTATCAACATTTTCTTCTCTCCAATAGTCATTACGTCAAACCTGCGTAAACGCTCATAATCCTCAGGCTTCCTATATACCACTTTGCTTTTAGATGTTTGAACCTTTTCTATTAACTGCAAGTATTGTGGTTTTGTGAGAATTTGTGTATTTTGACTGTTTGATAAACACAATTCATTCAGCTGTTCCTTGAAACGATGCTTTATTTCACTTACATCACTTTGTAACTGTTCCTGCATTTTGTTTTATAGAAAAATTACTAACACTTAATAAACAAAAACCCAAAGTCAATTTAAGGCAAAAAATAATAAACATTCGTTGCACATGCCCAGCAAAGAACTGAAACCAATCGCGAACTCGTTAATGCACAAGATGGTGCAAGCGACAAACCACTCAAAAAAGAAGCTGATTGACCAGTGAGAATCACACCATACGCACGTTGTCAAAGAATAGCTAAAAGCCATTCGACTTCCAGCATTATTCATAATACCGGGGCAATGTTATTATCCTATATAATTTATCAATTTGTCATATCTCATTTGGCACTTTTTAAATTGCCTGTGCATTATAAATAATGCTCAATTATTTACATTGCCCATAACATATACATTAAGTTTAAAAAAATTTAGATGCATCCAAATTAATTTTGAATTTCTTTATGTACAATACTTTCTGGATCAATGACAAAAATATGGCATGCACATATTTTCGTGTCATTAATGCAGAAAATATTATACATTAAGAAGCATTATACATCAAGAAACTTACTTAAAATTACGTTACTTGTTTGAAAAAAAAGATCGTGACGAATTTTATTTTTTCTTGCAGATTAATGTGGCAAATACCAGTATTGAATTATCAAGGCACAATATCTACAGGATCGCAAGGATTTTGTTTCCACCAAAACCAGAAGTTCTTTCCAATATGTGCAAGCAAGGGTTCGACGATGCTCTCAGGTTCTTGCACAGGAACAACTTAATCAACTGCACAAGGTGCCTGGCTGTTCAATCCACCTACGTAGTTTCAGAAACTTTGGAAGAGTGCATGGAGTACGATCCTCAGTGCCATGAATGCAAAATTCATCGACAAGTAAGTAACCAACGATTAATATACAGAGAGTTTTATGTAACACCGAACATTTTCATAACGATAATTTTTCTTTGAAGTATCCATATGTATACGTTGCATATTTTTCGATGCTCGGTTTTTTAAAAGAGTCCAGTTTGAAGCTTTAAACGAGTGTTTTCCACTCCCAGGCTAAGCATGAAGTAAAATTTCGAGTTTAGAAAAGCCTGAAAATTTGGTTTGGTCGCGTAGCACGAAGCGGCCAAACCAAATTTTCAGGCTTCTCTAAACTCGAAATTTTACTTCATGCGCCACCGGTACAAAACACTGATTCAACGTAAAGTTTAGCGGTGTATTGTAAACTTCGTAATATGTCAGTGTCTTGTACGCGTGGCGCATGAAGTAAATTTCGAGTTTAGAAAAGCCTGAAAATTTGGTTTGGCAGCTCCGCGCTTCACGCTACGCGACCAAACCAAATTTTCAGGCTTTTCTATACTCGAAATTTTACTTCATGCTTAGCCTGTGGGTGGAAAACACTCGCTTAAAGCTTCAAATTAAATTCTTTTAATAAAATAAGCATTGAAAAATGGGCAACGTATGCATATGGATACTTCAAAGAAAAATTCTCGTTATGAAAATGTTCGGTGTTACATAAAACTCTCTGTATAATTGTAAAAATAATTGGTTATTCTTAGCAGTTAACAATATTTTTTACTTTAAAAACGCTGTCACCTTAATCAATTTTGGTTACGGCTTTTGAAGTTGAAGTTAGTTATATGAAATATAGGGTAATAATGGGCCCGATCATCAGAGACAACAGTTGGGAGTTTACTGTCAACTGTTGGGGAATTCTCTGATATCCGGATTGTTAATCGTAACGTGTTTGGGATTTTTGCAATCGTACAAAATAGACCAACCGGAGTACCATTTATCAGATATCAACATACATCATAAACAAATCCAAACATTTTGATGAATGACGATGGGCTGTATAATTTCTCATTCGTTAAGATTTTTGTCACCTAAATGTTTTTTTCTATTATTTTAGGAAGCTTTAGTATCTAATTTGCCAGACACGGTGATGACGATATTCCAAGATGCGATCGATTCAGCCAACAAAGGAATCGTGAATTGGATGTTCAAATACCGAGGAATGAAGTTACTGTCTGTACTTAGTTTACCTTATGTCTTACCCTGTGATATGATGTATGCCACATTCACAAAGTGAGTCTGATTTTTTTTACTTGCCCTGCCTTGCCTTGCTTCGAAGTGATTAATATTTCAGTATAGAAAACCATTTCAATAATACACCGCTTGTTTGTTTTATCGGGCTCACCATTGTGATTTCGTAAACTATTACAGATACAAAGACGGTTGAATTAGACAAGAGTCTCTATTTTTGTTACAAAATAAAACTACGTTAGCAAATAGAAAATCTCTACTAAAAATTCAGAAACACAGATTTATTTGTATAGGTTTTCCCTCTTTAAATAAAACTTTTAATGTCATTTTTAAAAAGTAAACCTTATAAGATATTTAGAAATTAGCTTTAATTTACAATAGTTCAACTAGCGTCATTTGTTTTCTAAATATAGCAAAAAAGTTGAAATCATCAAAATGTTCGTTTTGCCATAACTTTGTTACTTAGAAAGGTATCCAGCTGAAATTGTAAATATGTCCGGAATTATATCTGCAAGACACAAAATTAACAAATCTTATACAGAATGTCTGGTTTGAGTTACGTAAAGAGTTTAATATAATAAACTTAATAAAACAGTAACCCTTTCTTCACTAAAAATACTAACACTTATACAGAATGTTCCATTTTTAGGATATCGCATCAAAGATCACCTTTTTTGTGGTAGCTATATTTGTGGTTTACACCTTTAAAATAACCAGGAAATATGTGTTGAAAATCATGTGCCATTACATTAGTCAAAAATTTGTTATACCTTAAAACAATGGGACTCTCTGTATAAATTCTGTCAATTATTGTATTTTTGTTTAGGTTATGTACTATGAACTATGTCTTAAATCCATTTCTCTTTAACTAACAAACTTACAGTAAAAATATCATTTAAATGATTTTCCTTTTTTGTTCCATCTTTATAACGAAGATCAACGTTGTTGGCATAGCTTTACTCACAATTAAAAGATGAAACTCTAATATAATTTTACCAACCAATTCAGTATTTCTTATAGTTTATAATTTTTATTTAGCATTTGTGTTATCGATATGATCAAAAATGTGAAAATCAATAAAATATTATTCTTACTATAAAGCTTGTATTAGACGACACTATTTTCTTGTACAAGAAAATAGTATACTATTTTCTATTATGGTGTAATACACAAAATATGACCAAATGTGAATCTTGTACAGTTTTATATAATGAAAATTGGACATGTTCTATTTGGTACACCATGATAGCAAATAGTATACTATTTTCTTGTACAAGAAAATAGTGTCGTCTAATACAAGCTTTAATTTGTAAATCAACAGATATCGAACTGAAATTTTGTACTGTTTATTTTGAACTTCAAATATTTCAGTGTTTTATAGCCGTGGCACATAAAGTAAAATTTCAAGTTTAGAAAATCCTGAAAATTTGGTTTGATCGCTCCGCTTCGCTACGCGACCAAATCAAGATTTTCTATACTCGAAATTTTACTTCATGCTTAACCAAGGAGTTAAAACACTTGTTAGAAGCATCAAATTTAATGCCTTTATAAGAGCGACGAATTCCTGAAAATTTACATCGTAAATATTGGGATATATATACCTACTTAAAAGAAAAAAGAACAATATTTTAGGAAACTTTGAGCATTTTCAGCTTAGCCATCGAATGTTCATGAAATATTTACAGGAATTATGAAAACATCGAATGGGATTTATTTTTACCGAATCCCTCAACTGCAAAAAAAGTAATCGAAAGTGAAATTTGATTAGCAGGCGAAAATCGCAGCAAACTCATATTGAACTCAAAATAGTATTTAAAATTACTATAACCAGATTTTCATTTATTATTTTTTAAGAGTTATTAAAGAAATAAACACGCCATGTGCTTGTATAAACAAAATCAAAATTCCTCAAATAGAAAGGAAAAAAATACACGAGTTCAAAGTTGATTAAAACTGTAAAAAAACAGGAATATTTTCCTTAAAATTACAGGAATTAAGAAAGTAAAACCAAGGGAAAAAAATTTCATTAATAGGCGAAAATCGTAGCAAACTCTTGTTTAGCTTAAAAGAGTATTTAAAATTACTACAACCAGATTTGTATTTATTATTTTTCAAAAGTTATTAAAAAAATTTTACACGCCATGTGCTTGTATAAACGAAAACAAAATTCCTTAACTAGAAAGGGAAAAAAACAGCAGTTTACATTCAATTGAAACTGTAAAAAACAGGATTTTTTTATTAAAATTACAGGAATTCAGAAAGTAAAACCATAAAACCAAATACGGCAGTTCAAAGTTGACTTAATTTGTAACAAACAGGAAAATATTGAAATGTCAAATTTTCATGCATATTACACGAATTAAGAAAATAAAAATGGCAGTTCAAAGTTGACTAAAACTGTAAACAAAAACAGGAAAATCAATAGTCCGTTTATGAAATCAAATAGTTCGTTTTAGAAATATAAGCTAAAAGTTTAAATGAATGTACCATAATTACGAGTGCATTGAAATAAAATGAGTAAATTTTGAGTCGTTACAAACAAATTTAGTTTAATTTGAGATGTGATACAATATTTCCAACTCAAATTATCTGCTCTATTCAATGGTATCGTATGTTCAATAAAATAAAACCTCTAGAGTGCCATGGAATAAATTGTAGGTTGGCAACTCTGAAATTATACATTATAATTATTATGTCTGACGTTTTATATCACAATTCCTAAAGTGTGTTGTTGCCAACTTAAATGTAAATAAAGATAAAATCATGGCGCTCTAGAGATTTTTTTTTTATTGAACATACTATATAAAAATCCAATATGGCTGCCATAAGGTAAAATGAACGTTAATGTCGTATCTTGAAACTCTGTCAATTTTGTTGTGTTTCTTGGATTTTGTTTAGGGTACATTACAAATTTCAGCTAAATATCTTTCTAATTAAAAATAAGATTTCGTCGATTTTTATTGTTTTCGCCATATTTTGAAATCAAATGCTGTTATAATCTGTTTTTTTTTTAATATGACCAATCAAGTTTGACATTTCAAGAATTTAGTGGTGTGGTGCAGGTTGTATATTTTACTTTAGGACAAGATTAATCACATGTTATGTTGTAAATCAACTTTTAATTTGTAGGTTATGTGAAGGGAAATCTGACATTAATATGACAATTCAATTAACTCACAAAGATTACAATTATAGGTATATTACATAAATTAGGCACTTGCGTGGAAGAACAGCATTTCCCAAACGTCAGGACAGTCCTGAAAACGTTCGGCTGTAAATGTACTATTTGGCGCTGGCTCTCGCAAAGATAACACCATTGAAATCCCGAAGGGTCCTTATCCGATGCACCACCTGGCATGTGCGCCCGAGTTCCTTTCTTTTACATAAATGTGCGCCTAACGTAGTCAGGTTCCACTTTCTCATTTTTTTGAGCAGCGGAAATACACGAACGGTGCTCGTTCTGCGTATGAGAGTGCCTAATTTGAAAAATTCCACTATACAAATATATTTACCTATCACCGCCTCAAATTATTTGTATCTTCTACCAATTTAATAAAGTGTTTCTGAGGATCAGGTAGGATAGGAGGATCGGGTTATATTCCTTGCTCAGGTCTTCTTTATTATCTGCCCATTTATATGTTCAAATTTTAAAAATTTTCTAAATACAACAAATTTTTCTTTTAGGTATACATGTTACAATTTTTCAATGACATTCGTAATCTTGTTAAAAATTTTCAATTCAAAAACTTTAACGAGTGTTTTCCACTCTAAGACTAAGCATGAAGTAAAATTTTGAGTTTAGGAAAGCCAAATCAGGCTTTTCTAAACTCGAAATTTTACTTCATGCGCCACACGTATAAAACACTGATTTAAATGGAAGTTCAAAATATACTGCTTAGTTCTGATCACATGTTCATTAATTTTACAAATATTTATATGGAATATGTGAAAGTATACTTTAAAGAAAAAATCCCTGTATGTGTTGTTGAGTTGCAACTTGTAGCGTTCTCTTTATTGAAAATGTCTGCATTGTGACAATTTATTTGACAAATTATGATTTATTTATCACATTGATAATCATTTACCAACATCTCAAAATTTTATGTTTAAATACCCTACATTTAAAGCAGGACTGCAAAAATAAAAGACCTTTATTGGCATAATATACTCAATGACATTAGAAGCGTAACACCAAGAAGGAATGATTTTTTTGAATTCATATTTTAGCAACAGAGTGACTATATTTAAAGCATACATTGATAACAATTTCAACCTTGTGCCTTTTATATTTATTGTGAAAAAAAAAATATTTCACTTTTTCTTTTTTGATAAAACTATTTATATGAGCTGTTTAGTACAGATGTTTTTAGTTTTCGTGTTTCCGTTGAGTGTGTTAAGCTTAAATAAAATGCCTCGAGTCCGAAGACGTCCACAATATCACCATTTGAGCGATTTTGACCGGGGTCGAGTTGTTGCTTATCGAGATGACGGTATATCCTATCGCGAAATTGCCCGCCGTATTGATTCCACTGCAGCACCTGTAATACGTGTGTATCAGGTATGGACAGAAGAAGGTAGAGGAGCAAGAAGAAGACCAATTGGTCAACCAAGGCGTACCACAGAACGTATAGATCGGCGCTTAAGACAAATAGCCCTGCGAGACCGTTTCGCTACTACGCGTCAAATCGGTGATCAATGGATTGGAGAAGAAGGTAGGCCCGTTAGTATGCGAACCTTATATCGCCGCATTCAATCCTTTGGGCTTCTTTCGTACCGTCCAAGATTAGTGCTTCCTTTAACAGCGAGACACTGTCGCCAAAGGTTGGACTGGTGCAGAGAACGGCAGCATTGGGAGGCAGAATGGAACGATGTCGTATTCAGCGATGAATCACGATTTTGTCTAGGCACGCATGATGGCCGTAGAAGGGTACGACGCTACCGTGGAGATCGACCTGATCTTAGGTTTGCTATTGAGAGGCATGTACACAGGACTGCTGGAGTAATGGTTTGGGGGGCTATTGCTTATGGTAGTCGATCACCTCTTGTATCCATTCGAGGCAGTATGACAGCTGCGCGTTATGTTGAAGACGTCATACGACCGACTTTGTTGCCTTATTTAAATGGCCTCCCAGACGTACTTTTTCAACAAGATAACGCACGTCCCCATATTGCTCGTCGAACTATGAACTTTCTTAATGAAGCTGGTGTTAATGTTTTGGCGTGGCCGCCCCGTTCGCCGGATTTAAATCCCATTGAACATGTGTGGGATATCATGGGAAGAAGAATATTCTCCTCCATCCTCCACAGACTCTAGCACAGTTGATCGATGAAATTCAAGTTGCTTGGAACGAGATGCCTCAAGAAGACATCGACCATCTCATTTTGTCGATGCCCAGACGTCTACAGGAGTGTATACAGCAAAGGGGTCACCAAACACATTATTAATTTTTTTTAGATTGTTTTTTAATAAAATTTCTTGAAAATGTAATCATTTTATTCTTGATGTAAGACTACCATAGTGGCAAAAAATCAAGTTAAAATAATAACTCCTTCTGAGTGTTACGCTTCTAATGTCATTGAGTATACTATATTACATCCATATCTACACTAATCACTGCCCCCCCTCTCTTCCTTCTGCTTTCCCTCTCTTCCCCCAACTTCTCTGGCGTCCTTACTCCGGCCACATCCTCTCTCATCCATTCCGTCACTCTTCTATTCCTTCTTATTCTCACCCATTCCTCCTTCACCCCCTCGCACTCCTCTGCCAGATGACTCCACGTATCCCTCCCCCGCTCACACATTACACACCTCCCATACCCTTCCCCCATCCACTCCTTCCTTCCTCTCTCCCCTGACCCACACCTCGCCCTCGCCAGCACCACCCTTTCCTCCCTACTCCATCCCCCCTCTGCCAAATACCTCGGCATTCTCCTAAGCAGGACTGCAACTGTTTGCAATAAATACTCCCTAAGTTTGGTCATATTAAAAAAAAACAGAGTTTAGATAAAATTTGTTAAAGCAGTTCAATTTTGTGTTAAAAATGTAGTCTCATTTAACTGTCATCGTATCTCTAATAAAAAAAAATCCCAATGGTGAGCACGATAAATCAAATGAACGGTATGTCATCAACTAACCATTAACAATTGTTTCCTTCAAAATCATTTATATATTTTAATATTATTAATTGAGATTATTAACTTGTTTTAAGTAAGACTAATTCAAAACTCGTCTTATAAATTAATAACATGTATCAGCCTCGGCTCGCAGCCTATGTTCAGGGTAGGCCAGAAACCCAAGGTAATATGTATCCGTTATTCAAAGGTGACTTTGTTGTGCAATTTCTTGTATTTATAAAGCGCGATCTCAACCTCAAATTTTGTGTGCCTTGGCGCTGTGGCCTACCCTGAAGTTAGGCTGCGAGCCGCCGCTGACATGTATTGGCAGTGTTGACACAATTTTATTCAACCTAATAGAATGTTCTCTCTGGTGATCTTAGAAACCGGTTCTCTATCTCTTGAGATCCCTATTGAGAATATGATAAAAAAACTCAACCTATATTTCTGATTTTATGTTTTTAAATAAATTGATCTAACATTAACCCATTAAAGGCCGAGCAATTATAGAGATAACTCTAAAAGTTGATTTTAGTTAAAATTCTGCACTTTTTTTTATGATATCTATGAATGACTTATTGTATTAAATACTGTGATTTTTTTCTATTAAATACACATAGTGTATATGCTGTAAAATTTCAGGCATTCGTCGATTTCATATAAAAACGTGCAGTATGAAGTTTAAAACGAGTGATTCCACTCCCAGACTAAGCATGAAGTAAAATTTCGAGTTTAGAAAAGCCTGAAAATTTGGTTTGATCGCTCCGCGAAGCGGAGCGGCCAAACCAAATTTTCAGGCTTTTCTAAACTCGAAATTTTACTTCATGCGCCACACACATAAAACGCTGAAATATTGTGAAGTTAGAAATACATTCACATTTGTTTTTTTTTAAATGAGTAAGAATCGAAATATTTAAATAACAAAATATTTACATTTTTATTCATACATTTTCAAGTCAGGTCAAATAATATAATATATCAAATAAATTTATTTAGTAATTTAATAACCAAAAATTAATAATGTTGCGTGTACGCATCAATGGTGTTTAATGGGTTAATGTGCACTCACTAATCATTCATTAACTGATCCACACCAAAAATTACTTTAAATTTTCTTTCCTATTCTAGACATTAATATTTTTTATGTTCATTTTACTACAGTATGATAGGGGATGTTTTTGAAACGCGATCATTAGAATACAAAGTGAAGGGCCACATTACCATATCGACTAAAAATAACACCCGCAAATGCACACATTCACGAAACAAGAAAAGGTGAATAAAACATTAATGTTATTTAATACGCTTTGTGTACGTGAGTGTGTGTGTATGTGGGAACCCAAATAACAGACCTACGCCAGAAAATTAAGTTAGAATCAACTGGTGTCAGTCTGGTATCTGGGAGTGTGTATGTCCACAACAGTTTTCTTTCTATTTTCTTTAACATTTGAATCGGCCATTTTTAAAGCAGATTGCCTTCTTGGCCACATTTTTACAAAAGAATAAAAAGTGTTTATCAAACATACATAAAAATGACCGATTCTTTTAAACGTGAGATTTAAATTTAAGTATTCCATTTATTTGTGTTTAGATTCATGGCATCTGCTCCAGTGATGGGTAACAATCTGTTAGAGCTAAGTAAATTCTTTATGGATCAACTTGGAGTGATTGTTCACAAAGTCAACAAGAAGACACAGCAATTGAGTGCCAAAATCAGTTGCCACCTTGCCATAACTGAATATGGAGCAGGTTAGTTACATTTAAAACTTAACATTTACAGAGAGTTTTATGTAACACCGAACATTTTCAATGTACATTTTCGTATGTTCGATTTGTCAAGCCAAAGCAATTAATACGATTTGACACCTTCAATTTTTAGGTTATGTGTAAATTGGGTTGCCTATATGACCATTACAAATTATAGCCAATCAATCGCAATTAATGCCTACATTTATTTCAGTACAAATTGTCCCAATTACAGCGTATGTACCTTAAATCTTTAGATAATCGTCGTTTTTTTAAAAGAGTTTAATTCGAAACCTAAAACAAGTGTTTTCCACTCCCAGACTAAGCATGAAGTAAAATTTCGAGTTTAGAAAAGCCTGAAAATTTGGTTTGGTCGCGTAGCGCGAAGCGCGGAGCGACCAAACCAAATTTTCAGGCTTTTCTAAACTCGAAATTTTACTTCACGCGCCACCGGTACAAAACACTGACATATTACGACGTTTAAAACGCACCGCTAAACTTCACATTGAATCAGTGTTTTGTACCGGTGGCGCATGAAGTAAAATTTCGAGTTTAGAAAAGCCTGAAAATTTGGTTTGGTCGCTCCGCGCTTCGCGCTACGCAACCAAACCAAATTTTCAGGCTTTGCTAAACTCGAAATTTTACTTCATGCTTAACCTGGGAGTGGAAAACACTCGTTTAATGCTTCAAATTGAATTCTTTTAATAAACCGAGTGTCGGACGTGTACGACGTATGCATGTATAGTTCTCTGTATGAAAATTAACATTGATAATGTTCGGTGTTACATAAAACTCTCTGTATATATAAATATCAAACACAGCTTAGTTTTAAAGTTATAAGATGTTTATTTATTTATTAATAATTTACATAAATATATAATAAATTAAGAGTTTATACAATAACATGTCAAGCTGTTTTGGACATTAATACATACAAACTTTTATGTTCAAAATAACTCCAGGAATCAGCCAGAGCTGTTCCGAGTACATGTAAAATATGCTTGAATATTAAATACAAGTACTCTACTCAAACTATACTCGAGTACCAAGTACAAGTACATAACCATGAGTACTTATATGAGTACAAAGTACTAAGTATATCTAGTGACTAAGGGATATGATAAAAATTAGTTCAATTTCAATTTTCGCTCAGTATATTAAAGAAAATTCATATAAAACAATCGTGCGGTTAGATGACAAACTGTGAAGTTAGGTTAGGTCAGATGACAAATCGCAGGCTAGGTCTTCTAACACAGCTTTACGATTTGTCATCAAATTGTGAAATTTACTTGACCAACTTTACAATTTAGTGTTGTTGGATAAGATGACAAGTTGTGAAGTTAGGTTAGGTTAGGTTCACATTTTAGAGTAGTTGAGTTAGCAATAATACCATAACAAAATAATAATTGTAAATGTATCATATTTTGTAGATTTTCGTGGAATAGGAAATATTTCGTGGATTTTGCAGTTGAAAGGTCTTTGTAGTTATATTCACTGCAAATGATGAAATTACAAATGAAATGGAAAACAACTCCTTTAAAATAATACTAAAACTATTAAACATTGTTCTTTCTAATTTAATGTTATACTAGTGCAATTTAATTGTGATTAAAATTATTTTATTAAAAAAATTAAATATTACTTAAAATATGGTAAATAATATCTATAATAATAATTTTTAAATGTGCCGTTTAAACAGAACTTATGAATTGCTAAAAATAAGGAACATTTACCTTCATCTGTGCAGGTAATTATTCTGGATTTATTTTTAAATTAATTAATTCTGTAATCACATTAACCACTCATAAAATAATAAGTATAACAATGTTATGGTATAAGTATGTATTTATTTACAATTAAAGGCACAAAAAGTTAATAAACTAATATTTCTAACTTTATATACGCTTTTGAAGAAGAAAAATTGACAATATAAATATGTTACCTTAATACTTACTTATATAAATAGTCTTGCAAATAGTCACTAATCAATATCAATAGTTGCATGTTTTTATCTTTTTAGCCAATGTTTAAATTGATGTAATGAGAAAAATTATAACGTGTTTAAAAAATAAAAAAAGCTAATTCATCGTTTTAACTTGACAATTTGGAAACTCAAATTAAATACAGAATGATGATAATAATTTTAAATTGATCCATAACAATGTTTTTTTTTTATTTGGTCTTTGTATGTCAAATTAGTTGTAGATTACGAAACAAATTTCAATTTTAATATTTTTACTAACTAATTGAAAAACATCTGATCAACGGTGAGAAAGAATAGTCAATTTTTGAAAACTATTACAGAAATATTTCGAAATAGAAAAAAAAAAGACCTTTATTGGCATAATACTATATTACATCCATATCTACACTAATCACTGCCCCCTCTCTTCCTTCTGCTTTCCCTCTCTTCCCCCAACTTCTCCAGCGTTCTTACTCCGGCCCCATCCTCTCTCATCAATTCCATCACTCTTCTATTCCCTCTTATTCCCACCCATTCCTCCTTCACCCCCTCGCACTCCTCTGCCAGATGACTCCACATATCCCTCCCCCGCTCACACATTACACACCTCCCATACTCTTCCCCCATCCATACCTTCCTACCTCTCTCCCCTGACCCACACCTCGCCCTCTCCAGCCCCACCCTTTCCATCCTACTCCATCCCCCCTCCACTAAATACCTCGGCATTCTCCTATGCACCTGCCACCTTCCGTACCTATCGTTGTATTCACTCCTCTCTATACACCCCTGTCTTTCCTGTGCTTCCACCTCCTTCTCCTTCTCTTTCACCCACGCATTCATCTTTACCCCATTCCCCAGCCACCTTCGCCTCCGACAAACCCACCCTCTCATTATCCTTCTCTCCCTCCTCCATTTACGCACGCCACCCACACCGCCTTCACCAGTCTCTCTTCCTCCAGGTCCTATAACTTCATCTCATAGCTAGCCATTCTCACCATTTCCTCACACTCTAGTTTCTCTCTATTCGTTTCCTGTAGTACTATGTATCCGGGTGTCGACCTTTCCAACCCCAACATACGCTTCAAGAACCACAACTGCTCCCTCTCATACTCATACCCTCTCGTCCCCCATACTTCCACCCCATACATTAACACTGACCTCACACACGCATCCCATACTTTACATGCCACTCTTACATTGTTCCCCATCCACTTTCCCCACTTTTACCACGCTATCCCCCACGCCTTTCTAGCCTTCCCCTGCACCCACCTCACATGCTCCTCATACCCTCCCGTCCCTTTGAACAAACACCCTAAATACTTGAATTTTTTAACCCTCTCAATCACCTCCCCCTTCCACTCTAATTCCTTCACCCTCCCTTTATTTCTGAATCTCATCCATTTCGTTTTTCTAACATTCATGCTCAACCCCCTCTTATCCATAAACCTCTCCACCAGTTTTCAGCATATCCTTCATCCCTTCCCACTCTCTTGCCACCAGCACCATATCATCCGCATATGCCAACATCCACACCTTTTACTACCATCATGGCTATCTTGTATCCCGTGCTCATCACCGTTATCCCCCTATAGCAATCCACATCCTTCTGATCCCGTCCTTTATGTATCGGGCACATCCTCCCCACCCTCCATGGTGCCGGTATGCTCACTCTTCCCCTCCACATCTGGTTTAGTAGCTCCCTGAATTTCTTCTTCCCCCATTCCCCAATCTCCTTCCACATCTCTGCCTTCAGCCCATCCCTTCCTGCAGCCTTCCCTCCCTTCCCTCCCTTCACCTCCTTAAACGCTCTTTCGACCTCCTCCTCCGTGAACTCTTCCTCTCCATTCCCTCGCCTGTCTTCTCTAATCCCTACTGGCACTCCACTACCCTCTCTGCACTTCCTTGTCCATTCCTTCAACGATATCCCTAATTGCCTCTTCCTTTCCCTTCTCCTCAGCACCTTCCACATTTCCGCCTCGTTCCTGCATTCCCTCAATTCCTCGCTCACTCTTTCCACCGCCTGCAGCTTCTTTCACTCACATATACCCTCATATCTTTTCCTTGCCGCCACCACTTTCCCCTCTTCTCCTCCATATCTTACGCATTCTCCCACCGTTCATTCTATTTCCAAATAGAATCAACCCTTGTACAATTTTAAAAAGCAAATAGAAACGTTGTGATGGTTTATTTTCTAAAGTGAGCATTTCCATTTTCAGAAAACTCCAGGTGCGAAGGTAAACAAGAAGAAAGCAGCCAGATGAATTTGAACTTTACACTTAACTTAGATGACAGGTGAATTTACTTGCTTAATTATTGTATTATTAGTTATTTGCTTTTGATATTTTTATTCAAAGAACACATATTTGTGTATGAACCATTATTAGTAATTGGTTATACAGTGTGATGTAACAATTCTTATTGATTTCTTTTTAACTAAACACCATTTTTTGTTCCCTGTTATGTGGTATTTAATGAAAAATAATCTATAAACTTGTCCTAACTTATAGATTGTTTTTCCAAATTAATATTTTGAAATTATTCAGAAGACACATGTGTGTGTATAAACTATATACAGAGAGTTTTATGTAACACCGAACATTTTTTAAGTATATTGAAGCTTTAAACGAGTGTTTTCCACTCCCAGGCTAAGGATGAAGTAAAATTTCGAGTTTAGAAAAGCCTGAAAATTTGGTTTGGTCGCGTAGCGCGAAGCGCGGAGCGGCAAAAACCAAATTTTCAGGCTTTTCTAAACTCGAAATTTTACTTCATGCGCTACCGGTACAAAACACTGATGCAATGTAAAGTTTAGCGGTATCTTTTAAACTTCGTAGTATGTCAGAGTTTTATACCGGTGGCGCATGAAGTAAAATTTCGAGTTTAGAAAAGCCAAAAAATTTGGTTTGGCCGCTCTGCGTTCGCGCTACGCGACCAAACCAAATTTTCAGGCTTTTCTAAACTCGAAATTTTACTTCATGCTTAGCCTGGGAGTGGAAAACAATCATTCATGCTTAGTCTGGGAGTGGAACCCACTCAATTCAAGTTTCAAATTGAACTCTGTTAAAAAACAACGAGTATCTTGAAAGAAAAACTCCCTGTATGTACAAGTTGAGGCATTAATTGCGATTGATTGGCTACAATTCTTAATGGTCATATAGGCAACTCAATTAAAACTTACGTTTTATTGATTTTAATGCACACAAGAAATTAATATACTCATTAATTCCTATTTAGTGATCTTCCACTGGGCAAGAGTCCAAACAGGAAATTTGTTACCAATAAAATCCTCTCTAGAAAACCCAGCATGCATTTGGATCATCCCGATTCTGCTGTTGGTGATGACACCTTCGAACACATCCTTCAAGTAACGGCTCATCACGAAGCTGTCATGATGTATTATTATTTAGACGAAAATAATAAGGTACCTTAGAAAAATATTCAAACAACTCAATAGATTTTTTTCATATTATTTTACCAATATTTCAGGTGAAAGTCACAGAAATTTTCGACGTTTCCGAAAGCGATCTGCCCTTCGTGCAAAGCGAATGTGAGAAGGAAGTGAATAAGCAATTAGAGTTCGATGACGATTGGGATGATAATGAATGGACACCACAAGGACAATGCAAGTATTTTATACTGTTATATCATGTATACAGGCTGATTACCATTCTGCATTTTTGAAAAATGTTATTCTAATTAATAACCTATTTACCTTTAGTTGTTTTTATCTGCAGTTAGATGAAAATTTAAATTCAAAAAAGAACCACAAACTTGTTGTTTCTGATTTTGTTTAAATTTCAAGTAGGACTTTCTTAAGAAAAAATATGAGTCGGAGATATTATGTATAACATCTAACTCTATTAGTTATAGGTACTAATTGTTATTTATTTATTGTATCATATAGATTTAAGTATTGGTGACCGACTTCAACATCCAACAGAACTCTCTGACTATTCAATCGACGATATCTTAGAGAGAGACACCTCCAACCTTTTCTCCGATCCAGAAAGCGAATGGACCAGCGGATACACCGTTGAAGAACCAGACGATGATGTTAATTCAACAGCAGACACCAGGCCGGAATCGGACCAGCCCTTTCTAGAAAAAATCAAAAAACCCTACACGATTCCATCTATTAACATCCAATCGGATTTCTAAATAAAAACTGTTTAATTTTTAAAACAGTTACCTACAAAAAAAGCAGCAGATTTGATGTCATTATGACGTAAACTATCCTGTCGTCTGCCAGGACAAATTCAAGTTTTATGAATCGAATTAACATCTAACTGATTATTGAAGAGACCTGTCTACTGTCTAACTAGTTCATCTACAAAAAAAAAACAGTTTAATGTTTTTTAATTGTTAAAAAAATTCGCTTCCAAATCGGTATTAATTTATTACTTTAAGCCTAGTCATAGGGCATACGCATATTATGTTCAATAATGGACTGATTTAATTTAAATTAAAAAAAATATATAAGTTTTAAAATGTAAAGAAAAATAAATTTTAGCACAATTTATAAATATCGATATTAATATATTTTTTATATTATACATAAGAGTTATTAGTTAAGTGAAAGTGTTGTGATATTTACATTATTATTATACTTATTTATAAGCAAACACATTCTTATTTAATTTTTTAATAGTTTTATTTATGCGTATTTTATTTAATTATTAAGGTTGTGTTATTGTTATTAAATTATTATTATTAATAAATATATTTTGGAAAAACATTGTATCTCTTTTTTATAATTCTTGGTTTTGGAATAATTGCATTATTGCATAGTTAATTGTCATTCGAAAGCTAATTTGAGCACTGTAATTTATTATTTATAAAAAAATCACTTGGTTGCACTTTTCGTTTCGTGGGGTTTTTGAATAAAAATTAAACACGAATTATGTTTTGATGTCTTTTGTTTTACTTCTCGATAGTCAATCACAAAATATACATATTTACAAAGTATTTATCATATTACCTATACAGACCAGGGGTTCGAGTGAGTTCTCTTATTCAGGGGCGGCCCTACCTATGGTGCAAGGGGTGCACAGCACCCGGGCGCTAAATCCTGGGGGGTGCCGATGATCTCGGCCTTAGCTGTTTGTTTGACTTTTGAGTGGTCAATGATTGACCGGGTCAATTCCATCACTGTTTAGGTATACTCGTACCACTGTAAGATTATTCCCTTACATTTTTTTTTGAGAATTACCGCGCTCGCTTCGTGTGTGTGCTTCTGTGCTTGCTAAATACAAACTCTACCTACTAACTCTAGTGCATCAAGTGCTTCTTTTGAAAAAAAGACAGCACTAAAAATGGCGATCGCCTGCATGCGGCGGGGCGCCTTTAATTTGGCGGCGCGACAATTGTAAATCATAAAGCGAAGAAATTTGGCAAAGAAATTGATAATTGTTATTACGATTGCGAGGTCAGATAGGTCAGACGTAGGAAAAAAACTACTATCAATCAAATAGTTATTTTTTTATCAAGGCACGAATATTGATCTTTTCATTACGACTCTGGGCCGACGCAAATAAACCAAAGGAGTAATAAAAAGAAACTTTAGTGCTGAGGTAAATACTATTTTTTTTTGCAATCAGAAATGTCCCACAACAGTTGCAAATTCAAGGCAATTGTTCAATGAATTTTACAGTTTTATTCAATTTAATTAATCTTTTTAACTAACAATCCGTTTGTATTAAAAATCAGAACAATAAAATTGGCAATTCCACACCTCATTATACCGAAAACCATGCCAAGTATTTAATGCCTAGTCTTATAAAGTGTCATTTTAGTGCAGATTTCTAGTGCCTATAATTCGATGGTATATCTGATTGCATAAAAAATATGTTAATCGGAAAGTTGTTGATTTGATTTAGTATGGACTTCGTGGTGATAATTTATGAATAAATCAACCAGATTTGTACATACGCATTTGTGAAAAGTAACTAAAACCTTTTTTAGCGGTAGTGGACCTATTCTTCTCTAGAGTACCTCTGTGGCCGAACGGTAATAATGCGCTTGACTACAAATCGAGAGGTCTTGGGTTCGATTTCCGGGGGCAATTTTGTATGTCCGGTCTGCGTGCTTCGGGAGCCTTCCGCGTGTAGGAGGCCAGAGGGCGATTGTCCCCTACGGTCCTATCTACCCGAGCGCGCCCCTTCGGCCGATGTAAATTGCACTGCCCCGTTACATATTTTGAACTTTTTTTTTTCTAATAATTTAATTTCAATATGTCCAAATTGTCCAGTTACAGTGGCACAAAGTGAAAGGCCTTTTTCAACATTAAAATTGATAAAAAATTATCTTAGATCTACATTATCGCAAAGTAGACTAACTAATTTAGCGCTAATTAGTACTGAACACGAAATGCACATTGAAAGCAATGACATTATTTAGGATGCTAATGCAAAAGCACGAAAAGTGGATTTTTTGTGAATGTATATTTTTGTTATTTTTAGTATCTGTTTTTCTATGTAAATAAATTATAACATGACAAAATGTGTTATTTGTAAGCCCATACATAGTACAGATACATTCGTCATATAAATTAAAGAACAATATAAATTTGCTTACAACTAACATAATATATTAAATAAAAGCTAAATATAAAGAGGTTAGTGTATATATAAAATATAGTTTAGTACGACAACGTAAATTCTTGATTGAAATACATAAAAGGCGTCAAAGTTTTAAATCTTGAAAAATAAGAGGTTTTTTTCAAAATTTTAAAAATTGTTATAAATCTTGGAAATTAAAAAAGTTTGAAAATTAGCGAAATTTTTGTCAAATTTCAATATTTCTTGACATTTCATCACTTTTTAACATTGTGTTAGCTTTTATCAAATTTAAACATTTCATCGGTTTTCGACAGTTTTCGATTTTTTCAAAATTCTCTCAAATTTAAACATAGTTACCATGACATTTTATCACTTTTCCATGGTTTTCGCACCAGGGACAGAGCATAAAATTCTAGATAAAGACATTGTCTAATCTCCATAGACATAAATTAATTATTAATTATTAAATACGATTGCATCACTCATTTCAATAATGCAATCGTAACGTACACACAATTCCAGACGGTCACCTGATGCCCCACTTACGACAGACACGGCGACCGCCAGCCCAGCCAAAGGACAACGCAACTCCTGCAAGTCAGCGATTGATGCGATTAATACGGATAACATAAACAGCATTACTCACTTCAATAGTGCAATCGCAAACAAACACAATTCCAGACGGTCACCTGGTGCCCCACTTACGACAGACACGGCGACCGCCAGCCCAGCCGACGGATTACGCAACTCCTACAAGTCAGCATTTTACTCGGTGAACTTGTGACCATCAGCGTCCCAATCACCTCGAGTCAGCACCAACATCTAATATAAATACCACCACGGAAGACGACAAGACCAGAGTTCTTCTGACTCTCAACTCGTTACAATATCATTGTCATGTACTTATCAATTATGCAATATATCCTATTTAAATCCACTACTCTACCCTGAACTATTACATGGTCCTTCGAACCGGATTATGGTCCTTCGAACAAAAAAAGCTAACTTGGGTCAGCCCGTACCAAACCTAAGCGCCAGTTAGTTCCCTTCAATCCGAAAGCTTGGGTCAGCACGCACCACGCCAAAGCGCCAGCTTTCTTCCAAAAATCAAACAAACAAAAAAAAAATCCAAATTGACTTGGGTCAGCACGCACCAAGCCTAAGCGCCGGTCAATTTTCCTTCCAAATCCGAAAACTTGGGTCAGCACGCACCACGCCTAAGCGCCAGTTTTCATTCCAAACATCAAATTGCACCCCATTGACGGTCAAAACAATGGAGCGTGCCAACACAATCACACAAGAGCAAGAAGAGTTGGGCCAGAAAATCAAACACATAGGCATCAACACTAAGAAAGACGCAATTTCAAGATAATCAAAAGAATATTTCATTAAACGCCTGGAGGCAGTGGAAAATTTCTGGGGTGTAGTTCAAGACAACGACGTTCTCCTAAATGATTGCAACGTTTCCGAAGAACATACCTATTTCACGACCAGTTATTTTCAACAAATCAAGATGTTATACGAAAGAACAAAGAAAAAACCAATCACAATACTATTATTTATTCTTCTACAGCTTTTTCAAGTTGTAAACAGCCACTACACGATTAAATATCCCCACGGCGGATTATATGTTGAACATTTTGGCAGCGCACAAACTGAGAGAGGAACCTTTCGGATCCATGCTGAATATAATCGGACCCTGTTGGAGGATGAAGTACGTCGAGCTGGTAACGTCACAGTGCAATTTCTACAACTATGCAAAGAAACGCACAAAGTGACAACAGAAGTGGAATGCACGAATCTGGTACATCATTTGAGGGAAATACTAACAAATATTAAAGTTACCTTCTCAGGCATAACCAATCAAGAGAGATCAGGTTCACGCACAAAACGAGGTTTGCTAGGAAAATTAATGACCGCAGTATTCGGAGTCAATGACGAGGTCTACACAGACATTGACCGCCTCGATGCCAATCAGAAGCAGCTCATCCATACAGCACAACATCAAACCAAATTGATGATATCAGCCATGGCAACATTCAACAATACAGAAGAAGACATGGCAAAGAAGTTACAACAATTTCAATTAAAAATTAACCAAGGTTTCCAACTAATTCAAGAAATGTCAAAATGGTATGCCGCAATCAACTCAAACAAATTAAATATCCATCTCCTTGGTGCTTATCAAATAGCACACAATTACCTCAGCGAAACCTACCATCATCTTTCCAAAATTTTAAACATCCAATACAGCGAAAACAATTTCCATGCTCTAATCCCTCCCCTTCAGATACAATCCATCATAAAACGCGCAAATGCTAAGCTCCCATCCAATCTACAAATTCTATCCTCGCCTATCGTCAACGTTCAAAGCAAACAAGAGAACAACACAATACACATTCATGGGCACTTTCTTATTGTGGATACATCGCAATTCACTCTAATGAAAGCAACAGCAACACCATGTCAAATCAACAGTACATATTACGAGGCACTAGTCATATCGCAAGATATCATCGCAGTTGACTACAATCAACAACTGTACTTCCATCTACAAGAAGCAGAATTTTCCGCCTGCAGAACTCTGACACGACATGAGTACCTCTGCGCACCTACCCAAATCATGGACATCGAGACGCATCCCGAATGCGTTATTAGTCAAATATTTGATCGGGAAGATAAGTTACAATGCAGAACAAAAAAGTTTCCATTACACGCAATTACATGGAAGCAACTACACATGTCAAACACATGGCTTTTCATCACACCGTCGCCCATAAAGATAGCCATATCCTGTAATGGTACACGGGAGGATATTAAATTAAACACCACGGGTGTAATCCAAATAACACAGGATTGCTCCATTCGCACACAACATGTGATTCTCACACCAAACCGAATAGACTCCACACCAATCTTGGCCACATATTCCAAAAAGGCGGACGTTCCATTTATGGGTGGACAAACATTACCACCTATGAAGCCGGTCGATTTTAAATCCATTTTAAGATCAAACAGTCATATGGCAACCGACATAATCGGCGAAGAAGTGGCACTCGGGGAACAGCTGTCGTCCATTAACTGGAAGCACATTAGATATCACGCTTCATGGACCAGTGCCGTCACAACCTTGTGCACAGTTTGCATGTTGGGGGTGGGAATTGCAATTATCCACACAATCTGGAGGAAATATCGGAAAAGATCACCAGCGGAACGTCAAAACGAACCTCCAAAGACGCCCATTCCAGCATCCAGAAGGTCTCCAGAATACAGCACAGTCCAGACACCAAGGAATGACAGAAGATATCCAGTTCCAAGGAAAATCGAGTCCATCCAACTTCAACCACTGGTGCCCCATACTCCCGGCGGGCAGAATGTCTAATCTCCATAGACATAAATTAATTATTAATTATTAAATACGATTGCATCACTCATTTCAATAATGCAATCGTAACGTACACACAATTCCAGACGGTCACCTGATGCCCCACTTACGACAGACACGGCGACCGCCAGCCCAGCCAAAGGACAACGCAACTCCTGCAAGTCAGCGATTGATGCGATTAATACGGATAACATAAACAGCATTACTCACTTCAATAGTGCAATCGCAAACAAACACAATTCCAGACGGTCACCTGGTGCCCCACTTACGACAGACACGGCGACCGCCAGCCCAGCCGACGGATTACGCAACTCCTACAAGTCAGCATTTTACTCGGTGAACTTGTGACCATCAGCGTCCCAATCACCTCGAGTCAGCACCAACATCTAATATAAATACCACCACGGAAGACGACAAGACCAGAGTTCTTCTGACTCTCAACTCGTTACAATATCATTGTCATGTACTTATCAATTATGCAATATATCCTATTTAAATCCACTACTCTACCCTGAACTATTACAGACATTAAACTCTATTATTATTATTATACAGGAAGTTTTTCTTTAAAGTATACGTATTTCAAATTCCGCCTATTTATTGTAAATCTTTAGATATTCGTTGCTTTTTTAAAAGAGTTCAAGTTGAAGCTTCAAATGAGTGTCTTCCACTCCCAGGCTAAGCATGAAGTAAAATTTCGAGTTTAGAAAAGCCCCGTGAAACTTTGTCGGGGGTCGCGCAGCGACCCCCGACAAATTTTTGGGGCTTTTCTAAACTCGAAATTTTACTTTATGCGCCACGCGTATAACACTGATTTCAAGTGAAATTCAAATGTACGTAAATTTCACAATATTTTAGTGTTTTATGCCTGGCGCATGAAGTAAAATTTTGGGTTTAGAAAAGCCCAGAAAGCCCAGTCTCGGGTCGCTGCGCGACCCCCGACAAATTTTTCACGGGGCTCTTCTTAACTCGAAATTTTACTTCATGCTTAGTCTGGAAGTGAAAAACTTATATTTTAAATAAAAACTCCCTGTATATATTATACATATATTTATAATAATTGTAATTCATAATTGTATAATAAAAAAATAAATAAGTATTGGAAATGAGACAAGCAAAAACAGTTGAAAGTTTGTCGATTGAAATTAAATTCGTGAATATTTATTTATCCAGTTCACTTGTCTATTGAAATGTATTACTCATTCATTCGCCCGGCGCTATCTAAACAAACACACAACGCGCTCTGCACTCATAATTTTTATTATTTGTTGTGATAAAATTCGGCAGGCACTATGAACCAACACATAGTCAAAACTACTTTCAGCAGTTTTGCTATCTCTGCGCCACCTCGTACTCCAGAAACACACTACCAGCAAAAATTGTCCCCCTTAATGCAATTAAACCTCTGCATTTCATGGCCAACGCATTTACAAAAGAAGATATTTACACTAATTCCGATGGCAATTATGGCCTAGTAATAATAATAAATGTTTCTAAAAATTGTCTTTCACGGTTGCTCAGGATTAGAGAACAGCCAACCACATGGGGCGACCGGTTGCTGGTTAGGACCCCTTTTCTAACCTGTTCTTTTTTTTCTGCAATTTCGATTTAAAATCCGCTAATCTGAGGGATTTTTCACTGACTTGGCAACATGGCATCCACATCTAGCGGCATCTAAGGAGACTATCCCCAACTAATTTTATAATAAAAACAAGCCGGTATAAGTGAACCCTGCATTGTCAATGACATTGACAGTTGTACAGGTTAGAAAAGCATAAATAAATTGTATAGGATTTATAAAGTCTCTTTAAAATGCCGGCAGTGTTAATGGTGGCAGAAAAACCGTCTTTGGCGGCTTCTCTGGCGACGATTTTAAGCAACAATAAGAATACTAGTAGAAAAGGTAAGCTGTTTTATTTATAATTTATTTTATGAAACATTTCTAATATTCGGGCTGATTCTGTCACCAAAATGTTCATTTTAATATATATGTTACTCTTTCAGTTCACCTTTTAAGTGGATTTGGTATTTGTAATGTATACAAAACCCACTTGTATTGTACTTTATTTTAACATTACACCTAATGTGACTAGTGTTTGCATCCTAAACTGAGTATTGAAATTAACTGGTCATTATACATTATATTACAGAGCATTTAACTGCTCATTTATTAAAATTTTATGTGCATTGAAGGGAATATTTTGCACATTTAATTGAAAAATATTCGCATTAATATAGTACATATTTATTATTAAATAAATATATCCATTTTAAACAAATCAACATTATACAGTGCAATATTTTATTTTGTTTTGTAATTTGTATGATTTTTTGGGCATAAAAAAATAACAATTTGCACATTAAATATATATTTTTATTTTTTATATATAGAGCTGAGTGATGATCTTTACATATACTGCCTTTCAAAAAAATCGTGACACCAAGTATTTATTGGACGATTTTGATGAAACTGCCAAAATTTGACGACTTCAATGAACTGTATCGATGATCATAAATCAAATGTTTTGGTTATTATTTAATGGTATTTTTTCTTGATTTCGCTATTATGAAGAGCTGCTAATTTTTTAATATAGCTGCTTCTAATATAGAGGGAATCTCTGACTAGTTTGAGGATTCACTTGGTAACATGTAAAAAGATGCCGCTTGTTGTCGTCTTGCACAATCTCATCATCCTTAAGTGGTTTTGATAGGGGTCGCATTACTGTTGTTTAGCTAAAGAAAATCGATGTAGACTTGGATCAGTACGTCCAAGCGAGAAGATCGAGCTCTTCGTCTCGCATCTTTAATGGGCAAATTTACAACATTGCAGGAATTGGGAAATGACTGGTTGGCTCAAAGTTTCCATTTCTACTGTTTACAGAAGAATCCTCACTTTTGGTATTACATCCTACCATCCATTATTCTGTCTACTTCTTACTCCGCAGCATCACATAGCAAGACATAATGGGTGCAGTGAAAGAGAGCACTTAACCGGTGAATGGAATAACATTATCTTCAGAGATGAAGTTTAGTTCTGCTTATGGGCTCATGATGGTCACAGAAAAGTGAGACCGTGAGACGCGGTGAATGCGGAATTTTACAACTTCCTATTTAAAAACATACGGCCCTTACACAGGGAGTTATAGTTTGGGGAGTGTTAGCATATGGTAGTGGTCTCGTCTAGTTTTTTTTTAGAAGGAAGTCTTAACTTGATTCAGTATATTGACAACTTTTTACAGCTACTGTTAGTGCCCTATGTAAAAAACTTATTCATTTTAGGATGCATATATTTTTTAAATTTTATATATATATATATATACAGGGTGAGTCGGGAGGAGTGTATTATACACGTGAAAATAATGTAAAAAAACTAATTTGTTCTTATCCGATTTTCATTTGTTTTCAAGTTATGGCGTAATTAAAAATGTTCATCTAGCTTTCCACTTCTATCTGAATTTTAACATTATCAAAGTATGCCATGTTCGAGGCTTATAAATATTTGATAATTCTGACGTTTTGATGAACTGTCAGTGTACGGTGAACAGTAACTGAACGTTTAAGTTCGAATTAATGTGATTGTTAGTGTTGCAAAATGCCACATACTTATTCAAATTTAGAATATGCAAATATGGTGTTTGTATATGGTTTCTGTAATGGAAATGCTACAGCTGCTGTTGAAGAATATCGTGAACGTTTTCCACACCAAAGACATCCTGATAAAAACATATTTATTAGAGTTTTCAACAAATTGTGCGAGACTGGTAAGCTTCCCAGTGCTAACATAACATATGAGCGCGCTGCTCGACAAGGTTTTGTAGAAGTAGAAAATATTCTGCATCTAGTAGAAGAAGATGCAACTACTAGCTCACGGAGAATTGCCACTCGATTGGCAATTCCACAAAAAAGAGTGATGAACACGCTACACGAGCAAGGCTTATATCCTTATCACGTTCAGAGAGTACAGCACCTACAACCAGGGGATTACGCTAACCGTACGTAATTTTGTCGGTGGATAAATAATAATCATCGAATGTATCGAGTATACTCTTTACGGATGAAGCTACATTTACCCGTGATGGCATTAACAACACTCGTAACTCTCATGTATGGTCTGATGAAAATCCCCACGCAACAGTCGAAAGCAATTTTCAACATCAGTTTTCTGTAAACGTGTGGTGTGGTATGGTTGACAGTTATTTAATCGGCCCTTTCATTTTGGAGAATCGTCTCACAGGAGGCAACTACCTCAATTTTTTACAAAATGAATTACAAGGCCTGCTAGAAGATGTTCCTATAAATATTAGAATGCAGATGTACTATCAGCACGATGGAGCTCCTGCACATGTCGCTCGTCAAGTCAAGCAACATTTGGACGAACGTTTTCCAGGGCGTTGGATTGGTCGTGGAGGTCCTATTAATTGGCCTGCAAGATCTCCAGACCTCACACCACTAGATTTTTGTTTATGGGGCTAGATGAAAAATGAAGTCTACAAAATAAAAGTGGACACACGGGAATCACTAATTAGACGAATTGAGAATACTGCAGCCCATATAAAAGAAGAAAGAAATGAATCAATTGGGAGAGCAACAAACGCTCTTCGTAGACGAAGCAGAAAATGTTTAGAAGTCAATGGCGGTATTTTTGAACATTTGTTGAAAGAACGCTATGATTAAGAAAATTTTTTTGTATAATAACTTGTTTATTTGTTAATATGCTATAACTTGAAAACAAATAAAAATCGGATAAGAACAAATGAGTTTTTTTACATTATTTTCACGTGTATAATACACTCCTAGAGTTTGGTGCGCTCCTCCCGACTCACCCTGTATATATATATATATATATATATATATATATATACTCAATGACATTAGAAGCGTAACACCCAGAAGGAGTTATTATTTTAACTTGATTTTTTGCCAGTATGGTAGTCTTACATCAAGAATAAAATGATTACATTTTCAAGAAATTTTATTAAAAAACAATCTAAAAAAAATTAATAATGTGTTTGGCGACCCCTTTGCTGTATACACTCCTGTAGACGTCTGGGCATCGACAAAATGAGATGGTCGATGTCACAGTTGCTGCAGTGGAATCAATACGGCGGGCAATTTCGCGATAGGACATACCGACATCTCGATAAGCAACAACTCGACCCCGGTCAAAATCGCTCAAATGGTGATATTGTGGACGTCTTCGGACTCGAGGCATTTTTTTTAAGCTTAACACACTCAACGGAAACACGAAAACTAAAATCATCTGTACTAAACAGCTCATATAAATAGTTTTATCAAAAAAGAAAAAGTGAAATATTTTTTTTTTCACAATAAATATAAAAGGCACAAGGTTGAAATTGTTATCAATGTATGCTTTAAATATAGTCACTCTGTTGCTAAAATATGAATTCAAAAAAATCATTCCTTCTTGGTGTTACGCTTCTAATGTCATTGAGTATATATATACCGAGTGTATGAGATAAGGGGCGAACATAGGAATTTAACATGTAAAATTAAATATGTGTAATTATTAGCTCCCCTATTCATTTCAAAGAAAAATCGTAAAGGAATATTTTTTAGAGTATTAAAAACTGTACTAAATGTATCGATTTAATTTACGTTTGTACCAGAATCCATATTATTGAAATGCTACCAAAGAAATTTAAATGATGAAAAATAATTAATGCATGCTTGTCGTTTGGGGAAAATCATAATAATAACACTTAATTAGTGGAAGAAAGATCATTTATTCATTACCAAGATAATTTATAGTGGTGTCAGATTACAAACAGTTCGTGATTTATTTTTGTTCAAATTTTTATTTTACTGTATCTACGTCCAATGGGAAGAAATGTTAGAGCAAGTACTCAAAAAGTTCTCCATTCTGGTGTAAACAATAACCCAATCTGTTATAAAATGCCTTACATTAGCCAAGTGCCTATCTGTAATTAATCTGCAATCAAGATTCAATATTTGGATGGCGTTTTTTATAAATTTTGTTTTTCAGGTGACCCCATAAAAAGAAATCGCATGGTGTTAAATCAGTAGATTTTGGTGGCCAGTTGATAGTGCCACGGCGACTAATCCAACAATTGGGAAAATTAGCATTTAAATATTCCCTTACATTTAAACCATAATGGGCCGGACATCCATCATGCTGATACCATATCTCCTCATTTTCACGTGCAACTTCTTCTAACGCAGGGTCAACCTGGTCGATTAAAAGGTCTAAATAAGAATTCGAATTGAAATTTCCATGAATTTTAAATGGCCCAATAATATTATTCTTAAAAGTACCAGCCCAAATATTTATTTTTTGCAGGAACTGGGTTCTAATTTGTAAGCGTATCCGTAGATTTTCCTGGGTCCAGAATCGCGTGTCTGTGTGTTAGGCTCGTTATTAAGAGTTAACGTGCATCTATCAGTAAAACAGATAGACTGCAAAAAGTTTCGGTCTGTGTTTGATCAATCCTGCATTACTTCACAGAATACACGCCTGTTTTTTTCATCCACTAGTAGTATCTCCTGATGACATTGATGTTTGTAGGGATGATATCCATGCTTCTTCAGAATCTTATGTACAGAGAATTTAGACATGTTGCACTCACGAGCAATACATCGTATGCTAGTTGTTGGTTCAGCATTTATCAAACCCAAAACTCTTTCTTCCAATTCATTGTTGCATCTTCTGTTCCGTTTGCCTGTAAGGTTAATGTTTTTGAATTAATATTTGTTGAAATTGGACTATTAAAATACCTTTTGAATCATCTGCCGCTACACTTGCTGTATTTTCAAACTTGTTCACAAACTTGGTAATTGTTGATGCAGACGGAATTGGTCGATTGTTAAATTTAACCGAAATTAAGCCACAAACTCTGCGTAAACTGACGCCACTGTAAAATGTTTTTTTTAATGAATACCCTCTCTTCATTGGAATAACTCAGATTATTATTCATAACAATTATAATGCGTAAATTGATATCTGAGTAGCAAAATTATTTTCACATGACATTTGTCAAACTCATGGCAAGGGTTTTTATTAAATGGTACATTGTTCAACTTATTTTTATTATTTTTGAGGTGAATTCTGGTACAAACGTAAATTAAATTGATACATTTAATACAGTTTTTAATACTCTAAAAAATATTCGTCTACGATTTTTCTCTAAAATTAATAGGGGAGCTAATAATTACGCATATTTAATTTTACATGTTAAATCCCTATGTTCGCTCCTTATCCCAGACACTCGGTATATCGAAAAAACTGATCAAATTTGAGTTTTTTAATTGTGTGGAACATAGATTTGCATTCAATATTTTGTTTTTAAAGTATAGCATCCAAAATTCTCTTGCTTTTTAAAATCAATAGTAGTTTATAGTGAACTATCAGTTAAGTTATTCTGTACACTAATTAACGAATGAGTCAACCTATAAAGTCATTATTTTTGTACTAATCCCATAGTTTCGTCAAAAATCATTGATATCCACACTGTTTATTGATTTACTAACATAAATATATATCAGATTAATTTAAGTATTTTTTTGTAGTTTTTTATATTTTTAGGTTTGAATGGAGCATGTTCGGTACATGAATGGACGGGAACCTTCCAGGGCGGACCGGCCAAATTCAAAATGACGTCCGTTTGTGGACACGTTATGAGCCTGGACTTCATCGGGAAATACAACAACTGGGACAGGGTAGACCCAGTGGAATTGTTTTCATGTCCGACTGAAAAGAAGGAGGCAATGGCCAAATTAAAAATGCCCTTCTTTTTATCGCAAGAAGCTAAAGGGTGTGACATTTTGGTGTTGTGGCTCGATTGTGATAAAGAGGGTGAAAATATTTGCTACGAAGTTATGGGCGCTGTTGCCACATCAATGAAAGGGAACGTTTATAGCGATAGTGTTACATACAGGGCGCATTTTTCGGCAATTACTGAGAAGGATATCAAGCATGCTTTCAATAATCTAGGTAAATATATTACAAACATTTCATTATTTAGTGCATTGCTGTGATTTATAAAGCCCTTAAAAGTGAAATTACATTACATTTTAATAATAATAGTGTACAATCCGAAAATTCATCTGTATTCAGAATAGGTGGACTAATAGTTAAAATTATGTTCATATTTCTGTAAATTACAATATATAGTTGTAATTTGCTTCTAAATCAATATAATTTACACAAATAAGAGCTAAAAAATAAAAAAACAAACAATTATACACTGATCTGTTAAGTTATCAACGTATGATTGTTTTCATACCAAATGTATTGTATGTTCAATAAAATAAAAGCTCTAGAGTGCCATGGAATAAATTGTAGGTTGGCAACTCTGAAATTATACATTATAATTATTATGTCTGACGTTTTATATGACAATTCTTAAAGCGTGCAGCCAACTTAAATTTAAAAAAAGGTAAAATCATAGCTCTCTAGAGTTATCATACGATATCATGTACTGAAAGCTTCGACAATTTATAAAAAATGAATAAGAATCATGATGTGTGTATAATAATAATGATAAATTGTTATTTCATCAACATATACAACAAGCACAGCTGTTCCAAGTATATGTAAAATGTACTAGAGGATTGAGTACAAGTACTTTACTTAAATTGTACTTGAGTACCAAGTATGAGTACTTAAGTACTTATGTGAGTACAAAGTACTGAGCACATCTAGTGACTAAGAGGTTGATTAAAATTAGTTCATTTTTCATTTTCGCTCAGTATATTACAGAAAAATTTGTATAAAACAATCAAGTTCTGTTAGATGACAAACTGTGAAGCTAGGTCAGGTCAGATGACAAATTGTAAGTTAGGTTTTCTAACACAACTTTAGAATTTGTCATCTAATTGTAAAATTTTCCTAACCAACTTCATAATTTAGTATAGTTGGGTTAGATGACAAGTTGTGAAGTTAGGTTAGGTTCACAATTTGGTGTAGTTCGGTAATGTGACAAGTTGTGAAGTTAGGTTGGATGATACATTGCATTGTGGTTTGGTTCAGTTAGTTATCAAACGTTAAAGTTAAACTAAGAATTAACTAAAATGTAAGTTATGTCAAAAATCTTGTAGAGTGTGAGTACATAGTACTTTTTAAAAATGCAAGAGACTAACTAAAAGTGGTAAATACTAAAAGTTGAGGGTTTCGTAATAAGATTTAAATTTGCGCCATTTTTTTCGGTGCAAGTGGCAGCTCTGAAATTTAACAGCTGTCATCTTCGATTGTTCCGATTATTCATTATGGATCGCTAAATAAAGTTATCATTGTGAAAACCCACTACAAAAATGGGGAAAGTTACACCGATGAGGCACACTTTAACCCATTAAGCGCCATTGATGCATACACGCAACATTATTAATTTTTGGTTATTAAATTACTAAATAAATTAATTTGATATATTATATTATTTGACCTGACTTGAAAATGTATGAAGAAAAATGAAAATATTTTGTTATTTAAATATTTCGATTGTTACTCATTTAAAAAAAAAATAATGTGAGTGTATTTCTAACTTCACAATATTTCAGCGTTTTATGCGCGTGGCGCATAAAGTAAAATTTCGAGTTTAGAAAAGCCTGAAAATTTGGTTTGGCCAAACCAAATTTTCAGGCTTTTCTAAACTCGAAATTTTACTTCATGCTTAGTCTGGGAGTGGAATCACTCGTTCTTAACTTCATACTGCACGTTTTTATATGAAATCGCCGAATGCCTGAAATTTTACAGCATATACACTATGTGTATTTAAAAGAAAAATTCACAGTATTTAATACAATAAGTCATTCATAGATATCATAAAAAGAAGTGCAGAATTTTACCTAAACTCAACTTTTAGAGTTATCTCTATAATTGCTCGGCCGTTAATGGGTTAATTTGAACGGGTTTGTTAACAAACAAAATTGTCGAACTTGGGGCTCGACCTAACCAAATTTTCAGGCGTTTCTAAACTCGAAATTTTATTACATGCGCCACCAGTGTAAAACGCTGTTTTCAAGTAACGTTTAAAATATACAACTTCAGAATAGTGCTTAAACAGTATATTTTAAACTTAACTTTAAATCGATGTTGTTTAGGGTTTAGAAAGGCCTGCAAAATTTGGTTCACTTCGATACGTGACCAAACCAAATTTTGCAGGCTTTTCTAAACTCGAAATTTTACTTCATGCTTAATCTGGAAATGGAAATGCTCGCTAAAACATCAAATTGAAAGCTTAAAAAAAGCAATAAACGTCTGAAAATTTACAGAGAAAATCGAGATATGTATACCTAAAAAAAAATTCCCTGTATGTTTGGTTAGGTTAGATGATAGTTAGTGAAGTTGGGCTATAGGTTAGATTAGTTGAAGGTTGCATATCTAACATATGCTAATGCTACTAATCTAAGCTATTTCCCAACTTCACTAACTGTCATGTAACCTAAGTTGGCAGTTGTGGATCTAACATATGCAACTGTCAACTAATCTTTTGACATGTCACCTCTTTTTGACATATGTAATTCACACTGTTGATGCATTCGACATTTATCGTTATTTTTGACGCATTTGACACACAAAAATGTAAGGCAGTGTGAGGAGTTTAAAAATGGTTATATTACTTTCTACATTTTATGGGGTTTTTTTTTTATACATTTTATGTCACTTTCCACATTTTTCATCATTTATGACGTTTTTCGACATTGACATAATTCTACAACGACATATAAGTTAATTACAAGACAAGTCGGCATTAGCCGGCATTTGGACTATAATGACAGTTACCCTACATGTAGATTGGCATTAGCCTATATTCAAACTACATTTACATAAGTCGGTGTTAATCGACATTTGAACTATAATGACAGTTGGCGTAGGCATTAGTTGGCATTTGAACTATAATGACAGTTGATATCTAACCTCACCTCATTGGGCAGAGTGATATCTAATCTAACCTAACTTGACCAAGCGAAATTTAACCTAACTTAACCTAAATAACTTTTAAAGTTTCATCATTTTTTAAATTACTATCCAGATTGTACGTGATTTTTTGACATTTTGCTTTGCATTGCTTGTGTTTTGATAGTTAGGTGAGGACATTTAAACCATAGTGACAGTTGACATAAATAGGCATGAGCTGACATCTAGTCCACAGAGTGATATCCAACCTAACATCATTTGAGTAATATGTAACCTAAATAAAAAAAAATAAAAATAAGACCTTTATTGGCATAATACTATATTACATCCATATCTACACTAATCGCTGCCCCCTCTCTTCCCCCAACTTCTCCAGCGTCCTTACTCCGGCCCCATCCTCTCTCATCCATTCCGTCACTCTTCTATTCCCTCTTATTCCCACCCATTCCTCCTTCACCCCCTCGCACTCCTCTCCATCCCCCCTCCACCAAATACCTCGGCATTCTCCTATGTACCTGCCACCTCCCGTACCTATCGTTGTATTCACTCCTCTCAATACACCCTTGCCTTTCCTGTGCTTCCACCTCCTTCTCCTTCTCTTTCACCCACGCATCTATCTTTACCCCCTTCCCCAGCCACTCCATTACCTTTGCCTCCGACAAACCCACCCTCTCATACCTAACCTACATAACGTAACTCGAAATTTCATCACTTTTTATCGTACTATTAACATTCTATGTCACTTTTTCACATTTCGAGTGCATCGCTTGTGTTTTAACAGCTAGGGCGAAATTTAAAATATAAATAGTATGTGGAATTCGGTATACTTTTCATTTGTTTTGACAATAATGACACTACTGTCAACATAAAATTGTAATTGCTAGTAGTAGAGTAAAACTTCAAAGATGAAATTTGTATGGATTACAGTGTAGTATTTGTTTTGTTTAAAATTGAGAGAGTTATCGAAACAAAGATTTCGAGTGATATAACTCGTTTTTTTTTTCACAGTTATAAAAAAAAACCTAAGTAGATGCATTTAAATGTACTCGAGTTCATTTTGCGGTCTAAAAATGCGTCGTGTACAAGTACTTGGAAATTAAAGTGGACCGAGTACCGATCACATGAAAAGTACTCAGAGTACAAACTTTGAGTACTTGTACTGGAGTACTGCTCTAACAATAAGGAAGAAAATGAAAAAAAATATGTAAACATAAATTATATCAGATTGACAAGCCCAAGGGCATGTAGATCAATCATAGGACATTATTTCTACTTTTATGAAAATATAATTGTTTTATAAGGTAAGCCTAATGAAAATGAGGCTCGGAGTGTGGACGCTCGTCAGGAATTGGATTTGCGGATAGGCTGCGCTTTTACTCGTTTTCAAACGAAATTCTTTCAAGGAAAGTACGGTGATTTAGATGCTTCGTTAATTTCCTATGGCCCTTGCCAGACACCGACCCTGGGGTTTTGCGTCCAAAGGCACGATCAAATTCAAACATTCAAACCCGAGCCATATTGGGTCGTCCAAGCCACCGTTAAAACTAAGGATGGTATGGACATTGCTCTGGACTGGCAGAGAGTCAGATGTTTTGATAAGGAAATCGCCAACATGTTTTTACAGCAAGTCAAGGAGGTAAAAACTGCAAGGTGAGTTGTATTACTCTGAAATATGTGATTAAAGCCGCACCAAATAGAACCTAATTGTTGAGGCAGATTATAGTTGAAAGTTCACTCTGATTTTAGTTTAAATAAAACACTTAATACTTTCAAGAACACTTTATCATAGTCATGACAATTGTTTTGCCACACTGTAGCTTCTTCAGGCGAAGAATATTCTGATGGATATACAGGGTGAGTTTTTTTTCATGTTCTCTATGGGGATCTCGGAAACTATAAGAGATAGAGAAACAGTTAAATAGGCAAAGTAGTGCAGTTTTACGAGCTAAATAAAAATTAATTTTTTAAATTTTTCAAATCGATTTTTCTCAGTTATTAAAAGTGATAGAAAAGAACTATAAATGGCAAAGTCTAAGATAATTTTACACCGAATAATAAAATGTTATCAGATATTTTATATTGACATTAGTTTTTGAGATATAACACAAAGTTGCATTTTTTTTAAATGGAAACCATAGTCATCATTAAAAAGAAATATTTTTCTCTTTTGATATTATCACTTGACATACTTATTTACAAAAATAACTAAGTTATTAACAATTTTCTATTTACGAATAGATTTAAGTACATGATGGAAGCTGAATATTTATTCCAAATTTGATTTTTTGTTGTAGAGAGTTCTTCAGAGTTCTGGTAATTTTGACACCGTAAATGTCGCTTGACTTAGCTCCCTACATTTTCTATTGAGTTGAAATGGGCGAATGTGCTGGCCTAAGTGTTTTGCATTGGCCAGCAAAATCGCTATAATTTATTAGCCAATTTTCCATACTCTTTGCGGTATGTTTAGGGTCATTTTCATGCTGGAGATTTGGCAACATTACGGTATTGAGAATGTCTGTGCATTGAATTTGATTTATTTTACTATTAATACAACACAATGGAGCCAGTTTCGAATTTGAGTAAGATTTCTACACCATAATACACCTCCCCAAAATGCACGGTTGTAGTAGTGTATTTTTCATCATATCGCCTGCTGATTGCACGACTGACATACCCTATCCCATCATCTCAAAATAAGTAAACCTTACTTTCCTCCGACCATTCAAGTTTTTCCCATCTGAGAACATTCAATTAATATGCTCATGAGCCAATTGTAGATTTTTTATGCATTTATGAGCAAGATAAAAAGTTTGAGCTGAGTGACGTCCATACAAATCAGGGTGACGCTGGGCAGTTCAAGCACGAACATGTTAATACAACATATTTTTTTATTGTTGATGCAGATTCATGTGGATTTATGATTGACAATGATCTTATCTTTAAGTTTGTACTAAAACAAACCCTCTACGACCAACTGTGGAACAAAAATGTTAAAAAATTGATTGTCTTACTGGTTATCAGTACAACGTGTTTTTCCGCCAGATTATATAACCTTTGGATTGTAATCGCTTCAATACCTTTGATACGGTCTCTTTTCATACACTAATGTACAAGGCTACACGTACGAAGATCCACCTCTCATTAATTTTGAGTCTTTTAATAATAGATTCTAACTTGGCTTCAATGCGAGGTGGAGCCATTTTTCAATTTATTGATTAAAACCTGGTAATAAACAACTGTTTTTTATTGATATTGTTTACCCACAGCTTCACTGAATTATATACTTATTGAAAAAATATAATAACGGCCATTCATTCAACAGAATATAAGAAACTGTAAAAATAAAATAAATGTTTCCAATCAATTGTCCGATGCTTATAATGAATACTTAAAATGATCTTCAATTAGGTGTATTCGTTATCCTAAAATATTCAATGCTAAATGTGTTTTACTAACAAACAAATTTAAAATAAAAGTTTCCAATCAATTGTCCGCCACTGTATATGAACACTAATTTAATTTTTGATGTAATTCTCTATTTATATAAATGGAGAGTTACTTCAAAAATTGAATTTGTGTTCAATAGAACTTCGAGGTCCTTGTCAGTATAATACCGACTAAGTGCTGAGGAATACTGAACATTTGAAAAAATGAACTGAGTGTGCATCTCTTGGAAAATATTTGCTTTGTGTTAAAACTAACCACATATTATAAAAATACATAAAAAAGTATCTTAATAATGTTAAAAAATCATCCTACTAACATCAATAATAACCAAGTTATACAGGAAACTATAAAATCGTAAAAATCGGTAATTTCGCAGTGTGCCCTGAACGCTCAACTTTTTTGTTGGTTTGCCACTGGACATAGTAGTACTCATTGTCCTGCGTATTTTCTCCCATTTAACCAATTCTCTATCTCTTACCGTTTATAACAGGGGTCTCCAAACTACGGCCCGAGGGCCACATCCGGCCCGCGGACGGATTTTGTCCGGCCCGCGGAGAGCTAGCATACTTGAAAACTCCTTTTAGAGAACATATTTTTTATAGCAAATTAAATTTAGTTTACTGAAGTATTCTAATTTTATGTGGAATAATTATTAATATGACATCTACATTGATATGATCATGGGCTAACTACTCATAACATTGTTGTAGGCTTATTGTTATTGTTTTTGTGATAAGTTGGATAAAGAAACACAGAATTGTAATGAGTAAAGACATGTATAATATGCAGAAAATTTAACTTCAGTATATAATAACTAACAAATTATTAAAATGAATCCAACTAACATTTTATACATTTTAAATAAAAACTTAACTTATAACAAGCATAATGACATATGAAATACTAATGAGATTTATGTAATTGAGATTTTCCACTGACAATAGTTTGTAGTTGTGGACTAATTTTACTTGTACCAATTATTAAAAGAGATTTAAGATGCTCATCAGTTAATTTAGATCTGTAAACATTTTTTGTGTACTTCATTTTGAGAAGGTCTTCTCACACAAATAAGTAGTACCAAAAACAGAAAACAGCCCAGGAGCAAATTTATGCAAATTATCAAATTGTGTCAGTGGAAGACCCTTATAAAATTCCAACAAAGATGAGTTTTGATATTTGTTCTCAATTATATCACTGCACTGTAGATCAATCATTTCCATTTGAAGTTCCGGGGCTAGGGTTTCCATGTCAGTATCAAAAGGATTCTGAAAAATCTTAATTTGATTCGCAATGGCATCAAAGTCCGAGAAACGAGTATCAAAATTTTTTTTCAAAGCACTAAAAGTTTCGATTGCAAAATCGATAGGAAACTCAGTCTCAGTGGTGTGGCTGAATATTTCACATGTTTTAAAATGTGGAAAACATTTACTTCGTAGTTGTGATTGAAACAGTATCAATTTCTTCCGGAATGATTTGATATTAGTGTATAAACCAGGAAGATGCTGGTTTTCTCCTTGCAATCTCAAATTCAGTTCGTTCACATGTTTTGTCAAATCAACATAGAATGCTAACTTCCACAGCCATGCGTTGTTTTGCAATTCAGTAAGAGGGCGATGCTTTTCATTCAAAAAAATTTCGATCACTGCTCGAAGTTCAAAAAAGCGCTGAAGGACTTTCCCACAACTAAGCCAACGTACGGCAGTATGATAAGGTAAGTCATTTTTTCCAATCTCTTCAATAAATTGTCGGAATTGTCGGTGATTCAGCCCAAAAGATCTGATAAAATTAACAGTTGATATGACTGGTTTCAGAACTTTAGACATAACCAAACATTTTCCGCACAAAGACTGTTGATGAATGATACAATGTAAGACTAATGGTTTTGAACCACCGTCATTTTCTACAGCCTTTGACACAAGAGCGACCACTCCTTTATCTTTCCCACTCATGTTCTTGCCTCCATCAGTTGTAATACATTTCAAGTTTTTCCATCGAAGGTTCTTTTGATTAATGGCCATTTCAACTCCTGTAAAAATATCTGTACCAGTGGTTGTGCCATGAATACTATACATATCAAGAAGTTCTTCATGCACTTCATAGCTTTTATCTACTCCTCGAATATAAATCAACACCTGAGCAGTATCTGACACATCCGTTGACTCATCCAAGGCCAAAGAAAACCACTCAACATGTCCATTTGTGTCGAACAGTTGAGAGGATATATTTTCAGCGATGTTTTCTACCCTTCGAGCCACAGTGTTTGCTGACATACTGACAGTTTTTAATAAATTTACCTTTTCAGGGCACATTTCTTCGGCTACTGCAATTATGCATTCTTTGATCATTTCTCCATCGGTGAATGGTTTTCCACGTTTTACAATTTCAAGAGCCACACGAAAGCTGGCACGAGTTGCAGCCTCTTGTTCAGTTTTGGGTTTTGTAAATGAAGATTGCTGCAATTTCAATCCGCGCTTCATAGCTTCGAATTTTTCTGTCCGCAAACTTCCTGTATATTTTGAGTAATTTTGAAAATGTTTTGTTTCATAATGACATTTAATGTTATATTCCTTGAGAACGGCTATTCTTTCATTGCAAATCAAACATAGCGCCTTGTTACTGGACTCAATTACGAAATACTGAATGTTCCACTGATCTTTGAAAAAAAAAAAAAAAAAAAAAAAAAAAAGACCTTTATTGGCATATCTCAACATCTTACAGACTATTTACAATTCATTCGTTATTTCTCCATTTCCGTATCCCTCTTACCCTCCCTTCTCTTTTCCCTCTCCCTCCCCAGCTTTTCCAACGTCCTTACCCCGATCCCATCCTCTCTCATCCACTCCACTACCCTTCTATTCCCTTTCGCTCCCAGCCACTCCTCTTTCACCCCCTCACATTCCTCCGCCAAGTGTCCCCACGTATCCCTCCCCTGTCCACACAACACACACCTTCCATATTCTTCCCCATCCATACTTTCCTTCCTCTCTCCTCCGATCCACACCTCGCCCTTGCCACAATCACCCTATCCTCTCTACCCCATCCCTTCTCTATCAAATACTTCGGCACTCTTCCATACACCTGCCACCTCCCATACATATCATTATACTCACTTCTCTCAATACGCCCTTGCCTTTCTTGCCCTTCCACCTCCTTCCCTTTTCCCCTCACCCACTCATCCACCTTCACCCCATTTCCTAGCCATTCCATTACCTTCGCCTCCGACAGCCCTACCCTCTCATACATTTTCCTCCTCTCCCCCCTCCATCTACCCTCACCCCCACACACACTCGTCACCCATACATCCTTCACCAATCTCTCTTCCTCCATTTCCCACAATCTCATCTCGTACCTCACCACCCTCACCATTGCCTCCCACTCTAGCCTCTCTCTGTTCGTCTCCTGAAGCACTATGTAGCTGGGCGTGGACCTCTCCACCCCCAACATGCGCTTCAGGAACCACATCTGCTCCCTCTCTATCAGCTCGTACCCTTTCGTCCCCCACACTTCCACTCCATACATTAGCACCGATCTCACACACGCATCCCATATTTTACACGCAACCTTCATATTGTTCCCCATCCACTTCCCCCACTTGCCCCACGCCATTCCCCACGCCTTCCTCGCCTTACTCTGCACCCACCTCACATGCTCCTCATACCCTCCCGTTCCTTTGAACCAAAACCCTAAATACTTGAAAGTTTTCACCCTCTCAATAACTACCCCCTTCCACTCCAATTCTTTCACCTTCCCCTCTCTCCCTTTATTTCTAAACTTCACCCACTTCGTTTTCACTACATTCACATTCATTCCTCTTCTATCCATAAACCTCTCCACTCTCTTCAACATCTCTTTCATCCCTTCATATTCTCTTGCCACTAACACAACGTCATCCGCATATGCCAACATCCATACTTTACTTTTACCCATCACCACTCCCCCTGCCTGCCCTTTCCTCATCACCTCTTCCAATTCACTCATGTATACATTAAAGAGCATCGGGCTCAGCGGGCACCCCTGCCTCAAACCCTCCCACGTTCTGAAACACCCCGACACCTCCTTCCCCACTTTCGCCACCACCCATGTCTCCTCATACACTCTCCTCACCCACTCCACCATCCCCTCACTCACTCCTCTCCTTCTCAAGCACTCTATCAAACTCTCCCTCGGCACCGAGTCATACGCTGCCTTCAGATCCATAAATACCGCATACACACATCCTTTCTCTTCCATCACTCTCTCTACCATTCGCGCCAGGGTAAAAACCTGCTCTCTCGTCCCCCTCCCCCTTCTAAACCCCCCCTGCGTCTCCGGTATTATCCCCTTTTCCTCCACCTCCACCTCCATGCGATTCCTCACAATCATCATCGCCAGCTTGTATCCAATGCTTGTTATTGTTATCCCCCTATAGCTACTGGCCTCCTTCTCATCCCCTCCTTTATATACCGGACACATCATTCCAACCCTCCACTCTTCCGGAAAGCTCACCTCCCCCCTCCACATCTGATTCAACAGCTCCTTGAATTTTTTCTTCCCTTTTTCCCCAATCTCCTTCCACATCTCTGCCTTGAGACCATCCCTCCCTGCCGCCTTTCCACTCTTCACTTCCTTAAACGCCCTCTCCACCTCCTCCTCCGTGAACTCTTCCCCTCTGTCTCCACATCTGCTTTCTCCAATCTCCCCCGGTACTCCGCTCCCTTCTCTGCATTTCCTTGTCCATTCCCTCAGCGATACCCCTACCTGCCTCCTTCCCTCCCCTCTCCTCAATATTCTCCACATTTCCGCCTCGTTTTTACATTCCCTCAAATCCTCGCTCGCTTTTTCCACCGCCTTTAGCTTCTTCTTCTCACATACATCCTCATACCTCCTCCTTACCTCCGCCACTCTCCTTTCTCCCCCTGATCTCCCCACTGATCTTTGAATTTTCTGCATTCACTATCAATTTTTCGCTTCTTTTCCATACTACTAAATCACACACAAAAGCAACAATTCAAATCAAAATACTGTTACAAAGATGTCTTAAACTTAAACACGCACAAACACGTTTTAAAGAGGTACGCACTATTTTATTTCACAACAGTGTCACAGGAACTGACTTGTGGTTGCGCCACTAGCCTTCTTATATATTCCAATTACTGCCATCTAGAAATGAGTGGAAAACACCAGAACTTTTTCGAACCAACGAGATTATTCTGTACGGGCTATTGGCGCCATCTGTTAGCGATAGAAGGTACTACCTATTTCCGCTTGTGTCCACCAGATGTCGTGCCACGTTACTTCTCATGGCTCGTACTCTACGACCAATCTAGAAATTACAGATAATGACAGGAAAATTAATAATATGCAGTGTTGCCGTTTTGAGGACTTTAGTCCGATTTGCAGCCTTTTTTAAACGTTGCGTACTTTTTTGGACATTTTTTTTCATCAGTGGACTATTTCACTTTTTACCACCGGCAACAATGATAATATGGTTTTGGCCCTCGGAACTTACTGGAGTAATCAGTATAGCCCTAAGGCTGGAAAGTTTGGAGACCCCTGGTTTATAAGATACCCATGCATCGACTGCTTAATGGGGACACCCTGTATAAGCCTATTTGTGAATACACTTAGAAAAAATCTGCAACTACCCCATCTATATCCCCAAAGAAAGTTAAATCTTATTATTGTCCATGTATGTATGTATGTACTGTGAACACATATTTATTACGTACAGTAATACGTACATAATTTTGATGAAAAATGTATGTACTGTGTACGAAGTGTGCTGTGTGGGAACAATGCTGATTTAATTACAGCAATAACTTTACAAATTCAATTTTTTTTTAAAATACCTGAAAATGAAAATGCTACAACAAAAAGTGTATACAGGGAGTTTTTCTTTAAAGTATACGTATTCCAAATTCAGATTATTTTCTTTAAATCTTAGATATTCATATGCTTGAAAGTGTAAACACCATCTAATGCCCATTAGGTTAAGTAACTTAAGCTAATGGGCATTAGATGGCGTTTACTCTTTCAAACATATAAGAGTTTTATGTAACACTGAACATTTTCATAACGAGAATTTTTCTTTGAAGTAGCCATATGCATACGTTGTACATTTTCTGATGCTCGGTTTATTAAGAGAATTGAATTTGAAGCTTTAAGCGAGTGTTTTCCACTCCCAGGCTAAGCATGAAGTAAAGTTTCGAGTTTAGAAAAGCCTGAAAATTTGGTTTGGTCGTGTAGCGCGGAGCGGCCAAACCAAATTTTCAGGCTTTTCTAAACTCGAAATTTTACTTCATGCGCCCCCGGTACAAAACACTGTTTTAATGTAAAGTTTAGGGTTGTGTTTTAAACTTCGTAACAATTCTTTTAATAAACCAAGCATCGATAAATGTGCAAAGTATGCATATGGATACTTAAAAAAAATTCTCGTTATGAAAATGTTCGGTGTTATATAAAACTCTCTGTATATAAATTGCACAGGCCATAATAAATGGTCAAAGATGTTCAGTATTACCTCGAGCGCTGGTTTAGGACTATACTGATGATGGCGTTGAAGCCTGAAATGCGTATATGTATAGTTATCCGGTGAATCAATGAGTATTATACACAAATTCATATTCTTTAGATTTTCGTTGTCTTTTAATAGTTTAATTTGAAGCTTTAAACAAGTATTTTCCACTTCCAGACCAAGCATGAAGTAAAATTTCGAGTTTAGAAAAGCCCCGTGAACAAATTTTCTAGGCTTTTCTAAACTAGAAATGTTACTTCATGCACGCGTATAATACACTAAAATATTGTGAAAAGTATGTATATTTGCACCTCACTTAAAATTAGTGTTTTATACGCGCATGAAGTAAAATTTCGAGTTTAGAAAAGCCCAGAAATTTTGTCGAGGGGCGCTGCGCGGATGTCGGAAAATTTACAGCTTATGCATATGTTTACCTAAAAGAAAAATTCCGTGTACTTTTAAAAACAATATTTTTTTATATGATCAACATTAATGAAAAATCAAAAAAATGCCAACAGTGAACTACCCACTTCCAGTTTCTGCATTTTCACCAAAAGCTTTTTACATTAAATGATTGTAATAGCAAGCTTAAGTTTACAGTGTCATAGGTTTAGGCTGTATGGGACAGACAGATGGATAGACATTTTTCAAAAATGATTTTATCAACTCGGGGGACCTCAAAATGGATATATATAGAAATGTGCTGAAGCTGAATTTGGCGACCCGGTTGCTAAGATTTTTGGAAAACAATATTGAATCAAAATCAATAACTCTCTCTCTTAAACATACAAATTTAAAATTTTAGTTATTAAATTAATACTTATTTACATGTTTCTTATGACACATTTTTTTTATACTTTAAATGTTGACTTTACCTTTACTTGGTTCTCAATTTTTTTATTAGCGAGCCGGTTGTTGAATTTTGGCAGCACAACCCTGGATATATCCACTAAAATTTTTGATTTAAAAATGTTCGCAAAAATAATACTTTCCTTTTGTTTTACATATGGGGAAAAGTGAAGAGTGTTTTTTGTGTTTTTTTTTTTTAATACAGGGTGGCAAATAAGTTCGGTCGCCATAAAAAAACGATGGTAGTTTAGTAAATTTTTATTGTTTTTTCATAAACTTAAAACTGTTATAAACATCAAACATTCATAGCCTAAGTAAACTCAAACAGTTTCAAAAATTCCTCCGCGTGCATTAATACAGGCCCTCAGTCTTTTCTTAAAATGATCTACTGTAAATCACAACACGTCCTCATGACGTTTTGCACAAGCCGCTGCCTCTAGAATAGCCCATATAGCGTAATCCAATGGATTCAAGTCTGGTGAATATGAAGGCCAATCTTCAGCTGAAATGAAGTCTGGAAAATTGTATGGTGCTTTGCTGGAAAGTCCACCGACGGTCTCTAAAATGTTGACATGCCCATGGTTCTACCACGGCCTCCAACACGTCCCTACAATATATTTCTGCGGTCATTCTAATGCCCTGGTCGATAAACACCAAAGGTGTTTTTCCATCCGCTGAAATTCCTACCCAGACCATTACTGACGAAGGATTGCTGACTTAAAAATGTGTCGACCCTTATCATTAGCATCTTCTATAGTGTGAGAAATTATTCGAGAACTTTATTTATTAAATTTTTCATCTATAGTAAAAACTTTCTCATCTGTAAATAAGACCGAACTGTGCCAATTTCCAACAGCGCACTGAAGCAATCTCCTGCACTTTATTACCCTGTTAGCCGTTGTATTTGCAGGCAGTATATGGACTTTCTGTCTTTTATAACACATCATTTTGAGCTTCTTTCCATAGCCATCTTTCGCATCGATCGTCTTGGATTTCGTCGAATCCTATCCCCTGATGTTACCAATTTTTTGACGTGAAACAGCAGTTTGTGGTCATCCGCTTCTTGCACGGTCACTCAAGTTTCATAACTCTTCGTAACGAGAAATTACTCTTTGGACTGTTTTTTTATGAAAAGCGAATCACGAACAATGTCACAAACACGTTTTCCACGCTCATAAGAGCTTATAATAGCAGCACATTGCATTTGGCGATCCATATCTTACTAATAGTTTTACGAAATGTCAACAGATATGCCTACTTGTTAAATACATTTCAGGTAACAAAATATTGGAATTTAATAGCAAAGGCTTTAGTACAGGGTGTTCAGGATTGTTTCAAAAATTGGCAACACAACTTAATTGTCACCCTGTAATAAACCCGAAAATATTAAATATAATTATATAGATTTATTTCTGTTTCTATGAGTATTATTTTACATTTAACCCAATCTTTTCAGAGTATTAAGTGTGATTAGTAAGGAAAAAACCAAAGCTCGACCGACTGCCTTAAACACAGTAGAATTAATGAGGGTGGCTAGCTCTGGGCTGGGTATGGGCCCACATCACGCTATGCAAATTGCAGAGAAACTCTACACTCAAGGTTACATAAGTTACCCTCGTACGGAAACCACCAGATACCCGGACAACTTTGACTTATTGTGAGTAGAATATATATTTTGATAATAAAAAATATACAGGGAGTTTTTCTTTTAAGTATACATATCGATGTAAATATTTAGATTTTTGTCGTTTTTGAAAAGAGTTCAAGTTGAAGCTTTAGACGAGTGTTTTCCACTTCTGGATGAAGCATGAAGTAAAATTTCGAGTTTAGATTAGCTTGAAAATTTGGTTTGGTCACGCAGGGAACCAAACTAAATTTTTTGGCTGTTCTAAACTCGAAATTTTACTTGCGTATAAAACACGTATAAAAAAAGAAAGCGCATAAAACACTGATTTTCAGTGAAGTTCAAAATATCCTACTAAAGCAGTATGTTAAAGATGTATATTTTGAGCTTTACAATATTTCAGTATTGAAAAACCTGAAAATATTACTTCATGCTTAATCTGGGGGTGGAAAACAAACTTGTTTAAAGCTTCAATTTCAGCTCCTTTAAAAGTCAACAAATGTCGGAAAATTTACATCGCAGACATGCTTACTTAAAAGAAAAAATCCCTGTATGCATATATCTGAGTGCAATTTCAAGTTGTATGTTTCATTAGATTTTTTTATGATGTTCTTCTATCTAATGCAGGGGTTCTCAGCCTCTTTCAGGTGGCGCCCCCTCCTCATAATGCCCCCCCGCCCTGATTTAATTTGGGTTTTTTAGTTAGATTGAAACAGTATTATAGCCTTATTTCACTTCACCTACTCTTTAGGAAATCTGTCGCACCCCCCTAATGTGGCGTGCCCCCCCGGTTGAGAAACTCTGATCTAATGGGTTAAGTGATATGACTATTACAAAAATGATTATTCTCTAGTGGGCTTGAACTCTAAAATTAGACATAAAGAAAGAAACAAATAACCTGGTTAAACACATAACACGAAATTGCAGTTAACTCCCTATTCACAAGTACCACAAGATATCATTTGTGATTACTGTGATTTACGTACAAAATTGTAAAATCTAATAGGAAATTTGGAAACTCAATTTTAGAGGAGCATTGAAATTACAACAGAATAATCCTGATTGGAGCAGTGACGTCAATGAGATTTTGTCGAATGGTATAAATCGGCCAAAAAGTGGTCATGACGCGGGTGACCATCCCCCAATTACACCAATGAGAGGGGCAAGTAGAAACGAGCTAGACGGGGACTCATGGAAGCTGTACGATTACATCACGAGACATTTTATCGGGACAATTTCTCAGGATTGCAAATATCTGAGCACTACTGCTACCTTTAATATAAACAATGAAACTTTCAGCGTGACAGGAAAGACACTTTTGGATCCAGGATTTACTAAAGTTATGACATGGCAGGTATGTTTCTAAAAAAACTTGTAACTAATACTATTTGGTAAACTTGTAACAAGTTGTAATGATCTCTTGAATAACAAATGCATTTTCAAAACACGGTTATGATTTGAATTTATACAGCTTAACATGGGAGTAGCCAAGATTTTCACAAAGGAGGGGGACAAGAAATAATATAAATGTCAATGATGGCTTAAGCTGAGTTTATACTTAAACATACATTTTAGTGTTTTATAATTCTGGCTTATAGCTATTCTATTCTATCGTATGTTCAATTAAAAAAAATCTATAGAGTGCCATGGAAAATGTTCTAAGTTGGCAACTCTGAAAATATACATTATAATTATTGTGTCTAACATTTTAAATGTCAATTCCTAAAGTGTGTAGCCAACTTAAATTTAAAAAAAGATTAAATCATGGCACTCTAGAGGTTTTTTTTAATTGAACATATGATATTTAAAGATAGTGGGCCGGCATGCAGCCCTCCACTGCGACTGCAGGAGTCTATTGTGGCTCACATTGAAGGCTGATCTTCTGTCCTTACAGTTCACCTTCCAAGTCTATCTTCTTGATTAAGCTAAGGATCTTCTCAGGTGTTATTTTTTCCAGGTCCTTCAGGTTTAGCTTTGATGTGCCAAATACTGAGATCCTGAGCCAATCGCCAGCTGGGCAGGCATATAGGACGGGCTGTGCAGTTTCTTCATCCTCTAGGCAAAGGCAACAATTGGTGGTGTTGCTCAGTCCTTGTTTGTTTAGGTGATACCTTACGCAACTGTGTCCAGTAAAGAGAGCTAGATCTGCTTTGCTTCAGCCATGACGTCATCCTGGAGGGGGATGGTCCACTTTTCATTGCTCTGGAATGTCATCCCAGAATTGTCAAAATTCCTGCGCCTCGTGTCGTATCCATCCCTTGATACGGTCTCTAGCTGCTGGTCTGGGTGTTCCCAGACCTTTGCAGATCCATTGTGGATCCCTGTTATCTTAGACGACCTGCTCGAGCTTCGCCTCTTTGATTAGCCCTATTAACCCTGACAGTGAGCCTTGGGTGTAGCTCTTTGCGCTTGGTTTGGTGTTGCCTAGCTTTAGATACCTAACCCTTGCTAGGGTATCACATTGGCACAGGATGTGAAGAGGGACCTCTTCTTCTTGGCAGAATCTACATATCCTATCCTCTGCCAGACTTATTTTGCTCATGTGTTTGTTGAGCCTACAGTGTCCTGTCAGTAGATCTTCTCAGCCAAGAGAGGTTAAGGCTATAGTACCCTTAACCTCTCTTGGTTGAGAAGATCGGTCGTAAAAGTCGGCGATTGTTTCTTGAGAAACTGTTTCGCTTGCCTCTGCCCTGGTGTCTCCGTCCGTTTTTTGATGGATTTGCCGACTGCGGTTTTTGCGATACCGCAGGAGGGTTCCGGGCCAGTGAATGCGCTTAACAAGCCTTGTTTGGCCAGTTCTTCTGCTTTATCGTTCCCTTGATAACCCTTGTGTCCTGGGACCCATACCATTGTCACTTTTTTGCGACCGCCCATTTCGTTAAGAGCCTTACACAGTCCCAGACTAGCTTGGAATCGACCTGTGTGGTGCTTAGTACCCTTAGCAGCGCTTGGCTGTCCGAGAAAATAGCTATTGATCGACCTTTGTTGTCTTGCCTTGCTATTTCTCCAATGCAAAGGTAAACCGCGGTCACCTCTGCTTGAAACACTGTGGTGTCCTTCGCCAGACCGACTGAAATCTTTGTCTCGGGTTTTGTGCCGTATATTACGGCTACGACTCCTTCATCTGTCTTTGAGCCGTCAGTATACCAGTTTGATTCTGCATTGGTAGGTGGGCTGTCCGTCCAGTCTTCCCTCTGCGGATTTATTACATTGTATTTCCCGTCGAAATTAAATTTCTTGACCATGGCATCTCTTGGCATTCATGTTCTAGGATTAGCCTTCAGTTCCAGTTCGTCTTCTAGCCTTGTGACTAGTTTATGGGCACTTGTCCTTGTGTTAGTCTGTTACGGACCTGACCTCCCCTTGTATGAAGATGTGGTGGTAAGTTCTGGATAACTTTTAGGGCTGCTGTCGGGATAATGCTTAGGGCTCCTGTGACACTGAGACATGCTAGTCTTTGTGTGCTGTTCAGGAGCAGTATCACCCCTTGCTGCTTCGTCCTTGTCCATCACGCCACTGCTCCATAGGTTATCATGGGCTTGATAAACCTTTTATATAACCAGAGGATTATTTTGGGGTTGAGCCCCCAGTTTTTCCCGCACAATCTTCAATACCTTCCCAATGCTATTGAAGCTTTTATGGCAGCTTTCGTGATGTGCGTCCTCCACGTCATTCTATCGTCGAAGATTACTCCAGGTATTTGGCGTTGACGAAGGGAATTTTTATGCCCCCGAGTCTCGGTGGCTTTAGGTCTTCTAACGCTCTTCTTTTTGTTAATACGACAATTTGTGTTTTCTCGGGATTAACCGCAAGTCGTTCTCGTCGACACCAATTGTCTACTATGTTTAAGGCCCTTTGTGTTCGTTGTGAGATAACCGGCCTCTGATGACTATGGCCAAGTCATCCGCATACCGTAAGCAGTGGATGTCTTCTTCGGACAGTTTCCTTAGTAGGTCGTCGACTAGAGTTGCCCATAGCAGTAGAGGTAGTACCCCTCCTTGCGGGTAGCATCCGCCGGCTCTAGCCTCAATGGTGTGCCCTGCTAGAGTGGATATGATTGTCCTTTTCTCTAGGCTAGCCCATATCCATTGGTAGAGGCTTGGCTGGACGCCTTTATAAGCAAGTTGATTGTGACATTGTTAAACTCCTCTTCTATATCTAGGAATGTGACCATAGCTATTTATTTGTCCACTAACTTTGTGATAAGCCTGTTTAGGTCGTCCAGCGCCGAGTCTGTAGACTTTCCAGACTTGTATGCATACTCTCGATTACTGAAGGGATCTTTCCCCAGTATCTCGTCTCCTAGGTATCTGATGACCAGTCTTTCCATTGTTTTCAGTAGAAATGAAGATAGGCTGATGGGTCTGTAAGACTTTGGTGTTAGATCTGCTATTGTACATACCTTAAGCAAGTAGATTATCCTTACACTTTGCCACACCCTTCGTATGTGCCAGACAGGCTTTGAAGATCTTTGACAGATGCGGCACCAGCTCCTCTATGCCCTCCTGCAGCAGGATGGGATAGATCCCATCCATCCCAGCAGACTTATAGGGTTGAAACCTGCTTATGGCCCATCTAATTCTGCTTGGTCTTGTGACTTCTGGGGCTAACCTCTAATCATTTCGCTCTGGCTTTTTTTGCTTTTTTGATTGTCGAGTTTGTCCTCCTCTGACAGGATTGTTGAGGCTGGGAAGTGGACTTTTAATAGTTACTTGAGACTTTCCTCCTTTGTTTCAATAAACGTCCCGTCCGATGTCCCCCCCCCCCCCTTGCCGGAGCGTCAATTTACGCTTCGCAGAACTTCCTCCGTGAGTCTCTTTTGGCTTTTCGGATTTCTTTGTTGTACTGCGTCAGCTTTTCCTTGTAGGTGTCCCAATCCTGTGTGTTTTTGTCCCTATTGGACAGCCTTTGAACCTTGGCTCTTAGCTTTTCGAGGTTCTTGTTCCATCAGATTGTTTGGCAGCCCCTGTGTCGGGTTGTTTTTTCCGAGCAGCTTTTCCAGTATGCTGTGACACTTCGTGTTTCTAGGCATTTTGCTATTCCACTATAGGTCTAGTGCTAGCTTCAATAATTAAATGTTCCCATGGTCAGAGCAGAATTAGTTCGTTGCCAGTATTAATTACAGCTAGCTCTTTGCCCATAAAGAGATTAATAAGGATTTATCTCTCAAATTGGTGTTGGTGTTGCCCCACACCGTGTGGTGTGTATTGGCATCATGTGCCACAACCAGTTCGATATTTTTTCTCCTGCTGTGGGCCACCAGTTCCTTCGCGCTGTTAGCGGTGATGGATCTGCACTGTCCCCCCAGGAAGTATGCGAAACAGGCTATTACGTCTAGCCTGCCTTCCCCACCGCTAGCTTGAGGTGAGGTAGATAGCGACGATGTCTCTAGTTAAACTGCACACATCTCACCATAGGATACATTGTAGACCCTCCATTGGTTTGGCTCCTTGAAAGGTCGATTTACCCCCCTCTTTGGGTGTGCCTTGTTCCTTAGTGGACCGTTGCCCTTGACTAATGTGACGGTTCTAGGGGCTCTATTAAAGTTCCGCTACTACAGGCTGCCTGGTCAACTAAAGGGGTGGTTAAAGCCCGCTCCTTCTCAGCCTCCTCTGCAGCAGGGGACCAATAGGAGCAATATGGCAATATTTGTGCCCCTCAAATAGTTTCTTTTTTTTTTACTCTTTTTCCTTTCTACTGTTAGATGACCTAAGGCATTAGCTTTAATCCAAGTCCTTTCACTTCTAATTTTTGTTATTTCTCCTTTCATTTTTAATTTGTATTTGTTAGTTGATTTGAAAAAAATTTGACCTAAACGTTACATATACTTTAATGGAGCGTTGTAACAAATCAAATTAAATAAGATTTTAAATATTTCATTGTATAATTCAGTATCCGGAGGTGTATTTGCACGGGAAGTAGTTGTTTCAATGGATATTTATCGTCTTAAGTCGTCTTATTAATTAAGACATTGATTGCATTTTCACGAATAACATTTTCGTAATTTTATATATTATGTTTAAAGTGTGCAAACTATAAGAAGCGTAAGCTTATTTTCTCGAATTCAAATAGCTTTGAATTTGAATTTATCTTGTTAGGTGTAAGATTCATCGTAATTTTCAATATTTATTTGCAATAAATTAATTTTGTATTAATATCTTTCAAGATATAAAATTTAATCGCGTAGTGTAAACCAAATTTTCAGCCTTTTTTAAACTCAAAAATGTCACTTCGTTTGGTACATGTATAAAACACTGATTTTAGGTGAAGTTTTAAATACACCAATAAAGCTCTGAATGTTCAAAATTTAGTAGCCAATTATTCGAAATATATTCAAATATTTTAATTATTCGAATATTTAAATGTTCGTTTAAAAAGTAATTCAAATACTCAAATATGATTTGAATTATTCCTATTCGAATCCTAGCTTTAGTTGTGACATCCCAAATATAATTACAACTAATAATAAAGGTTACTCGTTCATGCATGTTAGAAAAAGAATGCAATTTCTTTTAATAATATTAAAATCTAAACTGATATTTTAGAATGATATTGCATTTTTTATAATTAAATTCCACTTTTGTTGTGAATGATTTATTGTTCTATTCGAAGGCGTTAGGAAAAAATGAAATAGTTCCATGTTTCACTGCCAATGAAGATGTGCCAATTGTCGAGAGTAAATTGACAGAACACCAGACTTCTCCGCCCGATTATCTGACAGAAGCTGAACTTATCACCCTGATGGAAAAACACGGAATCGGAACTGACGCATCAATCCCCGTTCATATCAACAACATTTGCCAGAGGAATTATGTGGCCGTCACAGGAGGTCGTCGCTTAATACCCACATCTTTAGGCATCGTACTAGTACATGGTTACCAAAAGGTAGAATATTGATAAAAACCAGTTTCAAATAAATTAACTTGAAATTTATAGATTGATCCAGAATTAGTTTTACCGACAATGCGTTCCGCTCTTGAAGAACAACTCAATTTGATCGCTCTGGGAAAGGCCAATTTTGATGCCGTGCTTAAACACACGGTAGATATTTTTAAACTAAAGTTTCAATATTTTGTTAAAAACATCGATGGAATGGATCAGCTTTTCGAAGTGTCATTTTCTCCATTGAGCGCTTCGGGACGTGCGTTTTCAAGGTGTGTACTTTTATTGCATTTTTTTTGTTAATAATTTCCCAAATTATTTCAAATATAGCATAGTTCTCATTATTAAGTATGAATTATTTGAATCAGGGTTCGATAATTTAAATCAAATTGAAGATGAAAAATGATATGTCGATTATTCTGGGAATATCGTGTTAAATAATCGTCTGCAGAAAAAATGTCTCGTATATTGCAAAGTTCCAGAGTTGGGTAGAATTCTAATCTTAGATTCGAATGATTTTAGAGGGTTTAACCCCTTTAAAATCATTTTATTTAAAAATTTTCGGAGAAACAAAAATCATTTTCTTTTTTTTTACGTAAACATTTAGAATACCATGTCCAATACTTAGTATACTTTAAAACTATTAAATAACCATTAAAAATTATTTCCAAGCCTCCACCGCGTATAAAAAAAAATCTGATTAAAATATGCGAACATTTGCCAGTAGCCTTTTTCAAAAAAAGTATTCGAATGTCCAGCACGGGCTGGACATCCGAATACTTTTTTTGAAAAAGGATTCGTGATCTGGATTCGTTACAATTTTTTAAAAGGATTCGAGTGTAAATGTAGGCAATTTAATTCTTTCTAAAATGATTTAAATCTGCAAAAAGGATTCGAATCCTCAGAAAGGATTTCAAGTTCTCACAAAGCATTTGAATCATCGCTATTATGCTGTTTTAGCTGTTTTTAGAAGATGTATAATTAATAAATATGATACACAGGGAATTTTCTTTTTAACATAAAACAAACCTAATTTTTTAATATTTGAAAATTTAATAAATTAGCCTCAAGCCAGGTATAAGAAAATAATGTGGGTATTTACAGCACGTAATTATAGCTATTTAGAGGTATAATAGTTGTCTTTTATGCCTTAAATCATCAATGCCGCATCAGTAGCTTTCATTAAATGCCCCTTCCGTGATCTAGCACGCTCATATCAAAAATAATGAATGAAGACGGGTGTTTATGAGGCTATTTATTTTAAGTTTTCTTGATTTTCTATACTGGATAAAAAATAGTAAACGACGTAGGATTTTTACCAAACAGTAACCTTAATACATATGATTTTTTTCCTGATTTTTGTTTACTCTTGAATTTTTCCTCTATAATTTATATTTGTATATTGTTTGTGATTTATATTTTAACCTTATTTATTACTTTTAGCATAGTGATGAGCATTTTGATTTTAATCTGTTGTGTATATTGTTTGTGATTTTATATATTTTAACTTAATTATTACTTTTAACTTATTTTAGACTAAGCATTATGTTTTAAAAGGATATCCGTAAATAAACAATAATGACCCAGGAAGCAGAAAAATGCATAAATGTGGTTTTACATGTTAAATAAAATAAATTGTAAATTTTGAGGGATTCGTTGATTTTGAAAAGTGTTCGATTTGAGGCTTCTAATGAATATATCCACTCCCAGATTAAGCATGAATTAAAATTTCAAGTTTAGAATAGCTTGAAAATTTGGTTTGGTCCCATAGCAAACACTGATTTCAAGTGAAATTCTAAATATACTGCTTAGGCAATATTCTAAAGTAGTATATTTTAAACTTCCTTTGAAATCAATGTTTAATACGCGTGGCGCATGAAGTAAAATTTCGAGTTTAGAAAAGCCTGAAAATTTGGTTTGGTCACTCCGCTTCGCTACGCAACCAAACCAAATTTTCAAACTTTTCTAAACTCGAAATTTTACTTCATGCTTAGTCTGGGAGTGGAAACACTTGTTAGAAGCTTCAAATTGAAAGCTTTTCAAAAACATCAAGCAATTGAAAATTTAAAAATCGGGATATGTATACCTTAAAAAAAACTCTGTATTCAGAAAACGTACACTTATCATTTATGTGGTTAATTAATTTAAAATTAAATATTATATTAAACTCAAAAGTTGAGTCGTTAATAATTTAAAGTGATAAAATATAATCTTTAATAAAGCACTGAATTCAAATGTACATTGTTAAGTGTTAGGCGTACATCGAAAGGCGGAGATCTTGTTGACATCTTGTGCTATTAAAATTCGTGTTATCCCATAGTTTGGGGATCTGAATAACTGTGTTGGTGGCTTGATGTGTGCCCAATTGTGCTGTGTATGTGACTGCATAAATAGAATTACGAACAAACTTGCAGTTGTTAACTATTAGCATTTTAAACATTTGCTAAAGAAAACCTAACCTAAAATCAAAACATTTATAGCACAGGTGTACACATTTTTAATCCGCACATATTCATGATTATATATATATCATATAAATACACACTCTCGGTCAAGCGTATTAGCCCATCGGTTGCGGTGTCCGCTTTCCACGCAGAGGATGTGAGTTCGATTCCCGGAAGGCCGTACTCTTTTATGGAAATATAATTAAATGACGAAATGACAGGAAATAAAAATCACGACGACTCAAAATATCGATTAAAATGTTGCGATCAAATGAGCAAGGTGGTAGTTTGCGTCAACTGCGGAGCGACCTATCATCGGAGCTGTTTTACCAAGAAAGGGGGCACCTTAATGGATGGGGACGCCAGGGTTACGTGCTGCGAGCCACTGCTGACATCCTCTTCCACGGATCGTAATTGTACTGAAAATATTCTCCATAGGTTATTGAAGGAAATGGAAGATAAGAACAATTTACTTATGGAAAATAAACTTCTTTTAAATGAGAAAGTACTATTTCTAGAAAAGGAACTGCATAACATTAAAAATACTAATAAAATCAATTCAACAGCATTCAATATGCAACCTAATACGCCAAAACTTGTAATTGATACATCCAAAACACAAAGAAAGAAATCTACAAATGAGAAACCTGCTGAAACAAACAAAAGCAATACCAAAGATAAACAAAACGTCGAAACGCTTGCAAACAAAAGCTCTATTCTATCTTCAACAGGCAATCATGGTTCAAACCAAATTACACCGATTTCAACAAACAAAGACCACTCTGAAGAAAACGGTATTAATGAGAATGACAGCGAAGGTTTCCAAACCCAAAGTGGAGGAAGAAGAAGGAACCGAAGAACCTCTGTGATAGTTGAAGGCACATCCCAGAGTAAAATATTCACTACAATAAACAGTTCTAGATAGTTTAGTTAATATTAACGTTAGCGTTTTTGTATGTGGCGAATTCAATATAGATCTAGGGAAATCGTCAGCATCTACTGATGAATTCAGAAATGTAATAGTTTCTTATGGATTAAAGTTTCTAATAAATGAGCCGACTAGGAATATAGGTACTTCATCAAGCATCTTAGACAACATTGCAACCAACGTTGATTGGTGTTTTAAAACTACAATGTTTTCTGTATCTATTTCTGATCATAATATTATGTTTATAAAGTCTGAAATTACGGCAGAAGAAAAGAAAACTAAACATCAACTTAAACGTATCTACAATAGCACTAACAAGGATAACTTTGAATACTATCTGACGTCAGAAAATTGGTTACAGATGTATGAAAGTAATGACATAAATTGTAAATACCTTGTTTTCTATAACACTCTTAAACACTATTTTGATTTAGCTTTTCCTCTTAAAAAACATCAATTGACTTCTCATAAAATCTGGGTAAATAAGACTGTTATAGAATCCTCAAAAAAATTTGACTGTTTATACAAGCTAAAAAAAAACCTTTCCTGAATTAACTGACATTTTTAAATCACAAAAATGATTACATTGAAAATTAATACGTGACTCAAAACAATCATTATATTCTAACAAAATCCTAAGATCAAATAATAAACCAAAAGAGACGGGGAAAGCAATACGAAATCTAACGAAAGTGACTACATCGGAATCCGGCTTCAATGGAACGGCAATAACCCAAATGGCCTTGCTAATGAATTCAATGCTTATTTTCAGAGTGTTCCAATGGATATAGCTTGCAGAATTGCCCCAAAACCAATATTATTAGATCACATAAAACGAAATCATAGCACAATGTATTTATTTCCATACTCGGAACACGATTTAAAACAGCTAATTAATAAACTGAATAGAAATGCTACTCCTGGCACCGATGAAATTCCTGCATTTATACTAAAAGACTTCTCTGATTTTTTACTAGAACCCTTGACACACTTAATTAATTTTTCATTCGAGACCGGTGTATTCCCGGATGACTTAAAACTGGCAAAGGTCAAACCACTGTTTAAAAAAGGAAATAAACACGAAATGAATAACTATAGACCAATTTCGTTGCTTTCGAATATTGGAAAGTTATTTGAGTATGCCATGTTGTCTAGACTAGAGAGCTTTATTGAGAGTCAGAATATCTTAACTTCTCAGCAGCATGGTTTTAGGACAGGAAAATCTACCGTCACTGCCGTGCTAGATACCTACAATCGTATTCTCGCTGAACTGGATCACGGTTCCTGCATTCTAGGTATCTTCTGTGATCTAAGCAAAGCATTTGATTGTGTATCGCATAACATACTTTTAAACAAATTAGAAATACTAAGCGTGAGAGGCCAGGCAGGAGCTTGGTTTGCAAGCTACCTCTCTGGCAGATCTCAGTTTGTAGAAATCAAATGCAATAACGGGAAGGGAGCCAGATCCAGGATTCTGCCCATGACCCTTGGTTTACCTCAGTGATCAGTCTTGGCCCCGGTACTCTTTTCCTCGTTCATAACAGATATTGTTGAATTCCTTAGCGATTTCTTTGTTGTTAGTTATGCCGATGACACAACTTTACTGGTCCGCGAGAGACAAGAGCGGCTATCTGAGGCTGCGAGCTCTGCTGCGGAGAGATTGATATTCTGGTTCAATAGCAACAGACTCCATTTTAATATGGACAAAACAACATATATTAACTTTTTATTGCAAGGTAAAACAATAAATTCAAATATGGAAGTGTTTGCTCTTAACGCGACAGAGTCTATTAGGTTTTTAGGACTTGAATTAACAAAAAATCTAAAATGGCATAGGCACTGCATCACCTTACAACGCAGGTTATCTACCGTTATTTATAAACTTCGTGTGTTGAGGACAGTTGTCAACTTACAATGCTTAATGAATGTATACTATGCAGAGTTTCAATCACGCATGTCGTATGGGTTAATTATATGGGGTTCATGTTCTGAAGCCCAAACGCTTCTTCTTCTGCTGAAAAAAGCATTACGGACAATAATTGGTTTGAAACAAACGGATTCCTGCAAAACTCATTTGATAAAATTAGAAATCTTAACAATTTACAATCTGTATGTCCTAGAAGTCGCCACATATATACACAAAAACAGGAATAATTTTGAATCACAAAATAACGCGAACCATGCATACAACTTACGCAACTCAAATATTCACCTAGGGTGGCACAGATCGTCAGCTCACGCTAACAGTATGAATATATTTGGCATTAAAATATATAATAAACTTCCAAATCACTTGAAATCTCACGATAGTGTTATATTTAAGAAACGTTTGAAGGAAATACTTAAAACAAGAGTATATTACAGTTTTAATAACTTTTTTGAGGATAACATTTAATATTTTTAATCTGTTGTGAATTGTGGTGTTTCGTTCTTATTATGTGCAATTGTAAATCTACATTTAGTTTTAAGTTTTTTAGTTTTTAATTTGTTAATTTTAAGTTGACTAACACCAATGTACACCTTGTATTTGATGGTAAATAAATATTTGATTTGTAAAAAAAAAAAAGTTAAAGATCATCAGTTCAAATATTTTTATGATATTATGTTACTATTTATACCAGTAGATGGAGTTTATGGCGGGAATCAAGGAAGTTTAAAGTTCACTAAAATAAAGCAAAGTATAAAAAATGTTTATGTTTTAATTTGGAAGTATTAAAAAATCAAGTTAAGGTCGGATTTTGATAAAACTCACAGTGATTATTACACAATTTACAAATATTGCTTTAAAGTTGCAAAAACTGAAATTGAGTAACTTAACCCATTAAGCACCATTGATGCATATACGCAACATTATTAATTTCATGTTAATTAAATTACTAAATGAATTAATTTGATATATTATATTATTTGATTTGACTTAAAAATGTATGAAGAAAAACGTAAATATTTAGTTATTTAAATATCTCAATTATTACTCATTAAAAAAAATGTTTTCAGTGTATTTCTAACTTCACAATATTTCAGTGTTGCGCGACCCTCGACAAATTTTCGACGCGGGGCTTTTCTAAACTCGAAATTTTACTTCATGCTTTTTATACAAAATCGACGAATGCCTTACATTTACAGCATATACATTATTTATATTTAAAAGAAAAACTCATAGAATGTAATACAACAAGTCATTCGTAGAAATCATACAAAGAAGTGTAGAATTTTACCTAAAATCCACTTTTAGAGTTAACTCTATAATTGCTTAATGGGTTAAAACAAAATTACAGTAATTCTATGTTGACCTTCATTATGCATAATGCAGAAGTTTATAGTTCACTAAAATCAAGCAAAATATGTGTTTTAATTTGAAATTTGTAAAAAATCAAGCCTCAGATTTAGATAACTCATAATTATTATTAAAAAATAAACAACTATTGTTTTTCAGTTGCAAAACTGAAATCGAACAATTGTAAATAAAATTACAGTATTTCAAAGTTGAATGAAATTATGAATAATGCAGCAATGTCAGACAAAATACAAAATAAAATATTTAAAAGTGTAAATTACATGGTTCTCGCGATTTTTAGGGTAATAACAAATAAGAGTTTAATAAATATTTCTATATAATTACTCGCAGAAGAAATAAACTGACTGTTTATTAATTTATCAAATCATACTGACAATAAACTACAAAACACTAACAAAATACACATAGTAACAAGGTCATAGCTAGAAAAAAGTATCGAGGAGGGGGGGGATATAACATGTCAGGGGGGTTTCAATTGTAAATTGCATAGTAACAGTGTACTAGTTATTTTAATGGGGAATTTTGGATACTTAATAGTAGTATACTAGGTATATATTTAGTGATATAGTTGGTCTTTGTATTCTAAATAATTACGTAAAAAAAGAAAATTATTTTTGTTTCGTCAAAAAAACATAAATTAAATGATGAGTTAAATCTTCAGTTGGAAATATAGATCTCAAAATAGATCAGTGTTGTTAAAGAGATAAAATATCTAATAGATTTTATCTCTTTCAGCAATACTGATACAAATATAAGTTATAGTGATTTCTGACAAATGAAAGAACTAAAGTTTTGCAATTTATTTCTTGCATAAATGCGTGGTTATTTTGATATGACAATATTTTCTTGTTATTTTGAGATGGCGTTAGCTATCGAAATCCATTAATAGTTTTCACATATTATCTTGAAATAGTCAGAAATGTTCAGTATTCCTCAGCACTGTGTCGGGACCACACTGAAGAGGACCTTGAAGTCCGAAACACGTCTATGGGTATCTGGTGCCGGAATACTGAACACAAATTCAATTTTGTTATTTTGAGTTGACAATATTTACATGTCAATTTTGACACAACATGGCCCCTAAAATATAAATGTTTGAGACTTTGACAGCCTTTTTCTCACAATTCAAATTAAATTGTGGTGTATACAATCGTCAATTGTTTTCTCATGAAATCTAAAATATGTGTGATTTTTTAATGTCTATGGGCGGTCTATAAGAGTCAAAATATATGCACAATTTAGTAAAAAACTTATGAAATGTCAATTGTTTTCCCATAAGCATTATTACACACAAACATGATACTTACATTTCGTATTAAGACAACAAAATCTAGATGCTATTAGTTTGTTCTGATTGAATAACACCAAAATCTAGATGCTATTAGTTTGTTCTGATTGAATAACTGATGAAATAAACGTGGCAACATCGCATTCTCATGAGTGCATCCCTTGGCTACGACCATGGTAAGCTACCAAAATGTTTCATTAAAACGAAAATGTTAATAACATCAAAAAACAAATTTGGACAAACCCAACACAGAAATTAATAAAGTTTGACTACCAAATCAAAATTCAAATTTCGCAAAAAATAGTGATTATTTTGTTAGAAAATTTGTAAAAAATCATAGTTTTATACAATTAACATGATATTTACAGAATTTTATACAATTAACACGATATTTACAAAATTTACTTAAAATTAATTGCACTTACAAATGCTTTAAAGAATAATTTAGTATCTCAATCATCAACTATTTAAATGATGGGGAAAGTGCTATGATGAGTACTGAAAAAAAATCTCAATTATTGCAATATCTCAATGTGCTAATATATCAAAAGCAACATCATTATTCTTCTTTTCTAAAGCTTGTATTACACGACACTATTTTCTAGTACAAGAAAATAGTATACTATTTTCTATCATGGTGTAATACACAAAATATGACCAAACGCAAATCTTGTACAGTTTTGTATAATCGAAATAGGACATGTTCTATTTGGTACACCATGATAGAAAATAGTATAGTATTTTCTTGTACAAGAAAATAGTATTGTCTAATACAAGCTTAAGTTTTGATTTTTATCAACCCTGATTGAATTTAAATTTTAATAATTGAATCATTTCAATATGAATAATAATTCAAGTGGTGTGTATTTTTCTAGGCCACATTATCTTTTTAGCAGGTAATAAAACTAAAATTAACCTGAAAGAAAATAACCTGCAACTGTAAACTTAACAAACAACTAATTTTCTTCCAGCAAAAATGCTTAAGCCTTAATACCAACTAGATGTCTAGATTTAGCTTAGGTTCTTTGACTGCTTGTCCATTTTAATGATTGTACTGTTTGAAATATCGATTTATTTGTTGTGTTTTAGGTGTGGAAAATGCAGAAGGTACATGAAATACATCCAAGCGAAACCGCAACGATTACACTGTTCGCAATGCGATGAAACATATTCTCTACCGCAAAATGGAAACATCCGTTTGTTCAAAGAGTTGAAATGTCCGTTGGATGATTTCGAGTTGTTGTCGTGGACAATGGGGAATAAGGGGAAAAGTTTTCCGTTTTGTCCGTACTGTTATAATCATTCACCATTCAGGTATTTTATTATAATTAAACACCTTTCATTGAATTTAAGTTAATTAGTGGAAGTTACATGAAATTCAATAACATGGTGAAATAATTTTTATAATTTGATTGTTATTTATGCCTTTTCTTTTATTAGGGATATGAAAAAGGGTAGTGGGTGTAATGCATGCACACATCCGAATTGCCCACACGGGTTGAACACAAATGGAATTTCGAGTTGTATAGAGTGTGAATTTGGGGTGCTCGTACTTGATCCGTCATCGGGGCCTAAATGGAAGTTGGGATGTAACAAGTGAGTGAAATATTTTTTATTAAAAGAAACCTGTATATGGTATTTTATTGTTTATAATACAGATTTGGTTAAAGGACTAAAGTTGTGTAGTTTTATCTGCTCATTCAAGTAGTATTGAGAAAAAAATAGGTATGTTGTAAAACTTCAAGTGGAAAAAACTGAAAATCGTATTGTTCGAATATCGTCTATATCTTCCTTATTTGTAAAACTGTGAATTTAAATATTCGAATATTCAAATTCTGTTACATGAATAAGGTTCAATTAACCCAGTGGTTTCTAACCGATGGTCCGCAAGAAGCAAAATATGGCCCGTGAAATATTTTTGTAAGTGATTGATTGAGTTACGTAAAGATCAAATTAAATTGGCGGTTGCACTAATAACCTTTCTTCACATTATCATTTAGTTGTAGAGGTCAAAATAGGTGTAAGGTCATAAGAAAGAGTGTTGACAAGTACTTAACTATACACACCACGCAGTGTTGCCAACTTTAAACCGTCAAATGTCTAAAAAGCTCATCTTAAAAATAAACAGAATACACCAAACTTTATGTTATTTTGTTAAACGAATTTATATTAATGTTAGCAACCAACTCCGTAGCCAGAGGGGGATATGGGGGTTGAAACTTCCCCCGAAATTTTCAAAATGTATTAAATTTTACTATGTAAAAGCTGCCCTGTTAGATCAAAAACAAAATTTAGTTTGGTCGCTCCTTTGCACTACACGAACAAACCAAATTTTCAGACTTTTCTAAACTCGAACTTGTTTAAAATTTTAATTTGAATTACTTTAAAAAAATCAACGAATGCCGGAAAATTTGCAGTGTATGTATACAGAGAGTTTTATATAAAAAAAAAGACCTTTATTGGCATAATACTCTATTACATCCATATCTACACTAATCACTGCCCCCTCTCTTCCTTTTGCTTTCCCTCTCGTCCCCTAACTTCTCCAGCGTCCTTACCCCGGCCCCATCCTCTCTCATCCATTCCGTCACTCTTCTATTCCCTCTTATTCCCACCCATTCCTCCTTCACCCCCTCACACTCCTGCGCCAGATGGCTCCATCCACACCTTCCTTCCTCTCTCCTCCGACCCACACCTCGCCCTCGCCAGCACCACCCTTTCCTCCCTACTCCACCCCCCCTCCATCAAATACCTCGGCATTCTCCCATGTACCTGCCACCTCCCGTACCTATTGTTGTATTCACTCCTCTCTATATACCCTTGCCTTTCCTGTGCTTCCACCTCCTTCTCCTTCTCTTTCACCCACGCATCCATCTTTACCCCATTCCCCAGCCACTCCATCACCTTCGCCTCGGACAAACCCACCCTCTCATACATTCTCCTTCTCTCGCTCCTCCATTTACCCTCTCTCCCATTTACGCACGCCACCCAAACCGCCTTCACCAGTCTCTCTTCCTCCAGGTCCCATAACTTCATCTCATACCTAGCCATTCTCACCATTTCCTCACACTCTAGCTTCTCTCTATTCGTTTCCTGTAGTACTATGTATCTGGGTGTCGACCTTTCCAACCCCAACATACGCTTCAAGAACCACAACTGCTCTCTCTCTATACACTCATACCTTCTCGTCCCCCCATACTTCCACCCCATACAATAACACTGACCTCACACATGCATCCCATACTTTACACGCCACTCTTACATTGTTCCCCCACTTTTCCCACGCTATCCCCCAAGCCTTTCTAGCCTTCCCCTGCACCCACCTCACATGCTCCTCATACCCTCCCGTCCCTTTGAACAAAAACCCTAAATACTTGAATTTTTTAACCCTCTCAATCACCTCCCTCTTCCACTCTAATTCCTTCACCCTCCCCTCCCTCCCTTTATTTCTGAATCTCATCCATTTCGTTTTTCTCACATTCACGCTCAACCCTCTCTTATCTATAAACCTCTCCGCCCTTTTCAGCATATCCTTCATCCCTTCCCACTCTCTTGCCACCAGCATCATATCATCCGCATATGTCAACATCCACACCTTACTTCTACCAATTACCCCCCCCCCCCCCCTCCCTGTCCTTTCCTCATCACCTCCTCTAACTCACTCGTGTATAGGTTAAACAACACCGGGCTCAATGGGCACCCCTGTCTAAGCCCCTCCCACGTCCTAAACTTCTCCGACTCTTCCATTCCCACTTTCGCCACAGCCCATGTTTCCTCATACACTCCTCTCACCTACTCTACCATTCCCTCACTCACCCCTCTTCTCCTCAGACACTCTAACAATCCTACCCTTGGTACCGCGTCGTACACCGCTTTCAGGTCCACAAACACCGCATACACGCTCCCTTTCTCTTCCATTACCTTCTCTACCATTCTTGCCAGGGTAAAGACCTGCTCCCTCGTCCCCCTACCCCTCCTAAAGCCCCCCTGCGTCTCTGGTAGCAGCCCCTTCTCTTCCACCTCCTCCTCTAGCCTATTTTTTATTACCATCATGGCTATTTCGTAACCCGTGCTCATCACCGTTATCTCCCTATAGCACTCCGCATCCTTCTGATCCCCTCCTTTATGTATCGGGCACATCCTCCCCACCCTCCATGCTGCCAGTATGCTTACTCTTCCCCTCCACATCTGGTTCAGTAGCTCCCTGAATTTCTTCTTCCCCCCTTCCCCAATCTCCTTCCACATCTCTGCCTTCAGCCCATCCCTTCCTGCGGCCTTCCCTCCTTGAACGCTCTTTCGACCTCCTCCTCCGTGAACTCTTCTTCCATTCCCTCGCCTGTCTTCTCCCATCCCTATTGGTACTCCACTACCCTCTCTGCACTTCCTTGTCCATTCCTTCAACGATATCCCTAACTGCCTCTTCCTTTCCCTTCTCCTCAGCACCTTCCACATTTCCGCCTCGTTCCTGCATTCCCTCAATTCCTCGCTCACTCTTTCCATCGCCTCCAGCTTCTTTCTCTCACATATGCCCTCATATCTTTTCCTTGCCGCCGCCACTTTCCCCTCTTCTCCCCCATATCTTACGCATTCTTTTATATAACACCGAACATTATCAATGTTAATTTTCATACATAGAAGTATACATATGCATACATTGGACATTTTTCGACACGCGGTTTATTAAAAGAATTCAATTTGAAGCTTTAAACGAGTGTTTTCCACTCCCAGGTTAAGCATGAAGTAAAATTTCGAGTTTAGAAAAGCCTGAAAATTTGGTTTAGTCGCGTAGCGCGGAGCGACCAAACCAAATTTTCAGGCTTTTCTAAACTCGAAATTTTACTTCATGCGCCACTGGTGTAAACCACTGAAACACTCTGAAGCTCGAAATATATTTCAAACTTCGCAATATGTGTTTTATACCGGTGGCGCATGAAGTAAAATTTTGAGTTAAGAAAAGCCTGAAAACGCGACCAAACCAAATTTTCAGGCTTTTCTAAACTCGTAATTTTACTTCATGCTTAGTCTGGGAGTAGAAAACACTCGTTCTAAGATTCAAATTGAACTCTTTAAAATAAGAACGATTATCTAAAGATTTAAGGCACACACGCTGGAATTGGGACAATTTGTACTGAAATAAGTTTAGGCATTAATTACGATTGATTGGCTATAATTTGTAATGGTTATATAGGCAACCCAATTTACACATAACCTAAAAATTGAAGGCATCAAATCGTATTTATTGCTTTGGCTTGACAAAGCGAACACACGAAAATGTACATTGAAAATGTTCGGTGTTACATAAAACTCTCTGTATGTATGTGAAAAGGTCAATTAACTGTTACATAGATTAGGTTACATTTAATAGCATAAACGACTTACAGAAGACAAAGAAGCCAAGGTAGCTGCTACACCAAGAACAAACCAACATAATTTTCACCCCAGAGTTATTAACAATAGTAATAAGACATTACTATCACAAACTCAGAAATAAAACTACTAGAATCCGGCCCTAAATACTCACCACATGTCAGTTGTAATAGCTTTAAAGAAACTTTGATTGTTGAATCAGAATTAGCTCTTAAACAAGTCAGCAATTGTGATTCAACAATATTTAAGATTGCCAAAGTAATTAAAAATAGTGAAATTAGCTGTCCAGTTGATGATAAAACAATATTTTCAATCAAAAAGAAAGTTAAACATAACGATCTAATTATCACTAAAGCCGACAAAGGTAATTCAGTTGTCATTTTGCCCAAAACCGATTATTTTACAAAAATCAAACATTTTATCGATAACTCTGAGATCATTGAATTGAAAAAAGATCCTACAGCCGAGTTTCAGAAATCTCTTAAAGATTGTTGTAATAAATGTCAGGGTATTTTTCCTAATAGTAACCAATATTCAATGTTTCCAATGAACCCTATTTCCCCTAGGTTATACGGTTTAATAAAAATCCACAAAGATAATTCTCCTATCCGTCCAGTAGTGTCATATATGAACTCACCCTCCCGTAATTTATCTATCCACTTAAATTCAATTTTTAAGGAAATAACCGATTTTAGAGATCCTTATTCGGTTAAAAATTCCATCGAACTCACTAAACAACTTAACAACTTCAAAATGGAACCTGGATACAAGCTCGTTTCATTCGATGTAACTAATATGTTTGCTAATATTCCTCCTTCAGAGTGTATTCAATTAATAGAAAAAACATTTGATAGATGTAATACTAACATCACTATAAAAACAGAATTTTTAAATATTTTACAAATCATTCTAAATAACAATTTTTTCTCATTTGATAACAAATTTTACAAACAAACCAATGGCCTAGCAATGGGGTGCCCCTTAAGCCCATTGTTAGCCGATATTTTTATGCACAACTTCACTGTAATTATTTTAAATTCACCACTTGCGAAAAAACATATTAAATTGTGGCACCGTTACGTCGATGATATACTAGCTTGTTTCCAGGGTACAGATAGACATCTCAACCAATTTTTAGATTACATTAATAACCTACATCCCAGAATAAAATTCACAGTAGAAACAGAAATTAACAACAACATTAAATATCTTGACCTCTCCATCACTAAAATAAATAATAGATTAACATTTGACATTTATAGAAAACCCACATTCACAGACTCAGTAATTCCCATCCACTCCAGACATCCCTATAAACATAAAATAGCTTCTTTCAATTCAATGATCAATCGAGCGTTTAAAATTCCCTTATCAGATAGTTCTTTTGAAAAAGAAGTTAGCCTGATTAGGACCATGGCTATTAATAATGGTTATGGTCATGATCTAGTTTATAAACTAATTAAAAAACATAAATTTTCCCAAATTAAACATTTACTGTATGCAGGAATACCAAATAAATCAGACAGTACAACTTACAAACCAATTACTTACTTTGGCAATGTTAGTTTCCAAATTAAAAATATTTTGAAAAAACATAATATAGAAATTGCATTCAAACCATTTTGTAAAATTAATAATTATATTTTTAATAGTAAAACCAAAATTGATAAAGGTAATAGATCAGGAGTATATAAATTAACATGCACAGATTGTCAAGGAGTATACATTGGTCAATCTGGTCGTAATTTCAATACTAGACTAAAGGAACATAACCGGGCTTTTCGGTTGCGACAATGTGATAAGTCATCTTTTGCAAAACATCTCTTAGATGAAAACCATACTTTTGGAAAAGATGTACTTACTATTATTCATTGTGCCGAAAAGGGTCGGAAGATGAAACTCCTTGAATCCCTAGAAATACATAAAGCTAGCGCTAATCCGGGAATCCCCCTAATTAACGACCAGGTTGACCTACTGTATACCCCCATTTTTAAAGCCGTTTTGTAATCCGTTTTCATGTAATCACTTTTTGTATATATACCCGTATTGTTTCCAGTTTTAGACACTTCATGTTTGATAATGGCAAGCTGAATTTGCCGAAACTGCAGTCACATAAAAATAAATTGTGTTATACAAACAAAGTTAAAAGTGTTTTATTGTGTTAGCATAAACTAAAGTTAGGATAGTCTGAATGACAATTAAATAAGTTAGGTTTACTTACGGCTATCTAAACTAACATAATTAACCTAACTTTTTTAACTGTCATTCTACGTATGTACGCTAAGAAAAATGGTTTAGGTTTCTGTGACAAGTAGAATAGGTAGTAGTAATGTTGTGCAACTAGATTAAATGACAGGTATTTAGGTTAAGTTAGATTGCAGGTATTTAAGTTACTTTTTATTGCAAATACTTAGGTCTAGGTTTTTTAACAATTTCATATTCAACTATTTTAACTTTAATTCATAATTTTAATGGGTAACGGTAAATCACTAGGTTGTCACTAAAAAGTTCTAATCAACACCAGAATTTAGCCATGTCTCAATTACAAACTGTTTGTCTGAATCTGAAAGTAGAAAACACCAGATTTGATAACAAAAGACTAATTTGGCAACCCTGACACCACGCATGGTAAACAGCAATAATACAAGCCAACAAGAACAAATTAATATCGGTTAACAGTGAGGCTCAGTAGCGTAAACGTAAAGGAGTTTAGATTTGTTTGAATGGAAACAACATGAATCGAAGTTCGAACCCCAATCAGAGTACTTTTTATCAAATAAAACATTAATAAAGTAAAGCAAGCCTGTGAAATAAAATTAATAATTAGAATTAAAATAACCAAGCTAAAATAACCATAGAAAAGAAAAATCGAGCAGTGAGATGGATGAAATTCTGAGAGCAATAAAACAAAATGAACACATGAAAGAAGAAATAGAAATAGATTGTTCAATGCATAATAAATGCATTAATAAAAATAGAATTAAATTATATAGGTGGAAAACGGGAAAAAAAACAAATTTAGTACATTTGGGGGCACATACTTGGCTCGGCTTCAATCCCATCGCTTCATTTCAACTTTCCATTACAATTGCTGGCATCAGGTAGGATTTAATCTAGCTTGCTCAGAGTCGAAGCAGAAGTAGTAGTAGAATTTTTAAAAAATAAAGGAGCCGGATATTTTATACAGAGTATCCGTATTTCGCCAGAATGTATAGGGATGTCAGTTATTTGATAAGATAAAGAGCAGGTTAAATTAGAGCAAAGTGTCTGCAAACAAATTTGAAATATATTTTTTGGAAACCATTGCCAAAATTAATTTTGACACATCAGATTCAATGATGTCTTAAAAATTATATGTAATTTTACAGTTTCTAAAAAAATTATAAATTCGCGATTTTTTTTTTCTCAATAACTAACAGAAGTTTTCAATGCAATCTTAGTAGTCCTTAAAAACTGCACAACATTGATCAATTAAGCAAATCTCTATCATTAATAACTGATGGTACGTAGTTCAAAAATAACTTTTATAAAAATGTATCTTCGTCCCCTGTTTAAAGCTAAATACTGTAACACTTTTCTCTTATAATGTACAGTTTAGAACCTGGGTCTCCAAACTATCTTCTTCACGAGCCACAAATACAATTCTACATAATAAAGTCGGCCAAGATCCGATTAATTTTATAAAATTATGAAAAATTTAAGGAACAATTGTTTCACAACAATATTTCAAAATATGACATTTACAAAAAAAAATACAAACAATGGCGGGCCGGATTCATGCAAGTCGCGGGCCGGATTTGGCCCGCGGGCCGTAGTTTGGAGACCACTGGTTTAGAAGATAGATTCCAATAACATTGCAACAATTTTTATGTCCTTGCCTCATATTTTATTTTCTATTCCGTTTGTTTAGCATAAATCTTCTTACTCAACTCTTAATTGATTTACATAAGCTCTTATTTCAAATTGTTTTCAGATGTGACATAATAATCCATTTATTCGATGACGCACAAAAAATCTCGGTAGAAGACGACGTCTGCGATTGTGGTACACAACTAGTAACCGTGAAATACACACCCGAGAAGACCAAGCTGCCTAACGATGTCACCGAAATGACCGGCTGCGTGTTTTGCCACAACGAATTTTCGAAATTGGTCGACAAACACAAGGCCATTGCTTACCGTCCAAAACAGCGAATATTCAGGGGAGGAAAAGCAGGGGGCAGGGGAGGGGGCAGAGGGCGTGGAAGAGGCAAACCACCTAAAGATAAAATGGCACAGTTGGCAGCATATTTTGTTTAAAAAAAGTAACAAAAAAAGACTATGAATATAATAATATAAATAATTGCAATTTTCAATGAGAAAATGATCTAATTATGTATGATTATCATATTAAAATGATTAAAAATGTTTCAGTATATATTTTTATTAACATAATAATTTGTTCGTAAAATATAAATCTGGACAATAAACAAGTGAGATTTTTTTAAATATTTTCAAGCCCCCTTTAAGAGTTATTTTAAAGCATACAATATATTATCAATATTGGTTACATAATAAAATCTTTTACATAAATATACATACCTTAATTATTTCAAAATTTAAATACTACTCGATAGGCTATCCAAAAGCAATAAGCTCAGATTGGAGTTACTTTAAGTTAACACAGCATCGAAAAAAAGCTGTTTGCCTATTATATTTACAAGATTAGTAAAAAATATAGAAGTACAGAAATGCACTAGTGCGCCTCTTTCTAGAACTCAACTTTAACAATCAACCGCGATATTACTTCTTCTTTTTCAAAGCATCGAATCTCCTCGACAAATCATCAAAATCTATATCATCGTTTGGTGGTGCCGGTAAATCAGACGGAACTGAAGGCAAAGTTGGTAAGTCTGGGTAGGTGTTCGAAGTCGGTAATTTGTTGGCTGGTTTATCCATATTTTTCTATAAGCAAAACAAAAAACATAAAAAATATTGATGTTTCTGAATTTTCGGTTTGTTCAAGCAAGTACAAACCTCTAAATTATCATCAGGTGATACCATGCTATAAGTAGGCGGAAAATCCTATAAATAAATCAATTTGTACAACACTGAATAAAGGCAAATGGTTATTAAAAACTTACGTAGTTGGTGTTATCTTCTTTGGCATCTTGTGTTGTTGGGGGGATGTTGTACGAAAAGGGTGCGCCGTATGGGTAATTTCCGGGAGCTGAAGCTGCATTGTCTTGTTGGGGTAATGCCTATTATAAATAATTATTTATTAAATACCACTTACATACAAAACAATTTCTATATTAGTGATGGGCAAGAACAATAAAAAAAGAAAACAATACAATACAATATGGCGGGCAAACAGCGGCATAGCTAGCTGGACTAAAGTTGGTCACAACAATTTCGTCTAAAGGTTGTGCTTTATTTTACTTACCCTAAAATCGTATCTCAAATATTTGCAAAGGTAAATAGAATCAATCTAAACACGTTAATTTGAGGTATTAACCAATATATGTTCCTATTTCAAAATTAAGGAAATAGCTCACACTTATGGATGACGCTTCAAGTGAAAGATGAAAACACTCGCTGTCACAATTGAATATCAGATGGTTATATTATAATAATGATTAATATTGCCTCATCATGGCGGATGACACGGAGTTGTCGCCACTGTGTTTATTAAGTCACTGTAAACACACTAACAGTTACTTACTTAAACACAGTCGTGTCAATTCCCTGTCATCCGCCATGATGACTAAAGTAATCAAGAAAATATACACGATTCCATTTGTTGCTGGATCTCGCCTAGCTATGGAAAAGTGACAGTTTAAGTATTGTAAATGGGGCTGGTTGTGTTTTAAATCAGGATTTTTAAATGTCACTGTCAGATGTTCGATTTTAAGGTTATAATTTCTGACTATTGTGATCTTACACTGTTGCCTGTTTTACAAATTTTCAGATATATAAGGATAATAATATGCAGTTTTAAGATAACAAAATGTACTACTTGGTTTTTGTACATACAAACACAGCAATAATATTGTATATAACAAATATAATGAATTCGGCTCTGCAAACTTATTTCGTCATCCATTTGTATTTCTCGCTTGGGTCTTCCCGTTAACACATTTTGATCAACTCCATCCATCCACCTTAATTTTGGTCATTCTCTCTTCTGTTGGCCCTCAGTATTTTTTTGTAGAATTGCAAATTTATTCCCACCCTCTTGTGATACTGAGAATTTTCATGTCAAACAATTTTTAAGCCCTCATTCCACTTTTATTATTTAGTCAAGAGAACCTGCATCTGAATCTTCTGATGTTTGTTCTGAGCCAGATTCCCCAAGCGAAATAATAAAAGGAGGAATGGTTTCAAAAGAAAGGTTCCCCATGTGTTTTGTCCAGTCATCCGAAATAAGTTTTTCACAATGATCACAGAAATTTTGCCACATATCGGATGTACATTTTGAGAGAGACTCAAGTTATAAATTCTGAACACGATCCTCAGATGGTTGCTTAGAATTTATGTGCTTATTGTAGTAAGTCTTACAAAACCCCCATGCCATTTCAATTGGATTGTATTGACAATGGTATGGCGGTAATCTAAGAACTTCGTGCCCGTTCTTTCTCAAAATGTCATCAACTACGTAAATTTTGTCATTTGATCGAAAAGGTATAAATATAGCCCATTCTTCCTTTTTGGTTAATTTTGGATTGAATTTTACTGAAGGAGTTTTGTCTAATTGCACAGAATGGTATGCAGCATTATCCATAATAACTACACATTTCCCTGAAAGCTTAGCCAAAGCAGGAATAAGTTGATTAACCACCCAATTTTGAAAAGTATTACCATCCATTGTGGCATGGTAATCTCGGTCATTGTTTTTCGAATGTAATAAAAAATCGCACCCATCCAAAAACCCACCCCTATACCCATCATGTAGAATGGTGAAGGGTTTGCCTTCATTTTTGAATTTAGTTGGATTACTTTTTATATCCGTTTCATGTACCCAGCGTCGAACCACGGATCCATTCTGATATATCCATGTTTCATCCAGGTATACGAATTGGATATCTTCACTGGAATATTGATACTGTAAAAATTTTCTAAGGAAAATAATTTTAGCTGCAACAACATGTTTTTGTTCACAGAGAATTGTGCGCCCATTAATTAATTTGAATTTATACCCCATACTTTTAACAACCCTATAAAGTGTTGTTCTACTCCCATGGAACTCATAATTTTCTTTCATATCATTCAAAAGGTCTCTCAAAGTAAAATACTGATTTCTAGAGTTATATTGCCAAATTAGTTGTTGCAGATCTTTTTTAGCTAGGTGATTCCAAAAATGGCTGTTTTTAGATCGGTTGCCAGAAGTAGTAGATTTCAATTCGTCAGGTCTTTGTCGTAAAATTAATTGTAATGAAGATCTCCCTACCTGAAACGTAATTATCATTAATTAAATATATATGATAATTAAAATACTAGACATACCCCAAAAATATCTATTAAAATCGTAATAATATTGTGAAGCTGTAGATTTGGATTACTTTGCCTAAAATGTTTGTAGGATTTCAGAATTTGTAAACTTTTTGATTCAGAGATAATCTTTGGCATGTTAATATTTAATATGTGCCTGAAATTATTTTTCACTTTGACATTGACACAGCATTGCAACACTAGATTAATTTGATTTAATAATAAAATGCTCGAAGAAGCGACCGCGTGGCGAAATAATTGTTGCAAGATTAACAATAAACCTCTTGAAAATTAAAAAGAGGATTACTTATGATATCATAAATTATTGCAACACTGTTAAAATAAGGAATCAGGAGTGCCAATTAATAAAAAATGTAAATGTTGATACTGCAACATAACAACACGAAAGCATAGCTAGGCGAGATCCAGAAACAAATGGAATATATTATAGGTCATAATACAAACATCTGATATTCAATTGTGACAGCGAGTATTTGTCATCTTACACTTGAAGCGTCATCCATGAGCAGGGGCTATTCCCATAATATTGAAATAGGAACATATGATGGTTAATACCTCAAATTAACAGGTTTGTATTAATCTAGTTGCCGTTGCCAATTTTTAAGGTACGATTTTGAGGTAAGTGTAATAAAACACAAACTTTAGACAGAACTGCTGCGACAAATTTCAGACCTCATAGCTACTGTTTGTCCAGAAAAAAAAAAAGACTTTTATTGGCAAAATACTACATTACATCTACACTAATTGCTGCCCCCTCTCTTCCTCCTGCTTTCCCTCTTTTCCCCCAGCTTCTCCAGCGTCCTTACCCCGGCCCCATCCTCTCTCATCCATTCCGTCACTCTTTTATTCCCTCTTATTCCCACCCATTCCTCCTTCACTCCCTCGCACTCCGCCAAATGACTCCACGTATCCCTCCCCCGCTCACTTCCCATACCCTTCCTCCATCTACACCTTCCTCTCTCCCCTGACCCACACCTCGCCCTCGCCAGCACCACCCTTTCCTCCCTACTCCATCCCCCCTCCACCAAATACCTCGGCATTCTCCTATGCACCTGCCACCTCCCGTACCTATCGTTGTATTCACTTCTCTACACCCCTGTCTTTACGCACGCCACCCACACCGCCTTCACCAATCTCTCTTCCTCCAGGTCCCATAACTTCATCTCATATTTAGCCATTCTCACCATTTCCTCACACTCTAGTTTCTCTCTATTCGTTTCCTGTAGTACTATGTATCCTGGTGTCGACCTTTTTAGCCCCCAACATACGCTTCAAGAACCACAACTGCTCCCTCTCCACACACTCATACCCTCTCGTCCTCCATACTTCCACCTCATACATTAACACTGACCTCACATACGCATCCCATACTTTACACTCATTGGTGATTGTCCACCATGTTGGGACAAAACTACTGAAACCCAATCAAAATGAATACCACAGTTGTTGCCACTGTGTTTAATTAAGTCACTGTAAATACGCTCTGTGGCCCGCCTGGCCCCAAATTATCAACACTTTGCTGCTCTTGCAGCACCCATCGTGTAGACAGTTTTTCATACACAAATGTTCATGTAGAATTCTATTGATAACTTTACAATGTCAGCTATCTTAATCACTTACTACGTAACCTCATTTGGACCATCGGAATAGTATTGTTTCCCATTAAAAAACAGCGTTTAATCAAAACACGAAATTCTGTCTGATCCATTTTGTTCAAAATATTAAAAGTAGCTTCACTCAAATTATAATAACTTGCAAAATAATCGACGAAATATAATAACATTTTCACAGGGTGATAGTCGGGCCATCTTTATGTGAGGCCACTGACTTCACCCTATGTACTGTATATTAGTTACTTATCTCCTTGATATATGATTTAAAATTACATTTAAGGAATGTGCAGGAATTTTTGCTTTTAGGTATATTCCAAAACAAATTGCTTGTTGTTCTAATTAAGCAAAATGAACATTTGAATTACTTAGAAGCAAAGGTTAATAAAAAAATTGAGAAATTAAGTTTTAAAGTTTAAGTTGTATTAAAACCAGTAAACAAAATAGCAGAATGGTTATGTGAATTTACAGAAAATATATTGGGTAGCAGTACATATCAATGACAGCTCGATATGTCTTTGCAAATTAACAATAAAACTGTTTTCCTTGCATGTACACCAATTTTTAGAAATTGGCACTTACAAGCCTTTGCTTTAAAGTGCCTTATTTGTGAAATTAAATAACATAGGATCAAACACAAACAGCATATTTTTAGACTTCTAAACTCGAAATTTTACTTCATGCTTAAATAAAGGGGAGGAAACCCTCGTTTAACCCCTTAAGGATAATTTAATCCAAGAGTTTGGCAACCGCAAAGGAAGACATTCATACATACGTTAATTAATTTGAAAGATTTCATGTTTAAAACAGAACATACAGGGCATTTTTCTTTTGAGTATACATATCCCAATAATAATAATAATAATAATCTTATTTAGCATCTTTGCTATATAATAACAGAAAAATATATGTATATCTATATATATATATATAAAATAAACATTTGATCATCCTTAATCTATAAATTGTGTATGTATAATAAATAATAATTTCAGCGTTTTTTAATTTTGCGGGAATTCGTTGTTTAAAAGCGGTTAATTTGAGGCTTTTAACGAGTGTTTTCCACTCCTAAACAGAGCATGAAGTAAAATTTCGAGTTTAGAAAAGCCTAAGAATTTGGATTGGCTGCATAGCGAAGCGGAGCGGCCAATCCAAATTAGGCTTTTCTAAACTCAAATTTTACTTCATGTGCCACGCTTAAAAACACTGATTTACAGTGAAAATAAAAAAAAACACACATACAACAACGATTATAGGCAACCTAATATACGTCAGACTTATTTTAAACAATTTGTTCAGTGCAGAATTTGACTCACGTTTTACTCACATCTACATATTGGATTGCTAAAGCCGTATATTTTAAATTGTGATATTTCAGGTTTTTATACGTGTGGCGAATGAAGTAAAATTTCTAGTTTAGAAAAGCCTAATTTGGATTGGCCGCTCTGCTTCACTACGCGGCCAATCCAAATTTTCAGGCTTTTTTTGAAATGTTATGTTTAATATTGTAATTTGAAATATCTTTAACAGTTTAGTTAAAATTTAAAAATGTAAACGAAAAAATCTTAATGAAGCAGTATAAAATATAATTTAGCAAATTTAAAATAAAAAGAATTTTTTTAAACAAATTTAACATTTAAAACATGTTTTAAACAAATTTAAGATTGAAAACATTAAAACTAAACCATTTAAAACACGAAGGCTGTTTTTAAACTGTTTTAAACCAAAGTGTTTTAAACATAACAACAATAACGAAAATGCATGTTGCCACATTGTAAATTTGAATATTTTCATTAAAATGAACATTATGAAATCAAGGATCTCTTGTGAACTTATTTTTCGAAATTGATAAAGGATTCTTTAGTTTTATTAGGTCATTTCTTATAGATTTAACAGCTTCTTGTGGATTAACGAAGACTCAAAATAAAAAAAAATATCTTATTATGTCTCGTTTTTTTGACTACCTAATTTTATCCGTTGTCTGTTGACTTTAACACACCTGATATAACTAGATTGTAAAGTTAGGTTATGTCATATATAACTGTTTATTAGGTTAGGTTAGTTCTCGATATGTCAGTTTAACTTTGTCTCAGTTACTTAGATTTGTTTATAAGTGTTCAATTTGAAACTTTCAACAATAGTTTTTTCCACTCATTGATTAAGCATGAAGCAAAATTTCAGGTTTGGAAAAGCCTGAAAATTTGGTTTGGTCGGATAGCGAAGCGCAGCGACCAATCCAATCGTAAAAAACACTGATTAAATATAAAGTTCAAAATATTTATACAAGATCCTTCAAACAATGATCGTCTGGTTCAATTCTAGCAAATGATCGAGCTGCTTGATACTTGAGAAACTTGATCTTGCCCATCACTACATCTTATATTACAAGAGAATGTACAGAAAAAAAAATTGGGATATTTTCAGATTCAGCACATCGAGGCACATAATATCCACTTAAAGAAAATTTATAGCAGACAGGAAGTGTCATTATTCACTTCTATTCAACTCATGGTGTAATAGTAGATTGTTTGACAAGTTTTGAAAGATTCGGTTTGTATGCAAATACCAATTTGCAAAAAAGAGCCCGCAGGGCGAGTAAATGCAAGGTACGAGCATGCAATGTAGCTTTCAGAACGTGTTTAACCTATAAAAAAGGCGAACATTCTCATCCCAGCAACTATCGACCAATTTCCCTATTACCTATTATGTCAAAAGTATTCGAGAGAGTTTTGTTCAATCAATTAACGGAACATTTTGTAAATTGCAACTTATTTTGCGCCGAGCAGTTTGGTTTTCGTAAAGGTCGATCAACTACGGAAGCGGTCTGCGACTTTACGGACATGGTTGTTGACTGTTTCGAAAAAAAACAAATTTGCAAAGCGTCATTTTTAGACCTATCGAGTGCCTTCGACTGTGTCTCCGATGCTACTCTAATTAGAAAACTGTACTTTTATAACCTGCATCCGAAGAGCTGTAGATTGATATCATATTTATCTAACAGGACACAATGCGTTTTTTCGCAAGAAAACATGTCATCTCCATTGCCAATAGTAACATGGTGTACCTCTAGGGTCAATACTAGGTCCTTTACTCTTTTTTATATATATTAATGACCTACCTTATTCCATTGGGAACGCAAAACTTGTATTGTATGCGGATGGCACTACGCTCTTAAATGAGGCCCACAACCTAGAAAGTACCAACTTATTGCATAGGGAGGCAATGTTGAAGGCCTCAGACTGGTTTCACAGCAATAAGTTAAAACGAATGAAAGTAAATCTGTTACTATGCAATTTTCAGTAAAAGTGGAAGAAGCAGAGAAAACGACAACAAAGTTTCTTGCCATATACTTAACATCATCGTTGTCATGGGGCTCACACAGTGACGCACTTGCTTCCAAACTTTGTTCTGGCATATTTGCATTGCGCTCTTTAGTGAAGCAAGTGTCTCAAAATGTTCTTCGTGTGGCTTACTTTTCCCTCTTACAAAGCCACATGTATGGATTGATAGTCTGGGGTCATTCTCCGATAAGGCACAGAATTTTTGGCTTACAGCGTAAAACACCAAGAATTATGTCCAATATTCATTATTCTGACGACTGTCGCCAAGCATTCATAGACATGCGTATTTTAACGTTTCCATCCTTATACATCTATGAAAGTTTACTGTATGTGAAAAAACACCCCAGCGAATTTCAGACTCGCGGTGATATAAATAAGTACCATACGCGACAAGTAGACCAGATACATCATCATCATCAACTTCAGTTAAGTAAATCGAAAACAGGCATAAAATACCACTGCATAATGTTTTACAACCCAATTCCTGATCACATTAGAGATCAGCCAATAAACAAATTTAAAGTAAATATTAAAAATTATTTAATTGAAATACATTTTACAGTTGAGAAGAATATTTGGAAAATTTTAAATTTTAATTCTAATTACTAATTCTTATTTATTTTTTTTTTTATCAATTTTAACCCAACATATTTTATTTATATAACCAGATTTGTGCATTTTTTCACTTTTCGTGTTTATTTGTAATGTAATTTGTTATCGTTATTATTTGTTTATTTCTTACATTTTATTATTTATTTCACCGTTTCTTTTATTTGTTTTTGTACGTATTTAAAATAATTTTATTTTATAAATGACAGTGATAACAACATTCCTTGTAATTTAAGAACAAAATATTTTATTATTTCTGCTGTGTCGGTGTAAGTCCTTTATTAATGTTTATATTTTTAGTTTTAAGCTTTTCATTGTAATAGTATTGTTTGACCTGTGTAACACATGTATGTGATAAACACTAATTAAAATAAGAATTATTTGCTTTTCCTATGATCAAACAACGGCGGCGTTAATTGTTCTTCGTCACCACTCATTTTATTTTAATAATTTTGACACTGACATTTGAGGATTCCACTTTCAAAACTAGTTTTGAAAATTCAATTTTCAAGTGTGACATTACTTGTCAAAATACAAATATACAATTGACAACTTTCAATGCAAAGGTATTGCTCATGAATATTGGCAAACTATCTCACTCATTTAAAAATATACTAATTTATATTTTTTTTTTCAAAACCTACATTGATATTTGTGAGTATAAAATAGATTAAAACTTACAACTAAAATAAATATTTACCGGATAACTAAACGGTGCGGGTTCAGGAAGAGGCGGTGGCTGTGGATACCCGATAAAGCCATACGGCACACCACCTCCACCACCCAAATTATTCCTATTCTCTTGACTCAAATCGATCAAAAGTGCATCCTTTGGCTCTTGCAAAACCTCCTGATCCGGTTCGTAGTCAACATTAAAACAGTGTGCGATTTCAATCAAGTAATTCTCGACCAATTTCTTTGGTGGACTCTGCACTGACAATTTGTGCTTTAATTTCGTGCTAATATGCTCGTTCGAGTCCAATCGGCAATTGTCAGCAAACGCCTTTCCATACTTTGCTGTCAACAAATCGCAGACGATTTTGAGCTCTTGTATGTCTGCTTGTAAACGCGGGGCCACCCAGATTAAGCTGGTGATGGCTTCAGTTAAGCCCTCGTCTAATTCTTTCATTTGGGTTATTAAGCCAAAACGGGCGAGGAGCAAGTCGCAGTACATTTCTACCAGTTCCATTGCTTCCACTAAATAATCCTCGCTAAAAATAATTTATATAAGTATAAAACATGTATTACAATTATTGATTGTGTCTAGGGATGGGATCATTTTAATAAAAAATAATCAATTCATTTGATTATGAAAATAATCGAACATCTCGAGATATTCCAGAGCTCGCTTGAGAAAACGCCTGAGTGGTTTCTCGAGAGATTGCTCCAGAGATCTCTCGAGACATCGCACGAAAGATTGCTCGGGTGATCTCACGAATGATTGCTCGAGAGGTCTTACGAATGATTGCTCAAACAATTAAATCCGTATGATCACTTGTATGCTCATTTCAGAGCTGGGACGAATCCTCGTAAAAAGAATTCAAATCACGAATCCAAATCACCTAATATGATTCGAATCACGAATACTCGAATAAAGGATTCGTAAGAGATAAATATGATTCGAATCAAAGATTCGAATCCTGTTTTGTCGAATCACGAATACAAATCCTTTAAGAATAAATTTTATTTTATTTTTTTCTTTTGGTCAATTTGAATATAATTTTATGACTTTTCTCTGACTTTCCTAGTCGCGCAGCGACCCGAGACAAATTTTTTGGGCTTTTCTAAACTTGAAATTTTACTTCATGCGCCATGTGTATAAAACAGTGATTTAACGAGAAATTTAAAAACGCACAAAAGACATTTTTCCTGTTAATCCTCACAATTAATTCGAATTATTTTTGACGATTCAAACCCTTTTGTAAGTATTCGAATCCTTTTATAAATATTCGAATCCTTTTATAAATATTCGAATCCTTTTATAAATATTCAATTCCTTTTATAAATATTCGAATCCTTTCATAAGGATTGGAATCTTTTTATATGGATTCGAATCACCCACATTTGGATTCGAATACGAATCCTCTTAAAAAAATGTAACGAATCCGGATCACGAATCCAGTTGAACTAAAGTATTCGAATGCCTCTTTTGAATCCTCTAAAAGGATTCGAATCCTTCCCAGCTCTGGCTCATTTCATCTTCAAATTACATTTATTTAGATTTTAAAGCCATATATTCCTTTAACTCCATTATAGATCATTATCTGAATTGTAATTCGAGTAATCATACCAGCAAGCATTCGAGAAACCATATGAGGGATCTCTCGAGCATTATTTATTTTATTTCGGATGCCAATAACCGATTATTGATATCATTGAATTGCGCCCATCACTAATTGTGTATTTTCAATTGCAAGTACCTTCTTTATAGGGTATAACAGGGTGGCGACCAACTGGGAAAACCAGGAAAGTCTTGGAAAAGTCAGGGAAGTTTGGCCTTTTTAGCAAAAAGTCAGGAAATTTTTAAATTAATAATAATAATAAATATGCAAATAATATGATTTGAGAATTGACAAATTGTTAGTTCTGTTTGGAGCACGAATTTGAGACATTAAATAAAATTAAAAAACTTAAAAAAAATTGGTGATGTTTCCGTCATAGCATAACACTTTCCCTGTAGCTTGAACAACTAATAATTGACATAATAAATTTATTTCACTCAAACCAAGTAGTTGAAGATTTCACTTGAAGTTAGTGGTTTATACGTGTGGCGCATGAAGTAAAATTTCGAGTTTAGAGAAGCCTGAAAATTTGAATTTGCTGGGGCGCGACTTACTACAAGAGTTTGGTGCGCACAGATTCCGTGTAAGCTGAAAACACTATATGTCACAATAGTAAGCAGTACCAATCTAATTTAAAATTCGAAGCCTACTGTAATTCATATTTTAAATGATCACACGGTACTAGAATTTGGACACAAATTAAATAATCTTATTGGATTGCCTTCGCAAAATATGCTTAAGGGCAACACTGCTGATTTTGTAAAATACAATGCAAAAGAATGTACTATAAATGAAAATAATGAATCAGCAAGGCTTGAATCAACATTATCATCATTCTACATTCTTATTCAAAATAGGAATCCATATATAAAATTTTATTTCCGAAAAAAGTATTTGGGGATATTACAATGAATCCATAAACTGTTTGAGGTTGTTAAAATAATATTCGCTTACGGCAGGGAAAGTTTAATTTTAGGCCGCTAGCATTATGTATGCACCAACTGGCTGCTGTCAAAATGAAGTTAGTGTAATTTATTAAATAAGTATGAATTAAGAAAGACTTTAGGTCTGGTGCCCCAAAATTACACTTAAACCAAAGAATAATTACCGAATAATATGTTCTACGCGAATCTTCGCACGCTCAGCTTTGCCCATGGCGATAAAGTCAGCAATCTCTTTCCTTGACTTCTGCGCCAACTCAGACTTCTTCTTCTCCAGCAACTTTAGCCGGTTAATCGCTAACCGCAAATGTGTCTTGAGTTTTGTGTAATTCGGTGCACTCGAAAACATGTTTACAATAGCTTATTATCACAAAAACTATAATACTGAATTGAAAAACTTTATAACTTGAACAATTCTGTTTTATAAATATAAATACACTAAACGTCTGAAGAGGTTTAACAAGACTGAATTGTAATTTTAGAATTAACTTGTTTCTTGTTACAATTTCAAACTTGCATTCCACCTTTAGAAAACACTACCAGATCGTTGTTATTAACCAATTATTGTAAGAAACCTTGGGAGGAGTTGTGAAATTAAAATGTTAATTATTTATGACTCACTATAAAAATTAATTTAAAGGTTATCTGCAACTGTCAAAGTCAACATTCAAAGAAAATACATGTTAAAGATGGGCAATTGTAATAGACTGTGCAATAGTGCAAGGCGTGTAGAGTATGTTAACGTTGGTAATAGTCATATATACAGAGAGTTTTATGTAACACCAAACATTTTCTTTACGGAAATGTTTCTTTGAAGTATACATATGCATACGTTGCACATTCTCCGATGCTCGGTTTATTAAAAGAATCCAATTTGAAGCTTTAAGCGAGTGTTTTCCACTCCCAGGCTAAGCGTGAAGTAAAATTTCGAGTTTAGAAAAGCCTGAAAATTTGGTTTGGTCGCGTAGCGCGGAGCGGCCAAACCAAATTTTCAGGCTTTCCTAAACTCGAAATTTTACTTCATGCGCCACTAGTACAAAACACTGATTCAATGTAAAGTTTAGCGGTGTGTTTTAAACTTCGAAATATGTCAGTGTTTTGTACCGGTGGCGCATGAAAAAAAATTTCGCTTCGCGCTACGCGACCAAACTAAATTTTCAGGCTTTTCTAAACTCGAAATTTTACTTCATGCTTAGCCTGGGAGTGGAAAACACTCGCTTAAAGCTTCAAATTAAATTCTTTTAATAAACCAAGCATCGAAAAATGAGCAACGTATGCATATGGATACTTCAAAGGAAAATTCTCGTTATGAAAATGTTCGGTGTTACATAAAACTATCTGTATACTTATTAGTCTATACCGCTAACTACCTATCCACTGCGTAGGCTAGATATGGGATCTGTTAGAGTCAATAATAGCGTGAAACGATTAAACTGCACATGGACGAACGCACCGCCAAGCACCAATGAGTGTACATCTCGTTGCCGGCGCGCAGCGTATTTTAAATTTAAAATTTGTGATATTTCTATATTATGGTCAATATACAGGGTGGCCCAAATTGGGTGTTACTATAGGGAATTTCGGTTATTAGAAGAGTTAGAAAAAAATCGATGGCGCATCCTCGAGCTCTTTTTTCGAGGAAAACTCAATGTCGAAAACAGAAATTAGCTATCGTCTTTTGTTTTCAAGTTATAGCCAAAAATTCAATTGTTTTCATATTCGATTTTAATTTTGGAGCAAAATGGTTAGGCACAAATGGACCGGTAAAATGGCCTCCGCGATCTCCGGACCTAACACCGCTGGACTTCTTTTTTTGAGGCTATACGCCTGGTCTCTCACGCCCGACGCGCCCTCATGCGGCCAAAGCTGTAAGTTGTTAACTGGAAGTCACGTCGACAGGCGTAAGCGGTTCGCATGCCGCACAGCTGTGAAACGCGTGTTTTTGTTATTAATAAGCGATGAAATGAGCAGGAAATCGGAGGGAAAAGTGTGTTGCGTGCCTGGCTGTCCCAACGCGCAGTTGAAAAATATCGGTTTGACATTTTATACGTTCCCGAATCGTGATTATGAAGTACAGCGGAAGAAGTTGTGGATTGCGCGTGTACGACGAGAAGGGTAAGTAATAATGTTAACATTCCTATTTCACCTGAATAGAACTATTCAATCAATCTGCAATATTAAAATGAAAACAAACCTCATGTTGCCAGCAGCATTCCTAACCTATAAAAGTAACAGTGATAATGCTTGGAGAAAAATAATTTGAATGCAACAATGCGAATAAAAAGTCATCTTTTAATTGAAATGTCCTTATTTCAGAGATGAAAATGGACCCTGGGTGCCAACAAAGCACACAAGAATTTGCGTTGAACACTTTGTTGGCTTTCTTTGACGTCGCTGACGTGGAAGCTATGTAGCAATTTTCGCCCTTTATTTAAGCTTTTCTCGCGAAATATAGATAAATCTACAGCTCAAAATCTGCACTGCACAATAGTTGGCATGTTTAGCCGTCAAAACGGTATGTAACGATGAAAAACCACGATCTGCCGTTACAGGTTTAATCACGACATTTAAACGGCCCCAGTCAACAACTTAGCGGCGCTGCCGCCAGAGCGGCGCTCGAGTCGCGCGGCGAAGAAGAGACCAGGCGTATTTAAAGGACAGTTTATATAAATTAAATAAAAACAATATCAATCCTTTACGACAAAATTTCATTAATATTGTAAATTCTATATCTCATATTCATAATGCATGTAGAAGTGTCATAAATAGATATTATTGGAATATGGATTATCGGGCTGTCTTCTCTCCGGATATCGAGTATATGTTTCCAATGCAATATTAGAATTACTGTTGCTTTGAATAAAGCATCCTAACATATCATACTTGTCGTAATTTTCGTACTTCATGTTTAAACACTTAGTTTATTAATACACAACACAGTACAACAAACAACTAATATAATAACAACGTTGTTGTTTTTGGTTTTATGCGTAACAGGCATCATTTTATTTACAAGCCTACTGCGTTTAATGAGAAATATTTAAAATTTAATAAAAATATAATATATCTCAATATATTGCAAATATAACATCAACATATTGTATATCAATGAAAAGAGACAATAATAACAAATTTATTAATAGCACAGGCAACTATAACTTTTATTTAAAAAATATAACTTTGGGCTGTATCTCTTTTATTAATGAAGATAGAAATAATCTGTAAATTGCATTCGATTCTCCTCGAAAAAGTACCTGTAGAACATACAATTCTTATCGTGATAAAATAATATATGACTGAAATATTAATAAAAATCGAATATAAAAAATATTGAATTTTTGGCTATAACTTAAAAACAAAAGACGATAGCTAATTTCTGTTTTAGACATTGAGTTTTCCTCGAAAAGAGAGCTCAAAGATGCACCATCGATTTTTTTCTATCTCTTCTAATAACCGAGATTCCCTATAGTAACATCCAATTTAGGCCACCCTATACATCTCATTAAGCAAAGAAAAATAATATTTCTTGAACATCACAACAACATACAAGTAGTAATGTTAATTAAATATTACTTATACGTGATTATTTAATATAGACATTTATTTATATAAATGTCTATAAAAATTATAATAAATATTTAGATGAAATACGAGTGAGAATTATGTTTAATTTTGTGTAATTATACATGTATAGTTTGGTTTTTGCCAATAAAGCTAATTTCTTCTATGAAAATGAAATATTTTATTTTTTTATTTATTTTATAATACCCAGTATGTACGCAGAACAACTCAAGACATTCCAGGAAAAATGGTCTTGGCTGGCCATGTGGTGGACCATGCCATACCGCCCAGTGTCATTTCATCTGGGTGGAGTATTTGCAGAGTAGTTTTATTTTTAGAAATCCTTCTCTAATCTCTATTTTATATTCCTTCTAGTTATTTTATAACTGTTTTTATATAATTTGTATTCGCATTTCATATGATGCATCTTGAAAATAATTTGTTTTATTTAAAAATATATTACTATTTATTGATATATTTATACAATATTATATATATTATGGTAATTTTATATTTTATTGTTATATTTTTATATTATATTAGATTTTCTTTATACTTGTTAATTTTTCATAATTTAAATTCATAAGTATTTTCGATGTCTTTATGTTTATTTTATTTATGTTTTATTATTCACCAGTGACGGCTCGTCAGGGACGGCAGGGTCGGCCGGGCCGTACCGTTAAATTTGATTGAACACGCATGTTTATAATAAATATATAACAGGCTAATAGGTAGTAATATTATTAAGCACTATAAGGCCGATAAATGCGGGAATTTATTTGCATTTAATATATGTTTACTAAGCAACTTTGTATCCGCAAAATCGGCCCGCCGTAGATTTTCAGATTATGAAGATTAATGCAATCGCTACGTCGTCAGCGTGAACGTACGTCCGCAAATGGTTTACGTACGTACGTCCGCAATGTTTTACTCGGGTACGGCAAATTTGTAATTTTACCTTTTCTGGAAAATTTTGAATTAATGTTATAATTGAGTCCATTAAATCTTTTGAAGTTTATTCTTTGAACATTATTGTGGCGATTGAAGGAAAAATCCTATGTGTAATTTGAGCGCAAAGTATGATTGGCGATCTCCGCTGCGCGTCGAGCGCCAACTTTCTCTTGCGATCGCCAATCGACCACTTTGCGCTCGCAATACACAAATAATTATTAGAGGGTTATTGAGGTAACGGAGTGGGTCAGCCGAATGTATTTTGGCGCACGCGCACTGAGACTAAACGGCCTGCCGTATCGAACCATACACCTTCGCTAGAACGATACTTTAAATTAAATAATTTCTCTCGACTTTCAAAAATAGGGAGAGAATGTTCTCGGAGTTGCAATAACATTTTTAAACATGTTATATACATAATATGGTTAATTATAATTATACACTGATATGTTTCACATAATCTACCTTAAATACCTAGGTAATATTTTGTAAATTACAATTAGGTAACTATTTAATTATTGTTTGCATTTTTAAATTACATCTGCTGTTTACCGATATTTAAAAATGCGAGATAAATTCTGATTTCTGAAATAACATTTTAGACGAATATGTTTTAACTGTTTTTTAATACCGGTCAATTGTTGGCCTTAATGACCAATTTGCATTAAAGTAAATACCTATCTTATTTTAAAAATTGCATAATATAAAAATAATCAGAAATAAAATGATAAATAAATTCAATAGTTCTAGGATAAAAAACTGTCATCTGCAACGTAACCGAATTTAAAGTGTGCATCGAGACATAGGCATCGGTGTATTGTGTGGAAGAACGACGAGTACGACCCCAGCAAATTTGCCGTACCCGAGTAAACCATTTGCGGACGTATGTTCACGCTACAGGGTAAATGTAACGACAGAAACTGTATTGACACTCGTGACGACGTAGCGATTGCATTAATCTTCATAATCTGAAAATCTACGGCGGGCCGATTTTGCGGATACAAAGTTGCTTAGTAAACATATATTAAATGCAAATAAATTCCCGCATTTATCGGCCTTATACTGAGTGCTTAATAATATTACTACCTATTAGCCTGTTATATATTTATTATAAACATGGGTGTTCAATCAAATTTAACGGTACGGCCCGGCCGACCCTGCCGTCCTTGACGAGCCGTCACTGGTGAATAATAAAACATAAATATAATAAACATGAAGACATCGAAAATACTTATGAATTTAAATTATAAAAAATTAACAAGTATAAAGAAAATCTAAAGAAATATAACAATAAAATATAAAATTACCATAATATATATAATATTGTATAAATATATCAATCAAAAATAATATATTTTTAAATAAAACTAATTATTTTCAAGTTGCATCTTATGAAATGCGAATACAAATTATATAAAAAACAGTTATAAAATAACTAGAAGGAATATAAAATCGAGATTAGAGAAGGATTTCTAAAAATAAAACTACCCTGCAAATACTCCACCCAGATGAAATGACACTGGGCGGTATGGCATGGTCCACCACATGGCCAGCCAAGACCATTTTTCCTGGAATTTCTTGAGTTGTTCTGCGTACATACTGGGTATTATAAAATAAATAAAAAAATAAAATATTTCATTTTCATAGAAGAAATTAGCTTTATTGCCTAAAACCAAACTATACATGTATATTTACACAAAATTAAACATAATTCTCACTCGTATTTCATCTAAATATTTATTATAATTTTTATAGACATTTATATAAATAAATGTCTATATTAAATAATCACATTTAAGTAATATTTAATTAACATTACTACTTGTATGTTGTTGTGATGTTCAAGAAATATTATTTTTCTTTGCTTAATGAGATGTACAGGGTGGCCTAAATTGGATGTTACTATAGGGAATCTCTGTTATTAGAAGAGATAGAAAAAAATCGATGGTGCATCTTCGAGCTCTTTTTTCGAGGAAAACTCAATGTCGAAAACAGAAATTAGCTATCGTCTTTTATTTTTAAGTTATAGCCAAAAATTCAATATTTTTTATATTCGATTTTTATTAATATACTGCCTTTCAAAAAAATCAGAACACAAAGTATTTATTGGACGATTTTAATGAAATTTACAGAATTTGATCATGTAAATGAACTGCATCGATGATCAAAAAATCAATTGTTTTGGTTACTATTTAATGGTATTTTTCCTTGATTTCACCATTATGAAGAGCTGCTGATTTTTTAATGTAATTGCATCTAATATCCAAGTAGCCTCTGAGTAGTTTGACGTTTCAGTTTGTAAAACATAAAAAGATGCCCCGTGTTCGTCGGCGTGCACAATATCATCATCTAAGTGAATTTGAAAGGGGTCGCATTATTGGAATGCGAGAAGCGGGTTTTTCGGTTCGTGCTACTGCTGAAAGGGTAGGCCGTAGTGTATCGGTGATCGTACGCTGCTGGTCTAGATGGTCCGAAGCTGGGGAGAATCGACGTAGACTTGGATCAGGACGTCCAAGAAGCACCGCTGAGCGTGAAGATCGAGCTCTTCGTCTTACAACTTTAAGGGACAGATTTACAACGTCGCGGGCATTGGGAAATGACTGGTTGGCTCTAAATGGCCAAAGAGTATCCATGGCTACTGTTTACAGAAGAATCCGCATTTTTGGTATAAGATCCTACCGTCCACAATTGTGTCTACCTCTTACTCCGCAGCATCGCAGAGCAAGACTTGATTGGTGCAGGGAAAGACAACATTGGACCCATGAATGGAATAACATTATCTTCAGCGATGAGTCTCGGTTCTGTTTATGGGCTCATGATGGTCACAGAAGAGTGAGACGTCGACGCGGTGAACGCAGAATTTTACAATTTGCTGTTGAAAGACATATGGCTCTTACACAGGGAGTTATGGTTTGGGGGGCGATAGCATATGGTAGTCGGTCTCCTCTAGTTTTTTTAGAAGCAAGTCTTAACGCGATTCGGTATATTGACAACATTTTACGGCCAGTGTTAGTGCCCTATGTAAATGGCTTGCAGAACCCCATTTTTTCACAGCGGCCATTACAAGACAGTTTTTTTATGGTGCCGAAATCAATTTGTTACCTTGGCCATCTCCTTCTCCAGACCTATCGCCAATAGAACATGTTTGGGATATGATAGGTGTTAGAATAAGTAACTTACAGCGCCCCGCTTATACTGTAATGGAACTTAGAGGTCAAATTATCGAAGTTTGGAATGAAATACCCCAAGTCGATATTGACAGCCTGATTTCTAGCATGCCTCGACGTGTTAATGAGTGTTTGGGAAATCGTGGAGGCCCAACACATTATTAATTTTTATTCATTTGTTTTTTTTGTTTTTCAAGTTGATTTTTTGATCATCGATACAGTTCGTTTACATGATCAAATTGTGTAAATGTTATTAAAATCGTGCAATAAATACTTGGTGTTCTGATTTTTTTGAAAGGCAGTATATTTCAGTCATATATTATTTTATCACGATAAGAATTGTATGTTCTACAGGTACTTTTTCTAGGAGAATCGAATGCAAAGTTATAGTTGCCTGTGCTATTAATAAATTTGTTATTTTTGTCTCTTTTCATTGATATACAATATGTTGATGTTATATTTGCAATATATTGAGATATATTATATTTTTATTAAATTTTAAATATTTCTCATTAAACGCAGTAGGACCGATGGACTACATGGAATCGAAGTTTTTTTACAAGAAAATAACGAATATCTGAAGGTTTACGGCATGGATAGGAAAGAATACATCCAATTTTGAAAAATATCGAAGTTGGGTTGGTTTTCAGTGCGTTGTTACCTTCACTTTAAATCAGTGTTTTATACGCGTGGCGCATGAAGTAAAATTTCGAGTTTAGAAAAGCCCCGTGAAAATTTGTCTCGGGTCGCTGCGCGACCCTCGACAATTTTCTACGCGGGGTTTTTCTAAACTCGAAATTTTACTTCATGCTTAGTCTGGGAGTGGAAGACACTCGTTAGTTTAAAATACATCACAATTAGTAAAATATATATCGTTGGCTGCCCGTCTTCTTCTTAATGTCTCAGCTCTATTATAAGAAAAAGAAAAATGATAGAAAAAATCTGAAAAGAGGTTCATAAATGGGATTGAGTAAGGTCCATTATAATCCAAAATTGCATATTTTTCTAAATTTTGAAACTGAAGTAATGACATTATCGAATATTTTTTCCCCAGAGACATATCTATATTTTTGGATTTTTCAAAAGAGCTAATTTTTCTGAACAATCTTTGTAGAGAAAAAAATTTGCTATCTTCTTTCGTTAAAAAATTAAAAGCAAACTTAAAAAAAGTATTATCAAAAATTCACAATTGTCATGACTTAAACAAACAAGTAGCCTTGGAAGCAAATAACAAAGCCGCATCTGTCAATAATTAAACTAATGGTTGACAAATATTGTTTTGTTGTCATTTGATTTTAGATTTCAGATTTTTTCTATCGTTTTTCCTTTTCATATAATAGAGCTGAGACATCGAGTTTCGCTCACCTCTTACAATAAACTACATGTGTGATACATCATTGAATTCAGAAAAAAATATTTTTCCAAAAAATATGAAAATCCAAAATAGCGCCCATAAGAAAACGTGAACGCCATCTACTCCTAATAGCATTGTCGATGGTATTCACAGAATGACTATTATAAATGTCAATTGATTTTGCATTTTGAAATCCAGAAGAAAACTGAACTTCTATAACCATTTTAGTAGTCATATGTAATTTTCATATAAATTGACGATGTGAACGCCATCTGCTGCCAATTTTTTAGTAGTATCGTTACAGCTATTGACAGTAGATGGTGTTCACGTCGTTAATTTAAATGTAAATTACATATGAAACTATTAAAATGGATTAAGATGGTTAGTTTTCTTCTGGACTTTATAATTGCACTAAAAAGTATAAGTGTGATACCTCATTGAATTCAGAAAAAAATATTCTTCTAAAAAATATGAAACTCTAAAATGGCGCCTATAAGAAAAACAAAAGTTAGCTATGGTGTAATGTCAAAGTTGAGTTGAGTTGTGAAATGGCCGGAGTATATTTATCTAATTTGAAATGATATGTCTAAATATCCCCTTCGGGAAACTGGAATGATTTTATTGGTACCCTGTCTTCTCTGTTGGAAGATATTGACTTACCGAGTAATCTTATTATATAAGCTAACGATGCCAAAGTTATTGAATTGAAGGATTTATTTCAGTGTCATCGTTTGAACAATGTTGTACATTTTAATACTAGAGGTGAAAGCTGTATTGATAATGTTTTCCTTAATTTTAATGAGCTTTCCTTTAAATGCGAACCTTTTCCATCAAATATCTCGGATCACATTAGGATCGCCCTCACTATTAATATACCAGAAAGCAAAAGGCGTCTGAACCAAGGACGAATTTATAGGCCTATTACACACACTGGCAAATCTACTTTATACAATATTCTATCTAATAGTGATTGGAGTTTTGTATATTCAAATGAAACGGTTAAGGATAAGTTTACAATATTTAACAACTACATTATTGAATCTTATGAGAAAGCTTTTACAAAAAATGGCATGCTACACGCTGATGCTGCAAGTCCAAGTCGTACTAAGTGGTTTAACACTGAATTACGAAATATGCGTAGCACACTACAGTTCCTAAAAGAAATCTGTGGTAAACACCCATCTATTTTAAATAAGGAAATCAGAAATAATTTTGTGTATAGGTATAAATTAGCCATTAAACGAGAGAAAATTGAATCCAATAACAGATATCTACAGAATTCTAACAAATTCTGTGCGAGCTAGCTGGAACCTAATAAACTCTGCTAGAAAAGTGTTTATTGATGATAAAAAATGTGATATTTCCTGTGATAATTTCAACGAGCAGTTTACAAGTGTAGCTGAAAAACTGCTAGTCAATATTTTACCCTCTGAAAGGGATCCAATCAATTTTGAACCAATAAACTTACCTTCGAAACATTTCCGCTTTAAACAGGTTTCGATGGTAATAGTTAGAGATGCCATAAATAGTTTAAAAAAATTAAAAAGTAGGGACGTTTTTGGATTCACGAATGACCTATTAAAATACATAAAAGATGTTACACTGACACCTTTAACGCGTCTTATAAACGATGTACTTTCGCAAGGAATTTTCCCTGACGAAATGAAAATGGCACGAGTCATTCCAATCTTTAAAAAGGGCGATCATTGTTCAATGGATAATTACAGACCAATTTTCATCTTACCTATCCTTTCCAAAATTATTGAAATAATTATAAAAAATCAAATCACTGAATACCTAAATATCCACAATATGTTCTCACCTAGTCAATTTGGTTTTAGAAAGAATTTTTCAACAACCTCTGCCATTCAAACATTTGTAAATAACAGAATGCTTTGAAGGTGGTTAGTTCGCTTTAGCCACATTCATAGATCTTAGTAAAGCATTCGATTGCGTTCCTAGTCATCTATTGATAGCTAAACTCGCAAAAAACAATTACAGCGAATCTAGCTGTAATCTTATTCAATCATATCTAAGTAACAGAAAGCAAAACATTTGTATGCATGAGTGTGAGTCAAGTTTTGTGTGTGTTCGGTATGGTGTTCCCCAAGGTTCAATCCTCGGCCCATTACTGTTTTTGCTGTTCATTAACGATCTTCCACGACATCTAGAACCTTGGCAAACCGTGTTATTTGAGGATGACACTACTTATATCAATTACTCCGGTAGTTTTAATGAAGCCATGTCATTTCACAAATTAACAGACAAGAAGGCATCCGATTAGTTTGCAAGTAACTTGCTGTCTCTTAACAAAGCAAAAACAGTAACCATGTTATTCATATCAAATAGACATGAGATTGACTTCGAACCATCCACAAAATTTCTTGGGTTACACTTAGATAGCTCTTGAAAGTGGGATATGCATGGTGACAACATAGCAAATAAATCAAATATATTTGTTTAAAACATGTTTTAAACGATAAATTTGTTTAAAACCGATTTTTTAATTATCTTAACTGCTAAAAATAAATATTTGCTAAATTATGTTTTATATTACTTCATTAAAATTTTTTGTTTGTTTTTAAATTTTAGCTAAATTGTTGAAGATATTTCAAATTACATTATCAAACATAACAATTTATTACAATAAAACTGTGTGTGCATAAATGTGGTTTTTAAATACAGGGATATTTTTCAGGTATACATAAGCATACACCGTAAATTTTTCGACATTCGTTGTTTTTTTGTTCAAGATTTCAATTTGAATCTTTAAACGAAGGTTTTCCACTCCCAGACTAAGCATGAAGTAAAATTTCGAGTTTAGAAAAGCCTTAGAATTTGGATTGGCCGCGTAGCGAAGCGGAGCGGCCAATCCAAATTAGGCTTTTCTAAACTCGAAATTTTACTTCATGCGCCACGCGTATAAAACACTGAAATATCGTAAAGTTTAAAATATACGGCTTTAGCAATCTAATATGTAAATGTGGATAAAACGTGAGTCAAATTCTGCGCTGAAAAAATTGCTTGAAACAGTAATTATAGGCAACCCAATAACTCTAACGTATATTAGGTTGCCTGCAATCGTTGTTGTAAGTGTGTGTGTTCAAAGAACTTCATTGTAAATCAGTGTTTTTAAGCGTGGCGCATGAAGTAAAATTTCGAGTTTAGAAAAGCCTAATTTGGATTGGCCGCTCCGCTTCGCTACGCGGCCAATCCAAATTCTTAGGCTTTTCTAAACTCGAAATTTTACTTCATGCTTAGTCTGGGAGCGGAAAACACTCGTTGAAAGCCTCAAATTAACCGCATTGAAACAACGATTTCCCGTAACTTTAAATTATCGGGATAAGTATACTCAAAAGAAAAATGCTCTGTATGATCTGTTTTAAACACGTTTTAAACGTGTTTAAATCATGTTTTAAACACGTTTTAAACCCTGATCATAATTTTATTTTGCAGTTTTTTATTGCTAGATTAGCGTGCTTTATTTAATTGATTTGATTTAAACGTAACCAAATAATACCATTGCATAACATATTGATTAATGTGTTAAATTGTTGGAGTCATCAAATAAAATGCTTTAAAAAGGGAAAAAAGGGAAACTACCTGTTATTCTAACAGATAAGGTCATAATTTGTAACATCAACACTCCATAAATTGTGGTTCCTTTTCTTCCATTATACTTCCGCGCTTATAGAGGGTGTCTCTCTTCAAAATTTGCTGTTTTAGATATTTTGGAGAGGCCCTATAAACATGAACGACCGTTTAAAACGCTCTAAAAAGGGAAAACAGGGAAACTACCTGCTATTCAGATAAGGTCGTAAATTGTAACATCAACACCCTATAAATTGGGGTTTCTTTTCTTCCATTATACTTTCGCGCTTGTAGAGGGTGTCTCTCTTCAAAATTTACTGGTTTAGATATTTTGGAGAGGCCCTAATAAAACTGCCACGAAAAGAAAGCTGTCAAATCGCTTAACTTGCTTATGTCGTTAGGTAGAGAAAAACGTTTTAAACAAAATCGACCCGGAATTTGATATTGGTCCTGTTCATCAAAATGTGCAGTATTCAAAATGTTCGGATTTGTTTGTGATGTATGTTGGCATCTAATGAACAGTACTCCGGTCGGTCTATTTTACACGATTGCAAAAATCCCAAATACGTTCAAGATTGACAATCTGGTCATCAGAGAATTTCCCAAAAGTTGGCAGTAAACTCTCAACTGTTGTCTTTGATGAACGGGCCCATAGTTTCCATCCGTCAGTAAAACAACAATTAATCTATTATCTCCCGGATTAACACATTACGGCCGAGCAATTATAGCGTTAACTCTAAAAGTTGATTTTTGGTAAAATTCTGCACTTCTCTTTATGATTTCTATGAATAACTTATAATACAGTATTTTATAATAAACTGTTCTTCTTTTAAAAACATTAACTTAACTCATTAACGGGCGAGCAATTATAGAGTTAACTCTAAAAGTTGATTTTTGGTAAAAATCTGCACTTCTCTTTATAATTTCTATGAATAACTTATTATTCGTTTTCTCGATTATTACTCATAAAAAAAATACATCAGTGTATTTCTAACTTCACAATATTTCAGTGTTTTATACGAGTAGATAACGATGGCCGATTCTGGGACAATTCATTCCCTTCCCGGAAGTTCCGGTTTCCACTTCCGGTTTCCGGTTTCCGTTTCCGGTTTCCGCTTCCGGTTTCCGCTTCCGGTTTCCGGTTTCCGGTTTCCGTTTCCGGTTTCCGGTTTCCGTTTCCGGTTTCCACTTCCGGTTTCCGGTTTCCGTTTCCGGTCGGATGTTGATTAGATAAGGGGTTTCCGTTTCCGGTCGGATGTTGATAAGATTAGATAGATTAGATAATAAGATAAGATAAGGTGTTTCCGGTTATACAGGATGTAGATAAGGGTTTCCGGTTATACAGGATGTAGATAAGGGTTTCCTGTTATACAGGATGTAGATAAGGGTTTCCGGTTATACAGGATGTAGATAAGGGTTTCCTGTTATACAGGATGTAGATAAGGGTTTCCGGTTATACAGGATGTAGATAAGGGTTTCCTGTTATACAGGATGTAGATAAGGGTTTCCGGTTATACAGGATGTAGATAAGGGTTTCCGGTTATACAGGATGTAGATAAGGCAATGGGAATTAACATGGACTTCCGCCGGATGTGTTTTTCGTATGTTGCGCTGATTGTCCACTAGGTGGCGTTGGTGTCGCGACACATTTTTTAATTTCGCGCCAGGAGTTGTGGAATTCAACCGTTAGAGGTCGTGTACCACTGGTCGTAGTGTAGAAACCTGCGATGTCACTTTATTAGTTCCTATTTTTCCCACTAGGTGTCAGGGGGCTTCTTACAATTCTGATGTATGCAACTTGTGTAACTCCTTTATTAATTAATTAATTTGTCGGATTTGACACTTATAATTAATTTGTTGGTATCTGTGAGAGGAATGTAGGCAACCTGCTAATCTTTTTTTAACAATTAATTAATTCCTCGATTTAAACACGGGTCTATTCGATTGTTAAGCGGACGTGTTACCACTCGGCTATCACGTCGTACTGATAAGAAGACTTTAAATGTTGTATATATGAAAAAAAGGAAACATGACGTTCACGAAAGCAGCGAGCGAGCGGTTTGAGTGATAAGGATAAGGAAAGACAATTAATTGATAGGTAATTCCGTGTCTTTCTAATTAAGAAAATATTTAACTGATAAGACTAACTTTGGGTGTGTCAATTTTCTATTTGTCCGCGGCAAATGGAGAGCAGGAAATGGGAAGAGATAACATCGATTTGATTAAAACAGTGTGAAATAATTAGTTTCGATACATTTGATTTGAGGGATGTGGTAATTGATGATAATAATGCAGACTTTTGTTTCATTACAATTAATTAACAAATTACTCGAAACGCCCAAGAAAAAATGTTTTTTTGGACTCTCAATGACTGCACCGGATATGATCAACTGATAAGATTTTTTGTGTACCATTTCTTTTCGATAATTGACCTTGTGTCTCGATTTACATGTAATCAAATGGGAAAATGTTACAAATCACTGAAAAATTGCAAATTTACATTGATTCTTATGGAAAACATGCACAAATTCGGTGTATTAGACGTACTCATAAATTAATTGGACGCTGATTGGTTTAAATAACGATTAATCTGATTGGTTGATTAGTTTGTAAGATTTATATATTAAGTTGATATACGTTAAGTGTGTACTAAATACGAGTTGTTTGTTAAGTGATGATGATAACCGACCTGCGAAGAAAGGTATTACAAAACAAGAAAGAAAAAATTCAAAAAGTATTAGAACAACACTTATTGGAATTAAATATATTAAAACGTGAACTAAAAGTTAAAAGTGAATATCTAAAATTGTTGGCGAAATTTGAAAAATTGTCAATAAGGTAATATTTATTGTAATTATTAAATTTAAGTGATATTTTAAATAATAATATTTTGTAGAAACTAAGATGGAAATGTGTCGTTTAAATGATAGCTCAGAGGTATATTATTATGCACATCCTGAACATAATTATTACTTGTCAATGGATCAAGCAGTAGAGTTATGGAACGCAGGATTTGATTTGGAGTGGGTAATAATGTACGAGTTCGATTATGAAACGTGGAAACAAGAAACTATTTTGAATGAACAAAAAGTAAAAGAGGCTTTGGAAGAAAAACTTAAATCCGATGAGGAAATAATTGATTTGTGTGATGATGATGATGATGATGACCTCGATAACACATTCGATGTTGATGAAATTTTAAATAAATTTAATGCTGATATAAACAATGAAAGAAGATTTATAAACGAAACCAAATATCCCCTAAACAAGAACGGTCGAGTTTATGTTGCTGTTGGTTTAAGTTCTGCTAGAGGCTTTTTTCTATCGCTGAGAATATCTGGACCCAAAGGCACAAACGTGTCTTTTCTCCATATTGAATGGAATCAAATCGTAAAACACAAATCCAGGATTGATGCTCATTTAACAGTATCACCCAAGAAAAGAAAATCATATAAAAAAGAAGAAGTTAATGATGCTGAAAATAAACCAGTTGTATATGTCTTTGATGGTTGTAACATTTTCTTTGGTTCAAACTTAAAGTCAAAGTGGATTCGCATCGAAAAAGGAAAATCAAAAATCGTTTTAAGTAAAAAGGTGTTTGAAGCTTTGTGCGAATTATTACAAACAATCGAATTTAGAATGCAAAGATTGCAATCATTACACTTTATCAGTTTTTATAATGAATGCTTGTCGGAACTAGTTAGTACAATGAAATGTGTAGACAATAACAGTCCTAATCAAGAAGAACTTAATAATGCTATTGAATATTTAAAAGTTATCTTAAATGCTAAATACGACAAAGGATTGACAGAGAACGCAGAGTGTCTACTGGAAGCAGTGATTTTTAACAAGGATATAATAAAGAGTGCTATATTTGCAACAAAAATATTTGATGTGTAAAGATGAGTAAAAATTCAGCATTACACCGCATTAATGTGGCTAATGCATTTTACGAAGGACAATTAACAAGTGAACATTTAAAATATCTACCAGATTATTATTTAAGAAAAATAGATGGAATAGAGTTGTTAAGACCTTGGCATATGTTGCCTCCATTATTCAAAAACGATAAACACTTTCAAAATAGACTTCCGTGCTTCAAACACTATAATACAGGAAGAACTCACATCGATGGACCTCCCTCACCAAAATATAAGTGCCATGAGTGTATAAATGGTAATTAGTTACATTAAATAAATTATTTCTTAAGTAGACCAGGTGTAGTGCGGTTGTTCCATAATGCATATTGCAAATTTTTAATTCTTGCCAATATTTTCAACGGGACATTGTTTGTAACAAGACCGAAAAATGTTGAAAAGTGCTACGTTGCTCTAGATTTTGACTTCACTTTTAAAGAACCATGGATATTAATGGACAGTAACAACTTTTCAAGACCCTTCACCTGCAGTATACAGCTTGAAAGAAAACCATCTGACTCCGATGTCATCCGCTACAGAGTTAGATACGCCACAAGGTTATCCGAACTAACGGATTTTAACGTTTATACTAACAGTTGGAAAGCAATATTGTATAATGACAATCCTAAAGCAAACGCAAATAATGTTTACGAAATATTAAAAAAGAAAAAACTAAAAATGTAATATTAACTTGTATTGTTATACCATTTACAATTGGACTTATATTGTATGTAATTTATAAAATGTAAATCAAATTATTATCAAGGAATGTGGTTTGTAAATAAATAGATATAAATAATGCAAAGCGTTTAATGTGTATAACCTTTTTTATTCGTTTTCAGGTACAATGTAATACAAAATTATATATAATTTTAAATTACTGACAATAATTTTAAATTACTGACAATAATTTAAAAAGTAAAGCTTTAATTTCAAATAATACATCCTTACGAGGACAATAAATATCAAAGTGTTCAACACTGTTTTTACTTACATTTATAAGTGTATTCAAAAATTCATTAAATGCATAAGTATTAACATCATCAAAAAAATACAAAATTCCGTTAGTATATCTAAATGCACCAGTTATGTTGCCTGGAATGCCAGGAAAATCAGATGAAATTAAGCCAATCTTTCTGACCGTGTATCCACATTCATTTATTTTAAAATATTTATTATCATTACAAAAGACATACGTTTGTCCTCTGTATGTATTTATAACACCTTGAACAATACAATTTCCTATAATTTTAACATCAGAAAAAGTCAGTATATATTTCAAAGATAAATTTTCAGGATTAACAATATACAGGTTTTCACCTAAAAATATCACAATATTACCATCTAGTCTCTGATAAATACTATTAATTTTAGTAAAATTTGTAGGTAGAAATGGTAACCATTCAGTTATCAGTAAAGGTGGGCTAATTTTATCTTCATATAATTTTTTATACCATCCCACTTTTCATAAAATAAATATAGTGTATCTTCAACAATTAAATAGGTATTTAAATCATGTAGTAAACACAACTTAGGAGCTATTGATGGCTGTTCAGAAGTAGATTTTACAGTTGTTGTACTTGGAGCGATTGATGTCGTTTCGACCGAAGTGGTTTTTATTGTGGTTTTTGTTGGTTTTGTATTAGTTGTATTATTATTTTCTCCATACAAAGAGTGAATAGCAAAGATATCATCTCTCGATAAATCGATCGATGTAAGGTTATTTCTCGGAGAATAATATGCATACATTATAGAATCCTCTTCAAATGAATGATTAATTCCTAAGGAATGTCCTATTTCATGAATAAGCACTAGCAGTAAACTTATTTCAGATGTCGGACAAGTATAATTATAACACCAAGTTTCCCTAGAATCTAAATGTATTTCAACTTGTGTTTTCGATACTGAGGGTAAAAATGCATGTGCTAATATTAATCCTTTTCCATCTAGTGGAAATGGACATTCTTCTTTATTATTACATTGATAAAACTTGTGTTGCTCGTGTTGATATGTAATTATAATATTAGGATTTCTTCTAGATCTTTTAAACATTAAATTTGAATGTTTAGCCCATATTTCAAATGCTTTATTGGTCAATTCAATCTCTTCTTTTGATGCTCTTGGAAAATTCCATGTGATGTTTCTAAAATTCCATTTTTGCCAATATTTTCCAAGTTTAAAGTTCACCATATCTTTAAAGCCACACCTTGATCGTTTCATTAAATTAATGGTGTCATTATTTAGTTCGCCATCCACTGGTAAATTGTAATTTTCTTGAAATGTTTCAATTGCATTGGTTAATAATTCATCGTCTTCGTCTTGTAAAAAATAATTGGTTTCATTTATATATCCAAACTGATTCATATATTTTACTACATCGCTAATGCTATATTGAAATCCCGATGACAGAAAAGATGTAATGATGAGGGATAGGATACAAAACAATTTATTAACCATCTTGTTAGGTACAAAGCTAATGACACACTAAATTATTCTGTACAATCAATAAATATTTATTAGATCAAAAGAATGTTACAAAACATTTGATTTCTCCAACCAACTATTGTGCGATTTGTCTAATCCAAGCCACTTCACGTACACTTTGTTCCCTTTTCGTCTTAATACCTTTTCCACTAAATAGACATCAGAGTGCTTAACTTTTTGAAGTTCTTCAGCATAAAATGCTTGAAACGGTTATAATATATATTATATATTCTCTTGTTTGTTGGCCTTGATCTTGTTCCTAAAGCAAATTTCGTTTTGCGTATGTCGAGATAAATTACCCTTTCTTTTAAATGTCTTCCAACAGTTGTTACACAAAAGAGTCATAATTTGCGGATATGTAAGTAGGTCTTTACGGCGCGGTTTAAGAGAGAATGAGAGACGTTGCTTTAGCGTATGTATATAATTGATAATAGCTGTTCGTCACATAAGTTCGATTAGCTATTAATGAATTATGTTCTGTTGGCGTAATTCAGCCTCGATAATCTCAATTTCTAACATTGTAGTTACAGATCTAGGTGTGCGATGTAAAATCCATAAACGTTCAATGACATCATTTAAGTCTGTATACGAAATAGAGTGCTGATTATTGATTGACATATACTTGTAACTTGATGAACTCTTGATGTTCTCTTCATCGCCGGTAAGATAGCTCATGTTTTCTTGTTCACTCTCGAAATCGTTCGTATATGATTGAGATGGTTTTTGTGATAAAAACTCTTTTTCATTACTTATCTCGTCCAACTTTTCCTGAATCTTTTTTAATTCAACTCTTATAGATTTTGTACGATTTTCCACTTCTTTATTTATTATCTCCTTAATGTTTTGATTACTGCTAACATTATCCTCTTTATCTGAATCTAAATCACTCAGCGTTTGCCTATTCTCTCCAAGAGATAAGGTTTTCGACCTAATTACGTCTCTTAGCTCGTTTATTGGTATTTCTTTATAATTGGTGCTGGAATAATTCTTTACCGCTTTATGTTCATATTCCATTTCATCTTTCATCTCTTGGCATTTGTCTCTACTTATATTAGCATCCATACAATTAGAGATGCTTAGCTCTGGTAATTTCTTTGACAATTCATGGTGTTGTACAGATTCATGTCGACTAAGATTGTCACGTCTATTAAACTTTTTATCGCAAAATCGACAACTGTATTTATTTTCATTATGCAACTTCTTATGCCTAAACAAGCCTGACAAATGTCCATAAGAAATACCACATTCTTCACATGCGTACATACTAGTGGTTAATACGATACTAATAAACTCAATGCGTTAACCCTCCTATTACCCTCTTTGCGCCCTCTCATTACCCTCCTATTACCCTCTTTGTACCCTCTCATTACCCTCCTATTACCCTCTTTGTACCCTCTCATTACCCTCCTATTACCCTCTTTGTACCCTCTCATTACCCTCCTATTACCCTCTTTGTACCCTCTTTGTACCCTCTCATTACCCTCTTTGTACCCTCCTATTACCCTCTTTTACCCTCCTATTACCCTCTTTACCCTCCTATTACCCTCTTTGTACCCTCTCATTACCCTCCCATTACCCTCTTTGTACCCTCTCATTACCCTCCCATTACCCTCTTTTACCCTCCTATTACCCTCTTTACCCTCCTATTACCCTCTTTACCTGATATGTCGATGTATTTATGTCAAGTCTTTTTGAATTTTCACATAATTGTAAACTGGCCATTAGCCGTTCGTAATTCTTTTTTTGTTTTTAATTTTTTTATAATTATCGTTATGTACGAGTATATATATATATATATATATATATATATATATATATATATATATATAAATATATTTTTAGATTAGTCTTTATATGTATATAATTTAGTTTAATTTTTCATATGTTATAATAGTTATATTTTAAAATTTTCCCTGTAATTGGATTATTTCTGTTGGGAATAAATAAATAAATAAATAAAATATCTGATTCGCACTTATCGACATATCAATGATAAACATACACATTTATTCTTTCCTTATTCAATTCTCCATCAATGGGTAAGTTATAATATTCTTGAAACGTTTCGATAGCATTAATCAGCGATTCATTGTCTTCATTTTGTTTTAAAAAATTATTTTCATCTAAATATCCAAACTGATGTAAATATTTATTCACATCAATTTCAGAACTTGCATTGATAAAGATTAAAAGCGTAATTAATTTGATCCACTAGGTAAACATAAGGAACATTCTTAAAAACATTCTTTTCTGAATGAGCCTCTTTACTGAATGAGCCTCTTTGCTGAATGAGCCTCTTTTCCTAATGAGCCTCTTTTCCTAATGAGCCTCTTTGCTGAATGAGTCTCTTTTCTGAATGAGCCTCTTTGCTGAATGAGCCTCTTTTCCTAATGAGCCTCTTTTCCTAATGAGCCTCTTTGCTGAATGAGTCTCATTCAGAAAAGAGACTCATTCAGCAAAGAGGCTCATTAGGAAAAGAGGCTCATTACCTACTTTTGTGTAACAACTGTTGGAAGACATTTAAAAGAAAGGGTAATTTATCTCGACATACGCAAAACGAAATTTGCTTTAGGAACAAGATCAAGGCCAACAAACAAGAGAATATATAATATATATTATAACCGTTTCAAGCATTTTATGCTGAAGAACTTCAAAAAGTTAAGCACTCTGATGTCTATTTAGTGGAAAAGGTATTAAGACGAAAAGGGAACAAAGTGTACGTGAAGTGGCTTGGATTAGACAAATCGCACAATAGTTGGTTGGAGAAATCAAATGTTTTGTAACATTCTTTTGATCTAATAAATATTTATTGATTGTACAGAATAATTTAGTGTGTCATTAGCTTTGTACCTAACAAGATGGTTAATAAATTGTTTTGTATCCTATCCCTCATCATTACATCTTTTCTGTCATCGGGATTTCAATATAGCATTAGCGATGTAGTAAAATATATGAATCAGTTTGGATATATAAATGAAACCAATTATTTTTTACAAGACGAAGACGATGAATTATTAACCAATGCAATTGAAACATTTCAAGAAAATTACAATTTACCAGTGGATGGCGAACTAAATAATGACACCATTAATTTAATGAAACGATCAAGGTGTGGCTTTAAAGATATGGTGAACTTTAAACTTGGAAAATATTGGCAAAAATGGAATTTTAGAAACATCACATGGAATTTTCCAAGAGCATCAAAAGAAGAGATTGAATTGACCAATAAAGCATTTGAAATATGGGCTAAACATTCAAATTTAATGTTTAAAAGATCTAGAAGAAATCCTAATATTATAATTACATATCAACACGAGCAACACAAGTTTTATCAATGTAATAATAAAGAAGAATGTCCATTTCCACTAGATGGAAAAGGATTAATATTAGCACATGCATTTTTACCCTCAGTATTGAAAACACAAGTTGAAATACATTTAGATTCTAGGGAAACTTGGTGTTATAATTATACTTGTCCGACATCTGAAATAAGTTTACTGCTAGTGCTTATTCATGAAATAGGACATTCCTTAGGAATTAATCATTCATTTGAAGAGGATTCTATAATGTATGCATATTATTCTCCGAGAAATAACCTTACATCGATCGATTTATCGAGAGATGATATCTTTGCTATTCACTCTTTGTATGGAGAAAATAATAATACAACTAATACAAAACCAACAAAAACCACAATAAAAACCACTTCGGTCGAAACGACATCAATCGCTCCAAGTACAACAACTGTAAAATCTACTTCTGAACAGCCATCAATAGCTCCTAAGTTGTGTTTACTACATGATTTAAATACCTATTTAATTGTTGAAGATACACTATATTTATTTTATGAAAAGTGGGTTTGGTATAAAAAATTATATGAAGATAAAATTAGCCCACCTTTACTGATAACTGAATGGTTACCATTTCTACCTACAAATTTTACTAAAATTAATAGTATTTATCAGAGACTAGATGGTAATATTGTGATATTTTTAGGTGAAAACCTGTATATTGTTAATCCTGAAAATTTATCTTTGAAATATATACTGACTTTTTCTGATGTTAAAATTATAGGAAATTGTATTGTTCAAGGTGTTATAAATACATACAGAGGACAAACGTATGTCTTTTGTAATGATAATAAATATTTTAAAATAAATGAATGTGGATACACGGTCAGAAAGATTGGCTTAATTTCATCTGATTTTCCTGGCATTCCAGGCAACATAACTGGTGCATTTAGATATACTAACGGAATTTTGTATTTTTTTGATGATGTTAATACTTATGCATTTAATGAATTTTTGAATACACTTATAAATGTAAGTAAAAACAGTGTTGAACACTTTGATATTTATTGTCCTCGTAAGGATGTATTATTTGAAATTAAAGCTTTACTTTTTAAATTATTGTCAGTAATTTAAAATTATTGTCAGTAATTTAAAATTATATATAATTTTGTATTACATTGTACCTGAAAACGAATAAAAAAGGTTATACACATTAAACGCTTTGCATTATTTATATCTATTTATTTACAAACCACATTCCTTGATAATAATTTGATTTACATTTTATAAATTACATACAATATAAGTCCAATTGTAAATGGTATAACAATACAAGTTAATATTACATTTTTAGTTTTTTCTTTTTTAATATTTCGTAAACATTATTTGCGTTTGCTTTAGGATTGTCATTATACAATATTGCTTTCCAACTGTTAGTATAAACGTTAAAATCCGTTAGTTCGGATAACCTTGTGGCGTATCTAACTCTGTAGCGGATGACATCGGAGTCAGATGGTTTTCTTTCAAGCTGTATACTGCAGGTGAAGGGTCTTGAAAAGTTGTTACTGTCCATTAATATCCATGGTTCTTTAAAAGTGAAGTCAAAATCTAGAGCAACGTAGCACTTTTCAACATTTTTCGGTCTTGTTACAAACAATGTCCCGTTGAAAATATTGGCAAGAATTAAAAATTTGCAATATGCATTATGGAACAACCGCACTACACCTGGTCTACTTAAGAAATAATTTATTTAATGTAACTAATTACCATTTATACACTCATGGCACTTATATTTTGGTGAGGGAGGTCCATCGATGTGAGTTCTTCCTGTATTATAGTGTTTGAAGCACGGAAGTCTATTTTGAAAGTGTTTATCGTTTTTGAATAATGGAGGCAACATATGCCAAGGTCTTAACAACTCTATTCCATCTATTTTTCTTAAATAATAATCTGGTAGATATTTTAAATGTTCACTTGTTAATTGTCCTTCGTAAAATGCATTAGCCACATTAATGCGGTGTAATGCTGAATTTTTACTCATCTTTACACATCAAATATTTTTGTTGCAAATATAGCACTCTTTATTATATCCTTGTTAAAAATCACTGCTTCCAGTAGACACTCTGCGTTCTCTGTCAATCCTTTGTCGTATTTAGCATTTAAGATAACTTTTAAATATTCAATAGCATTATTAAGTTCTTCTTGATTAGGACTGTTATTGTCTACACATTTCATTGTACTAACTAGTTCCGACAAGCATTCATTATAAAAACTGATAAAGTGTAATGATTGCAATCTTTGCATTCTAAATTCGATTGTTTGTAATAATTCGCACAAAGCTTCAAACACCTTTTTACTTAAAACGATTTTTGATTTTCCTTTTTCGATGCGAATCCACTTTGACTTTAAGTTTGAACCAAAGAAAATGTTACAACCATCAAAGACATATACAACTGGTTTATTTTCAGCATCATTAACTTCTTCTTTTTTATATGATTTTCTTTTCTTGGGTGATACTGTTAAATGAGCATCAATCCTGGATTTGTGTTTTACGATTTGATTCCATTCAATATGGAGAAAAGACACGTTTGTGCCTTTGGGTCCAGATATTCTCAGCGATAGAAAAAAGCCTCTAGCAGAACTTAAACCAACAGCAACATAAACTCGACCGTTCTTGTTTAGGGGATATTTGGTTTCGTTTATAAATCTTCTTTCATTGTTTATATCAGCATTAAATTTATTTAAAATTTCATCAACATCGAATGTGTTATCGAGGTCATCATCATCATCATCATCACACAAATCAATTATTTCCTCATCGGATTTAAGTTTTTCTTCCAAAGCCTCTTTTACTTTTTGTTCATTCAAAATAGTTTCTTGTTTCCACGTTTCATAATCGAACTCGTACATTATTACCCACTCCAAATCAAATCCTGCGTTCCATAACTCTACTGCTTGATCCATTGACAAGTAATAATTATGTTCAGGATGTGCATAATAATATACCTCTGAGCTATCATTTAAACGACACATTTCCATCTTAGTTTCTACAAAATATTATTATTTAAAATATCACTTAAATTTAATAATTACAATAAATATTACCTTATTGACAATTTTTCAAATTTCGCCAACAATTTTAGATATTCACTTTTAACTTTTAGTTCACGTTTTAATATATTTAATTCCAATAAGTGTTGTTCTAATACTTTTTGAATTTTTTCTTTCTTGTTTTGTAATACCTTTCTTCGCAGGTCGGTTATCATCATCACTTAACAAACAACTCGTATTTAGTACACACTTAACGTATATCAACTTAATATATAAATCTTACAAACTAATCAACCAATCAGATTAATCGTTATTTAAACCAATCAGCGTCCAATTAATTTATGAGTACGTCTAATACACCGAATTTGTGCATGTTTTCCATAAGAATCAATGTAAATTTGCAATTTTTCAGTGATTTGTAACATTTTCCCATTTGATTACATGTAAATCGAGACACAAGGTCAATTATCGAAAAGAAATGGTACACAAAAAATCTTATCAGTTGATCATATCCGGTGCAGTCATTGAGAGTCCAAAAAAACATTTTTTCTTGGGCGTTTCGAGTAATTTGTTAATTAATTGTAATGAAACAAAAGTCTGCATTATTATCATCAATTACCACATCCCTCAAATCAAATGTATCGAAACTAATTATTTCACACTGTTTTAATCAAATCGATGTTATCTCTTCCCATTTCCTGCTCTCCATTTGCCGCGGACAAATAGAAAATTGACACACCCAAAGTTAGTCTTATCAGTTAAATATTTTCTTAATTAGAAAGACACGGAATTACCTATCAATTAATTGTCTTTCCTTATCCTTATCACTCAAACCGCTCGCTCGCTGCTTTCGTGAACGTCATGTTTCCTTTTTTTCATATATACAACATTTAAAGTCTTCTTATCAGTACGACGTGATAGCCGAGTGGTAACACGTCCGCTTAACAATCGAATAGACCCGTGTTTAAATCGAGGAATTAATTAATTGTTAAAAAAAGATTAGCAGGTTGCCTACATTCCTCTCACAGATACCAACAAATTAATTATAAGTGTCAAATCCGACAAATTAATTAATTAATAAAGGAGTTACACAAGTTGCATACATCAGAATTGTAAGAAGCCCCCTGACACCTAGTGGGAAAAATAGGAACTAATAAAGTGACATCGCAGGTTTCTACACTACGACCAGTGGTACACGACCTCTAACGGTTGAATTCCACAACTCCTGGCGCGAAATTAAAAAATGTGTCGCGACACCAACGCCACCTAGTGGACAATCAGCGCAACATACGAAAAACACATCCGGCGGAAGTCCATGTTAATTCCCATTGCCTTATCTACATCCTGTATAACCGGAAACCCTTATCTACATCCTGTATAACCGGAAACCCTTATCTACATCCTGTATAACAGGAAACCCTTATCTACATCCTGTATAACCGGAAACCCTTATCTACATCCTGTATAACAGGAAACCCTTATCTACATCCTGTATAACCGGAAACCCTTATCTACATCCTGTATAACAGGAAACCCTTATCTACATCCTGTATAACCGGAAACCCTTATCTACATCCTGTATAACCGGAAACACCTTATCTTATCTTATTATCTAATCTATCTAATCTTATCAACATCCGACCGGAAACGGAAACCCCTTATCTAATCAACATCCGACCGGAAACGGAAACCGGAAACCGGAAGTGGAAACCGGAAACGGAAACCGGAAACGGAAACCGGAAACCGGAAACCGGAAGCGGAAACCGGAAGCGGAAACGGAAACCGGAAACCGGAAGTGGAAACCGGAACTTCCGGGAAGGGAATGAATTGTCCCAGAATCGGCCATCGTTATCTACTTATACGCGTGGCGCATGAAGTAAAATTTCGAGTTTAGAAATGCCCCGTGAAAATTTGTCTCGGGTCGCTGCGCGACCCTCGACAAATTTTCTACGCGGGGCTTTTCTAAACTCGAAATTTTACTTCATGCTTAGTCTGGGAGTGGAAACACTCGTTCTAAACTTCATATTGCACACTTTTATAAAAAATAGATTAATGACTGAAAATTTACAGTGTATACATTTTGCATATTTGAAACAAAAATTCACAGTATGTAGAATTTATCTTTTAAATATGCAAAATGTATACACTGTAAATTTTCAGGCATTAATCTTTTTTTTATAAAAACGTGCGATATAAAGTTTAGAACGACTGTTTCCACTCCCAGACTAAGCATGAAGTAAAATTTCGAGTTTAGAAAAGCCCCGCGTAGAAAATTTGTCGAGGGTCGCGCAGCGACCCGAGACAAATTATCACGGGGCTTTTCTAAACTCAAAATTTTACTTCATGCGCCACGCGTATAAAACACTGAAATATTGTGAAGTTAGAAATACACTGATGTATTTTTTTAATGAGTAATAATCAAAAAAATTAAATAACAAAATATTCACATATCTCTTCATACATTTTCAAGTCAGGTCAAATAATATAATATATAAAATTAACTCATTTAGTAATTTAATTAAGAAAATAATTATAATGTTGCGTGTATGCACCAATAGCGCTTAATGGGTTAAGCATGAAGTAAAATTTCGAGTTTAGAAAAGCCTACAAATTTGGATTTGGTCGCGCAGCGAAGCGGAGCGACCATATCCAAATTTTAGCTTTTCTAAACTCGAAATTTTACTTGATGCGCCACGCGCACAAAACACTGATTTAATGTAAGATAGATTTTTAACCGAAAGCGATATTGACAGACTAATGTCACGATTGACAACTGTCTAATTGACGAGTGAAAGAAGTTTAGTATGTCAATTGTTTAAATGCCGGGGTAAGTGCTATGATGAACACATCCAAGGCCATAACCAGGGGGGTTTGAACCCCCATATCCCCATATGGGGGTTCAAACCTCTGCCGAAAGTTTCAAAATGTAGAATTTTCGTATACCGCCCTTATGCAATGAGCTACGTCGACTATTTTTTCAGCATACTGTAGTTCTTGACGTGCTATACAAGAATTATACCAGCCGCGCCGCCTCCGATCTCCACCTCGGGGGCGGCAACGGTTTCTTTTTAAACTAAAATGACCCTCAAGATTGAAGTGCTATAGCGACCGAACGGAAGCTCCAAAAAGAATCTTGTAGCTCTTTAAAATAGCTTTCGATTAGTGTACAAACTTTTCACCGGGGCCCCATTATGGGGCCCACAATTGAGAAAATATCCGGTCCGGTCCTCCGCCATTTTGTTCGCTTACGCGATGACTTATCCGATTGAAAAAATACTCACAGGTAGCCAAAAGATCACTTATTAAGGTGTGCCCCATGCGCCCTTACTGAAGGGCTCAGGGGGGTCGTCGAAAATACACAAAGTTCAATAATTTTAGAAATTTTTAAAATATCATTTTTTAACGAAAAATCGAAGAAAAAAATTCACCATTCCCTGTGAGTTTACCGTGGAGAGCTGAAATTTTTACCGAATGTACTCTAGGGTAGTACCTTTTATATGCCCTAGATAGCTTCTTATCTTTTGAATATTTGCTGAAATATTTAAGTTTATGTTGGCGCAGTCGTGAAAATCACGAAAAATTACTTTTTTTTTTACTTCCGTCATAATAATATTAGACCGATGGGAGTTGGACCATAAATGGGCAATATGAATCTGCTTGAATGCTTGCTTGAAAATTTCATCGATCCAGCTCTATTAGAACGGAAATTGGTACTTTTTTCTGCGCTTCAAAACCGCTTTTAAGGCTAAAACGGGGAATTTAAAATACAATTTTTATTTTTTAGCTCCGCTATTATTTATAGTACAACAATGGGAATTAGATCAATAAATAGGTAATACTAATCTCTATAAATGCTCAACATTTTATTGACCTAGCTCAATTCAGATCGGAAATAGAATTTTTTTTTGCTTTTTAAATTATTTAAAAAACAATTTTAATTTTTTTTGCTATAGTATTTAAAACAGTGAAACAACTGCAATTGTACCAATAAATAGGAAATACAAATATGTATAAATGCTGAAAATTTCATTCAACCAGCTCAATTTGGATAGGAGAAAAATTTTTTTTTGAATTTTTCATATTAATTAAATTAAACTTTGATTGACAGGTGAAAATAGGTGCGTGTGAGTTCCGATATTAACCCCGATTTAACGAGACATATCGAACCATAATCACGCACGAGTGCACACTAGGAAGAGGATAAGGCAAAGTAGGTGAGAACATATCCATTTTTAACGTAAATCACCCCCCGAAGAAACTGGGTAGAGGTTAAATGTTTGAAGGGTTGACCTGCGTTTGATCTCTGACGCCTAAATTATTGCGGAAACAAAGTTGCATACCAACACCAGCCAAAGAAACAAACATCCATTCAAATTAAAGTATACGCAACCTTAAATACAACATACGGCCAAATTTCAAAAGTGTATGTTGGGTTGCATACAACAACATTATAATCATAAGAGGAAACAACAAGACCCGGAGCATTCACATTCGAAATAATAAGTAATAATCAAATGTTTAAAGGAGAGGTGGATTTAAATAAAAGAAAAAGAGAGGAGGGAAACAGAAATAAGGAAGAAGAAGGAATACAGTTCAGAAGAAGTAAACAAATTCTGAGATCACCGGAACAAAGAGAAAGGGAACAGAAAAAAGGAATAGAAAGTGTGAAGGATAGAAAAGAAGCAAAAGTGGGAATTACAGAGCAGAAAATGGATGAAATTAAAAAAATGATGAAAGAAATTACGAGGGAAGTAAAAAAAGGGACGGAAGAACTGAAAGAAGAGATACAAAGCATGAGGAACGATTTGAAACAAATGAAGAAGGAACATGAAAAGAAAGAAGAGGAATGGAAAATAGAGAGGCAAGAAATGATGAAAAGAATCGAAATGCTAGAATTAAAAGAGAACGAAAATGACCAAAGAGAGAGGAAAAATAAAATAATTATAACAGGAAGAGAAGATCTGGCGGATAGCACGAAAGAGAGTATCGAAAAATTCATAAAGGAAGAGCTTAACGTGAACACAAAAATTATTAAAGCATACAGAATAAGTAAACAAGGGAGTCTGAAAGTAGAGGTTGCGGAAGTAGAAACATGGGAGGGAAAGCAAGAAATTATGAAATCCAAAAGCAATCTAAGAGGTAAAAAGATCTACATCGAACAGGACCTAACATTAGAAGAAAGAAAGGTCCAAAAGCAAATTAGAGACATTGCCAAGGAGGAGAAAGAAAAGGGAAACAGGGTAAAGGTGGGATACAGGAAAATGGGAATTAACGGGACACAGTACATCTGGGACCATAAAGAAATAGGGATGATAGTAAGCGAAGAAAAAAAGGAGCAGTAAAAAAACTAGAATTATATAGGAAGGGAGAATTGGGAGACCAGGCGGAGAAAACGGACACGAAGAAGGTTAAACAAAATAAGACAATGAAAACAAATGTAATTAAAAACAAAAAAACAAAACAGAATAAACCAAAAGAGACTATAAGTATGGGAACGTGGAACGTGAGAGGCTTAAATGGAAAAGAGGACGAAATAGTAGAAGAAATTAAAATGCAAAACCTAGATTATCTAGGAATAACGGAAATAAAGAAAAAAGGAACAGGAATGAAAGAACTAAAAGATGGATACTGGCTGTACTGGTCGGGCGTAGATATAAACAGTAGAGGAGCAGAGGGAGTAGGCCTGATAGTAAAACCGGATAAAGTGAAAAATATTCTGAAAGAAAGACATAAACGGAAGGATCCTCGTAATCGAAATAAAGTTGGATAACATAGATGTATGGACATTAATAGCGGGATATGCACCCAATGAAAGTGCAAGGAAAGAAGAGAAAGATACATTCTTTGAAAAAAATGCAATCGGAAATTGACATAGGGAAGAAAAACATAATAATAATAGGAGATATGAATGGTAGGGTTGGAAAGAATAACAGAGAAATTGAATGATATATGGGAACACATGGAGAAGATACAAAAAACAACAACGGAAGTAGATTAATCGATCTATGCGTAGAAAATGATTTTATAATAACGAAACAAAATTTATGCATAAAAATATACACAAATACACGAGAGAAGTAGAATCCAGGAAGGAAAGGTCCATCATAGATTACTGCATAGTTAATAAAGATAATTGGAAAATGATATAAGATGTAAAAGTAACAAGAGGATAAAAATCACGATAACAGCAGAAAACGTAACAAGTGAACAAAGAAGAAATATAGTAAAAGAAAAAATAAAAAGCCACAAACTGAAAGAGGAAGAAACACATAAATATTACCAATCGATGCTAAAGAAACAATTCGAAATGAGAAATAACAAGGATATAGAAATAGAAACAAAATGGAAACAATTTAAGGAAATTATAATTGAAGCAGCAAGGGTAAGTTGCGGAAGCGCGAAGATCACAAATGCGGCCATGAAAAAGAATAGTAAATGGTGCTTAGAAGAAATCCAGGAAAAAATCAAAGAAAAAAAAAGAAAAATGGAAAAAATACAACCAAGTCAGAACAGAAGAAAATTACAACATATACAAAAATGCCAGAATAGTGACAAAGCAGACAATAAAAAATGCAAAACAAACTGCATGGGAAGAATTTGGACATAGACTAAACGAAAACTACGCAGAAAACCAGAAATTATTTTATGGAAAACTGAAACAACTGAGACAAAAAAGAAAACCAAAACTAAAGAACATAAAAGACAAGGAGGGAAATCTGATTACGGACGAGAATCAAATACTAGAAATATGGAAACAATACATCGAAGAAATAACGGAAATAAATAACGATGAAGAAACAGTGGAAGAATCAATGATAGAACAAAATATAGAAAGGAATATACAACCAATAACAGAGATAGAAGTCAACGAAGCAATAAACAAACTAAAACTAGGAAAAGCCCCAGGAGAAGACAACATCACAGCAGAAATGCTAAAATACATGGACGATACAGCAAAAACGGCATTTCGAGAACTATTATACGACGTTATCAAGAAAAAAGAAATACCTAATGATTGGAACATAGGAATAATACTGCCGTTATAAAAAAAAGGAGACTCAAAAGAATGCTCAAATTACAGAGGAATAACACTGACCAGCATACCGGAGAAAGTACTAACAAGAATATTAGAGAAACGGCTCAGAGACAGATTAGAAACAACATTGGAAGAAGCACAACACGGATTTAGAAGGGGAAGAAGCACGCAAGACCTAATATTTATAATGAGACAACTGGGAGAAAAATTAACGATAAAAGAAAAAGATATACATATATGTTTCATAGACTTACAGAAAACCTTCGATAGAGTGACGTGGGGAAAGCGCTGCAAAAAAGGGGAGTAGAAAAAGACATGATAGACATATTAAAAGCGCTGTACAGAAACAACAAAAACAAAGTTAAAACACACAACGAGGAATCACTTGAATTCGAAGCCAAAACAGGATTAAAGCAGGGATGCGTACTGAGTCCGCTGCTATTCTCTCTGATTATAGACGATACAATCAAAAGTTGTAAAGGAAAATGCAAAACAATTAATGTAGGAAATTGGAAAATGAAACCAGTGAATGTACAAGAACTCCGATTTGCAGATGATATGATACTAATAGCTGAGTCAGAAGAAAAACTACAACATAACATAGCGGTATACCAAACGGAACTTAGGAAAATTAATATGATTGTTAACATAGACAAAACGAAAACTATGATTATAGCAAATAACGAAAAAAAAAACACAGAATAGAATTAGATGGAAGAAATCTAGAACAAGTAAAAAGCTACAACTACCTAGGAACACTGATACAAGCAAATGGGAAAATAGACAAAGAAATAACAGAAAGAATAGGAAAAGTTGGAAGAATATACAACACACTAAAGAATACATTCCTGGAAAAAAAGGAAATATCAAAAAAAATAAAAACAGAAATTTACAAGAAAGTAGTAAGGCCAGCGCTAATATATGGAAGTGAATCGTGGACAGTAACAAATAGGATAAAAAGCAAAGTAACAGCCATAGAAATGAGGTTTCTAAGGAAAATAGAAGGAATTACAAGAAGAGATAGAATTAGAAATAATGTTGTGATGGAACAGCTAAACATAAAACCTATAGAAAAATTGATAGAGGAGAGACAACGATTGAAAAGCCAAGGAAATATACGAAGTCAGGGTACCGGGGAAAAACAGAGTAGGGAGACCACGGCTAAAATGGAGTCAACAGACTAGACAAGCAGCTGAGAAAAGAGGGATTGTATTGAGAAATGCCAGCACGCTAGCACAAAATAAGGAGGAATGGAAAAGAAGAATCAAGAATTGAAAAGTCAACAAAAAATCTAGATTAAGTTTAATATAATGTAATAATATTAGTTCGACACCGAAAGGTAAAAGAACGTATAGATTAAATAATAAATAAATAAATAATATTAATTAAATAAATACATTTTATTTTTTGTTTCAGTATTTGATACAGTACAATAATGGGAATTGTACCAGTAGATAGAAAATATAAATTTGTATAAATGTTGAAAATTTCAATTATCTAGCTCAAGTAGTACTGGAGCAATAAATATTTTTTAGTTTTTAGCAATTCCGGAATATTTTGATGCGCTGGGTATCAAAAGCCATGAGTGGAACAAGGACAGACTTATGCGGGTTTCAATGTTAAATTTTGAATCAAGGGCCCTTGGATTTTTTGAAATAAAAAAAAAATTATTAATAGTATCAATCAATTCCTTACTTTTTTCTATGATGTTTTTGTAAAAAGTGTTTTTTTTTTGTTCAATCGGAAGTATTTTTTTTTTAATAAATGAAATTTAAAAATCACGAATTTTACATTTTTTTTTCTTTACTTCCGACATAATAATAGTAGACCAATGGGAGTTGGACCGTAAATGGGCAACAATATTTTTACAAGTAACCCCCTCCCCCGAAATTTGTATATCCCTCCCCCGACATTTTTCCTAGCTACGGCCTTGGTCACATTATCATTTTTTATTTAATAAAAAAACAATCGAGTTGCAGAAAAATATCTTGAATAAAATAATATAATAATGTAATCAAACGCAATTAGTATATTTATCATTTTATAAAATGTACTTATGGATATTTTGTATAAACAATACATTCTTAAAATATATATAGATATCTCGTATCAGATAAATTGCAATTCAGATTAGATTATTAGCAAAGCGATATAAGGGACCACGAAAAAAATAGTTATACGCAAACGTCAATAATAGCAAGGAAGGTAAATATCCGTTTTTTATCGCTTTAAAATAATTATATTATTGCTATTTTCCTATAGACACAACATTAAAAAAACATCTTGCGTGGAAATAAAACAAAAACATGGATTTTGTTAAAAACACATACAACAGTTTTGATTTTTAAGTGCAACGAATTTTAAACAATAATCTTTTATATATCCTTATATATATTCTATTTTATTATTTTTATATCTTTGCAAGTAATGTGGAAAAATATATTAGCACTAATAGAGTTTATGAAAACCACTGACCTCAACAGCTCAAATGAAATCTTTAGTAAATTTCCCAACGTGTATTTGAATGAAGATGAATCGAGAATGGAGGCAGAAAATGCGGTGAGAATGGAAGGGGAAAATGCGGTGAGAATCGAGATAGAAAATGCGGCGAAAATGGAGGCAGAAAATGCGGAGACAATCGATGCAGTGGTAATCGAGGCAGAAAATGTGGCGAGAATAGAGGCGGAAAATGCGGCGAGAATCGAGGCAGAAAATGCGGCGAGAATGGAAGAGGAAAATGCGGTGAGAATCGAGATAGAAAATGCGGAGAAAGTGGAGGCAGAAAATGCGGAGACAATCGAGGCAGAAGATGCGGCGGCAATCGAGGGAGAAAATGTGGTGAGAATAGAGGCGGAAAACGCGGTGAAAATCGAGGCAGATAATGCGGCGAGAATGGAAGAGGAAAATGCGGTGAGAATCGAGATAGAAAATGCGGCGAAAATGGAGGCAAACAATGCGGAGACAATCGAGGCAGAAGATGCGGTGGTAATCGAGGCAGAAAATGTGAAAATAGAGGCGGAAAATGCGGTGAGAATCGAGGCAGAAAATGCGGCGAGAATCAAGGCAGAAAGTGCGGTAAGAATCGAGGCAAAAAGTGCGGAGAGAATCGAGGCAGAAAAAGTGGTGAATTTTTGGTTTTGTACTAAAAACACTGAAGTCATTAAAAACGCACTAATGCAATCACCTTTCCTGAGTGATGTAAAACTATTCAGCAGAAAGGAACTTTACGTCGCTGTAAGTAAACTTGAAAAGGCTAAAGCGCCGGGCCCGGATAAATTCAAAGCAACTACCGTGAAAATGGTAGGAAGAAGAAATAAAGAGGATCTACTGATGGTTTTCAACAGATGCCTAACGGAACGTGTTTTTCCCGATATTTGGAAACGGGCCCAACTTATCTTAGTAGAGAAACACGGGAAAGAGCATTTACAGCCAGATTTGAAAGCTTACCGCCCTTTATGCCTGGTGGATTTCCTGGGGAAAATCCTGGCGAGGTTGATACATAACCGACTGTATAAATTAATCGAGGGTAAGGACGGATTTTCCGTAAGACAGTTCGCTTACAGGAAGAGTTTAACTGTTGATAAAGCCATTCAAATGGTCGATGATTTAAAAACAGCCGCTAAGAATTCAGATAGAATATGCTTGGGGATTTGTTTGGATATAATGAAAGCTTTCGACAATATTCCTTATAAAACAATCATTCAAGCTTTGAGAAAGAATGACGTGCCTGAATACTTGTTGAATTTAATCCGGAGCTACTTGACCAACAGGCGAGTTATATACAAGGGGCACGAAATAAACGTCTACGCGGGTGTTCCTCAAGGATCGGTGCTGGCGCCTTTACTGTGGAACATCGGCATCAACAGCGTCGTGAGTGTAACATTACCTGAAAATGCTGACCTCGTTGTGTACGCAGATGATTTTCTTTTGATCGTCTACGAGAAAACGCTGGAAGATCTTTTTAAAGTGGTAGAGGAAGCGACTCAGATATTAGAGCAATCTTTAACTAGTGCCGGGATGAAATTTTCACAAGAAAAAACAAAAGCTGTTTTGTTAAATATGGGAAATGTGGACGTGGATATTAAAACAATTAACATATTGAATGGCATTGTAAATTTAGAAACATCTACTAAATATCTTGGAACAGAAATAGGGCTAGATTACGAGTTGGCAGAATTAACACAGGATCAAATGGAATGATTAAAAACACGAGTTAATTACATACAGAGAGTTTTATGTAAAACCGAACATTTTCATCCAATACAATTAGACACCTTTAATTTTCAAGTTATGTGTAAATTGGATTGCCTATATGCCTATTACAAATTGTAGACAATCAATCGCAATTAATGCCTCAACTTGTACATACAGGGAGTTTTTCTTTCAAGTATACAATTACAGGGTATATGCCGTAAATATTTAGATAATCGTTGATTTTTTAAATAAGTTTAATTTTTCCTTTAGGTTAACATAAACATACGTTGTACATTTGCTGACGCTCGGTTTATTAAAAGAATTTAATTTGAATCTTTAAAGAGTGTTTTCCACTCCCAAGCTAAGCATGAAGTAAAATTTCGAGTTTAGAAAAGCCTGAAAATTTGGTTTAGCCACGTAGCGCCAAGCGCGGAGCGGCCAAACCAAATTTTCAGGCTTTTCTAAACTCGAAATTTTACTTCATGCACCACCGGTACAAAACACTGACATATTACAAAGTTTACAACACACCGCTAAGCTTTACATTGCATCAGTGTTGTGTACCGGTGGCGCATGAAGTAAAATTTCGAGTTTAGAAAAGCCTGAAAATTTGGTTTGGTTGCGTAGCGCCAAGCGCGGAGCGGCCAAACCAAATTTTCAGGCTTTTCTAAACTCGAAATTTTACTTCATGCACCACCGGTACAAAACACTGATATATTACAAAGTTTACAACACACCGCTAAGCTTTACATTGCATCAGTGTTGTGTACCGGTGGCGCATGAAGTAAAATTTCGAGTTTAGAAAAGCCTGAAAATTTGGTTTGGCCGCTTCGCGCTTCGCGCTACGCGACCAAACCAAATTTTCAGGCTTTTCTAAACTCGAAATTTTACTTCATGCTTAACCTGGGAGTGGAAAACACTCGTTTAAGCTTAAAATTAAATTCTTTTAACAAACCGAGCGTCGGCAAATGTACACCGTATGTTTATGTATACTTAAAAGAAAAATTCTCGTTATAAACATGTTCGGTGTTACATAATACTCTGTGTATGTTGGAAAGCGTAAACCCCATCAAATGCCCATTAGCTTAAGTAGCATCGTCAATAGCTGGGAAGCTAAACGTTTGTATACAAGGCGGTAGCCAGGGGGAGGGATATGGGATTTCAAACCCCACCGAAATTTTAAAAACGTTAAATATTTGTATGTAAAAGTGTAAGAGCAAACACAATATTTTTGCCATTAAAACCAGGGCATCGAACCGGAACTGAACCGTAAACCGAAAACCGGAAAAGACCGTCATTTTTGTCGGAACGATAACCGGAATTGAACCGAAAAAAATATCAGTTCATTTCGGTTTAAACACGCACGTAAATAATTTTTACTTCGTCATTTTGAGTCAAGTTGACACGATAGACTAATGTTAGTCAATCATGTGACTTAAAGTCATAAAGTCACAATAGTGAAAACACACTCGATTTAGTAATTTACGGACAAAATCATATCATAATCAAAAGACAGTAAATCAAATGACTTACAGTCATACTATCGCAATAATGAATATACAATGAATAGTCGGCGTTTAGTCCATTGTGACAACTTGACACGAGATATTCAGTGAATTTTTTATTTAAATTTGAGGCATTCGTCGATTTTATAATAGAGTTCAATTTGAAGTTTTGAACGAGTGTTTCCACTCCCAGACTAAGCATGAAGTAAAATTTCGAGTTTAGAAAAGCCCCGTCAAAATTTGTCGAGGGTCGCGCAGCGACCCGAGACAAATTTTCGGGCTTTTCTAAACTCGAAATTTTACTTCATGCGCTACGCGTACAAAACACTGATTTGAAGTGAAGTTCAGAAACACACAAATACATCTTTAATCGGAGTAACAGGGAATCGGATATGTAGTCTGTTATCAACGATGTTCAGTGTTAATAATAAATAATTAGGTTTTGAATATTTTTGTTAAAACAACCGGTAACGATATTTGTATATTAATGGTTGCAAACAAATAATAAAATCTAATTTATTCTTAAAGGATTTGTATTCGAAAAAACAGGATTCGAATCTTTGATTCGAATCATATTTATCTCTTACGAATCATTTATTTGAGTATTCGTGATTCGAATCATATTAGGTGATTCGGATTCGTGATTCGAATCCTTTTTACGAGGATTCGTTCCAGCTCTGACGTTTACTAAATGTCATTATACAAGAATGGGTTAATAAGAGTGAACAATAATAAGAAAATTAATTGAAATTTAAATCATTGTAAAAGAGTCGATAAATGTTGTTATATTAATGATTTTCGCAGATATGTCAAACTCCTTCATTTAAATTCAAATTCCTTTATTTGAACGTGTAACTTACTGCAGGACTTGTAAGTTCAACAATAAGATAAATATGTAATAAGATAAAAATAAATAGCACTTATATAAATATGATATACAGGGTGAGTCACTAAGCGGAAATCGGTCTATAGTGGGCGTATCGTTGAAAATAGCAAAAAAAGTTTCAAATAAAAGTTGTTCCGAATCGAGTTTTTCATAACCCAAAATTAATGCTAAATATGGCGGCCTTGCGGTTATACCGGAAGTAAACACCAACTTCCTTATTTTAAATAGAACACCCTATATATTTTTACATTTTTGAATTGCTCGTTAAAAATAAACATGAGTTTATGCACACAACATTGGGTCTCAGTTGAACCGTTTTCAAGTTATTTCATTTTTTTTGATAAATTTTACGATTTTAGAGCTCGACGCCATTAACAATATCTTCAAAATAAAATATGTCAGAATTGTGCGGCTTACGGTTTTGGATTCGGGAAGAAATGTGGTATTTGTTTAGGTTTTTGCCATTAGTCAGATTTTCTAAATTGAACCGAGTCCGTCGACGGTATTCTTCAGTACTTCAAACATGCATAATTTTTTTAAATGGAACCATCTACCTTGAGATACTTTATCTGATGCAAAATTAAATTTCCTTTTTATTGATACCGGGTTGTTGAAATTTGCGATTTTGTAAATATTTTAATACATTTCGTATTATCGCGTTAGCCCTAGATACTGATGACGTTTGGTGATTTTGTTTTGACATTTAGTTAGTCATTGAGATATTCCCTGTTTTTTTAAGTTCATTTTAAAGCTATAAACAAGTGATTTCCACTTCTAGGCTAAGCATGAAGTAAAATTTCGAGTTTAGAAAAGCCCCGTGAAAATTTGTCGAGGGTCGCGCAGCGACCTGAGACAAATTTTCTGGGCTTTTCTAAACTCGAAATTTTACTTCATGCGCCACGCGTATAAATCACTCAAATATTGTGAAATTTATGTATATTCGAACCTTGCTTAAAATCTGTGTTTTATACGCGTGGCGCATGAAGTAAAATTTCGAGTTTAGAAAAGCCCAGAAAATTTGTCTCTGGTCGCTGCGCGACCCTCGACAAATTTTCACGGGGCTTTTCTAAACTCGAAATTTTACTTCATGCTTACTCTGGGAGTGGACAACACTCGTTTAAAGCTTCAAATTGAACTCTTTTAAAAATCAACGAATGTCAGAAAATTTACAGCTTATGCATGTTTACCTAAAGTTTACCATGAAGTAACCACATTTAAATTCAGCGCGCATTTGTGACGTAAACGATCCCTACCCTCACTCTAAAATCTTCGATTTTGTCGATTCTTCTTACCGTATACTCGACCGTCTTTGGAATACACATTAGATGGATGTTTCACGAACAAAAAAAACAAATTTTCTACTTTTTAACGTCTGAATACACCATTTGTACTTAAAATGTAAGATTTGGTTTAATGATTGGAGTAGTTTAGTTTTTATTATTTATATTATACTGGGAAACTTCTAGGGGGCTATTCACAGCACCAATGCAATTTGTCATCGGTGACAAGTTGCACTAAAATGGCGTCATTTTACTTCATACGATTTGGCAAATTCTTCCAGAAATTACGTCATTTTAGTGCTACTTCTCACCGATGACAAATTGCATCTGTGCTGTGAATAACTCCCTGAAATGTCAAAATTTACTACATAAAAGTTAGTCATTAAGTGTAAATGCCGCTGAATTTGCATGTCTTCGATCGGCAAAACGTTGGGCATACATTCTTAAAGCAAGTAATGTATACTGAATGACATTAGAAATGCAACACCTAGAAATAACGGTTTTTTGCAGTTGAGTTTATTTTTATTTATTAGGTCTTAGGTTAATTAATACATGATAACAATTTGAATCAAAACTAAAAACAAACAAGTAAATTACACCTAATAATGTGTTTGGCGACCTCCATTTCGAACGCATTCATTAACACGTCTGGGCATCGATTCGATGATGTGATCGACTTCCTCCTGAGGTAGTTCGTCCCAAGCAACCAGCCAGAGTCTGTGGAGGGTTCGGTAATCTTGTCAGTCTCCGACCTAGCATATCCCAGACATGTTCTATTGGGTTCCAAGAAGTCCCTCGTTAGATGTGCTATGTGAGGACGTGCGTTATCATGTTGAAACAACACGTTTCCAAGCCCTTCTAGGTATGGTACAAGATATGGTTGTAAGACATCGTTAACGTAACGAGCTGCTGTCATATTACCGCGGATGAACACCAGAGGTGATCGGCTGCCATGGGCAATAGCCGCCCAAACCATTACACCTACAGTGCGGTGTACATGTCTTTCAACAGCAAACTCAATAGTGGATCTTTCTCCACGGCGTCTCCTTACCCGTCTACGACCATCATGCATCCCTAAAGTGAATCGCGATTCATCGCTAAAGACGACTCTGTTCCATTCTTCCCTCCACCCTTGGCGTTTTGTGCACCACTCCAATCTTTGACGCCGGTGTGCATAAGTTAAAAGTAGGACTAACAGAGGGCGTATGAAATGAACCCAAATGACCTGATACATCGATAAAGAGTTCGCATACTAACTGGTCTACCGTGTTCATTAAACCATTGGTCACCAAGCTGCCTAGTTGTGGAAAATCGGTCCCTAAGAGCCATAAGTCTCAGTCGGCGATCCTGGCGCTCTGTAGTACCCCTAGGTTGTCCACGAGGCCTTATTCTCGACTCTCGACCTTCTTCAGTCCATGCTTGCCACACTCGCGTAACAGTGGTTACGTTCCGGTTTAAACGACGCGCAATTTCCCGGAACGAAACACCACCATCGCGCCACCCAACTATTCTACCCCGATCAAAATCACTTAAATGGCGAAATTGTCTAGGCTTTCGTACTCTGGGCATCTTGTCGACGCAGTTAAATTTAAAAACTGATGAAATTAGTTGTTAAATCGTCTATTTAAACGTATTTTAATATGAAACTGATGGATACGATAATTTCTTTTACAAAAAAATGTTAAAGACAAAAGGTTGCAACTTTTATCATAGCATTATTTTTACACATTAAACTTGCACACAAAAAATTGTTGACGAAGAATGGTTATTTCCAGGTGTTGCATTTCTAATGTCATTCAGTATATTTCCATCAGCACTGCCCAAGGTGTAGACCATACCAATCAGTTCTTCTTGAGAAAACATGTTCGGTTTTTTTTATTGCAAGATCTCGCCAAAATAATCTAAAATAAAGTGACATTTGTCGGACATGCGAGTCAAAACAAAATCACCAAACGTCATCAGTTTCCAGGGCTAACGCGATAATACGAAATGTATTAAAATTTTTAGAAAATCGCAAATTTCTCAAAAACTGTTGGAAAGATATGGCAACAACCCGGTATCAATAAAAAGGAAATTTAATTTCGCATCAGATAAAGTGTCACAAGATATATGGTTCCGTTTAAAAAAATGAAGTTATGCATGTTTGAAGTACTGAAGAATACCGTCGACGTACTCGGCTTAATTTAGAAAATCTGACTAATGGCAAATACCTAAACCAATACTACATTTCTTCCCGAATCCAAAACCGCAAGCCGCACAACTCTGACTTATTTCGTTTTGAAGATATTGTTAATGGCGTCGAGCTCTGAAATCGTCAAATTTATCAAAAAAAAAAATGAAATAACTCGAAAACGGTTCAACTGAGACCCAATGTTGTATGCATAAACTCATGTTTATTTTTAATGAGCAATCCAAAAATGTAAAAATATATAGGGTGTTCTATTTAAAATAAGGAAGTTGGTATTTACTTTCGGTATAACCGCAAGGCCGCCATATTTAGCAATAATTTTAGGTTATGAAAAACTTGATTCTGAACAACTTTTATTTGAAACTTTTTTTGCTGTTTTCAACGATACGCCCACTATAAACCGATTTCCGCTTAGTAACTCACCCTGTATACAGCCATTTACTAAAACGTCTCAAATTAAAAAAGTATATGTATTAACAAATTGTAAAAGGAAGGAGCAATTTTATACTGGCATGACTACGATAAACTCTTACTGAAACATAAAACGAAACATTGATATTTATAAAGGTAAAGAAAAAGAATATGACTAGATTTATTTATCGAGAAACCGTCGCCGGAAATTTGCTAAAAATCATCAAAATATATTAATAAAATAATAAGATAATTGATAACATTTCTTAAAGTGGTGGAAAATCTTGAAAAGTGAAGCAAATCATATACAATTAGAAAATGATAAGATTTTGAAAATGTTCTTATCTCTCTCAGTATTAATAACAGGAATCCTGGTAAATTTTCATAATTTATTTTCCTAAATTTTAAAAATTATATCAATTTTAATAATTAATTGATTTATTTTATTCTTAATGATTTTCTAAGACTTTTATAAGCAATTAACTAATCGTCAATTTTTTATGGTTTGTGATTTGATCGTTGTCGCTAGTTTTCACCAATTTCTAGGGTTTTTGATGATTTCACTTGAACATTCGAATTTTAATTAACATCAGTGACTTTTACAAGGTTTCGTAAATTGTAATGATTTTCTTTGATTAAACTTAATAAAACACTAAGAATTTCTTCACTAAAAAAATGTATTCATGCTAAATGATGGTAATTGACATGACTATTCACTTATTCCTAACCTAACCTAACCTAATCTTACGTAACATTACCTAACCTAACCTTACTTAACCTAACCTAACCTAACCTAACTTAACTTAACCTAACCTATCCTAACCTAACCCCAGGTTAGGTTAGGTTAGGTTAGGTTAGGTTAGGTTAGGAATAAGTGAATAGTCATGTCAATTACCTGCGTTTCAGTTGGCTATTATTCTAAATAAAGTTTCATGTAGAATTAAGCATACAATAAGGGTTTTCAAATTTTCATCTATTTTATCTGTTATTCGTTAAATATTAAAAGCACGATCGGTTTATGAGCTTCGTATATCATCCAGAACGCGTGTAGCCGTTTGAACGTTGTCCGCAACGCGTTGCGGACTGTGATAACCGGCCACGTCGCGAAAAATAATGTTATTTCGGTATTTGGTCCGTCAGCAAAGTCCGCAACGCGTTGTGGCCGTTTATTTTACTCAGTGAGCGTTTTCGATGTTTGAGTGTAACACATATTTATTATAAACAAATGTTTTTAGTGAAGAAAATGTTAGTGTTTTATTAGGTTTAATTATATTAATCTTTTCACGTAACTCAAACTAAATACTTAGGATTTTCTTCAAGCTGAAAAATTTTCAATGAGTCTCATAATTTTTTGTCCATTTTAGTAATTATCGCACAATTTTATAAACTGTCTAACTAATTGACGATTCTCAATAAATTCCATGAAATGTCTGCAATTTCACTTTTTAACGTTAGCAGACATTAGTCTATCCTGTCAACTGAAAGTCCAATGTATTAAACTTGACACAAATCGGCGTCAGCCGATTATTGTCAATTTTAGACAACTATTATTTGAAATATATTATTAGATGGTCATGTTATTGTGTTTCTTTATGAAACTTGCGACACATATTTTGATAGTTGTAACATGTTTTAAACTATCTAGTGTCTTCCACTACCAAACTAAGCATGAAGTAAAATTTCGAGTTTAGAAAAATTTTCAAACGGGGCTTTTCTAAACTCGCAATTTTACTTCATGCGCCACCTGCATATAACACTGATTTCAACTTAAGTTAAAACTATATCAAAATTATCAAAATTGACAAATTAGGTGAAAAATGTTGAAAGATTAAAAATTAATAAAATGTCATAATTGACAAATAAGGTGAAAAATATTGACAGATTAAAAATAATAAATTGTCAAAATTGACAGATAACAGTTGACACAAGTCGGCGCTAGCCGACATTTACTCCACACGGCTAAAAAACTGATATCAATTGAAGATTATTAGATATTTGACATTGCACATTGAAATATTGAAAATCTTATAAATTTATGAAAACATTGAAAATCTGACGAAAATTACAAAATTTTGAAGATCTCATGTTTTTTATAAACCGACAAAAATCACAAAGTAGATCGACGAAAATCTGTACAGGGTGACCCAAATTCGATGTTTTTACAAGGTATCTCAGTAGCCTGAATAGTTAGATAAAATTTCATATACATGTCATGACGTCTTTTTCAGAGAAAATAACAATGTGATTAACAGATTATGGCTAGCTTGAATAGTTTTCGAGATATCGGGCGTTTTTCAATTGTTGGCTATCTTTAAATACACCTTATTCGCAATAACTATAAGATATACAAATAAATAGTTTAATAGTTATATGTGTAGTTTTCAACGTAGAATTCAGTGGCATTTTTTTATTTAAACTTTTAATTTCAGAGTTATGACACAAAGTTACATTTTTTAAATAGAACACCCTGTATGTTTTTATGTTATTAAATAGCATTTTAAATTAGCTTTACATTGATATACGTATTTAACAAAAATGCGTAAAAATTCGCCAAACAAAATTAAAAACTGAGTTAGTTTAAATATTAGTTTTATAATTTTTGAAGACTTTTGGGATTAATTACTGAGTCTACAGATCACTTCATGATTAATAAATAATACTAAGATCTTTGTAATTATAACAGTATGTATTATCAAATATTTATCTAAAATTATGAACGGTGGCTTCTACCGTTATACATGTTAATTCAATAAAATAAAACACTTTAACTTTGTTTGTATAACACGATATTTTTTATTTTTGTGACTGCAGTTTCGGCAACTCAACTTGCCATTATCAAACGGAGTGGTATTGGCAAGTTGAGTTGCCGAAACTGCAGTCACAAAAATTAAAAATATCGTGTTATACAAACAAAGTTAAAGTGTTATTTTATTTATCTAAAAGCTTCAGAGTTAAAAACACAACTTTTTAATAAAAACAAATATATATGTTTTATAGAAAGATGCTATTCAATAACATAAAAATATACAGGGTGTTCCATTTAAAAATATGCAACTTCATATCATAACTCGTAAATTAAAAGTCTGAATAAAAAAAATAAGTACACCACTGCATTCTACGCTGAAAACTACAGAAATAATTATTGAACTGTTTTATTGTATATATTACGGTTATTAAGATAAAGACATATTTTAAAATAGCCAACAATTGAAAAACGCCTGATATCTTCCAAACTAATTAAGTTAGCCATAATTTATTTACGCCATTATTAATGTCTCGTAAAAAGAGGTCATCACATTTATATTAATTTTTTTCTAACCCTTCAGGTTACCGAGATACCCTATGAAAACATCGAATTTGGGCCACCCTGTACATAAAACTTGAAGAAAATTTTATAGTTGTTGAAGAAATCGAAATCTGATGAAAACTTTATAAATCGGCAAAATCACAAAAACATCGGAAATATTAAAAATGCCAAAAATATCGAAATTATCAAAAATTTCAAAAATATAGAAAATACAAAATTGTTAAATTATCGAAACTGTCAAAAATATCAAAAACATAAAACACAAAGAAAATTTAACATAAATAAAAATTGAGTTTGTCAATAGTTTGCATAATATTTAGAAAATATAAAAACGAATTAAAATTAAAATCGACTTTTTGCAAAAATTTAGTCTCATTGAGACAAGTCTCCAAATATTCATTGAAACAACTACTTCTCGAGCTAATACTCCGACCGATATTGAATTATACAATGAATATTTGAGTTACACGACAGTTTTACTGTTCTATGCATAATTTATATGCAAAATGAAACATCAGGTCAACAAATTATTCTGTCACCAAACTAAACAGGAAATTGAAATAAATTGAAAAAATTACAGGGAATGAATAGTAATTGTCTTAAGCCATCTATAGACGCGTTTCTTGATTAACCCCTCATCAGTATACCTATGCTTTAGACTTTCAATACAAAAAAATATTAAAATAAACAGGAAACTTACAGGAATGTCAAAGTGTGCCGTCGAAACAGGTCAATAATTTTAATTCGTTTTTATGTTTTTTAAAATCATTAAAATTGTCATTAATGTCTAATGTCTAGACTGTCATTGATAATCAAAAGTAACATTAACCCATTAACGGCCGAGCAATTATAGAGTTAACTCTAAAAATAGATTTTAAGTAAAATTCTGCACTTCTTTATATGATTTCTACGAATGACTTATTGTATTACGTTCCATGAAGTTTTCTTTTAAATATAAATAATGTATACGCTGTAAATGTAAGGCATTCGTCGATTTTGTATAAAAACGTGCAATATAAAGTTTAGAACGTGTATTTCAACTCCCAGACTAAGCATAAAGTAAAATTTCGAGTTTAGAAAAGCCCCGCGTAGAAAATTTGTCTCAGGTCGCGCAGCGACCTGAGACAAATTTTCACAGGGTTTTTCTAAACTCGAAATTTTACTTCATGCGCCACGCGTATAAACCACTGATTTGAAGTAAAGTTTAAAATATATACTGCTGAGATGTGATCGTTATTTACTAAGATATAGCGAAAAATATGTAAAGAATATTTATTTTGTAAAGGCGATAATAATTATTAAAGTAGAACAAATTTATTTTGAGACACTTTTCCATATTCTTAATACCTTAATCATCATATTTATAATAATGACCAAGGTCGTAGCCGGAGGGGGGGGGGATATGGGGTTCACCCCCCCCCCCTCCGGAAAATTTTTAAAATGTTAAATTTTTGTATGTAAAAGCGTTTACAACCAAAAATTTAACATTTAAAATTTTTCGAAAGGGGGGGGTTAACCCCATACTCTCTCCCTGGCTGCGGCCTTGATGAGGACAGTGCTATGATGGACATGCAATAAAAACATAAAAACATTTGAAAAATTAAAACAATCATTTGGAGCTGAACCGAAAATCATAAAAAATCGTTATTTTTTCCGAAACGAAAAATAACGATTACATCAATTGTTTGTCCACAACAGGGGTTTATTTTATAATAATAATAATATGTCTTTATTTTCAAAGTGTCAAAATTTGTAAAAAGTAAAAATTGCGTCAGGTTAACTAAATATAATAACAAAGCAGAACAAAATAAGTAAAGTATATATGAATTTGTGTTCAGTACTCATTCATCATCAGTATAGTCCCGAACAAGTGCTTGAAGAATAGTAAACATCGGGACTATAGTGATGATTACGTTGAAGCCTGAAACGCGTATATAGATATCCGATGAATGAATGAGTACTGAACACAAATTAATATTCTTGATATTTGTGTTCTATAAAATAAAGCCCTGTTGTGGACGAACAATTGCTGTATACAAACGTTTAGTTTGCCAGCTATTGACGATCCTACTTAAGCTAATGGGCATTAGATGGCGTTTACGCTTTCGAACATATGTAAACTGCACAGGCCATAATAAATGGTCATAGATGTTCAGTTTTCTTCAAGCACTGGTTCGCGAGTATACTGATGATGGCGTTGAAGCCTGAAACGCGTATATTGTTATTCGTTGAACGAATGAGTACTGAACACAAATTCATATTCTTGATACGGGTTAATTAATTTGTAAAACGTTGACAAAATGTTATATGGCTGAAAACGTCGGGATAAGTACTAGTTTATGTAGAGGGATCGGCAATTTGTAAAAATACTTTTATTATCTACTCAAAAATTATGTTTAATTTATATTATGTATATTCACACCAACTTGTTATATTTTTAAATTTGTTTGTTGTTGCATTAATTGAAGGGGTCCGCCGAATGACGTTGTAAGCGCCAACTTTTGCGAAGTAAGTTTATACGGAATATCGGAATATCCTATTGAATTTTCCTTTTATTTGTAGATTTTAAATAGCAAACAAGAAACGTGTTTGTCATTTAAAACCTAGAAATGAAATGAAAATTCAATCTTACTTCGCAAAAGTTGGCGTTTACAACGTTATTCGGCGGACCCCTTAAATTCTTGTACTAATTTCTATATATGTATGTACTATACTATTGTAAAAGGTGAAACCATTAACAAATAAATAAATAAATAAATAAGTTGCGTCCAAAAAAAAAACATGTTATTTTACATACAGTGAATCTTTCTTTTAAGTATAGTCAACACATTACCTTTCTACCCTGACGTCATTAACTTCTATCTGCTTTTAATCAATGAATTCTGCTTGAAACAAGGGTTGTTAAAAACCACTTTTTTTTCATTTTAATTAAAACAAACAGTTTTTTTTACAAGACGTGTTTTTTCATTGAGCGTTTAAAATATTAACAATTAAAAACATGTTTAAATCGTGTTTAAAACAGAACATAGCGCTACGCGGCCCAACCAAATTTTCAGTCTTCTTTAAACTCGAAATTTTACTTCATGCGCCACGCGTACAAAACACTGGTTCCAAGTGAAGTTCAAAACATACTGATAAGGTTTATACATTCAGAATTTCTTGCATTATTAAATAAATTCTGAATAACTCTATTTTGTTATGACAGCTAAGTTATGTATAAGACTTAGACCAGGGCTATTAAGTTTATTGATTGAGTTATGTGAAGATCAAATTAAATTGATGAATAAAGCACTAATAACCTTTCTTTACACGTTTATTTTATGGATTAACAGTGTTAATTCATTGATAATGGTCCCTTTGTGTCCAAAATGTATATATATTTAGTAATTCAAATAAACGTGTGAAGAAAGGTTATTAGTGCTTTATTCGTAAAATAAGGGCTATTAAATTATTAGTTGTAAACTAACAATAGTAATCTACCAAAACGTTTTATTAATCCGAAAATGTCAATATCATCCTCAGAATCGTGTTACAGCTGTATGCTAAGGTCTATTAATAAGGCTGGTTATGTTTTAAATATGTTTTAAACATGTTTTAAACATGTTTTTAATTGTTAATGTTTCAAACACCGTTTTAAACACGTTTTAAACATGTTTTTAATTGTTAATGTTTCAAACACTGTTTTATTGAAAAAAACACGTTTCGTAAAAAAAACTGTTAATTAAAATTTAAAAAAACGTTTTTTTTAACAACTCTGCTTTATACTGTTTGGTAAGTTATTGCCAAAATGACGTCATTTTAGTGCGACTTTTCACCTGATATATTGCACCGGTGTTGTGAATAGCCCCCAATACAAAGTTAACGGGTGTGAAGTTAGCAATAGATTTCAGCAATAGATTTTAAATTTATACTTTAGGCCAAGTATTGCAGATAAAAATCTAAATTAAGTATTAATCAATAAAGGATGGATCACTATAGTAATTATTCATTATATCACCCCAAATTTTCAACCCCTACATTTTTAAAGTACCCCTAAAATTAAAACAATTTTTAAATTGATTTTGACAACTTTCTAAATGTTCTATAAGAAAGATAAGGGCATATATGGATTCAGCATACATCAATTAACAAAACTAAACAATAAAATTAGGATCACCACCCCCGAAACATAGAAAAAAAATCTTCCTCTAACACAGTTTTTATCCGAGATAAGTTCCATAAGTTGGTCCGGGGGAGGTGATCCTAATTTTATTGTTTAGTTTTGTTAACTGACGTATGCTGAAACCAAAAATGGCCTTAATTTGTTTATGGAACTTATAGTTTGTCGCAAAACTCGAAAAGAAAATGGAAATTATTTCGGATGTAAACAGTCTCAGGGGAAGGTTTTTTTCTCTATGTTTCGGGAGTGGTGATCCTAATTTGATTGTTTAGTTTTGTTAATTGATGTATGCTGAATCCAAAAATGGAGTTAGTTTGTTTATGGAACTTAAAGTTTGTCGCAAAACTCGAAAAGAAAATGGAAATTATCTCGGATAAAAATTGTGCTGGGGGAAGATTTTTTTTTCTATGTTCCGGGGGTGGTGATCCTAATTTAATTGTTTAGTTTTGTTAATTGATGTATGCTGAATCCAAAAGGGGCCTTAGTTTGTTTATGGAACTTATAGTTTGTCGCAAAACTCGAAATAAAAATGGAAATTATCTCGGATAAAAAACTGTGCTGGGGGAAGATTTTTGTTTTCTATGTTCGGGGGGTGGTGATCCTAATTTTATTGTTTAGTTTTGTTCATTGATGTATGTTGAATCTAAAATGGCTTTAGTTTGTTTATGGAACTTATAGTTTATCGCAAAACTCGAAATGACAATGGAAATTATCTCGGATAAAAACTGTGTTGGGGGAAGATTTTTTTTCTGTTCCGGGGGTGGTGATCCTAATTTAATTATTTAGTTTTGTTAATTGATGTATGCTGAATCCAAAAATGGCCTTAGTTTGTTTATGGAACTTATAATTTGTCGCAAAACTCAAAATGAAAATGGAAATTATCTCGGATAAAAAACTGTGCTGGGGGAAGATTTTTGTTTTCTATGTTCGGGGGGTGGTGATCCTAATTTTATTGTTTAGTTTTGTTAATTGATGTATGTTGAATCCAAAAATGGCTTTAGTTTGTTTATGGAACTTATAGTTTATCGCAAAACTCGAAATGAAAATGGAAATTATCTCGGATAAAAACTGTGCTGGGGGAAGATTTTTGCTTTCTATGTTCGGGGGGTGGTGAACCTAATTTTATTGTTTAGTTTTGTTAATTGATGTATGCTGAATCCAAAAATGGCCTTAGTTTGTTTATGGAACTTATAGTTTGTCGCAAAACTCGAAATGAAAATGGAAATTATCTCGGATAAAAACTGTGCTGGGGGAAGATTTTTTTTTCTATGTTCCAGGGGTGGTGATCCTAATTTTATTGTTTAGTTTTGGTAATTGATGTATGCTAAATCCAAAAATGGCCTTAGTTTGATTATCGAACTTATAGTTTGTCGCAAAACTCGAAATAAAAATGGAAATTATTTTGGATAAAAACTGTGCTAGGGAAAGATTTTTTTTTCTATGTTCCGGGGGTGGTGATCCTAATTTAATTGTTTAGTTTTGTTAATTGATGTATGCTGAATCCAAAAATGGCCCTAGTTTGATTATGGAACTTATATTATGAATTGTCGCAAAACTCGAAAAGAATATCGAAATTATATCGGATGAAAACTGTGTCAGGGGAAGATTTTTTTGCTATGTTCGGGGGGTGGTGATCCTAATTTTATTATTTAGTTTTGTTAATTGATGTATGGTGAACCCAAAAATGGCCTTAGTTTGTTTATGGAACTTATAGTTTGTCGCAAAACTCGAAATGAAAATGGAAATTATTATGGATAAAAACCGGGGTTGGGGATGAGTTTTTTTTCTATGTTCCGGGGGTGGTGATCCTAATTTTATTGTTTAGTTTTATTAATTGATGTATGCTGAATCCAAAAATGGCCTTAGTTTGTTTATGGAACTTATAGTTTGTCTCAAAACTCGAAATAAAAATGGAAATTATCTCGGATAACAACTGTGCTGGGGGAAGTTTTTTTTTATGTTCCGGGGGTGGTGATCCTAATTTTATTGTTTAGTATTGTTAATTGATGTATGCTGAATCCAGATATGCCCTTATCTTTCTTATAGAACATTTAGAAAATTGTCAAAATTAGTTTAAAAATTGTATTACGCTCGTGACTAGTCAGTCCAGCTCTCTAATCGACTTAATCATTTTGTCTAATAAAAACTGCTGCACAGACTCCGGTGTAATTAAAGTTCACGGCATAGCAGATCATGATTTGATACACTGTAAGCTAGTTTTCAACACCAAGCGGCCTGTGAACTTAGTAAAATACAGAAAACTTAATAATATTGACTTAAATACATTCCAATCTGACCTTGAGCTGATTAATATCGGCAACTTGATTTACATACAAAATATCGATGACAAAATTAAATATCTTAACTACTGCCTCTTACAATTATTTGATTTACACGCACCTCTGGTAACCTCAAGAGTGACAAAAAAGAAAGCTCCCTGGCTAACTGACACCATAAAAGATATGATGAAAGTACGCAATAACAGTTACAATAAATTTAAAACAACGAAAAATCCAAATGACTTCACTTACTATAAACGCTTAAGAAATATTGTAAACTCTGCTGTTACCCATGAAAAAAAAGCTTATTTTACACATATCATTAATACCAACAGGAAAAATATGTGGTCATGTTTTAAAAGTAATGATGTTGTTGTAAAAAAGCGAACTGCCATTCTAAATAATTTAAAGGACGTTAATGGCTACAACAATTACCTTATTAACTCGGTAAAAAGTCAACCGAATGACTCTCTTATTACTTACTATTGTCAAAATATCCACCCCAACGTCTCAAGTCATTTTTCTTTAAAACTAGTCAATAAGGAGATCATTGAAGATATTATCTATCATATAAAAACAAAGGCTGTTGGTTCTGATGAAATAGACATCAACATGATTAGATTATGCTGTCCCTATATTATCCCATACATAACACACATAGTTAATTGCTGTCTTGAACAATCAGTCTTTCCGACCATATGGAAGCACGGTAAAATCCTACCCATTCCTAAAACAACCTCTCTTAACAGTTTCAAAGATCTCAGACCAATCTGCATTCTACCGACCTTATCAAAGATTTTAGAACGCATAATAAAAAATCAACTTCTGGATTTTCTTGAGAAGCACCAACTCCTTCATTCAGCTCAATCCGGTTTTAGGCCAAATTATAGCTGTACAACTGCCTTACTTAATGTTACAGACGACATCATTTCCTCAACGGATAATGGCTTACTCACATCAATCGTACTGCTGGATTATAGTATGGCTTTTGACACTATCAATCACGATATCCTTATAGCTAAACTTCACTATCTAGGACTTACTAATTCATCAATAAACTTGATTAGTTCTTTTCTAAAAGGTCGTACCCAGTTTGTACAGATAGACGACGCAATCTCAAATACATGTAGTGTGGAGGCGGGTGTTTCTCAGGGATCCATCTTAGGACCAGTTTTATTTTGTGTTTATACTTCCTCTCTACCGTCAGTATTAAACCATTGCTCCGTAAATGTATACACTGATGACACACAACTATCATACGCATTCAATATTAATGATATATCCACCGCTAACCTCAACATTAACTCTGACATCAGTAAGCTAGTCGATACATCGCACAGTCATTCACTTATAATAAATCCATCTAAATCATCAGCTATGCTTTTCGGTCCAAAAAAATTAATTCAAATAGCAAAATCAAAATTAAAACTCAAAATAGGTAATGCAATACTCCCTTTTGTTGACTCTGTACAAAACCTAGGTCTAGTAATTGATGATAAGCTACGGTTCAAATTACACATCAATAAATGCATATCTGGTGCATATATTAATTTAAAAATGATTTACTCTAACCGTAATGTGTTGACCCTAAAAACTAAGCGACTGCTATGCGACACTTTGTTACTTAGCCACTTCAACTTTGCGGATGCCGTATACAATGCCTGCCTAGACTCTGTAACAACGAAACGCATACAAAAGGTCCAGAATGCCTGTATTAGACTTATTTTTGGCATACGCAAATTTGACCACATCTCAGGTAAACTTGAAGAGCTGAACTGGCTAGATATGGCGGAGCGCAGATTGTTACATTGCTGTGTGATGTATAAGAAAATTATTGAGACCCGCACACCCCCCTACCTCTACAACAAGATTGTTTATCGGTCTGATGTCCACAATATCAATTTGAGGTTTAGAGGAACCATCTCACCTCCTAAATTCAAAACCACCTTTTTTAAGAGATGTTTTAAATACAATATATACAACATTTTTAATAAAATTCCCTCTAACCTCAAACAACTGTCACCCTTTACTTTTAAAAAAGCCATGTCCCGACAAATTAGATCCAAAATTCTAGGTATCTGATTTTATTGGAGTTTTTTTTGTTTATTTTCTCAGTTAATTAAAGTTGTATCTTTTGTTTGTTCATTTAATTTCTAAGACTTATTATTATAATTATGTACTCCTCTATGGATTATCTTTCTTACCGAAGCAGGTTAAGTGGAAGAGCAACTAAAGTCACACAGACTGGTTGAACTTCGCCTGCACTACTGTATGTTATTCTCTTTTGTAATATTCCTGAATTTTTGAATAAAGACAATTTATTATTATTATTATTATTATTATTAATTTTAGGGGTACTTTAAAAATGTAGAGGTTAAAAATTTGGGGTGATATTATGAATAGTTACTATAGTGATTCATCCTTTATTGATTAATAGTTAATTTTGATTTTTATCTGCAATACTTGGCCTAAAATATAAATTTAAAATCTATTGCTCAAATCTATTACTAACTTCACACCCGTACAAAGTTAAACGAAATTCCCGAACCGCCACCAAAATATTTTTAGAGTTAGTTGGCAATTGCGTCGACCAGAGGCGCTCTTTGCAGTATTTTCCTACAGTGGCACTGTATATTTTGAAATTCATGGGCGTGGCATTCCTACAGAGCTAATTATTCTTGGCCATGAATCTCTCCATTTCCACCAAGTATCGCTATGGAGACGCACTCTAATGATGTTTGCGTGAGTTTACCTTACGGCGGTAAGTATTTATTATTATTTTCAGGAATTCAGACGGCGCCGCGGTGTCTAACAGTTGCTTACACAATTTCAATCAGGTCATTCCGACCAGAGCCGGCGCACAATGAAACGAATCGACGCATTTATGAATATTGCCAATATCTTGTTAACCTTTAAAATTAGAAGGATATTGCATAGAAATGTTTCGATGTGAATTACTTTTATATGGTCTTAAATTTTACTTTGATCTTGACCTTAAAGCTCATTTAAATATCAATTTATCTGTTTTAAGATAAAACCCCAATTTTGACACCAATAAACTATTTTTTTTAATCTCTTGCGCAGATAATCAGCTTTTAAAAAGAATGCATGGCTAGATAACCATGCAATAAATGGGTTCCAAAACAAACTGAATTTTAATGAATTTAATTTCTGATGGAGTGGTTTATTTAGGTAAGGTCAGTGGCTGCTCGTCCTTAAAGGCCGAGGGGCTGCATCTTGACCTTCAGGTGAACAATTCTTTGAATAAGATATTATTTGAAAATAAATTATACATACACAAACCTTACAGGCACATACATAACAATATTATCGTTGTCGGAATCGTCGAGGGTGTCGTTGTGTCTCCAAAATGCATTGGTTTAAATGGGACGGTTTCACACAACCAGCGATCCCACTTCAATATCGCTGAGCGTTACAATTATCGCAGTGCACGTTCGACTGGCGAGTTGAATCGTTCGATGAATTATCGTTCCGATTCTACTCGCAATTTAAACTAAATGCAAAATATATAAAATTACGAAAATGGTATTCGTGAAAATGCAAACAATGTCTTAATTAATAAGACAACTTAAGACGATAAATATCCATTGAAACAACTACTTCTCGTGCAAATACACCTCCAGATATTGAATTATACAATGAAATATTTAAAATCTTATTTAATTTGATTTGTTACAACGCTCTATCAATGTATACAGAAAGTTTTATGTAACACCGAACATTTACATCCAATACAATTTGACACCTTTCATTTTTATGTTGTGTATAAATTGAGTTGACCAATAAAAATTGTAGCCAATCAATCGCAATTAATGCCTCAACTTGTACATACAGGGAGTTTTTCTCGTCTCAGTTACAGTGTATATGCCGTAAATCTTTAGATACTCGCTGTTTTTTAACTGAATTCAATTTAAAACTTGAAACAAGTGTTATCCACTCCCAGGCTCTCGTAGCGCGAAGCGCGGAGCGGCCAAACCAAATTTTCAGGCTTATCTAAACTCGAAATTTTACTTCATGCGCCACCGGTACAAAACACTGACATACTACGAAGTTTAAAACACACCGCTAAACTTTACATTGCAGCAGTGTTTTGTACCGGTGGCGCATGAACACTTCGCTTCGCGCTACGCGACCAAACCAAATTTTCAGGTTTTTCTAAACTCGAAATTTTATTTCATGCTTAGCCTGGGAGTGGATAACACTCGCTTAAAGCTTCAAATCTTTTAATAAACCGAGCGTCGGAGCATGCACAGTGTATGCTTGTGTATACTTAAAAAAATCTCATTGTGAAAATGCTCGGTGTTACATAAAACTCTTTGTATGTAACGTTTAGGTCAAATTCTCTTCAAACCAACTAACAAATACAAATTTAAAATAAAAGGAGAAATAACAAAAAATTAGAAGTGAAAGGACTTGGATTAAAATTAATGTCTTAGGCCATCTATAGACGCGTTTCGAGATTTACCTCTCTTCAGTATAGCTTTGCTTATGACGTTTTAAAAAATTTAGGAATACAATGAAAATAAACTTACTTGGAAAAAATGTGTGTGGTATGAGCAGGTACACAGAAATGGAATGAGTGAAAAATATGGTCGTTATTTATAGGTAAAAAAGGGGATTATGTCATTAGTAGCTATGAAGAATGTGAGACCTTATTATTTACCTTACGGTACAGTTCAAACAAGATAAATTCAAATTCAAAACTATTTGAATCTGAGAAAATTAGCTTACGCTTCTTATAGTTTGCACACTTTAAACATAATATATAAAAGTACGAAAATGTTATTTGTGAAAATGCAAACAATGTCTTAATTAATAAGACAATTTAAGACGATAAATATCCATTGAAACAACTACTTTCCGTGCAAATACACCTCCGGATATTGAATTATATAATGAAATATTTAAAATCTTATTAAATCATTCCATTTCTGTGTACCTGCTCATTCCACACACACACCACTTTTTCCAAGTAAGTTTATTTTAATTGTATTCCTAAATTTTTTAAAAGGTCATAAGCAAAGCTATACTGAAGAGAGATAAATCTAGAAACGCGTCTATAGATGGCCTAAGACAGGTATGGGCAACCTTTGACATGTTGAGGGCCAAACTTTAGCGTGCAAATACGTTCGCGGGCCGCGTTTAAAAGTAATGAGTGCATTTTAAAGTAGTGATAATATTTTTTGCGATAGATATTAGACATGAAATAATACGACAATGTTATTATAGTACAATTTATTAAAATAACAAAATTAAATTTAAAAAAATGGTACATTATAATTAAATCGTTAAATTTGCAATTGTTACAAACTACGAAAGTTAAATACACCGAAATCAATAAGACACTTGAGCTTGAATTTGGGAAACTAATCCATCGATATTTGGATTAATTCCACTGACACAAAGACGTAAAGAATTTTCCAAATTATCGTCAGTCAGTCTTGTACGATGTGTTGATTTATTAACTTTCATCAATGAAAAGAACTGTTCGCATTTATAAGTACTGCCAAACGCACTAATCAATCTTCTTGCGAGTTTTCTAAGCTGCGGAAAATTGTCTTCTTCTAGATATTTTTTGTAGAAATCGCACAACTCTACGTCTTCAAATTTGGATTTTAGGAGTGAGTTTTCTTGAATCTCGATCAACTCCATTTGTAAGTGTATTGGAGCAGTTTGTACAATATATGTTGTAGGAGTAGCAAATAAACTGAAACAGTCTTCCATGTTTTTGAAGTAGCAAAATCTGTTCGAAAATTGTTCCGACAGTAACTTGAGTTCTTCAGCATATTGAGCATAAGCAATATTTTCATACGCAGAGAGCGTGTTGAAATGGTAACTGTTACCAGACAGCATCTGTGACTCCCACAAGCGTAGTTTGATCTGAAACGCTTTTAAATGGCTGTACAATTCATTTACTAACTGTCCTTGTTTTTGAAGTTTCGAATTTAAATCATTCAAATAGCCTGTAAGATCGACCAGAAATGCTAAGTCACATATCCATTTTGGGTCACTTAATTCAGATAGTGGTTTATCTTTTATTTTCATAAAGTCTGCTATCTCATTTCTAAGCTCGTAAAACCGTTTCAACATTTTTCCTTTGCTTAGCCATCTGACTTCACAATAATATGTTACGTCGTTATATTCAGCTAATATTTCATCCAAAAACGCTTTGAACTGACGATGGTTAAGCCCTCGGGATCGGGATAAAGTTGATGGTTTTTACTACCACATTCATAACATTCTGGAGTCGAATGGACTTAGAACACAAGTTCTGTTGGTGGATAATGCAATGAAGGACTATCAAATCATCTTTTTGCACATTTAATTCTATTGCTTTTTCATTCAAAATTCCGATGAAACCTTTACGTAAGCCGACCATAGAAGGTGCACCATCAGTGCATACTCCAATTAATTTTGACCATGGCAAGCCAAAACTTCTGAATACCTTCAATAAAAATATCCTCTCCTGTAGTGGTTCCTTTTAGCGGCTGTAAAGCAAGCAATTCCTCAGTAACAGTGAACTCCTTATCAACACCTCGAATAAATATAGCCAGTTGAGCTGTGTCAGACAAATCGGTGCTCTCGTCTAATGCTATGGAAAATGATTCAAAACCAGCCATACGGTCAGTCAATGTTGTTTTTATATCATTAGCCATCATGTCTATACGTCGAACAACAGTTCGTCTTGACAAACTAATTTTTTCAAATTCCTTTTTCTTTTCAGGACTCATAATACCGCAAACTTCTAACATACACTCCTTGATAAATTCTCCTTCGGCAAATGGTTTTAATGCCTTTGCCAGTTTTGAGCTAACTATAAAACTAGCTTTCACAACATTATCAAGTTGTGTTCTTTGTTTATGAAACATTTGTTGCTGTTTTTCCAAATTTGCGGTAAGCTTCTGGATTTTGTCTGTTCTTAATTGTCCTGTCAGTGAGTGCAGCGTAGCATGCTTAGTTGAGTAATGCCTCTTTATATTGAATTCTTTCATTGCTGAAATGGATTCATTACACAGCAAACAAATAGGCTTACCATTGTGCAAGATAAAAAAGAATTCTTCAGTCCATTTTTCTTGAAAATAGCGACCCTCTGTATCTACTTTTCGTTTCTTTCCACCAGACATCATTTTTGTTTACTTTTCGTTCAATAAACTTAATAACAAACTATAGTTAGTAACCACTCAAGATGCACACAAAGTCACAAAGCAAGTTGACGGCTCGAGCAGTTCGCTAGGATATCGCTTGTCCAAGTTATCACCTCGGTAGCTCAAATTGAACTGAACTAACGTTCGGGCCATCCACCCGCTTATATAGGCAAAATGAACGAATAATCTGGAATAAACTAGTTTAGAATAATTGAGAAGCAATAAATCTTTTGATGTGTCGCCCGTGAGGCGGTAAACCTCAAAGAATTTGATCGAGCAAGTCGAGTGGCGGCGATTATCAAAGAGTGAGGCGGCAAACATCAAAGAATTTGATGTTTGCCGCCTCACTGTTACTCCCGTGAATATAAGTACCTAATGTAATATTTTTTTAATTGGGTTTTTTCAAAATGTCTCGCGGGCCGGATCATATCTTACAGCGGGCCGGGGGTTGCCCATATGTAGCCTAAGACATTAGTTTTAATTTAAGTCCTTTCACTTCTAATTTATTGTTATTTCTCCTTTCATTTTAAATTTGTATTTGTTAGTTGGTTTGAAGAGAATTTGACCTAAAAGTTACATATACTTTAATAGAGCGTTGTAACAGATTAAATTAAATAAGATTTTAAATATTTCATTGTATAATTCAATATCCGGACGTGTATTTGCACGGGAAGTAGTTGTTTCAATGAATATTTATCCTCTTAAGTTGTCTTATTAATTAAGATATTGTTTGCATTTTCACGAATAACATTTTCGTAATTTTATATATTATATTTAAAGTGTGCAAACTATCATTTAATACTTTATTTCGTGCAGGTACATTAAGTTTACACACGTCAATAATACAGTTAATAAAATACATGATAAATTACACAATATATATAAAGCTAAGGTTGTGCAAAAGCACAATAAGAGTGTATATAAGACATTACAAACCACGTTAAAAATATTATTAATATTTAGAGTACACAATACATCTAAAAATTATGTTTTTGCAAGAGTACAATAAAAGTGTATATAAAACAATACAAAACAAAAAAAGCACGTTAAAAAACAATTAAATAATAAAATTTGTGTAGAGTATGATTAAAAAATCGATTAAGATTGATCTAATTCTTGAATATTTCTTGATAACAGCTCTTGCATGCTGTAGTAAGCTTTGGTGAGTAAATGGCTTTTAATAGTGGATTTAATTATTTAAGCGGTAAGCTTTTTACTTGATCGGGCAGCATATTAAATAATTTGGGCCCGTAATAGTTAATCCTATTTTGAGTTTTTTTTTTAACCTTGAGCAGCGTGGGTAAATATTCACCATGCAATTGATCGTAAGTCTTATATTTGTTAAGATTTTTTCTCACGTAAATTAAGTATTCAAGAGCAAAAATGCACGGAAGTGTTAATACTTTTTGCTCGATGAAGTTGGGTTTACAGTCATCTCTAAATGGTAAATTACAAATAGCTCGCATAGCTCTTCTCTGCAGCTTAAATATTCTCGTACTTATCCCAGAATGACCCCATGCTAGGATACAATATGAGATGTGAGATTGGCATAATCCAAAGTAAGCTGAACGAAGCGCGATCTGGGGCAAAGAACTATTCAGTCTTCTTAACAGATAAACACTTCTGTATAGCTTAGCAGCAAGAGTGTCTCCGTGTTTATTCCAGGTCAGTCGAGAGTCAACGTGCACACCTAGAAACTTGGAGTGGGTTGTTCGGAATGGTATCGACGTTTTGAGAGAAAATGTCATCTTTATTGTTTTGTTGTTATTTAATGACAACATGTTCGATGTTAACCATTCATGGGTAAGTTTGTTTGCCTTTATATCTTGGTCCACAGCTACCTCCAATCTATTTGATTTTGTAATAGTAGTAGATTTTGTAATAGTAGTAGTATCGTCTGCGTATAGAACGATTTATTGTATATGTTTGGCAGATCATTAATATAGATTAGAAATAGCAATGGCCCAAGAATGGAACCCTAAGGCACCCCATTGTTTATAGGTAAACACGTCTATCTCTTGCCCCCTACTAGTACCATTTGAAGCCGACCAGTAAGATAAGAGTTAATAAGTTTGCAACCAGATGGCAAGAAGTTATAGCAGTATAGTTTCTGCAAAAGAACATCATGTGATATGCAGTCGAAGGCCTTACTAAGGTCTAGAAAAGACGCAACGGAATACTTTTCATCCTCAAAACCCTTCAATATTTCCTCAGCAAAATCAATAACTGTCCCACAAGTTGACCTTCCCCTACGAAAACCATACTGCATATTAGAAAATAGATTGTTGGCTTGAGAAAACTCTCTGATCTGGTCGGCAAGAATTTTCTCTTGAATTTTGGAAACTGTAGGTAGCAGTGCTATCGGGCGGTAGTTGTTAATTTCAGAGACATCGACCTTTTTATGTATAGGAATAATGCAGGCCCTCTTCAGAATATCGGGAAATATGCAAGATGTTATACAAGCATTAATTAAGTTAGTTAGTGGACCACTAATTATATCCGCGACACTCTTCAGAAGATCCACGTTAATTCCATACATGTCCTTACAGTTCGTTTTCTTTAGGTTTTTTATTGTGAGCCTTGTTTCGTTAGTACTCACTTTCCTAAATGAAAAATATGTTGTGCTAGTTAGCCTACAAGATTCTACCATCCGTTTTATGGGATCAGCACGTGACTGTGGTAAGCTGCTTAGTTATGTTTCCGCAACTTTATTGAAAAAATAATTAAAATCATTTGGTTTTATATCACAGACTGTTTCCGGCTTCGTTTTACTCTGACTAGAATTTATTATTTTCCACATGGATTTGGGTGTGTAGTTCGACTTTACCAAATGATTATGGTTTGCTTTTATTTTGGCATCTTTAAGTGCAAAGTGGTATGATTTTTTATAGCCTAAATATCAATTTTTAAGCTTGGGACATCTTATGGATGCTTCGCGCAGGAGTAACGTCTCCCTCATTTGCTTTAAATTGTTATTAAACCATTTGATATTAAGTTTATTTTGCTTTCCTATTACGGTTTTTAGTGGGAAAGAATCGTATATGCTTTCCTGAATAGTTTCCAGAAATGAATCAAACCTAGTTCCAATGTCTAGATTTACATAATCACGAAGACTCCAATTGATGTTGGTAAGATGAGTGTAAAATTTAATCTTACCAGCATTTGTAAAGGGGCGCATTGTTTTTTAGCTAATTTTGTAATACCATAATTAGAGTTGAATGTTACCTGAATACCTATGTGATCCGACAATCCAGGCTCAATTGGTTTACTTGAAATGTTTTCAACCATATTAGAAAAAACATTGTCCAACTGATTGTTTAATCGAGTCTGAAAATGTACCTGGCTTGCCAATCCATACGATGCCATAAGATTAAAACCATAAGAAGCATAAGCTTATTTTCTCGAATTTAAATAGTTTTGAATTTGAATTTATCTTGTGTAAACTAAATGCGCCTTTTCACACACAGCGACATAATCACTTCGGCGTTCACACATATCGCACTGACTTCAAAAATCACATTTCGACGACAACGACAATATCATTATTTGTGAAACTAGTGTTAAAACTAAATAAAATTAACAGGACGCGCGTCAATCATTATAAAATTTGATTGGTTTAGTTTAAATTTGGCGCCTAAAGGCGTCAAGATGGATACCAGTTTACTCTCTTGAATACAGGGTTAAGGGTCTTTTTCACTTTTTGACCTTGACGAAATCGAGTCTAAAGGAAAATGCGCCCCTGGTGGCGATGGTGGACATGGAATTGGTTTTACAACACAGTTGTTCATCATATATGATTTCTATAAAATTACTCATTATGCGACACTTCGTTTGTTAGCGGCACGGAACCGGTTTTTTACGCGTTGTTGGGCCGAGGGGAGTAAAAGGGGCAAACATTTATTTATTTCTCGATACATTTTTATTTTCGAGCCAGACTAGCTGTGCATCCATCTCATTCTAACGTTTTGCGCTGTTCTTTTAATTTTACTTCTGTCAAATCCTTGCAATTTCATAGTTTGGTTGGTTATTTTGAATTGTGTATCCGATTTTATATAAAGTGAAAGTGAAAAATAAAATAATATGTGATCGTAATGTGATTTCGATATTTTAGGATTCATGTTTGACTCTACTTATTAGTACTGGGTTTTGCTGTAATAATCGCATAACTGAGAGGCAAATGGATAAGGAGGTTATGTAATATTTGTTTTTATTTTGGTATTTGCAAAAATAATCGGGGGATATTCACAGCACCCACGCAATTTGTCATCAGTGAGAAGTTGCACTGAAATTACTCTATACGGTATAGTAAATTGTTTCCAAAACGATGTTTCAGTGCGACTTCTCACCGACGACAAATTGCATCAATGCTGTGAATAGACCCCCCTGATCAGTGAGAACCATCACTTTTACTTGCACTGGAAATCAAAAGTAGCAATACTAGCAAATATACACGATTCCATTTGTTTCTGGATCTCGCCTAGCTATGGAAAAGTGACAGTTTAAGTATTGTAAATGGGGCTGGTTGTGTTTTAAATCAGGGTTTTTAAATGTCACTGTCAGATGTTCGATTTTAAGGTTATAATTTCTGACTATTGTGATCTTACACTGTTGCCTGTTTTACAAATTGTATATAACAAATATAATGAATTCGGCTCTGCAAACTTATTTCGTCATCCATTTGTATTTCTCGCTTGGGTCTTCCCGTTAACACATTTTGATCAACTCCATCCATCCACCTTAATTTTGGTCATTCTCTCTTCTGTTGGGCCTCAGTATTTTTTTGTAGAATTGCAAATTTATTATTATTATTATTTTTCACTTTGACATTGACACAGCATTGCAACACTAGATTTATTTGATTTAATAATAAAATGCTCGAAGAAGCGACCGCGTGGCGAAATAATTGTTGCAAGATTAACAATAAACCTCTTGAAAATTAAAAAGAGGATTACTTATGATATCATAAATTATTGCAACACTGTTAAAATAAGGAATCAGGAGTGGCAACTAATAAAAAATGTAAATGTTGATACTGCAACATAACAACACGAAAGCATGGCTAGGCGAGATCCAGAAACAAATGAAATATATTATACTTATGTTATTGGTATTTTAGTAGGCAGAAACGGTGACAGAATAGTGTATTATTCAGGCTTTTGCCCGCCTGCACCGCAGGAACTTAATCGTGGCTGAGAAGTTAACCACAATTAAATCAACAGCTGACAAAATGTTTTAAATTTGTAAGATATCTTAAGCATGTCTCTTTTATCGTAGTGCAAATGTATAAACAATTTGTGAATAAAAATACTTTTTTAAGAAGTTTAATCGCTGACTGATTAAAGTAATCAGCACTAATGTAACACTCGATGAATAATGCATTCTATTTTATTGCTTATGGAATACGTCTAAATAGGAAATGCAATTGTGGTTATTATATCCATAACTACAATTTGTTTTCTCCAGCATATAAACCCATGCTTCAATTCTAAATAAAAACCTTTATTTTACGTTTACATCTATAAATAAATGTTATCGTAGAAAATTTCAAAAAGTTAGCCACAGGAAATTACAATAAATGTTACAAGTACTATATAGTACTTGTAACATTTATTGTAATTTCCTATGTATTACATACAGAGTCCGCCAGAAAAATGTGTACACTCTTTAAAGAACGAAAACTATGTATTGTGAGTTTCTTTTACATTAAAATTCTCATCATACTTGTAGTACAGTCTTTAGTTAAGCACATGGTTACTTTAGATGTGCAAAATGTTGGCCCTTGGCGGCCAGCATAAAGGAACGCCACGGTCCTCGCAGTTATGTCGGTCAACGTGTCAATGAAGATCGCTGCACGAGCCGCGGTAATCTGCTGCCGAAGTTCCTCCAGTACCAACAAGGCCGTAGTCAAGGGGAGGGATAGGGGAGCTTAAAATTCACACCCCGAAATTTTCAATAATTCCATTTTGGAAAATTACAGCGAAGATTTTGAAATTTTTAAAAATTTTAGTATTTGAATACTTCGGGGGGGATTCGTAGTTAAAAAAAATACCTGGGTATGGCTTTGTAGGTGCTGGAGGACCTTCGCCGGGAGATTACATGTATGATCAGTATATAAATGTAAAACAAACACAAACAATATTTTTTTTTGGTGGAGTCTGTATATAATTAATAAGTGGCATAATATTTTGTTTGAGTTAGCATTGAGCAATATATGAGCAGTTATGTTCTAAATATTCTAAAACAAAATGAGGCAATGTTCACAATCCGTCTACCAGAAACATCATACGGATCTTCTCTGTTACCTCTCTCCACCAAGAATGGCATGTCAAAAAAACACACGTGTAAAAAAAATTCTATAATAAAATAATAAAAGTTGTGAAAACAACTCAGAGTTGCTATTAAGATAGCAATTTCGTAATAAGTTTGCTGTAAAAACATCAGTTTGAAAAGCAGATTAGAAAAAGTGCAAATTATCTAAAAAGCCACGATAACAGATCATAAAAATCTGCGAGCAGTCTCTTAAAATCGTTAAGATAACGACTTTTTCAAAGAAATCCCACAAATTGTTGTCACGTAAGATCGCCATCTATTAAAGACACACTGAACTGAAAAATACCCCATTTCCGCTATACAACCACTAGGTAGCGTGACGGTATGCGGAAAATTGCAAAACGAGTGAAAATTTTTATTTGAGCCTTCCCAGGCCATTTCGTGAAAACCTAACTTTACAAAAATGTTCAGGGGGTAAATATAGGTCCGGTGTGCATCGGTTTTGCAAATCCGTGAGAATTTCTGAAGATTATTTCGTGATTAAAAATTATTGCAATTTTTATGATTTTTTTTCAGAAAAACGATAATAGCTAGAATCATAAGCGATGCACACAGGTCCTAAAATGAGGACAAGATTATGTATGAATTTTTTCGTAACTCTAGCTTTTCTGGGAAGGCTGGAATAATAAATGACGATTTTCGTACATCAAAAACGACCCTTAATATGTGAAACCGCGCTAAGGCGACATCTATTTTGTTTGTTGTTAGATGATTGCGCAAATAAAAACAAACCAAAAAAGTAATAAAGCATCACTTCATGGCAACGCATAGACACATGTTTTAATTTTAACAAAAATATGAGGCCATTTAAAATTGTATATTCATTTTAACTGCGACTTTAAAAACAGTTTTCAAAAACGATTTAGCTTTTTAACAAGACTTTTTGCAACAAAACGAAATAATTTAACTGTTCTGAAGTTTGAAATAAATAAGTTTTTACGCCTAGCTTAGTAAAATTTCGAGTTTAGAAAAGCTTGAACATTTAGATTGCTCGCCCCATTTCGCTACGCGACCAATCCAAATTTTCAGGTTTTTAGACCTCGAAATTTTACTTTATACTTAACCAAGGAGTGAAAACACTCGTTAGAATAGTATGAAGTACTTCAATAAATACATTACTTCTGCTTTATTGATTTCATTGAAAATTCATGTTTTCTTAACTACAGAGTCCGCCAGAAAAATTGGAGTGTGCTTGTTTAACATTCACATACTGATCACCAGAGCTGGGACGAATCCTCGTAAAAAGGATTTGAATCACGAATCCGAATCACCTAATATGATTCGAATCACGAATACTCGAATAAAGGATTCGTAAGAGATAAATATGATTCGAATCAAAGATTCGAATCCTGTTTTTTCGAATTACGAATACAAATCCTTTAAGAATAAATTTGGTTTTATTATTTTTTGCAACCATTAATATATAAATATCGTTACCAGTTGTTTTAACAAAAATATTGAAAACCTAATTAATTACTATTAACACTGAACATCGTTGACAACAGACTAAATATCTGATTCCCTGTTACTCTATTTGAAGATGTATTTGTGTGTTTCTGAACTGCACTTCAAATCAGTGTTTTGTACGCGTGGCGCATGAAGTAAAATTTCGAGTTTAGAAAAGCCCAAAAATTTGTCTCAGGTCGCTGCGCGACCCTCGACAAATTTTCACGGGGCTTTTCTAAACTCAAAATCTTACTTCATGCTTAGCCTGGGAGTGGAAAACACTAATTTAAAGCTTCAAATTGAACTTTAAGAAAAACAAGGAATATCTAAAGATTTACAGAAAATAGGCTGAATTTGGAATACGTATACCTACTTGAAAGAAAAACTCCCTGTATCTGTTTGCTCCGAAGAAATATGAATAATTATAAACCATAATGAAGATAACAATTAATTCTCAAAAAACACTCGTTAATTAATATTATACACAATTGACGTTTGTTAAACAATGGCGGCGACAAAGAAAAAAACATGTATTTTTAATCTTCTAGTAGAAATGCGTTTTATGTTAAGTAAACTATCGATCTTTTAGCTAGTAATACAAGTTCTTTCTGCTAGCAGCAATTGTCCTTTTAGTAGTAGATGAAGCAACTACTATTTTGTTCCTTCTACTATTACTAGGACTTTCTGCAACTAGTTGTAGTACAAGCTCCGTCTGCTGGTGGCAAGACACAATAAGCCAGAACCATCGGAACAAGACGCTCTGTTAATAGCAGTAGTTCTTTCTGCTAGTAGAAATAGTGTATTTTGATATAAAAAACGACTGCTAGGTCTTTCTGGTACTAGTAGTAGTAGTACAGGCTCCATCTGCCGGTGGCAAGATTTAAAGCTAGAACCATCTGAACCAGAAGCCCTGTCTGCCAATAGAGGTACTTGTTTCTGCTAGTAGAAATAGCGTGTTCTGCTAAAAAGTGAACGTTTCTATCAGTAGTAGTAGTTATTTCAGCTAGTAGTATAATTTCTTTGTGCTAGTAGCGTTCGTCCTTTCAGTAGGAGAAAGTTCCTTCTACTACGAGTAGGTCTTTCTACTACTAGTTGGGACGGAACCTATACTACAGGTTCCGTCTGCTGATGGCAAGACATCTGAAGCTAGAACCATCTGAACTAGAAGCTCGGTTAATAGCGGTAGTTCTTTCTGCTGTAGTAATTCTTTTAACTAGTAGCAGTTGTTCTCAAGACCGTAGCAGAAGGGGGGGGGTTCAAACCTCCCCTGAAATTTTCAAAATTATAAATTTTTGTATGTAAAAGCGGGACTGTATAAGCAAAAAATATTTTTTCTAAGCCCCCCGCACGACATTTTTATAACCCCCTCCGAATTTTTTTTCTGGCTGCGGCCTTGGTCGTTCTTTCAGCTTAAAATTAGTTTTTTGTTCTACTACCACTAGTTTTTTCTGCTACTAGTAGTAGTACAGGCTCCGTCTAGGGAACTAGAAGCTCTGTCTGCTAATAGCGGCTGTTCTTTCTGCCAGTGGACAAATCGTTTTTAACTGTAAAATAGTAAACGTTACAGTTTGTAGTACTGGTTCTTTCGGATAATAGTACTTAGTAGAACTAGTACAGGCCTCGTCTGCTGGTAGCAAGATATCTGAAGCTACAACCATGTGAGCTAGAAGTTCTGGCAAACAACCTATTTTTGTAAATCTTTAGATATTCCTGTTTTTTTTAAAGTTCAATTTGAAGCTTTAAACGAGTGTTTTCCACTCCCAGACTAAGCATGAAGTAAATTTTCTGGGCTTTTCTAAACTCGAAATTTTACTTCATGCGCCACGCGTATAAAACACTGATTTAACGAGAAATCTAAAAACACACAAAAGACATTTTTCATGTTAATACTCACAACTAATTCGAATTATTTTTGACGATTCAAATCCTTTTGTAAGTATTCGACTCCTTTTATAAATATTCGAATCCTTTTATAAATATTCGAATCCTTTTATAAATATTCGAATCCTTTTATAAGTATTCGAATCGCCCACATTTGGATTCGAATACGAATCCTCTTAAAAATACGTAACGAATCCGGATCACGAATTCAGTTGAACTAAAGTATTCGAATGCCTCTTTTGAATCCTCTGAAAGGATTCGAATCTAGGATTCGAATCCTGAATGATTCGAATCCTGTCCAGCTCTGCTGATCACACATGTACCGGGTGATCAATGTCAACTGTCTTGAGTTAGCAATACTAAATTTAAGGTGGTATAATTGAATAATTGGCTATTATGATTCATTCTATATCCAGTTTTAATTTGCCAAACGAAAGTTATGTTTTGGTTATGTTATAAACTGGATGGTATTTGTATTCGTTATTTTCATGTTGCACAAAGTTCTACAGGATATAAAATGTTAAACAATAGCAAGAAATATGAATTTTCTTTAAAATGACTTATTAGTCCTTGCAATCGAAGCTGCTTTCATTTAAATTAATCATGAGTCAAAGATTAGGTAATCAACACAATCAACAGGCAATGTTTCTTGGTTAAATGTTTGAATTAAAATCAACGTGATCATATTGAACTTATGATTATCCAAATCGCAGTCAAAATCGCCTAATCGGAGATGTGGGAGAAACAATCTTCTTAACGAATACTTCATTTGTGAAGTAACAAACAAAAATAAATTAATAAATATCCATACTGACTAGAGTAAATATTCAAAATGACCACCTTCATACTCTAAACAAAGGTCCAGGCAGGCTCGGATACAACCAGCGGGACACCGGGACAATTCCCGGCCGGTGTACTCTCGAGACTAGTGCACTGTCGTTTCCTAATTGTGAGCGTCAGCCTTGTCTGTGGTAATATATTAACTTTTTAATTTTTTAATAGATGCCTATGCTTCAGTCACTGAAGAAGAAACCGAAGAAGCAAAAGGAACCGAATTTACGGACAAAAGCATCCGAAGAGGATTCATCCGAAAAGTATTCGCCATCCTGTTGGTGCAGCTCCTCGTGGCGCTCGGCTTCGTGGCCTTGACAACATACAATAGACCGACCAGAAAGTTTATAAAAAGCAGTTTAGCACTCCTTATCGCCGCTGTCGTCATCTTCTTGGGAGCCCAAATCGCACTATGCTTCTGCGTAGACGTGCGCAGAAAACCCCCAATGAATTACATCTTTCTTACCCTTTTCACCTTCGCAGAATCCTTATTTTTAGGAATCCTTGCACCCAGAGTTGATTCTGAAGAAGTGATGGTAGCAGTTGGCCTAGCAACCGGGGTTTGTTTGGGCTTGACTCTGTTCGGTTTCCAGACCAAGTGGGATTTTACCCCATTTCGTAAAGCTCTACTTCTAACGTTGTTTATTTACTTGATAGTTGGTATATGTGCTATCTTTATTGGAAACAAAATTTTTTTGATGATATGGGCTGCTGCTGGGGGGCTAATTTTCTGCGCGCATCTTGTGTATGATGTACAGAAAATGATGGACGGTCGACACAAGTACTCAGTTTCGCCTGAAGAATACATTTTCGCCGCTTTGAATTTGTACATGTGTTATTAATTTATGTATTCATATTTTGTGTACAATTCGTTCAGCTAGACCAGGGATGGCCAACCCGCGGCCTTCGGAGCTAATGAATATCTAATGTAAATTCCATATTTATAAGATTTATAATTATGTATTTGAATTCTTTTAATTAAATGTTTTAAAATTAGTTTCGTTAAAATATACATTTTACACAGGACCCCTCCCTGTTGACTCAACAATTGTAATCGCCAAACTAATAAAGGATGAAGTAAATTAGTCTTTGAAGATAATAATATGTGTACCTGGATTACTGACCGGCTAGGAAAATACGTTTTACTTTCCCCCGTATGCAAAACAAAGGGAAAGTATTGTTTTTGCAAACATTTTCAAATCAAAATTTTTATTGAATATACAGAGAGTTTTATGTAACACCGAACATTTTCATAACGAGAATTTTTTTTTGAAGTATCCATATGCATATGTTGTACATTTTTCTATGCTTGGTTCAGTGACGGCTCGTTAGGGACGACAGGGTCGGCCGGGCCGTACCGCCAAATTTGATTGAACAAAAATTATAAATTTTTATTTTCTCAGCAATAAATATTGCGCATTTTTTTGTAATAAATAAATAGCAGGCTAATAGGTACTAATAATAATAAGCACTCAGTATAAGGCCGATAAATGCAGGAATGTATTTTCATTTAATATGTGTTTACTAAGCAATTTCGTATCCGCAAAATCGGCCAGCCGTAGACTTTCAGATTATAAAAATAAATGCAAGCGCTACGTTGTCACGAATGTCTGTGCAGTTTCTGTCGTTACATTTCCTACACTAACACTAAAATATTGTGAACTCTATGTATATTTGAACCTCACTTGAAATCAGTGTTTTATACGCGTGGCGCATGAAGTAAAATTTCGAGTTTAGAAAAGCCCAGAAAATTTGTCTCGGGTCGCTGCGCGACCCTCGACAAATTTTCACGGGGCTTTTCTAAACTCGAAATTTTACTTCATGCTTAGTCTGGGAGTGGAAAACACTCGTTTAAAGCTTCAAATTGAACTCTTCCCTGTATATTATTCAAGTAGTAATTTAGTTTCCATCGTTGTCATGATACTATTAAAAATTATTACAATAAATAAGTTGTTCTTTAATGCCCATTGTTTAGGGTGTAGGTAAAGTATCGTACGTTTCTTGAGTGGTATGGCAATTACATACTCGCGGAAAACTGCACTCGCCGCTGCGCGGCTCGTGCGCAACATGTCCCCTCATATGTAATATGCTGCATACCACTCCCGTTACGTAATATACTATTAAATCAGTATGCTGCTAAAAAAGTGTATTTTAAACTTCAGATTATTTCAGTGTTTTACATGAGTGGCGCATGAAGTAAAATTTCGAGTTTAAAAAAGTCTGAAAATTTTCTAAACTCGAAATTTTACTTCATGCTTATCCTGGGAGTGAAAAACACTGTTTAAAGCTTCAATTTAAACTTTTACAAAAATAACAAATGCCTCAATTCAACGATTTTATGAGAATGTTTATTTTGAGAGAATTGTAAAAATTTAACGAGTTATCAAATCAACTAAAATTGTAGAATTACACTGGAATGAATAAACTTTAATTGGCCGTAATGGAAATTTAAATATCTACTGAATTTTCCTAAATGTCAAGCCAAAGTTGAAATTATGCGTAAAAATTGACAATTTGGGGAGAATGTTTTTTTCTTTGAAAAAATTGTAAAAAATTAAAATTGTATACCATAACCTTGAAATTTACACAATTTGCTTAGAATTGTTTGGACTTACATATAATAGAAAGAAAATATAATTATCTTGACGTATTTTCCAAAAATATTCATCCAAAGTTAAAATTGTGCAATAAAATTAACAATTTTGAGGCACTGTTTTCTTTGAAAAAAATGTAAAAAACTAAAATATAATACTATCATCGTGAAATTCACACAATTTACGTAAAATTGATTGTACTTATACATTATAAAAAGAAAATTAAATAATCTCGCCACGTTTTCTTAAAACATTCAGTGAAAGTTGAAATTATGCAATAAAATTGACAATTTTTGGAAAATGTGTACTTTGAAAAAAATTGTAAAAAATTAAAGTTTTACATCATCAACGTGAAGTTCACAGAATTTACTTAGAACTAATTGCACTTGCAATTTATAGAAAGAAAATTATACTATCCCACTACATTTTCTAAAAATATTCAGTCAAAGTTAAAATTATGCAATAAAATTAAAAATTTAGAGAGAATGTTTTCTTTTAAAAATATGTAAAAAATAGAAATCTATACTAACAACATTATATTGACAGAATTTACTTAGACTTGATTGCACTTACATTTTATAGAAAGAAAATTAAATTATCTCTCCACGTTTTCCAAAAATATTCAGCCAAAGTTAGAATTATACAATAAAATCAACGATTTTAGATGAATGTTATTATTTAAACAATTGTAAAAAAATAACAGAATTACGTTGAAATTCTAAAAATCTACACAGTTTATTCGTTAACTTTGATTGGTTATAATTGAAATTCGAATATCTTTACTGGATATTCCAAAAATATCAGTTAAGTTTCAAGCCTCAAAGTCCGTGTTTTTATGATTAATTAATTCTCAAGAAATATTCGCTCAAATAATTAAGCACAACTCTTTTAAATTTGATATTTTCTCAAAAAAAAGGCGAACGACAGCCGAAAAATGCGGCTTTGAAGTGACATAACGCTCGATTGATTTCAAACTTAAACCAAGGCTTAAATTTCAAGTCCAAGTCGGTGTTTTGATAATTAATAAGTAAAAAAGGCTTGCTCAAATAATTAAGCGTAACTTTGTCCGCGGATTTGATATTTTCATTAAACAAAAGGCAGACGACAGCCGAAGAATGTGACTTTGAATTGAAGTGTAGCTCAATTTTATTCACGCTTAAATCAAGGCTTAAAATTTATTGAAAATCACTGCTTTTTTGCCGAGTGAATTAAATTTAATACAATCAACAAACTAAAAATGGATGACTCAAATAATTAAGCCCAACTTTTTTGAATACTTTGTAAATTTCACGAAACAAACGGCAAACGACTACCAAAGAATCAAACTTTGATGTGACGCACCGTGCAATTCTTTTTACGTTTAAATCAATGTTTTAATTTTGTGCTGCGATTGCATTATTTCAAAAAATTTATCTAATTTTTACAAAAATCAAGCATAACTTTTTTCAAAAACTTGGCATTTCATGAGAAAAAAAATTACAAATAAATTTATTTGTAGTTTTTTTCTCATAAAAATGCAGAGTTTTTGAAAAAAGTTATGTTCGATTTTTGTAAAATCTAGATAAGGTTAAAATCAATATTTGTTTGGTGAGACTGACTTTTTTTGCTCTCTTAAAAATAAACTGAATTTTTTATTTCACGAAGCCGAATGAAAACAATTGTTAAAGATCGACACTTTGAGATTATTCAAAAATTGAACGTTTCGAATTTAAACAGAAGCTTACATTTTAAGTTAATGTTTTAGAATTAAAATTGGCTTGTTGAATCAAACGGTCATAACTTTAACCTCTTGTAATTTATTTCGCAACTAATGAATTTTATTTATTTCCACGCCACAGTAAAGTGCATTCTTTGCTCTCGCGATTCCTAAAAAGTTTATAAAAATCCGAAGTTTCGGTTTTTTTTAACATTTTTTTAAAACGCAACAAAAATATTCACTTTTATCCCAATGTTCATGTTCTTATTAACCAACTTTAACCACCTGTAGAGTATTTCTCAAGTCATGAATTTGCTTCCTACGAGACAGTAAAGCGTATTCTTTTCTCTAGCGATCCCCGAAAATTTTATGAAAATCCGACGTTTTGGTGATTTTTCACATTTTTTTAAAAACACAGCATATTTGGGATTTTAGCTGTGGTTTCAACATGTTATGTTTTAAACACGTTTTAAACGTGTTTTAAACATGTTTTTAATTGTTAATGTTTTAAACGCTGTTTCAATGAAAAAAACTGTTCGTTTTAATTACAATGAAAACATTGTTTTTTTAACAACCCTGGTCTCAGTGCGCGTACGCCAAAATACATTCGGCCGACCGACTTCCTTAGATCACGAGCCGTCATTGGGTTGGTTTATTAAAAGAATTTAATTTGAAGCTTTAAGCGAGTGTTTTCCACTCCCAGGCTAAGCATGAAGTAAAATTTCGAGTTTAGAAAAGCCTGAAAATTTGGTTTGGTCGCGTAGCGCGAAGCGCGGAGCGGCCAAACCAAATTTTCTGGCTTTTCTAAACTCGAAATTTTACTTCATGCGCCACTGGTACAAAACACTGACATATTACGAAGTTTAAAACACACAGCTAAACTTTACATTGAATCAATGTTTTGTGCCGGTGGCGCATGAAGTAAATTTTCGAGTTTAGAAAAGCCTGAAAATTTGGTTTGGCCGATCCGCGCTTTGCGCTACGCGACCAAACCAAATTTTCAGGCTTTTCTATACTCGAAATTTTACTTCATGCTTAGCCTGAGAGTGGAAAACACTCGCTTAAAGCTTCAAATTGGATTCTTTTAATAAACCGAGCATCGGAAAATGTGCAACGTATGCATATGGATACTTTAAAGAAAAACTCTCGTTATGAAAATGTTCGGTGTTACATAAAACTCTCTGTATATCCAATTTGAGGTCCCCCGAGTTGATTAAGACCATTTTTGAAAAATGACTTTCTGTTACCACGATAAAGTCTAAACCGATTAAGCTGTTAAGATGACACTATAAACTTAAGCTTTTTATTACAATAGTAGTATCCGATCAATTTTGGTGAAATTGCGGAAACCGGAACATACTAACTTTATGCCGTAGCTCTTTTAGTTATTTTGTTATTATTGTTTTAAGACTACATTTTTGTATATTGCCCACGCTCTGCAGTATACGATTTGACCGATCTAGCGGGACAAAATTCAATTCATTGAATTATGAAAATTACAAATAAATCGCAATTAATTGTTCATATACAATAGAAAATGATTCCTAGTGCAGAATGATTTCAGATTACTGTCAATTCTCTACGATTTCTGCTAGCAAAATTGTAATAAACAACTCATTGCATTTTCTATTGGGGTATTTTGTTGTCAATTGTTTCAAAATTGCATTGGTTGATCAAAGCTGGAAATTATTTTCTCTTTGATGTTATTTTCTGCATAAGTGTTGGTACAATATCATATATAATTTGTGTAAATATAATATTTCATAACAAAAATATAATAGGTTATAAAATTTATAAAAAAATAAAATTAAATATGTGATAGAAACATTCACATGTTTTGTATCATACATTGTCATAATTTACTACCTGTTTTTGAATTCCCCTCAAGATGTCTTATTGACGATAAACCCTGTTAAATCGTGCAAATTTTTGCAATTTCTAAGATATTTAACATTTTTACGAAATGAAAAATTAAGTGAAAACCTCTTACTTATTGTCAATATTTCTTAAAATACTGTAAATATTAAAAAAATACACAAAATGTTTATATTATACTTTTCTGTAGATCTAATAATTACAAAGGTATGCCGTTTTTAAAAGTTAGAAATATGTACGTTTGTTCATGTCGAGCTATCCGATAGTATTGTGAATAACTCAAAACATATTTTCTATACTTTCTATGACCTTTGTATACAATTTTTTTTTTATAAATGTGAATCGCTTGTGATTGGTGTAAAAATATATAGAGTCATATTATGGATAAGAAAAAGCCAATAACATGAGTTAAGTGACATTGATAATGTTGAATTTATGCAAATATAAAACTTTTTTTGTTAATAATACATCTCAAATCGCTTACTTAAATTATTTATTGACACATTTACATCATTTCTTGTAAAACTATTTAGTTTTATATGAAATGTAACCCAAAATAAGCTAGAGAATCATGTCCATAAATTTGGTCCCGCTAGAATGGCTAAATCGTATATTGTGAAAATTAGGGAGCATTAAGATGGCACAGAGGGGGCGCCCTCTGTGCCATCTCAACGCCCCCTAATGTCTCTGGGTCTTCTACTGCCCTTCGGCACTTGAGGAATTTCGTGTGCTTTTATAATTATGCGCTTATTACTTTCATTCGTCGATATTTTTTCTACATTCATAGCTTCAATCAAACTTTCTCAAAGCAATGCGAGATATGGTAGAATTAACGATTCGTTAGCGAGCAAACTTATTCAAAAAGTGCGGATCGTGATTCGGTGCTTCAACAGCAAGAGGCGCACAATACCAAGCTTATGCAACCAAGCTTGTACATTTGTTTATTTATCGTTAGCACTTATGTTCAGTGCTAACGATAAATAATCAAATGTCAGAAAAGGCACTGTTTTCATTCACTGTTAATTTGAATTGATCACCGAACAAGAATATTTTTAAGCTATAAATGGCTTTTGCCATCCACCTTCCATGATGAATGGCTCCCGGAACGCGAAAAAATATTACTCACCTAGGAAGATTACTATTAACTCAAGAAGTTCTCTGTAATCTTCTCGAGGCTGCTGTTTTATTAAATTACTTTTTACAAAATAAGAATTTTCACTAAACTGTTTTTAAGCGTTTTTTAATTTTTGCAACTTTAATTCCGGGCCTAAATTTTGCTTGATCAATCTAAAACCAGGATTCTTGAAAGCGTTTAATAATCGCTACGTTCGGACTAGTTGATGAGAGAGTAAGTTTTTCATCAAAAATGCTTCTGAGAATAATTTCGAAACTGCGTTGCTGCATAGTAAGCAGAGCTGGGCAGAGCTAGAGGATTCAAAAAAGGCATTCGAATACGTTAATTAAACTGGATTCCACTGGTGGCTCGCGGCAGAACTTCACGCGAGGCTTAAATCCAAGATAGAAAAAATTAGGTTGAAACACTACGTATCCATTTTGCTTGTCCGTCATGGAATTGCGTCATTAATACATGCGTTTAGTAGCACAACGAACGCACCTTTTAATTCCGAGATGCATTGCCTTGGCATTTTTGTTTCGCATGAAGCTGGTTACCGGCTGCACTGGTGGATTCGTGATCTGGATTCGTTACATTTTTTAAGAGGATTCGTATTCGAATCTAAATGCAGGTAATTCGAATCCTTATAAAAGGATTCGAATATTTATAAAAGAATTCGAAAACTTACAAAAGAATTCGAATACTTACAAAAGGATTCGAATACTTACAGAAGGATTCGAATTGTCAAATATAATTCGAAATAACTGTGAGGATTAACCCATTAGTGCATAGTGGTCGTTAAAACGATCGCCGTTATTTTCACGAAAAACACGTGTTATAACATAACCTACAATTTGCAATGCACGTAGGCCTACTTACAGATTAGTAATGAAAATTAATTTAAGAGTTTGAGCCTACTGCGGTGAATATTTTAATAACAAGGTGTGCAATTATTTATAATGGACCCCGCCTTGTACGAGAAGAGAGGCGACGGGTAAGTTTTTTTTTAATTGTTTTATAGATAATTATTTTCAATCAATATCAATTAATTTGTATGCACAAATGTTATAGCAATAAATATTAAGCAATAAAATTTCGAAATAGTTCATAATGGTTATTATTTTTTGGTCTTAGATTCTGTGATCGTTATAACGATCACTACGCCTAGAGTATTCATAACGTAACAATATTTTTGTCTAGGTTATCGCTTGAGGAACTATTGCAAGAGCTCGAAAAGAACGACAGTGATGAGGAAATTGAAATTTATGCCGAACCACCAGTTGACGGGAATGTCACCGATATTGACGAAGATTTTAGTGATGACGAACACACTGCTGATTTGAATTGCTTGGGGCCCCAAATGTTAAAATCTACTTGTGAAATGCGGATAGTGATGATGAACCACTTTCTAAATAAAAAAATACTAAATTCAAATGGACTGAATCTAAACCAACTTTCGATATTCATACGGATTGCACTGAAGTATCACCTTCAGAAGAAGCAAGGAAATGTATAAGCCCAAAACATTTTTTTCAACTTTTCTTTGATAATGAATGGTTGTCATATATGCTGGATCAAACGAACCTTTATTCAGGTCAAAAAAATAATTATCTAAATATGAACATTGATGAAATGCTTGTTTTTATTGGCGGCCTTTTGCTTTCCGGATACGCGAAATATCCTAATAAGAGAATGTTTTGGTCGACTTTACCTGACATTCCTCCTATACTTCAAAACAGCATAAGGCTCAATAGGTTTGAGCAAATTTTAAGAAACTTTCATCTCAATGACAACGCAAATATTGACAAAGACGACCGTTTATATAAGTTGAGGCCTCTGATAAATCATCTCAATAAAAGTTTCAAATTGCAAGGGGGCTTACAAGAAAAAATGTCTATAGATGAGAGTATGATACCTTATTATGGTAAACACTACGCCAAACAATTTATCAAGGGGAAACCTATAAGGTTTGGTTTAAAGAATTGGGCTCTTTCTTCGAGTAATAGCTACATGGTGTCATTCGAAATTTACACTGGAAAATCCTCACAAAAGACGAATTTATTTGAGTTGGTTGCGACATGGTCTTGTCACTTATAAATGAAGCTAGTATTCCACCGCATAAAGGATACAAATTCTTTTTTGATAATTATTTTTCATCCAGTTCATTGCTGACTCATCTAGCAGATTTAGGATATTGTGCAACCGGCACAATTCAGGATGGAAGAACTGGAAAATGTACACTGCCCGAGAAAAAAATAATGGACAAAAAACCTAGAGTCTATTATGAATATCGCACTGACAATAGCAACAGGATTTCACTTATCAGATGGAAAGACAAGAAGACAGTAACGTGTATCACAAATTATGATAATATTGAAGAAGGAACATGTACCAGATATTCACGTAAAAATAGGAGTAAAGTATCAGTCAAGCAACCCAAACCATTTTCAAATTATAATCAAGGAATGGGTGGCGTTGGCAAAATGGACCAGTTGGTAGCAGTTTACCGTACTAAAATGAGACAAAAAAAAATGGTGGTGGCCAATTTTCTCGTACCTCATTGACGTGTCAATTGTCAATTCCTGGCTACTTATGAGACAATTTCGGCCAACTGATGAAAACGCAGGAAGTTTGTTGAAGTTTCGGAGGTCAATTGCAGTGGACTTGTTGACGACTTACGGAAGCTCGTCTTTACGAAGAAAAATACTTCAGCCACCAAGTAACAACATTAGATACGACGGAAGAAATCACATAATTATATATGCAGAGAATGAGAGGCGCTGTAAAATATGTGGAAAGAATGCGCATTTTATATGCAAAAAATGTAATTTGTCGCTTCACGCAAAGAATTGTTTTGAGAAGTACCACACAAATTAAATATTTAGTTGAAACATTTATTTTTAGCAATTAATATTGTGCGCATAGTGATCGTTTAAGCCCTGGGTCTCCAAACTATCTTCTTCGCGGGCCACAAATACAATTCTACATAATAAAGTCGGCCAAGATCCGATTAATTTTATAAAATTATGAAAAATGTAAGGAACAATTGTTACAATATTTCAAAATATGACATTTACAAAAAAAAAATACAAACAATCGCGGGCCGGATTTGGCCCGCGGGCCGTAGTTTGGAGACCACTGGCTAAAACGATCACGTCATATTTTGAAATATAAATGTTTTTCAAATGTAATTTCAGTTTTATACTTTTATTTGAAACCCTAAAAAGGATTCTGTGGGATTTTGATTTAAAAAATGTTTAAGGTAAACCTCATGCACTAATGGGTTAACAAGAAAAATTTGATTTGTGTGTTTTTTAAATTTCTTGTTAAATCAGTGTTTTATACGCGTGGCACATGAAGTAAAATTTCTAGTTTCGAAAAGGATGAAAATTTAGTTTGGTCGCGTAGCGCTACGCGACCAAACCAAATTTTCATCCTTTTTTAAACTCGAAATTTTACTTCATGCTTAGTCTGCGAGTGGAAACACTCGTTCGAAACTTCAAACTGAATGCTTTGATAAAAACATTGAATGACTGAAAATATTTTTAAAGATAATAAACTGACATGGTAGCCACAATCTGAAATGTTAAATTTTTGCGACATTTTCCTGATTCAAGATTTTTAATGTTTTTGACGCCGTATTATTCTTGAATTTGTCAATATTGACAATTTTCTGCTGATTAACTTGATTTAAATGAGTTTTTAAATTTTAACGTTTTTTTAAATAAATATTAGTTGTATAATGTTTAATTTTGAAGATTTCTGTTATTTCTAGTTTATTTTATCAATTAAAATGTTTAAAATTTTCATTATTATTCCCATTATAAGTTATATTTATAGAATTTGTTATTGTCTACATTTGTGTAATTTATAATTGGAATAATCATGATAACTGTCAACATTTAAAATAAATAATGACAACAATAAATGTTGTCAACGCTAATAAAACTAATTGATAAACTAAACTAGAAATAAAAATCTTTAAAATTGAACATTACACAATTAATATTAAAGTTTATTGACTTCAATCATTCGCCAGATTTTTATAATTGTTAACGGTATTTATATACAGGGTGGACCAAAAGTTCGTTTACATTTCAAATGATGATTTAAAAGAAACTAGTTATGTGAGATAAAAACTTTCTATTTATTATTGAAGTACACAAATAGCGATTTCATTTTTTAAAAATTACACCATCTAAATGTGATCCTTGACTATTTCGACACTGCTGCAACCTGGAGGGAAATTTTCAATGACGGCCTCACAAGTGTTTCGTGAAATGTTTTGCATTTCCTCTCGAATATTTTCCTTTAATTCCTCTAGGGATACTGGGTTGCTGTTGAAAACTTTATTCTTAAGGTATCCCCAAAGAAAGAAGTCCAGTGGAGATAAGTCCGGGCTACGAGGTGGCCAGTTAATGGCACCTCTTTTGGATATCACTTTTTGTCCAAAAAAAAAGCATGTGAGCGTGATCTTGAGGCTTTCATTCCTGCACCGTTTGGAGTTTGTACGGATGTAAATGTAAATCTTTGTGAAGAATACGAATCAAAGATGTTCTGGGCACACCTAAGGCGTTAGACCGTTTCCGAGTAGAGAGTCCATGATTTTCACGAATAGACGCTCTTACACGCTCGACGTTTTCGGGATCTCTTGATGTTCTAGGTCGGCCGGATCGTGGTCTATTCATTGTTAAACCTGTCTCCTCGAACTACTGTACCCATTTTTGAATCAATTGAATCGATGGAGCTTCATTTTTACGCCGCATGTTGTAATGAGCGCAAAATTTTCGCTGCGCTAGAGTGAAAGAATCGTTGTTGCGGTAGTACTCGCGTCCACAGAACGCACGTTGTTTATCGCTGAACGACGCCATGGTACTGAATTCCCATTGGCCGCTTTTACGCTTCGCAACCCCTCCGCCCCACCCCGCCGTCGCTGCTCGTCGCAGCTACCGATTCAAATTTAAACGGACCTTTGGCCCACCCTGTATTTTCATGATTATTAATAAATATCAATAATTTTGATATTTCTTATAATTTCTGTGTATTTTGTTACTTCTCGGGATTTATTTAAACGCTTTTTCAGTGTTTTGGTCAATTTTAATGATATTCTATGACATTTTTTTTACTATCCCGGGTTTAATGATATTTAGTGAATTTTTTTACGTACTTTGAGGCATTCGTCGATTTTATAAAAGAATTCAATTTGAAATTTTGAACGAGTGATTTCACTCCCAGGTTAAGCATAAACAAAGTTTAACAGGAATAAGAAACATTTGTTGAAAAATCTCAAGAATTTAACAAAGGGGAAAGTACTATGACAGACATATCAATTTTGTTCTGACAGATACGATACACATTTTAACACTTGTGACATATTTTAAAGTAACGAGTATCTTCCACTCCCAGACTAAGCATGAAGTAAAATTTCGAATTTAGAATACATTTTGAAGGGGCTTTTCTAAACACAAAATTTTACTTTATGCGCCACTTTGTGATGCCCGCCGCCCGCCTTACTTTGCTCTCAACATTTAAAACACCTAACAATTAACTTGCGGACTTCGGCATACATCGCGGACGCCTGACCTGTAGAGCGGTTGCCAGATCAGACATCCAAAGGGTTCGCCAAACTCGTAATCGTTACATAGCTTATTAGAAGTTAATTAAGTATCTTTTATTTTCCATTTACCTTTGCACTTGTCGCTCTGCATCGGGTCATTATCCTATTGGCACTAATCTGTTTATCGTATCGATATCGGTTTGTTTATAAAAGGGATTCGGGTGACCAGCAATAAAATAATGTACTCGAACTGTACTAATTACTTTTACGAAATATTATATTGACATAAAGAATTTAAACAAAACATTTCAATTAATAATTACAAAATCGGATCAAGAATAAAATACAGTTACAAATTAATTCAACTCAACATCAAAACTCCCGTCGATTAAAAATACAACTTAGTTTCAAACATTTACCCCATTATGTTTACCATTTTGAACAACAAGAACCCACTTGTACTTAAGGTACTGACTCCGCGGAACTGACTAAACGGAACTCCTAAAAGGACCTGCCAGAAGGGAACTGCCTGAAGGGAACTGCCTGGGATTTTTGCGTTTTCCTTCCCAGTAACCTCTGTTTCCCCCACAATTTTTTCTAGAAGTTTCTTGCGTCATTCGAAGTGAACAAAAGACTTCAGAGTCCGATTCGTAATCTTTTATAATCGTGGTAAACATTTATTCCCTTGCCTCATTTTCTTGTTTTGGGCGTTTATTCTGCTCAAACATATCTATTATTTATTTAATTAAAATCCAAGTAATTGGAATAACATTATAATCACTTTATAGGTAACCTTGACTCGCTTGCTTTTTTGTACATAATGGTTATATTTTCGCTTGTTAATTTTCACAGGTGACTTGACAAATGGTTTAAATACACATTGACTAATAATATCCTCTATATACAATGAGTGATTGCATCTCAAACAAATTGGAGTGTTTATCTTGTTAACTATTTTCTACAGATGTCGGCGAATTTTAAGGTTAATGGAAAACTACTGATCGGTTAATATTTATATCTTAAATTCGTCCACATTTGTTACAAATGTTACCTGATCTTTCGTGCACCCAACAAAACACTGATTTGAAGTGAAGTTCAAAAACACACAATAACATCTTTAATCAGAGTAACACGGAATCAGATATTTAGTCTGTTATCAACGATGGTCAGTGTTAATAATAAATAACTAGGTTTTAAATATTTTTGGTAAAACAACTGCTAGGAATATTAAAATGTTAATGGTTGCAAACAAATATTAAATCAAATTTATTCTTAAAGGATTTATATTCATAATTCGAAAAAACAGTATTCGAATCTTGGATTCGACTGATATTTATCTCTTACAAATCCTTTATTCGAGTATTCGTGATTCGAATTATATTAGGTGATTCGGATTCGGGATTTGAATCCTTTTTACGAGGATTCCTCCCAGCTCTGATAATAATAATAATAATAATAATCATTATTATCCAACGGAAGTATCCAGAATAGGAATAATATGCAGTACATTCTTAAGATTTAGGAAATATAGGTTGAACAAAGAAACAGTAATAAATGAAAAAATTAAAATTAAAAACACGAATAAAATAAAATTAGATAAAATGAAATAAAATGAATGAAAGAAATAAAATGAATGAAAGAAATGAAATTAAATGCAATGAAATGAAATGTTGGCGAATTACACAGAACCACTTACATGAAATATATCTTTAAACATATTATTGGCATTACGAGACATATGCATGATTGGGGCTTTGCTAAATAAATTAGTTTTGGCACACGGTATTAAAAATGTGTTACAATTTCTAGATTAAAGCCTCTAAATAAAAAAAAATATTTTGCTTAACAGTTCGGGACAATCAATATGATTATGAATTAGCTTAAACATAAAGAAACTACTGGCTGATTCTCGGCGCGTAGACAGTGACATAAAATGATGTCTGGAGAGGAGACTTGAGTATACTTAGAGAGCTGTGTGTATAGTAAGGATACCATATCAAGTGTGTATAGTAAGGATACAATATCAATGACCCGTATTCTAGTTTACTCCGCACCAGAGAAGAGTATAGCGTTTTAATAACGTCAATATTTCGAAGGAACTCTGAAGAACGCATTATAAAACCCAGTACTTTGATAGCAGATTTACTAACATTGTTTATGTGCTCTGTAAATTGCAATTGACTATCAAAGTATACGCCTAGATCCGTAAAAGATGATTTTCGTGAAAGGACGCTTCCATTAATGAAGTATACGAATCTATTGAAATCTCTTTTGCGACAGTACGACACAATACAGCATTTATCAATGTTAAGACGCAATTGATTCAACGTGCACCACTCAGAAAAAATATCTAAATTTTGTTAAAGTATAATGTGATCGTCAGCTGATTTGATAGAATTATAAATTTTGATGTCATCAGCATACGCTAAAACAGGGCATGTTATTGTTGAAATTAGATCATCAATATAAATTAAAAAGAGAAGTGGTCCTAAATTAGAGCCCTGTGGCACACCAGATGATGACATAAATTGATGTGACTTGAAACCATTGTAGAAAACTACATTTTTTCTATCTAATAAGTAAGATTCAATTAGCTTGAGAAATGTATCTGTTAAACCAAAGACTGACCTGACATAAATCTATGTTGTTGTGGTGTGATGTACTTACGAACATGATTGTAAAGGAAATAATATATGATCTGCTCAAAGATTTTAGAAAAATTGGGTAAAATGAAAATGGGTCTGTAATTATTTAAATCGCCAGGATCGCCTTTTTTTTTAAAATGGGAGATATAATCGCACATTTCCAGATGGGAAATTTGTTTGAGCGGACGGAGAGATTAAAAATTAGGCTTAAAGGTTTTGCTAATATATATTTGCAGTCTTTAATAAGAAAGGCCGGAATTAAGTAATCGCCAGATGTACACGAATTTTCAGCTTATTGATACTACGAACAATATCTGCTTCAGTAATTGTAGGCATTGTAAAGTTTTCACAGTTGGAGTGAATTGTACTCAGCGTCTCAGGGCTCTTAGGAACATACACACTTGCAAAATTGTTAGCAAATCCATCGACTATCTCCTGTGGTGTTGTATATTCAAACGAGTTACTTCTCAAGAGACCTGGAATACGTGTTATTATACCCTTAGGTTGATTTATAAACTGCCACAGGTCTCTAGGTTTAGTGCTCAAGTTATTTACAATGTTATCCAAGTATGCTCTATCTGCAGTTTTAATTAATGATTTAGATAATTTTCTTAGCCTCACAAATTCGTCTCGGTGCATCAAAGAGCCTGTTAACTTCCATTTAGAATGATAATACTGTTTTAACTTGACAGTTCGTATAATTTCGTTGGTAAACCAAGGAGGAAACTTCCTAACCTTATTATTGCAGTGCAATGGGACAGAATTGTCTAAGATATTATACAAAATGTTATAAAATTGTTCTACTGCTATGTCAATATCAAAACAGTTATCTAAAATATTCTAATTGGCGTTAACAAATTCGCTGTATAATTTAATTTAATTTGCTTTACGAAAATTATAACGTTTCGTTTTATTATTGGACGGAAACAGTTCATTATTAGAGGAACTATTTGTTGTTATCTGAATTGAGCCAAATAGAGCAGGGTGGTAAACATCTTCAGTAACGAAGAGATCGGCGCAACGTTTCACAAGAAAATAAAAATTGAGGTTGCTTAATACTAAGTCTAACAATTTACCTTTAACATTTTTTGTCAAATTATGTTGTTTTAAGTTCAATATATTAATAAAGTTGTAAATAGAGGACGCCTTATGAGATCTATCGTCGACATCACCAAACGTAGGAATATTAAAATCCCCTACTAATAAAATCGGTTTATCCAGCACTAACAGTTCAAAGGCTTCTAAAAAATAATCAAATGTAACATTTAGCACATCTGGGGGTGCATATACTACTGCGACATAAAATGACATACCCCTGAAATTACAGTGACATAATATTAAATTAATAAGCGGCGCTATATCGTTAATATAGCTAATATGACTAGTATTGATAACATTAAAATCAATTCTGTCAGAAAAAGCCAACTACCGCCGGTGCTGCGACCTATCCTATCAAAAAGTCTATCGTATCGAGCTAGCTTATAGTTAGAATAAAATAACTCAGAGTTATGGAAAGAGTCATTAAGCCATGTTTCACTTAAAAACACAATATCATATTCAAATTGACACGAATTTAAGTAAAATTCATGCGTTTTAGTTCGTAATCCACTTGCGTTTTGATAATAAAACTCGATACTAGACAGATGATGGACACTTCCGGGCGTTATTAGTTTTCCGACTGAATCTTGCCAATGACGGGAACACCTCGAATAAATTTAATTTTAATATTAGATTCTCCATTGGCGATCCTTTCAGATAGCTAGTCCTTTTTCTTGCGATATAGGGCGGATTGCATCGGTGTTTGATCATGAGCAATACCAATTCCTTTAAATTCAGTACTTGTTTTTAGCTTGTTTAGATTTCGAAAAATTGTTGATACAAGTGACGTATTTGGCAGTGTTACTTTTAACGGACGATTGTTTTTCTTTTTAGTTACGTCGAATTTGCCAAGTCTAACTGGTTTTACATTATCGCAAACAGTGTCTAAAGTAGCGAACATTTTAGCAACAGAATCGACATCACTTTTAATTTGAGCAGGGCGAGATGAAGAATTGAGTTCGTTTAATCCGTAAATAATTATATTACATTTACGTTTTTCTCTCTCAGAAACTTCTTGTATTATTTTTGCCGTATCGAAATCACGATTATCGGGTGATATGGGTGATACGGGTGGTGAGATATAGGAAGATTTAATAATTTTCATTTCATCTTGTAACGCTACAATTGCAGCTTTGAGGACGTTTATATCATCCCCAAGCTTGATACAACTTTTGCATGTCCATATGTGAGGCCATTTTTTGCATTAATTTTATGGGCTTCAGAATTTGCTATATGCACACACGTAATTTTGTAGGCTTTCTTGCAGATGCAACATTGTACTGCCATATGATCTTTAGTGGGAGAATTACAGCAAGTGCAGGTGAAATTCATAGTTTTTAAATAAATAACAAACGGAATCCCCTATCAGCTGACTCACAAAGGTCTTTGCACTCGGTGTTTTAAGATAAATGTCACCGTCGAAGTGGACGCAAAAAACCGATAGCGATAGACTATTAATGTACTTAAAAATTAATTAACTTTTATAAGTGATTAAAATATACTATGGCCGAGGGTCGCATACATTTCAAAATTTAAAAGTAGGATGTAAACACTAAGTAGATTATACAGAGAGTTGTATGTAACACCGAACATTTTCATAACAAGAATATTTCTTTTATGTATACATATGCATACGTTGTACATTTCCGACGCTCGGTTTATTTAGAGAATTCAATTTGAAGCTTTAAACAAGTGTTTTCCACTCCCAGGCTAAGCATGAAGTAAAATTTCGAGTTTAGAAAAGCCTGAAAATTTGGTTTGGTCGCGTAGCGCGAAGCGCGGAGCGGCCAAACCCAAATTTTGAGGCTTTTCTAAACTCGAACTTTTATTTCATGCGCCACCGGTACAAAACACTGATTCAATGTAAAGTTTAGCGGTGTGTTTTAAGCTTCGTAATATGTCAGTGTTTTGTACCGGTGGCGCATAAAGTAAAATTTCAAGTTTAGAAAAGCCTGAAAATTTGGTTTGGCCCCTCCGCGCTTCGCGCTACGCGACCAAACCAAATTTTCAGGCGTTTCTAAACTCGAAATTTTACTTCATGCTTAGCCTGGGAGTGGAAAACACTCGTTTAAAGTTCTAATTGAATTCTCTTAATAAACCGAGTGTCGGAAAATCTACAACGAAATGCATATGTATACTTAAAAGAAATATTCTCGTTATGAAAGTGTTCGGTGTTACGTAAAACTCTCTGTATGTGTAAAATATTGCGAAATTATGTACAGTTTATAACCTTGAAATAGTATCTTTTGTAGAATAGCACTTTATTCGCCAACACGCGATAATTAAAACATAAATGTTTTCTGATGGTAAGTAGAGACTTGGGGTGCTCGGGTTTTTACCTTTCGGTGTATACCTTTCGAGCGTCCGTCTAAAGGACTGGTGGATCACCGCCATATCTGCGAACCACTGCCCGCCGGAGACCAACCCACGTGTCGACCGGAGGGGCGAGTAGGCACCCCCGGGCTTTTCAAGGCCCACCCCCGACTCCTCATTTAGCGGCGACAAGCACCAGGGCTGAGTCAACCCCGCCGTGTGTAGGTTAGCCCTATCCAAGATAGGGACACGGAGGTTACCTCAAGAAGGTCTACAACTCCGACTTGGACAATCGTCCCTTTCAGACATCCGCCGTCCGAAGACTTTGGTCTGCCCCCGCCGCCTCCTTTGTTTTAGGTGCTATGACGGGACCCCTGATGGTAAGTACAAGAGATTCCTTTCTAGCATTTGTTCCAACATAATGCAAGCAACTTTTAGATGGCTGGTCACATCATAAGGCCTTTACATTGTCTGCCAGAACCCAATCATTAAGCAAGTTGTAAATTTAGGTGGCTTGTTGCCTCCCGTACCGGCTTCTATTACTTGTACTCCAAGCAATTGTTCAATATCTCCGCTTGTAACGTTAACAGGGAGTCTGTCAACACTCACAGTGTGGCATACAAGGAAGAAGTTTCCCATTGGAATGAACTACTATTGCGCCCAAATTGGATTCTTTAAATAATCCTTCTGCTGCTTCTTTACGGGAATATTCGTGATACCAAAGAATTGACGATCTACTTATAACTAAACTTTCTATATCGAGTTCAAAGGCTTCAGCCGACGCACCGTGGTCCCGAATGAAGAAATTGTCTGAAGTTGCAAATATCGGGGTTTTTGAGCATGATGATTTAGAATCCGATTTTGAAATATCAAAAAACAAAATGGCGGACCATGTATGACGGACAAAAAATAATTATGTTTCTTTTTTCCATAAAAAAAACAGTACATACGTGTTTTCTGAGCATGCTGGTTGAGAATCTGATGTTATAATTTAAAAAAAAAAAAACAAAAAGGTGAACCAAATATGACGGACAAAAAAAATATGATTTTTGTTTCATAAAAAACAGTAAATCCGTGTTTTTTTTCCAAATGAATTGTTTTGAATTCGGTCTTTCACCTGAAATTGTTTTTATTTTAATTCATTTTTATTTACCTAACCCTGTATGTATAGATTATTGTGTTAAAAGAATAAAGAGAAATTGAATCGCTGAGTGGAAGAAAGGTGTGAGTCCAAAAAAATATATTTTGAATTGAGATAGCCAATTTGTTTAAAATACATAGATACTTCATTGAGTGGAAGAACGGTGTAATGACAGCTATAATAGTCTGTAGCATGGATTCCTAAATAGCGTTGAGTGGAAGAACGGTGTAAGTCCAGGACTTGCAACGTTTTTCCACTCAATTTATGATATGCAAAAACGCCAGCGCTTTTAAGCAGGGTTGTTAAAAAAACGGTTTCTTTTTAAATTTTAATTAAATCTTTAATTAATTAAATTTTGGATTTAAGTTACCAAATATCAATACATCATGGCTACCTTATTTTAAAAGTAGATACTTTTAGCGACTGGTATTAGGACCAGAACAGTTCAACAGTGTTTAGAAGTAAATGGAAACCAGTTTGCACCAGTGCTGTGAACTCTGAGTCGGAGTTAGAGTCAAATCTGTGGAGTCGGAATTTAAGTATTTTCGTGATGTGGAAATCGGAGCCGTAGAGTTGGATATTTCGTATAATTCCGACTCCGATTTTCAATATAATTATTTAAATATAATTGTGCTACACATATTTTGTCTTTTGTCTGAAATTTGAACCCAAATAAAGTTTTTAATTACAATGAAAATGTATGTAATTTGCATATGACAGAAAACCAAAATTTCGATTTTTTTCCAAAAAAACGATTAGATTGGAATTATGCAGATGTAGTAACCATTAAACATTTATTTGTATTGCAAAAAATTGCATATTTAAAATGTTCACATGATTCGAAGAAGCAGTCAGAGTTGGCGTAGAATTTTCGAAAAATAGAGGAGTCGGAGAGGGAGTTGGAGTCAAATATTCCTTTAGCGACTTTGCGGACTTGGTTAGAATGTATCTGAGAGGTCTAACTGACATTTGAAACATAATCTCTTAAAATAAGTTAGCCATAAAAATTTGAAATTTAATATATTTAATCATATTATACTTAAAATCGATGCCAGTAACAAAATTATGTTTCCCATAAAAGTTGCTTATTTTTTAGAAACCTTTTCAATGATACCACGTTTGACCTATCGTGCCGTTTAAAAATCTGGAGTTATTGACATTTTTAAGCAAACTTTCAGTGATGCCAACCTTATTGCGAAAAGACAATATCACCATTCGATTCTTTAATGCGGCTTTTGTAATTAATTTTTTTGTCCCAACTCTCTAAGACTCGCCGTTTTCTCAAAAAAGGCTGTTACGGGTGGTCTGGGACACCCTGTTTATTAAATTAAACAATTTTTATTTTGTGTTTCTATTTAATGTTTCAGCACTAAAAAATTATTAAAATATTATAGCTATTGACGTAGTCAATTTTGTTAAACTTAATTATTTTCCTACTGCCCGCTGAATAGAGCACTGCAAGTTTTGTATAGATGTTAAATTGCAAATAAGTTCGTTTATAAAACTGCACAGTTTTTTTCGATTTCCCGGAGTTAGACATTTTGGACTTACACCCTTCTACCACTCAGCGATTCAATTCGAATCGGCTAAATCTGAAACCGGCCCGCGGCCGTGGTTTACATTTGGACTATAATAACAGTTGACACAAGTCGGCGGTAGCCGACATTAAACTATAATCACAGTCAGCGCCGCAGTAAGGAAAAACGGCGCCTGGGGCCAATTATCCAATTGCCAATTGTGAGGCCACTAGGCAAATAGTTCAAATTTTCTGATAAATAAGAACGCATTTGCAATATTTTGTTAAAGTTATATTAGCCAATCGAAATAAATTTCATGGTTACATCCAAAAATATAGAATTTTACATAACTATAATAAATGAATTGTGACGCCACTGGCAAACATCGTAACTTTTTTCATTAAGCATTTCTTCTACATTGTTAAAGTAATATCTGCCAGAAAAATCAAAATTTTATGGTTAGTTTTAAAAATAATGATTTTTATTTAACAATCATAATAAACTAATTGTGACGCCACTGAAAAAACTGCGCAACTATTGTAATTGATCAAAATGCATTTCTTATGCATTGTTAAAGTAAGATCTGCTAAAAACCCAAAATTATATGGTTAGTTCTAAAAATATTGATTTTTATTTTATAATAATAAATTAATTGTGACGCCTCTGGGAAAACACCGCAACTTTCCTCATTAATTATAATGCATTTCTTGTGCATTGCTGAAGTAATATCTGCCAGAGAAACAAAATTGTATGGTTAGTTTTGAAATGATTGATTTTTATTTGATAATAATAAATTAATTGTGACGCCACTGGGAAAACAGCACAACCTTTCTTATTTGTCAAAATGCATTTCTTATGCTCCGTTTAAGTAATATCTGTTAGAAAACCCAACATTTTTTAGTTAATTTTGAAAATATTGATTATTATTTAAAAATAATAAATTAATTGTACGCCAATGGGAAAACTGCGCAACTATTATCATCGATCAAAATGCATTTCTTATGGATTGATAAAATTATATCAGTTAGAAAAACCAAAATTTTATCGTTAGTTTTGAAAATATTGGATATTATATATAAATATATATATATATATATATATATATATATATATATATATATTTATATATAATATCCAATATTTTCAAAACTAACGATAAAATTTTGGTTTTTCTAACTGATATAATTTTATCTTCTATATATAATATCTTTATTCACAGAATACACAGTACAACAATTAGAATGCATAATAAGTATATACAAGAAACAAATATTTAATTCTGCTAATTGGCTATCGACCCTGGAGTCTTTCAGCCTGATATTGGATTTTATTTAATAATAATGAATTAATTGTGACGCCACTGGCAAAATAGCTCAACTATTCTTATTGATTAAAATCAGGGTTGTTATGTTTAAAAACCATTGTTTTAAAACAGTGTTTTAAACATGTTTTAAACTGTTTAAAACAATCGCCGTGTTTTATACAGTTTTGTTCTAAACATGTTTTAAATGTTAAATTCGTTTAAAACATGTTTTAAACGTTAAATTTGTTTAAATCGTTTTTTATTATCTTAAATTAGTTAAACTATATTTTATACTTTATTAAATTGTTGAAGATATTTCAAATTACATTATTAAAAATTACATTTTATCATTGTAAAATATCACAATTATGTGTGCATAAATGTGATTTAAAACGTGTTTTAAACATGTTCAGCCTTGCTAATAAAATTGCCGTATTGCATTATTTAATAAGTTTTAAATAACCCTATTTTCGTATGACAATTGAGGTTATGTATAAGACTTAAACTAGGGCTATTAAATTATTCGTTGTAAACTTGCAATAATAATCTACTAAAACGTTTTATTATTCCGAAAATGCCAATATCATCCTTAGAACTATGTGCTAACGTCTATTAATAAGGCTGGTGTTTTAAACACATTTTAAACATGTTTTTAAGTGTTATTATTTTAAACACTGTTTCAGTGAAAAAAAAACACGATTTGTAAAAAAACTGTTTGTTTTAATTAAAATGAAAAAAAGCGTTGTTTTAACAACCCTGATTAAAATGCATTTCTTATGCATTGTTAAAGTAATATTTGCCAAAAAACTAAAAATGTTATGTTACTTTAAAAAATTTTGATTTTATTTTAATAATAATAAATTAATTGTGACGCTACTGGGAAAACAGCGTAACTTTTCTCATTGGTCAAAATGCATTTCTTATGCATTGTTAAAGCATTATTTTCCAGAAAAAACAAAATTTTATGGTTAGTTTTGAAAATATTGATTTTTTTAATAATAATAAATTAATTGTGACGCTACTGGGAAAACAACCCAAATTTTCTCATTGGTCAAAATGCATTTCTTATACATTGTTAAAGCAATATTTTCCAGAAAAAAACAAAATTTTATGGTTAGATTTGAAAATATTGATTTTTATTTAATAATAATAAATAAATTGTGACGCCACTGGGAAAATAGCGCAACTTTTCTTATTGATCAAAATGCATTTCTTATGCATTGTTAAGTAATATCTGTCAGAAAAACTAAAATATAATGGTTAGTTTTAAAAATATTAGTTTTTATTTAACAACAATAATAAATTAATTGTAGCGCCACTGGAAAAACAACGCAACTTTTCTAATTGATCAAAATGCATTTCTTACCTATTGTTAAAGTTATATTTGTTACTAGATTTTAATTTTTACTATTAGTTCTGGAAATCTGAATTTTTAAGTAATAATAACAAATATTTGTTTCCACCTTGATACGGAACTGGAATAAATATGCAACTATGATAGAAAAAAGACATTTTTGGTTGTATTATAGTTGCTTCTGAACGAAAAAGTATAGTGGTTGTGAGTAGAGTAATTTTTTTTATATTATTTTTCTGTAATTGTACGTAGATTATGGGAATTCGCTCACTGGATTCGAGTATTATATAAAATACGCTATAACTTTTTTGTGTAAACTAATATTGTGAAAATATTGATAGCGCAAAAGAGCGCAACCTCTAAGTTTCGTGTTTAATGCGGAAAAATCTTAAAAATATGAGAAGGGGGGCTGGCACCCGTTTTAATTTTGTTAACAGGGGGTGTATTTTTGCAGCGCAACTTTAAAACTAGGTGGTATCGATAGCGCAAGTTCTATAGAATATATTAACGAAGTACCACTTAAAAATTCTGATAAATCGCTATAACTTTCTACTTGCGCTGTTAAGGGTAGAAAGTTATAGCGATTTAAAAATAGGGGGGGGGGGGCTAAGTTGACGCCAGCCCCCCTTTGTCAGAAGTTAGCGCTATTTAGGTCTAACTAGCGCTAACTTCTGACAAAAGGGGGCTGGCGTCAACTTAGCCCCCCTCCTCTATTTTTAAATCGCTATAACTTTCTACCCTTAACCTTTTAACAAAAAGTCTAAAATCTTCCGATTCCTATCTCTTTCCTAAAATGTTGGAGGGTAAGGGGAAAGAGACCGAGCACTCAAGGGGTACTCCATTATGAACACCAACCGCATTTTTGGGGTGTCAATGTCAACCCGATATTAGCAGGTAGTAAGAAGTCCATCTGTTTTCAGCCGGCGCGTGGCGTTATCTTTTGTCCGGTTTGGGGTGGTTTTGATAGGAAGATTTATTTGATATTTATGAAATTATTTAAAATTATAATTAATATGACATTTGTAAAATAAAGTCGAGAATTATGTCTACGTGTTCAATTTTAGGTCAATAGAATTTTTTAAAACGTATCTGACGTTTACATCTTGGTAAATATTGATCATCATCACATCTAAGCGTTATATATTTTTAACTTTACTGTAAATCAGTGGTTTATACGCGTGGCGCATGAAGTAAAATTTCGAGTTTAGAAAAGCCCAGTGAAAATTTGTCTCGGGTCGCTGCGCGACCCTCGACAAATTTTCTACGCGGGGCTTTTCTAAACTCGAAATTTTACTTCATGCTTAGTCTGGGAGTGGACAACACTCGTTCTTAGAAGTTTCAAATTGATGGATCACTCTAGATTACTAAGTTTATTACCATTTTATAAAGGCTACAGCTCAAAGGATCAATCATAGTCTTCGGAGACCGAAGGACTACATGGAATCGAAGTTTTTTTACAAGAAAATAACAAATATCTGAAGGTTTACAGCATGGGTAGGAAAGAACACATCCAATTTTGAAAAATATCGAAGTTGGGTTGGTTTTAAGTGCGTTTTTAACTTCACTTTAAATCAGTGTTTTATACGCGTGGCGCATGAAGTGAAATTTCGAGTTTAGAAAAGCCCCGTGAAAATTTGTCTCGGGTCGCTGCGCGACCCTCGATAAATTTTCTACGCGGGACTTTTCTAAACTCGAAATTTTACTTTATGATTAGTCTGGGAGTGGAAGACACTCGTTAGTTTAAAATACATCACAATTGGTAAAATATGTATCGTTGGATGCCCGTCTTCAGGGGTGATATGTAAGCAAATTATGGGTCTTAGGATTTGTCAAATAAGTGAGTTACTCAACTGTTTCTAAGGCACTCTTTACAAAAAACAAAAGATTAACATTTTACATATAAAATGTACAGAGTAAGCGAAACTTGATGTCTCAGCTCTATTATAAGAAAAAGAAAAACGATAGAAAAAATCTGAAAAGAGGTTCATAAATGGGATTGAAAAAGGTCCATTTTAATCCAAAATTGCATATTTTCCTAAATTTTGAAACTGAAGTAATGACGTCATCGAACATTTTTTCCGCAGAAACGTACCTATACTTTTAGATATTTAAAAAGAGCTAATTTTTCTGAATAAACTTTGTAGAGAAAAAAAATTGCTATCTTCTTTCGTTAAAAAATTAAAAGCAAAGTTAAAAGAAAGTATTATCAAAAATTTCCAATTGTCACGACTTAAACAAGTAGCCTTTGGAAGCAAATAACAAAGCCGCATCTGTCAATAATTAAACTAATGGTTGACAAATATTGTTTTGTTGTCATTTGATTTTAGATTTCAGATTTTTTCTATCGTTTTTTCTTTTCATATAATAGAGCTGAGACATCAAGTTTCGCTCACCCTGTACAATAAACTACATACATCATTGAATTCAGAAAAAAATAGCATTGTCGATGGTACTCGCAGAATGACCATGTCAATTGATTGTGCATTTTAAAATCCAGAAGAAAACTGAATTTCTATAACAATTTTAGTAGTCATATGTAATTTTCATATAAATTGACGATGTGAACGCCATCTACTGCCAATTTTTGAGTAGTATCGTTACAGCTATTGACAGTAGATGGCGTTCATGTCGTTAATTTAAATGTAAATTACATATGAGACTATTAAAATGAATGGAGATGGTTAGTTTTCTTCTGGATTTAAAATTGCACTATAAATTGACAATTTTAATAGTCATATGTAATTTACATTTAGGTTAACGACGTGAACGCCATCTACTGTCAATAGTCTTGTCTATTGTACTCACGGGAATGACTATTATAAATGTCAATTGATTGCGCATTTTAAAATCCAGAAGAAAACTAAACATCTATAACCATTTTAGTAGTCATGTGTAATTTACATATAAATTGACGATGTGAACGCCATCTGCTGCCAATTTTTTAGTAGTATCGTTACTGCTATTGACAGTAGATGGTGTTCACGTCGTTAATTTAAATGTAAATTACGTATAAAACTATTAAAATAGATTAAGATAGTCAGTTTTCTTTAACTTTAAATTGACTTTAAATTGCACTAAAAACTATAAGTGTGATACATCATTGAATTCAGAAAAAAATATTCTTCCAAAAAATATGAAAATCCAAAATGGCGCCCATAAGAAAAACTAAACTAGGCTATGGTGTAATTTCAAAGTTGTAAATGTCTAAATTCAATAGTTTTTGAATAAAAGAAAACCAAATTACAAAAAATCCGTTTTTTAACAATACCTCAAAAACGAAAGAAAATATTTCAATTTTTTTTAGATTATTATTAGGCCCTAAATTACGCAACTTTGCCCCAATTTAACCGACCGACTCTCTATCTCTTCAAATGACCTATTGCCATCTTAAGCAATTTATCAAAAGTTTTCGAATCGATAATAGCTGATTATATACAGGGTGTCCCCGAATGGTCTGTACAACGCTCTACCACATATTCTCTGAAACAAAATAAGACGATTTAACTAAACTTATCTCTATCTAAAAGTGGTTCCTAAGCCATCTACTAGGCCTCAAAGATATTATTTTTTTTCATTATTTTTCAAATATTTTTATTTTGGACTTAGGTAAGAAAACCTAATTTGGCAGATTTAATTACATTGATACCATGCACTTTTTGCGATATGTTTCTTTATCCTACGTTTAAAGTAAGTGGTCAAACTAGGACCATCGACTTCTTAAGATACCTAAATATTTTTATTCAACAGGTCAAATCATAAGGAATACTTTTTTTCTGCAAGATCATTCAATTTGACGTATTTTTTGTCTCTTATAAAATTTTGCTATTTTCCCCACAAAAAAATATTTTTATTTGTCAAAAAAAAGTAATAAAATTATGAACAATATTTTGCTTCTCAAAACAATTAACAAAGTAGAAATAAAGATAGGTACCTAACAATAAACACAAATTTATTAGTTTCACAACAAATGTTCAAACTGATTGCCATTTTCAGCAATACAACAATTTACACGTCGCAAAAAATTAAAATGGACACGTTGTAAAACACCAACATTGTTTTTAACTGTTTGAAACGCATTCTTTATTCGCGCCCATAATTCATCGTGCGTATTTATGGGCTTACCATAAACAATAGATTTAATAGTTCCCCACAAAAAAAAGTCCATTGGGGTGATATCCGGGGAACATGGAGGCCAAGGCACTGGTGCGTCATTGCCTCTCCCAATCCATTTACCGGGATACTTTTGGTTTAAAAAAGTACGCACTGGTAAAGTGAAATGAGGTGGAGCCCCATCATGCATAAACCACATATCACGCCTAAGTAAAAGCGGCACATCCTCCAGTAAGACTGGCAATTCCTGAAGATGTTGTAAGTACTGTTCTCCGTTTAAATTTTGTGGTAAAATTACTGGTCCTACAATAATATCATTTACTATACCGGCCCAAACATTTATTTTAAATTGCCGTTGGAAATGCATGGTTTTAGTTGCATGTGGATTATCTTCGGAATAAACATGCTCATTTTTAAGATTTGTTATACCTCTTCGGGTAAAACACGCTTCGTCTGTAAACAAAATTGTCTTGGCGAAATTCAAATTGTCAATTTGGTTATTAACAATAAATTAGCAAAACTGAAGTCGCTTGTCGTGATCCTGAGGCATTAGCTCTTGAACTTTTTGAATGTGATATGGGTATAGCAGTTGCTCTTTAAACACCTTATGCACAACATTTTTAGATACGCCTAGTTCAGCACCTAAACGCCGGGTACTTTTAGATGGATCTTCATCTATCCGTTCTAAAATCACTTCTTCAACATCCACAGTTCGTACAGTGCGTCTTCTACCACAATCCCTCGCAGAGTATTCTAAGCGGCCAGTTTCTCGAAGTCGCCTTTCTACGGAAGCAAATGTTTGATGATTTGGTATTCGGCGATTTGGAAATCTTTCACTGTACACTCTTACACATTTGCGGCCATTACCTTCACAAAACCCAAAAACTAAAACTATATCAGTTAATTCATCAATTGAGTACATGACTGACGTTGTCACAAAATCACCGATAACTGAATTTCACAGGTGTCTCAATTTTTATTTTTGTAAATAAAGAATCAGTTTTTTTTAGAATTTTATTTCTTTGTTGTTTTGACAAATAAAAATATTTTTTTTGTGGGGAAAATAGCAAAATTTTATAAGAAACAAAAAATACGTAAAATTGAATGATCTTGCAGAAAAAAAGTATTCCTTATGATTTGACCTGTTGAATAAAAATATTTAGGTATCTTAAGAAGTCGATGGTCCTAGTTTGACCACTTACTTTAAACGTAGGATAAAGAAACATATCGCAAAAAGTGCATGGTATCAATGTAATTAAATTTTCCAAATAAGGTTTTCTTACCTAATTCCAAAATAAAAATATTTGAAAAATAATGAAAAAAAATAATAAATAAAACACTGTTTATCACTTTGTTTGTATAACAATTGGTTTATTTGGTGACTATAGTTTCGATACTACACGTATCATTATCAAACCGTTAGTAACAAAAAACTACAAAGGAACATTATTTATATTTGCAAATTTTCTAATAACAGCGTTAAAGAGGGGGGTGTATTTAAGGTCAAGCTGGTCGTTAATTACGGGAATTTCCCGATTAGCGCGGGCTCTGTGAATCTCCAAAGACTCCAGGAGGTCCATCTTTCTACACTTTTCGGCAAAGTGAATAACTGAAAGTACATCCTCGCCAAAAGAATGGTTATTTTCAATCAAATGTTTGGCGAAAGATGACTTATCAATTAATCTATGCCGAAAAGAGTAAAGATGCTCACTGAGTCTGGTCTTAAAATTACGACCAGATTGACCTATATACACTCCCTTACAATCATTACAGGTTAATTTATATATTCCTGATTTGTAAATACTTGGTATCTGAGTCTTATGGTTAAAAATATGATTTTTAATTTTTGTAAATGGTTTCATCGCTATATTTAATTTGTGTTTTGCTAAAATATTTTTAATTTTGTGAGTTATATTTCCAAAGTAAGTAAGGGAACGATATGTTGCATGTGTTTTAGGTTCGAATCCGGCATATATGTATTTTCTAATAAGTTTAATTTTGTATTGATTAACTATTTTATCCACTATTGACGTAGTATAGCCATTTGAAACGGCTATACTTTTAATAATATCTATTTCTTTTTTAAAAGAGGTTTCTGACAACGGAACAATAAAAGCTCGGTTTACCATGGAGTTAAAGGCAGCTAGTTTATGTTTATAGGGATGGTTGGAACAGTTAGGAATTACACGGTCTGTGAAAGTAGGTTTTCTATAAATATCAAAAGTTAGTGATTCATTAGTACGTGTTATTGAGAGGTCTAAAAATTTTATGTTATTGTTAGTTTCTGTTTCTACTGTAAATACTATATTTGGATGTAATGAGTTAATATAATCTAAAAATTGTGTTAATTGTCTATTAGTACCTACGAAAGAAGCTATGATGTCATCGACGTATCTATACCACACTTTAATATGTTTCTTGCCTAGCTGTGAATTTAAAATTGAATTGGTAAGGTTGCACATGAATATCTCGGCTAGCGTCGATGCGTCGATGACATCATAGCTTCTTTCGTAGGTACTAATAGACAATTAACACAATTTTTAGATTATATTAACTCATTACAACCAAATATAGTATTTACAGTAGAAACAGAAACTAACAATAACATAAAATTTTTTTTTTCTTAGAACTTAGGTACGCTTCTTTTGTTTTAAACCCGTTATAAGAATATAATAAAACGAAAAATTAACCACGGTAATTAACCACTGTTAAAATATATTGCTATTATTTGTATTTAATAAATTCGATCATACATACCTTGTTTTAGTGGCGTAGATAGCTTTTTATGAATAGGGGGATTTGAGTTAGTATATTGTTTCACTAATTTATTTTCTAAAGTTATAGAAGAACAAGTACAAAAAATAAACTTATGTTCATTGTTGCACTTTTCCCTCATTTAAACAATTGATGATTGGCATACTTAACGTATTTCACTTGTTAATTGGTTGGTTAAAATTTTGAGTTTTACTTCATGCGAGACGCGTATAAAATACTGATTTAATGTGAAATAGTCTTTCACATTAAATCAGCGTTTTATACGCGTCTCGCATGAAGTAAAACTAAAAATTTTACTTCATGCCTAATCTGGGATTTTAAACACTCGTTAGATAATCAATCATAACCTTATTTTGCATTTTTTTATTGCTAGATTAGCGTGCTATATTTAATAGATTCGATACCAAATAATACCATTGCATAACGTATTGCATGTGTTAAATTGTTGGAGTCATCAAATAAACATGAACGACCGTTTAAAACGCTCTAAAAAGGGAAAAAGGGAAACTACTACTGCTATTCAGACAGGTTATAAATTGTAACATCAAGACCCCATAAATTGGAGTTTATTTTCATCCATTATACTTTCGCGATTGTAGAGGGTGTGTCTCTTCAAAATTTGCTGTTTTTGATATTTTGGAGAGGCCCTAAATTTAGCGGGGATTTTTTTTGTCAAATAAGAACTTTTTAGAGGGTGCCGTAAAAAAAATGAAAAAATAATGTTGACCAAGAGTAAACAAGGACCACCCTAATGGCAGACACTGTAATTCCAGGGCGCCTTTAATCTCACACCAGGATGTTTCTGCTACGCGTGGCGTGGCCTTGATGAAATGGATGTAGACGTCAATTTGCGCATACGCGTTTTGCTCCCAACGTACCATACGACTATTTATACTGTACGTTTATATTATCACAATTTTCTGTATGGGAATACATCTGTGTATATTTATGCAAGTTTAATTTTGAAGAGCTATCGTAAAGTGTTACCGAAATCTCTCCGGTTACACCAGGTATCACTGGGACGATGCAGACCCAACCACAAGTTGTCTGCTTGAGTTCACCTTACAGCGGTAAGTGTTAATTAATCTTTTTAGAAATTTGCGGAAAAAAAAAGATAACAATTTTATCATACAATTTTCCCCGTTTTGAATATTATGATTTAAAGTTGTAAATTCGTGTCTGAAATTGCGTGTAACAAATTTCTCGAAAACAAATCGAGATAAGGAAAATATGTTTTCTGTATCTTTTTTACCATGACTCACTGCATTTATTGAAAAATGTTAAAGAAAAAAATGTTTATTAATAACAGAGAAAATCTTTCTTTAAAATTGATTTTTTTTATTTGCAATGAAATTAATTTAACACATGCTTAAAGACTTAATGAGTCCAATCCTGCAAAACAAAAAATTGTTAAACCTTTAGTTTTTGAGAAATTTTCTACACAAAATTTAATGAATTTAGCACGTTATTCTTATCGCTGCGGCTGGGCGGGACTCTAAGCAGTGAGAGGTGGATTACTGTAGTGTCGCCATTTAATGATGGAGCGTTATTATTTCATATGATATTACATTTTTATAAATAATATTCTTCAACGGAGATAATATACATGTATACATAGCTTGTTAAACTATATCTAATATGTTGTTTCTTGATTAACAATTCAAATATTACTATGGATAATATTGAATGATACTAAAATTGTAATAAAACCACGTTATCTTAATGTTATAAAAGGTGTAAATAAATCGGTGCTAAGCAAACGCAATTATACAGTAGTAAATACTATTCTTTTATTCATTACAACGGAGTAACAAGAAACGAACCAACATGCCTTTTTTTAGTGTTTAATTACACGACAGAATTTGATACGAATATCCGTTCGAAAAATGTTGGCTTCTGTGTTTCTATTAAATGTATTCAATTTACGAAAAATATCAATATTTTGATAATTGACGGATATTTTGGAAATTCACGAATACACGTCATGATTTAAAAAAATTGTGAAAATCTCAAAAATTCACGAAGCCGGCAAAATATTGAAAATTAACGACAATATTGGAAATTCCTGAAAAGTGTCATTATTTTATAATCTTGAATCTTGAAAATAAAACATCGCGATTGGCTAATCTTTAAAAATGCAGTCTTACGAAAACTGTCAAGATCTATAAATAAAAGAAAATCAAGGAAATTCAGAAAAAGTTTAGATAATTGATAATAATTTTGAATATTCATGAAATACCGTTACGATTTTTGAAATTAACCAAAATTGTGAAAAATTGATGAAAACCGTCGAAATTTGTAAATGTAACAAACATTTAGGACATTTACGAAAACTATGAAATGCCCATATCTTCACTTTAAATCAATGTTTTGTACGTGTGGCGCTTAAAGTTAAATTTCGGGTTGAGAAAAGCCCGAATTTGAATTTAAAAAAAAAATTAAACGAAAAGCGTTTAGATTTTTAAAATTGAGTAAAATGTTGAAAGTTCACGGAAAATGTTAAAAATTAACTAAAATTGTGGAAATTCATGGAAAAAATGTTTAGGAAATTCACAAAAATTCCGAACGTTTTAAAATATGACGAAAATCTTAAGAATTCGTGGATAGCATCAACATTAAAAAAATTTACAAAATTCACAAAAACCGTCAGAATTTTAAAAATTAAAGAAAATCTTGAAATTTCATAACGCGCGTCAAAACTTTAAAAAATAATAAAAGACTAGGGGAAATTCACAAAAACTGGAAAATTGACGAAATACAGGGTGATCCACTAAGCGGAAATCGGTCTATAGTGGGCGTATCGTTGAAAATAGCAAAAAAAGTTTCAAATAAAAGTTGTTCAGAATCAAGTTTTTCATAACCCAAAATTATTGCTAAATATGGCGGCCTTGCGGTTATACCGGAAGTTAACACCAACTTCCTTATTTTAAATAGAACACCCTATATATTTTTACATTTTTGGATTTCTCGTTAAAAATAAACAGGAGTTTATTCACACAACATTGGGTCTCAGTTGAACCGTTTTCGAGTTATTTCATTTTTTTTGATAAATTTGACGATTTTAGAGCTCGACGCCATTAACAATATCTTCAAAACGAAATAAGTCAGAGTTGTGCGGCTTATGGTTTTGGATTCGGGAAGAAATGTTATATTTGTTTTGGTTTTTGCCATTAGTCACATTTTCTAAATTGAACCGAGTCCGTCGACGGTATTCTCCAGTACTTCAAACATGCATAACTTCATTTTTTTAAATGGAACCATCTATCTTGAGATACTTTATCTGATGCAAAATTAAATTTCCTTTTTATTGATACCGGGTTGTTGCCATATCCTTTCAACAGTTTTTGAGAAATTTGCGATTTTGTAAAAATTTCAATACATTTCGTATTATCGCGTTAGCCCTAGATACTGATGACGTTTGGTGATTTTGTTTTGACATTTAGTTAGTCATTGAGATATTCCCTGTTTTTTTTTAAGTTCATTTTAAAGCTTTAAACAAGTGATTTCCACTCCCAGACTAAGCATGAAGTAAAATTTCGAGTTTAGAAAAGCCCCGTGAACATTTGTCGAGGGTCGCGCAGCGACCCGAGACAAATTTTCTGGGCTTTTCTAAACTCGAAATTTTACTTCATGCGCCACGCGTATAAATCACTCAAATATTGTGAAATTTATGTATATTCGAACTTCGCTTAAAATCTGTGTTTTATACGCGTGGCGCATGAAGTAAAATTTCGAGTTTAGAAAAGCCCAGAAAATTTGTCTCGGGTCGCGCGGCTTTCACGCGGCTTTTCTAAACTCGTAATTTTATTTCATGCTTAGTCTGGGAGTGGACAACACTCGTTTAAAGCTTCAAATTAAACTCTTTGAAAAATCAACGAATGTCAGAAAATGTACAGCTTATGCATGTTTACCTAAAGTTTACCATGAAGTAACCACATTTAAATTCAGCGCGCATTTGTGACGTAAACGATCCCTACCCTCACTCTAAAATCTTCAATTCTGTCGATCCTTCTTACCGTATACTCGACCGTCCTTGGAATACACATAAGATGGATGTTTCACGAACAAACAAAAAACAAATTTTCAACTTTTTAACGTCTGAATACACCATGGTTTAATGATTGGAGTAGTTTAGTTTTTATTATTTATATTATACTGGGAAACTTCTGGGGGACTATTCACAGCACCAATGCAATTTGTCATCGGTGACAAGTTGCACTGAAATGGCTTCATTTTACTTCATACGATTTGGTAAATTCTTTCCGAAATTACGTCATTTTAGTGCGACTTCTCACCGATGACAAATTGCATCTGTGCTGTGAATAGCCCCCTGAAATGTCAAAATTTATTAGATAAAAGTTAGTCATTATGTATAAATGTAGCGAATGCCGCTGAATTTGGATGTCTCCGATCGGCAAAACGTTGGGCATACATTCTTGAAGCAAGTAATGTATTTCCATCAGCACTGCCCAAGGTGTAGACCTTACCAATCAGTTCTTCTTGAAAAAACATGTTTGGTTTTTTTATTGCAAGATCTGGCAAAAATAATCTAAAATAAACTGACATTGTCCGACATGCGAGTCAAAACAAAATCACCAAACGTCGTCAGTATCCAGGGCTAACGCGATAATACGAAATGTATTAAAACTTTTACAAAATCGCAAATTTCTCAAAAACTGTTGAAAGGAAATGGCAACAACCCGGTATCAATAAAAAGGAAATTTAATTTCTCATCAGATAAAGTGTCACAAGATATATGGTTCTATTTAAAAAAATTAAGTTATGCATGTTTGAAGTACTGAAGAATACCGTCGACGGACTCAATTTAGAAAATCTGACTAATGGCAAAAACCTAAACAAATACTACATTTCTTCCCGAATGCAAAACCGTAAGCCGCACAACTCTGACTTATTTCCTTTTGAAGATATTGTTAATGGCGTCGAGCTTTGAAATCGTCAAATTTATCAAAAACAATGAAATAACTTGAAAACGGTTCAACTGAGACCCAATATTGTGTGAATAAACTCATGTTTATTTTTAACAAGCAATCCAAAAATGTAAAAATATATAGGGTGTTCTATTTAAAATAAGGAAGTTGGTGTTTACTTCCGGTATAACCGCAAGGCCGCCATATTTAGCAATAATTTTGGGTTATGAAAACCTTGATTCTGAACAACTTTTATTTGAAACTTTTGTTGCAATTCTCAACGATACGCCCATTATAAACCGATTTCCGCTTAGTAACTCACCCTGTATATCAACATTTTCAAAATTAAGAAAAATGTAAACAATTCACAAATTTTAAAAATTAAAGGAAATCTCGGAAAAGTTGCGAAATAAAAAAATACTTTGAATAAACTAAAATCTTCTAAATCCACGGGGCCAAATAATTATTATTATTTTAAATAAACAAAATAAAAATCAATTAAAATGTCGAAAATAAATGAGAAAACCCTAAAAATTTTGCGAATCATCAAAAACATCAAAGTTTTTAATTTTAACGAAAACAAAACAATACAAAAAATACTATAAGTTTTTACTTATAGATTCAAAAAAAAATTGTAAAATTTGAATAAATTTGCGAAAATCAACAGCTTAAGTCAATTCAAATACAAGTCATCAAAATTAACTTAAAAAATGTTTAAATTGCTTAATTTAACAGAAGTATAATTTTCAGAAAGAAGATTCAAAACACGTCATCAAAATTGACATACTCATTGAAAATGCGGTCAAATTGATAAATTCAATATAAAATGATTAGGATCTTCAGAATATAAAAATCTAATGTCAGTTTTAGAAAATTAGATTATTACAAAAGAATACCTAAATATTAGATTTTAAGATATATTTAAATATGTATCAGAGCTGGGCAGGATTCGAATCATGGATTCGAATCATTTTAGAGGATTTAAAAGAGATATTTGAATACTTCAGTCAAACTGGAGTCGTGATCCGGATTCGTTACATTTATTTAAGAGGATTCGTATTCGAATCCAAATGCGGGTGATTCGAATCCTTATAAAAGGACTCGAATATTTATAAAAGGATTCGAATAGTTGCAAAAGGATTCGAATACTTACAAAAAGATTCGAATACCTACTGATTTGAATCATCAAAAATAATTCGAATGAATTGTGAGGATGCGAGGATGCACACAAACAAAATGTTTATTGTGTGCTTTTAACCTTCACGTTAAATCAGTGTTTTATACGCGTGGCGCATGAAGTAAAATTTCGAGTTTAGAAAAGCCCCGTGAAAATTTTCTACGCGGGGCTTTTCTAAACTCGAAATTTTACTTCATGCTTAGTCTGGGAGTGGAAACACTCGTTAAAAGTTTCTAATTATATGAGTTGATAAAAACATCAAATGAGCGAAAATGTATTTAAAGAAAATAATGTACTTTTCAAAATTTTGTTAAATATTATTTAAAGTATCTCGACACCCTAAAGGGTAAAAGGGATTTTAAATGATTATATATATATATATTTAAAGTAAAACTGACATGGCCATAATTGAAATGTTAAATTTTGCCGACATTTCCCAGGTTCGAGAATTTTTTTCTTTAGCATTTTAGTGAAATTTTTTCTATTTTATTTTTATATAAATATATAAACATCTTTATAATGCACTAAAAAATTTACAGTTTGTTTATTTTTTACACTTATATTTTATTTTTGGATCCTTGGCTATCGACCATCGGTCTTTCAGCCTGAGTTGTAGTTGTCCTTGTCTTGTCAGTTAGTTATGATTCATGTGAGATGAAATGAATTGATAAATGGTGGTTTCCGTTTTTTTGAATTTGGGAGAAATATTGGGGTTTCGTACTAAACAGAGGTGATTAAGGATGTCATGGATGTGTGGGTTAAATGTGAATTTTTGGGATAGTTGGGTAAGTCGTTGTTGGATAGGGATTATTTCTGTTTTTTCATACAATAAGGTATTGGAGGGGTTGTGGAGTGGGTTATTGGGGTGTCGGATTTTTGTGAGGATTCTAAGGGCTTGTAATGTACCCATCTGTATATTTATTTCATTTATATGATTTAATACTTTAGTATCGTGCATTTTTGATAATCATATTTAAAGTTATTTATGTTTGTGTCACTTATTGATGTTTGTTGTTTATTTTTACTTAAATATTATTCATTGCTAAATGTTATTATCAGAATGCATTTGCTAATGCTAGAGCACAGATAAGCCTGGGAAGAATAAATAGTTAATTAGAATTTGTACTTAATGGAAAAATTCCGCTAAAGATGATAAAGTTCACCCCGGCCTATGCGTGCTCCTCCTTACGCATTGTTTGCTTAACGAAGAACCATTATTCATTACTATTAGATTTTATTTCGGGCACTTCTGATTTGACTCTTGAACGCAAGACAGTAAAAATATTACTTACTCCGATTAAATTCAATAAACTTCGTTAAGCAAGCTAGTTAAAGTTTCTAAATATATTATATTGTAATATTCATAAGTTTCTCAGTTAAGAAAATAGAATTGATATTCGTTATATAAAAGCATCAAGTTATTTTAACCTCACCCAGAATAAAAGAACCTACTTAATATTAAATAAGTGTTAAATATTTAAAATACTAAATAATAAACTTTACAGGCTGATCGTTCTGTGACTTCGATATTATTTAATGTTGAGGACGAGGGTTAAGAAAGAGGATTGAAGCATATTCTAATAGGGGGCGGCAGATCATTTTATAGATGTGGACAGCTGTTTTTGTCGTGATCCCTTGATTTTGGAAGGTTAACGATCTGAAATGCCACGCCCTATTTTAAATTTTTGTTTTCATGGTTTGGGAATGGATTTTGAAGGGTAGTTTGGGGTCGAAAGTATTGCCAAGGTATTTACACGCAGGGGATGGGCTAATTACGGTGTTTGATATGGTTATGCTAAATGGGGAATTGAGCGGTCTGTGGAAGGGTATGAATAGATAGGATTTATTGGGATGAATGGATATTCTCCATTTGGCAAACCAAAGAGATAGCGAATCTATTAGCCCTTGGAGAGTAGAGAGAGCTTTAGGAAGGGTGGGTTGGTGTGTTATAAGGGCAGTGTCATCAGAAAAGAGTAGAAAATATGCTGAGGGATTAAGGTACTGTGGGTTGGGGTTGTATATGTCATGAACATAGATATTGTATAGGACCGGAGATAATGGAGAGCCTTGGGGAACACCTTGTTGAGGAATAAAGGGCCGAGAGATGGTATTTTGGACGCGGACATTGAGGAGTCGATTGTTTAGGAAATTATCAATGAGATAAATTAGGTGTAATGGGATATTGAGGGAGTTGCACTTAAACAGCAAACCTCGATGCCAGACTGAGTCAAAGGCCTTTTTTATATCTAGGAATAATATAGCTGTTTTTTGTTTTCGAGGTGTGCTGTTTGGCAGTTGGAGGTTAGGATAGTGAGTGGGTGAGTGGTTGATCTATTTTGGAGGAATCCAAATTGATTTTATTTTTATTATTCTTGAATTTGTCAATATTGATAATTTTTTTCAATTTTAACGTTTTTTTAAAATAATTATTATTTTGTATAATATTAAATTTAGAAGATTTCTGACATTTCCAGTTTATTTTAAAAATTAAAATGTTGATCATTTTTATTATCATTCCCATTATACATTATATTTATAGAATTTGTTATTTTCTAAATTTATATAATTTATAATCTGAATAATAATGATAATTGTCAAGATTTAAAATAAATAATGACAACAATTAATATTGTCAATGCTAACAAAACGAATTGATAAAATAAACTAGAAAGAGGATTCTTGAAAATTGAACATTGCAAAATTATTATTCAATTTTATTGACTCATAATTTTCCATAATCGTAATAATTCTTTTTTTTTTTAGAATGAAAATTACGTAATTTATTAAATCTGACGAAAATACACTTAAGAATAATTTAGATTATAGCATATAAATTAATAAACTTTGACAGGTTACAATCTAAATTTAAATATCTTGATTGGATTTTCTAAAATGTCAGGTAAAAGTTTGAATTTCGTAAAAATACAATCAACATGAAATTCATAAAACTTACTTGAAAAAAAATAAATTATTAAGGAAAATAAATAATCTAATTCTATAATTATTGACGGTATTAGTATTTTCTTATGATTTCCCATTTTTTTATTGTTCAATGATTCTTGTTAAATGTCAAAAATTTTTATATTTTTCATAATTTCTGTATATTTTATTACTTTTCATTTATTTAAAACGCTTTTTTAGTGTTTTAGTCAATTTGAATAAAACTCCATGACTTTTCTCCGATTTTAAGGATATTCAGTGACTTTTTCTTTTACGTAACTTTCAGGCATTCGTTGATTTGCCACAAGAGTTCAATTTGAAGTTTTAAACAAGTGATTCCACTCCCAGACTAAGCATGAAGTAAAATTTCGAGTTTAGAAAAGCCCTGTGAAAATTTGTCGAGGGTCGCGCAGCGACCCGAGACAAATTTTCTGGGCTTTTCTAAACTCGAAATTTTACTTCATGCGCCACGCGTATACAAAACTGATTCCAAGTGAAGTTCAAACACATACAATTACAAGTTTAATCAGAGTAACACGGAATCAGATATTTAGTCTGTTATCTACGATGTTTAGTGTTAATAATAAATAATTAGGTTTTGAATATTTTTGTTAAAACAATTGATAGTGATATTAAAATGTAAATGGTTAATGTACTAAAATCAAATATATTTTAAAAGGATTTGTATTCATGATTCGAAAAAACAGGATTCGAATCATATTTATTTCTTAAGAATCCTTTATTGAAGTATTCGTGATTCGAATCATATTAGGTGAATCGGATTGGTAATTCGAATCCTTTTTTCAAGGATTCGTCCCAGCTTTGATATGTATGCTGTAAATTTTCAAGCATTCGTGATTTTTAGAAGCTTTCAATTTAAAGCTTTAAACGAGTGTTTTCGACTCCCAGATTAAGCATGAAGTAAAATTTCAAGTTTAGAAAAAACTGAAAATTTGGCAAATTTTCAGGCTTTTCTAAACTCGAAATTTTACTTCATGCGCCACGCGCACGAACACTGATTTATTCCAAAGCTCAAAATATATTGATTATGTATGTACATTTACAAATCATAGCATAATTAAAAATATTTGGTCGATTTTCAGCGTACTGTAATAAATAATTGAGAAATCAGAATTCCATATGTGCGGGCGCCCACATGATCATAATAATTTTTGAAATAAGTCAGAAATACCTAGTACGCCAAGAATGTCCACTAAATATTTTCGGGACCTAAAAAACCGCTAAGCTAACTCGGCGATCAAATCGCCGAATGCCGCACATTCAATTTGGTAAATTATAAATAAAAAAGAACTTTTCTGGCTCAGGACTTGAATCAATATTTACTGGCATTCCACATTCCTATTTAAAACATGAACCCAGAAATACAATTATATATACAAAATGTATTGTAAAATATTTTAATAATGTCTTTCTTAGCTGTGTATCAATAACAGAGCTGGGATGAATCATCGTAAAAATGATTCGAATCATGAATCCGAATCACCTAATATGATTCGAATCACGAATACTCGAATAAGGGATTCATAAGAGATAAATATGATTCGAATCTTTGATTCGAATCCTGTTTTTTCGAATCACGAATACAAATCCTTTAGGAATTAATTTGATTTTATAATTTTTTTACAACCATTTATATATAAATATCGTTACCAGTTGTTTTAGCAAAAATATTTAAAACCTAATTATTTATTACTTACACCGAACATTGTTGATAACAGACTAAACATCTGATTTCATGTTACTCTGATTAAAGATGTATTTGTGTGTATCTGAACTTCACTTCAAATCAGTGTTTTGTACGCGTGGCGCATGAAGTAAAATTTCGAGTTTAGAAAAGCCCGAAAATTTGTCTCGGGTCGCTGCGCGACCCTCGACAAATTTTCACGGGGCTTTTCTAAACTCGAAATTTTACTTCATGCTTAGTCTGGGAGTGGAAAACACTCGTTTAAAGCTTCAAATTGAACTCCATTATAAAATCGACGAATGCCTGAAAATTACGAGATAAAAAATTCACCGAATATCATTAAAACCGGGAAAGTCAGTGAAAAGTCATGAAATTATATTCAAATCGAGCAAAACACTAACAAAAAAGCCATATGACATTATTAAATTTGTCAAAATCAGAAGGCAAATTACAAAACAAGTAAACATTTATCAAATTAACTTAAATATTGACAAAAACAATGAAAACAATTTAACAAAATGGAGGTTTCCCACAGAAGAAAGTTACATTAAACGGCCAGGGAAAAAATCTTGAATCAGGGAAATGTCGGAAAAATTTAACATTTCAGATTGTGGCTACCATGTCAGTTTTACTTAAAGTAATAATAAACATAATTTTGAAAACTAGATTATTATCTTTAAAAACATTTTTAGTCATTTAATGTTCTTATCAAAGCATTCAGTTTGAAGTTTCGAACGAGCATTTCCACTCCCTGTGAGTCTTTTAGAAATGTCGTATTTACCACAACAAACCACAAACCTTGCAAGTCTTGAAAGCCAACATTGAAGAAGAAATCACTAATTTGGGGCCAAATGTTTTACGAACAATAATTCAAAATAATAATAATAATAATAATAATATTTATTTATTACCCAACAGGAAAAATCCTAATTACAAGGCAATATGTACAATAATATAGTAGAATAATATGATACTTAACAAATAATAATAAACAAAATAAATGATATGCCTAAACAATAAAATGTTAACTTTTATGTTACATATTAAATTAACAATTAAACACAGAGCAAAATTGATTCTAATGAGTCATGAAATATGTCACAAGTGACAGGCAAACTATTGAATATATCACAGCTAATGTGTACGGGTGATTTTGATCCAAAGTTATTTCGAAATGAGGTAATGCTAAATGTAGGTTTTTGCCTACTGTTAAAAGTTGGAATATGCAAAATGCTGTAAAACGAGCACAATCAATATCAACGCAGGAGATGGTCATTTGACTGATATCATTTTTGTAACTTTATATTATCAATTTTACACCTTTAAATTAACTTTCAATATCTTCAATTTGGTTCTCATTAATCACTTGATGAAACATGTTTACAATATTGATAATTTAATAAAAGTCACTTGGTTTGTTTCACTACTATTTTTTATAAAACAGAATATTTAGAAAAAATGGATCATTTATTAAAAACGGATAACTTTATAACAATGAAAAATAACCCTACAGCCAAATTTTAAACACAACTTAAAAATACTTTAAAACAATGCAATAACTTTATTACGGAAATAGATAGATTTAAATTAGTGAAAATGAATCCAAGAGCGCCTATTTTATATGGATTACCAAAACTACACAAAGAGAATGTTCCGATGAGGTTGGTAGTGTCGTATCTGTACGCAGCAACTTACAATTTATGTAAATATACGCAGCAACTTACAATTTATGTAATTATATTAACAATTTACTACTCTCATAATTATAAACTTTATCTACGACTGCTTGAATAAGTGACGAATTTGACAATCATTTGAGTTACGTAATGAAACTCATTACCTAACTAGTTAGGTAATGAAATCAAAAACACACTCATTTTTTAATACCAACTAACCACCAAATTTATTAATCAATTACTTATGAACATTAATAATAGCATGTTTACATTTATTTAAGTGTATTCCTGAAGACATTTCTGTTTTAGAAATTTCCACTGACTGCCTTTTCAGAAATGCGACCAATTGAATAAATTTACTGATAACTACATGTTTCTTTATGGATATCATAGCACGTATTATCGAGTAATATGCCCATAGGCTTGAAGGTTTATAGCGTTTCGAAATATTTTCAAAATATACTAGAAGTACCTTTTCATTTGCTTCATTTTTTATTTTCTTCTCATCGCACCATTTCCGCAAACTTTCATAAGCTTGCTCATATTTAATTTTTGATTTTTCCGGCAATAACATTGAAACTACCTGCGTGGCCGATTCTTGGATATCCGAAGGCAGAGATTTGGAGTCGCTCATTATTTCACAGCAAAACAGAAATTAGAAAATTAATTCTTGAAGTTTTGACTATTAAATTGTTGACATTCAAATTACATGTTGATTGTTGACATTTAAATTACATGTTGCTATGGTTCTACGTACATACTATGATATTCTAATTTTTCATCAAATTCAATTCAAAAGTATAATTTCCGTAATTCTGAGCAGTCGTAGATAAAAAGTTGTATCTAATACGTGGGATAAGGCATATTAACTGAGACTCATGCTATTACTTCGACTCGGGCTACGCCCTCGTCTCAGCAACTCACCGCATTCGTCAGTTAATGATGCTCTTATCCCACTAATTAGATAAATATTTATTAATTCACCATATTCAATTAAAAAAATCACTAGATTTGGTAACAAAATTAAAAGAAATAGAAGTTCCCAACAGTGCTAAACTCATCTCATTTGATGTAAAAAGCCTCTTCACGTCAATCCCAATAAAAGAAATAAAACATATTCTTGAAATAGAAATTAACAAGTCAAACCAGCCAAATATATTAAAACAGGAATTAAAAATGCTAATAGATATATGCCTTCAGCAAAATTATTGTGAATTTAATAATTTTATATATAAACAAACAGATGGTTGACCGTTATCGCCGACACTTTCTGAAGTATTTATGTCCCATTTTGAAAAACATCTCTTACAAAATTCAGAAAGTAAAGAAGTAAAGTTTTGGGCTCGATCAACATAATGTGTTCAGTGTTTGGACGGGCACTTCAAGACAGTTGGAACATTTTACAAAATTCATAAATTCAATAAATCCAAAAATACAATTTACCACAGAAATGGGAAAAAATAATAGTTTAAATTTTCTAGATCTTACAATATCCAAAACAACAAATAAACATTGAAAATATAATATTTACAGAAAAGAGACATTCACTGATTTAATTATACCAAATTGCTCAAACACACATGATCACATAAAATTTAGCACTTTCCACTCATTTATACACAGACTTATAAATATACCGCTTACATTAACAGATTATGAACAGGAAGTAAATATAATAAAAGAAATAGCAACTAAAAATGGTTATAGTACTGATATCATAGACAAATTAATTAAAAGAAAAAACACAAGAAATTCTTAAAATATTTTTATAACGACAGTTACATTGAAAGCAAAAACTGGAGTAAATTAAATTTTATCAACGGCCTCTGACAAATAAATAAAAAAATGCATAAAGGGAAAAGAATTCAATATTATTATGACGAATCCACTCAACCTGAGAAAATTATTTGTAAATAATAAATCACCAAGTAATAAAAATCAAAACGGGTAGAAGTTTTGAAAAAAGACTAGATGAATATAAAAAAATCCACCCTACATAACAAACAAACGAGTTTGCCCGTCATTGGATCGCATCCAATCATTTTTTTAATTCAGACGATTTTCAAATTTTATATTCAGGTAATAAGGGACGAGAATTGAATATTAGAGAAGGCCTGGAAATTAGCAAGGCAATAAAACAGGGAAAACACATCGTAAACGAGTACGAAGACATCTGGAACTCCCCAATTCTTAAAGCCCTTATTACCTGACCTTCAAAAAAATATGTATATACTGGGTGAGTCACTAAGCGGAAATCGGTCTATAGTGGGCGTATCGTTAAAAATAGCAAAAAAAGTTTCAAATAAAAGTGGTTCAGAATCAAGTTTTTCATAACTTAAAATTATTGCTAAATATCGCGACCTTACGGTTATACCGGAAGTAAACACCAACTTCCTTATTTTAAATAGAACATACTATATATTTTTACATTTTTGGATTGCTCGTTAAAAGTAAACATGAGTTTATGCACACAACATTGGGTCTCAGTTGAACCGTTTTCGAGTTATTTTATTTTTTTTGATAAATTTGACGATTGCAGAGCTCGACGCTATTAACAATATCTTCAAAACGAAATAAGTCAGCGTTGTGCGGCTTACGGTTTTGGATTCGGGAAGAAATGTAGTATTTGTTTAGGTTTTTGCCATTAGTCGAGTCGAGTCCGTCGGCGGTATTCTTCAGTACTTCAAACATGCATAACTTCATTTTTTTAAATAGAACCATCTATCACAAATAGAAAGACTGTTATTCCTTACTTCAGTTTTTATTCCATCTATCTTGAGATACTTTATTAAATTTCCTTTTTATTGATACCGGGTTGTTGCCATATCCTGCCAACAGTTTTTGAGAAATTTGCGATTTTTTAAAAATTTTAATACATTTCGTATTATCGCGTTAGCCCTAGATACTGATGATTTAGTGATTTTGTTTTGACATTTAGTTAGTCATTGAGATACTCCCTGTTTTTTTTAAGTTCATTTTAAAGCTATAAACAAGTGATTTCCACTCCCAGACTAAGCATGAAGTAAAATTTCGAGTTTAGAAAAGCCCCGTGAAACTCGAAATTTTACTTCATGCGCCACGCGTATAAATCACTCAAATATTGTAAAATTTATGTATATTTGAACTTCGCTTAAAATCTGTGTTTTATACGCGTGGCGCATGAAGTAACATTTCGAGTTTAGAAAAGCACAGAAAATTTGTCTCGAGTCGCTGCGCGACCCTCGACAAATTTTCACGCGGCTTTTCTAAACTCGAAATTTTACTTCATGCTTAGTCTGGGAGTGGACAACACTCGTTTAAAGCTTCAAATTGAACTCTTTGAAAAATCAACGAATGTCAGAAAATGTACAGCTTATGCATGTTTACATAAAGTTTACCATGAAGTAACCACATTTAAATTCAGCGCGCATTTGTGACGTAAACGATCCCTACCCTTACTTTAAAATCTTCGATTCTGTCGATCCTTCTTACCGTATACTCGACCGTCCTTGGAATACACATAAGATGGATGTTTCACGAACGAAAGAAAACAAATTTTCTACTTTTTAACGTCTGAATACACCATTTGTACTTAAAATGTAAGATTTGGTTTAATGATTGGAGTAGTTTAGTTTTTATTATTTATATTATACTGGGAAACTTCAGGGGGGCTATTCACAGCACCAATGCAATTTGTCATCGGTGACAAGTTGCACTGAAATGTCATTTTACTTCATAGGATTTGGTAAATTCTTCCGGAAATGACGTCATTTTAGTGCGACTTCTCACCGATGACAAATTGCATCTGTGCTGTGAATAGCCCAGTGAAATGTCAAAATTTATTACATAAAAGTTAGTCATTAAGTATAAATGTAGCGAATGCAGCTGAATTTGGATGTCTCCGATCGGCAAAACGTTGGGCATACATTCTTGAAGCAAGTAATGTATTTCCATCAGCACTGCCCAAGGTGTTCTTCTTGAGAAAACATATTCGGTTTTTTTATTGCTAGATATCGCCAAAATAATCTAAAATATGCTGACAGTTGTCGGACATGCGAGTTAAAACAGCATCACCAAACGTCATCAGTATCCAGGGCTAACGCGATAATACGAAATGTATTAAAATTTTTACAAAATCCAAAATTTCTCAAAAACTGTTGGAAGGATATGGCAACAACCCGGTAGCTATAAAAAGAAAATTTAATTTCGCATCAGATAAAGTGTTATAAGATATATAGTTCCATTTAAAAAATGAAGTTATGCATGTTTGAAGTACTGAAGAATACCGTCGACGGACTCGGCTCAATTTAGAAAATCTGACTAAGGCAAAAACCTAAACAAATACTACATTTCTTCCCGAATCCAAAACCGTAAGCCGCACAACTCTGACTTATTTCGTTTTGAAGATATTGTTAATGGCGTCGAGCTCTGAAATCGTCAAATTTATCAAAAAAATGAAATAACTCGAAAACGGTTCAACTGAGACCCAATGTTGTGTGAATAAACTCATGTTTATTTTTAACGAGCAATCCAAAAATGTAAAAAGATATAGGGTGTTCTATTTAAAATAAGGAAGTTGGTGTTTACTTCCGGTATAACCGCTAGTCCGCCATATTTAGCAATAATTTTAGTTTATGAAAAACTTGATTCTGAACAACTTTTATTTGAAACTTTTTTTGCTATTTTCAACGATACGCCCACTATAAACCGATTCCCGCTTAGTAACTCACCCTGTATAATTTGTAAAATATTTTGTTGTATTACTCCTTGAGAATAACGATAAGTCGAAACTAATCGGAGAGAATAAAAAAAAGTAGTAGTAAAACAAACCAAGTGACTTTTATTTAATTATCAAAATTAACTTTCAGTTAAAACATTGTCCATTTTTTGCATTTCTTATAAAATGGCAGCCAATTCATAATATGACATTACTTTTGCCTTATATTACACGAGACAAAAAGTTTGTATCTTAAGAAATGTTAATTTTTGTTTTTTAACAAATATAAAGTTCGGAAAATTCCGAAAATTTGGTTTAGTTGCGTAGCGAAACGGATAAAACAATGAAATATTGTGAAATTGAAAATATACTGGTTTTTACTTATTATATGTGAATTTCATAGTAAATTGAGTTTGATTTTATTAGAAATATCTATGTCCGGAGAAATACAGGGAATTTTCTGACGTCACACATCACACCGTACAGAAATGAAAATATAGCATGAAAAAATGTTTACACTGAAATTTACAGAATTACAAATTTAGTAGTGGTGAATTATTTACGTCTGCTTGATCGAATCGTAGCAGACGTAAATAATTCACCACTACTAAATTTGTAATTCTGTAAATTTCAGTGTAAACATTTTTTCATGCTATATTTTCATTTCTGTACGGTGTAATTTTTCTTATTTTTAGCTTGTTGTATATATGTATATGGCATAGGTTAATGTTTTTATACGTTTTTGTGTATGTATATGTATATATTTACTTGTGTGAATTTGATTTTTATACTTATCTTTATTTATTAATTTAATTTGTCCTGACATTTTATCCTCTGTTTATACGATATGTTAACGTTTGTATATACTTATGTATGTTTATATGCATATATATTTCTCACATAATTCACTACCACCCCCCACCCCCTTTCCCTAAGCAACACCACCTCCTCCACGTCATTAGTATTTAAGCGTTAGTTTAAGTTTGTAATTCATTATTCATCTGCCTGATGAAGCCACTGTGTGGCGAAACAATTGTTGCAGTGTCAATCAATAAACAGTGAAATCTTAACCAAGTGTGTTATTTACTAAAAGTTTTTGATATGGAATTTCACCAAGTAACAACCTCAACTATTAAATTGTTGTTACAAGATTTATTGCGTATTTCTGGAAGACGACCTATTTTGAGAAATGTGAATAGGGTAGAGCAATTAAATAATTAAATAAAAATATACAAGAACGATTCGTAACATCAACAATCAAAGTAATTAAACAATACAAGATCGGCTCGGTATAAATCAAGACAAACTTGAATCCGTACGTGATTACGTGATGTTAAAATCAAGATCATTACTGTACAAGGTTGTCCCGATTTAAACCGAGCCGACCTTATCACGCGCGGAAATCCTCACATGACGTCAACACTAAAGTCATTACTGCACAAGGTCGACTCGGTTTCAACTGAGACAGTCTTGTATAAGGTTGTCTTAATTTAAACGAGTGTTTTCCACTCCCAGACTAAGCATGAAGTAAAATTTCGAGTTTAGAAAAGCCCCGTGAAAATTTGTCGAGGGTCCCGCAGCGACCCGAGACAAATTTTCTGGGCTTTTCTAAACTCGAAATTTTACTTCATGCGCCACGCGTATAAAACAGTGATTTAACGAGAAATTGAAAAACACACAAAAGACATTTTTCATGTTAATCCTCACAATTAATTCGAATTATTTTTGACGATTCAAATCCTTTTGTAAGTATTCGAATCCTTTTATAAATATTCAAATCCTTTTATAAATATTCGAATCCTTTTATAAATATTCTAATTCTTTCATAAGGTTCGAATCCTTTTATATGAATTCAAATCACCCACATTTGGATTCGAATACAAATCCTCTTAAAAAAATGTAACGAATCCGGATCACGAATCCAGTTGAACTAAAGTATTCGAATGCCTCTTTTGAATCCTCTAAAAGGATTCGAATCCAGGATTCGAATACTGAATGATTCGAATCCTGCCCAGCTCTGATCAATAACATAATGAATGAATGAACGGTCCACGTCAGAAAAAATACATTCACAACTCAAGGTCGGGAGCCGGTAGCCCGTGTCGCGACAAATGTCGTACACGAATCAATCCTAATTTATTTTCACATGTTTTTAGAAATTGCATTATATTTTGAAAATATTACTAAAAAGGCAATATGCTGCCCCCTATTTATTGAAAATATAATCAAAATTTACATTGCTCTTACGGAAATTTCTAAGCAACGAATAATTTTATTTATCATTTATTTTAGATCAATCTATTTAATACATGTTTATAATAATTACCTTAATAAATTAAACCAATATAAGGAAGAAATAATGTTTCCTGTGGAAGTAATACACGGATTTATGTAATCATTTGACAGTGTTCCATTATTTATTTTATATTTAATCTAAGAAACATTTTTTTCAAAAAAAAAATACTATCAATTTATTTGCAAAGCTTTAATATGCAATATGTGTAAGTTTCAATGCTCAATTTTCATTATTTTAGAAGATTAATCGTTGTTCGTTCTTATGGCCAAATAACATGTAAATTTCCGACCTTCTTCTGTGGCTGCACACTCCTTATGGAGTTTGGCCGCTCCTCTTGGAGCCCTTCCAATCCATTTAGCTGGGTGGATCAGTCCCAATTTTCCTTCATTTGTTTTGCAATCTTTCTCCATTTCTTCCTGTCGTTCGCTGTGTCTTTCCACTTCTTAACGCCCAGTGAGCTCAGGTCCTTTTCTACTTCATTCTTCCATCTATTCCTTGGTCTTCCTCTTCTTCTGCTACCACTAGGTTCCCATTCTGTTATTATTCTTAGCCATCCTTCACGATTTGACCTCCATATATGCCCTAACCATCTAATTCTTGCCGCTTTTATGTTATTTATTACATCATCTCCAAGCATCTCATATATTTCTCTGTTTGTTCTTTTCCTTGGTTCTTCGTTCTCATCTTTAAGTGGTCCTAGTATACTTCTCATTATCTTCCTTTCTAGCACCCTTATCCTATGTTGTTCCTTTTGTGTGATTGTCATCGTTTCGGCTGCATAAGTAATAATCGGTCGTACCATGGTTTTATATACTTTTATTTTGTTTCTTTTATTTATACTTTTACTTTTGAAAATTTTACTGTTTGCATAGTATGCTCTGTTTGCGGCTTGTAATTTTTCATGTATCTCAATTCGTTTTTCATTGTTATTACTTATCACCGTGCCTAAGTACTTGAAGTTCTCCACTTCCTCAAATTCATAGGTACCTATAGTTGCTGTCCCTTTTTTGTATGTCGTACCAATTCTTAGTAGTTTCGTCTTTTCTACGTTTATTTCTAAGCCCATATTTTCCCTTCTGTAGTTAATTCAATTAGTATTTCTTCTAATAGTTTCCTTTGATTTCTTATTATTACGATGTCGTCCGCATATGCCACTGTCTGTGTTCCGTGTGTTCTTATGGTTCCCGTTTTTTTTATGTTTCTTAGCGTGTAATGGAGTGCTAAGTTAAACAAGGTGGCAGATAGAGTATCGCCTTGTCGTACTCCTACATTTGTTTCGAATTTTCCGGATCTTCCATATTCGGATAATACTGTTGCTGTCGTGTTATTTATCGTCATAGCTATTAGGTTTCTTAGCTATTTTGGGATTTTTAATTCAAATAATGCTTCCATCAGCTTATCTCTTTTAACTGAGTCAAAAGCTCTTTTGTAGTCTATAAATAAACATTCAACTTTCATGTTATACTCATAAGCTTTTTCGGTTATTTGCTTTACCATGTGTATCGCATGTGTTGTCGATTTTTTTCCCACGAAGCCGCATTGGTATTCTCCTAATATTTTATTGGCATATTCCTGTAGTCTACTTTGAATTATTGTTGATAATATTTTATATCCGTTGTTTAGTAATGTAATTCCTCTGTAGTTTTTACATCCTTTTGGGTCTCCTTTCTTATGTATTGTTATTATTGTTCCTTCATTCCACTCTTCTGATATTATTTCAGTGTTCCATATTTGTTCGATTATTTTAAAAATCTCGTCGAGTAATTTGCCTCCTCCATACTTCAACATTTCTATATTGATATTATCTGTTCCTGGTGCTTTTCCATGTTTCCATTTTCTAATTATATTTTGGACTTCTTTCAGAGTAGGTTTATCTATTTCGATGTTATCTTCCGCGTCTATCCTTTTTTTCTATTATCAGTTTGCAATAATCATCGTCAGTAAGGAGCTCCATAAAATACTCTTTCCAGGTGTTTCTTGCTTCATCGTCGTCTATCACCATAACTCCGTTTTTATTTTTAAGTCCTGTAGTTCTTTTTGCTTTCCCTTTTCTGTTTTCTTTAATTTTTTGATAGAATCTTTTAGTGTTTCTATTCTCTTTTTCAATCTCGTCCATTTTTGTTTGTAACCATTTCTGTTTTGTGCTTCTTATAATTTTATTACATATATATTTCTTCTTATTGTATTTCTCTTTTTTATCTTCTGTGTTTGTTCTTAGCCATTCCTTCCTTGCTTCAGTTTTCTCATCTACTTTCTTACTACATTCTTCATTCTACCAGTCGTTTCTGTATTGTTTTTTCGATATTCCAATATTCGCTTTTGCCGCTTGGTTTACTATTTCTTTTACATTTTCCTAGTTTCTATTTATGTTATATTCTGTTTTCACATTATCATTATTTGCGATTTGTTCTTCAATATCCATTGCGAAGTTGTGTCTTACGTTGTCGCATTTTAGATTTTCCAAGTTCCATTTCTGTTGTTTGTCCCGTTTAGCATTCTTTTCTACTTTTTGTCTGATGACTGCTGTAACCATAAAATGGTCTGTGTCTGCATTCGCACCTCTATTCATTACCATTTTCTCCCTCTTCTTTTTGATCATTACATGATCTATCTGGTTTCCATATCTGTTCCCGGGTTCCATCCATGTTATTTTGTGTATCTTCTTGTGTTCAAATTTTTTGCTTGATATTATCATTCCCATTGAGCTTGCTGCATTACACAACCTATGTCCATTGTCATTCGTTCTTTCATGTATTGTATATTTCCCGGCAACTTCTTTGATATATTCTTCTTTCCCGATTTGTGCGTTCAGGTCTCCTACTATAATTATTGTGTCTTGTTTGGGTAATTTGTTGTAGCTCGTTTCTAGAAATTCGTAAAATTCGTCCTTTATGTTTTCTTCCGCTGCTTCAGTAGGGGCATATACATACATTATCGTAATACAAAATGGTTTCGCTCTGATTCTTATGTATGCTATTCTTCCATTGATTGGAGTGAACTCTATGACATTTTCTTTCATTTTTTTTGTTACCATGAAAGCGACTCAATTTTTCCCTTGTTTCCTTTCTCCCGAGTACCATAATGTATATTGGTCCTTGTTAATTTGCCCATGTTCCTTCCATCTTGTTTCTTGTAATGCCGCTATGTCTATTCCATATTTTCCTAGTTGCTTTGATATTTCTTCCATTTTTCCCTCTCTCAGCATGGATTTTATGTTCCATGTACTTAATTTTATATCTTTTTTCTTTCTCATTTCCTTATTTCTCGCTTTGTGCATCCTCTGTTTGGTCGTGGTTTGTTTTAGTATTCCTAGTTTTTTGGTTTCTTGAGGTTCTCAATTTCTGGCCATCCGTACTTTTTGTTATCGATGATAATCTTTTAATAGCCTACTTTGACATTGTGCCCCTCATTTTTCTTTTCTTTTGCTAACTGTCTTAGTTCTTTCTGTATTTCTCGTTCCTGAATTGTCATGTCATCTTCAATATATATATTTGTTTCTTTGATCTTGTTCTTGTTCTTCATAACATTCATTTTTTCTTGCCAGTTTTCCATTTTCACTAATATGAACTTTTCTCTAATCACATATGCTTCTTTTACCTTAGTAATCTGTAGATCTACTTTTATAAACTCTTCCACCTTTTCTTTAATTTCATTGCCTTCTATATTTAAGTTTTTTATGATTATGTTATTTCTTTTTTTCTCCTTTTCTTGTTTCTCTATTCTGCTTTCTAATATTTGCTTGCATCTTATCGGTGATTTCTTTCTTTTCTTTCTTCCATTCTTCTTCCTTCATTTTGAATTCTTCTTTTATCTGTATTAATTCAAGGTTTGTTTTCTTTAGTTCTGTACTCAGATTCTCAGTTTGTTTTTGCGATTTCTCGAATCCTTCATTCATACTTCTTGTTAGGTCTTTAATTGCCTTTAGTATTTCCTCCATCTCTTGGAAAGTTTCGGTTTTCTTGGTTGGTGTTCTTGCCACTAGTTTACTCCTCTGGAATGTTCTTTCTTCTTCTCTGTTATTTTTTTCTAAGCTTGTGTCGTGTACTTTCCTTTTTCCGTTTTCACACATTTGTTACTTGACTAAGTAAATATTTATTCAGTTAACTTTTTTTTCTATTAACCGTTTACCGTTTGCTGGTTTTTGTAATATATTTATATATAGGCATATAGTACATACATATAGACGGGGACACACTTTTCACTTCACAAATTTCCGACCTTAATATAACTAAATTAACTTTTTCCTTCCCTATATTTGGTTTAGCCACATGAAATTATTTTAAGGGGTCAGGGAAAAAAATCTAGCATCGGGGAAGAGTCATGGAAAAGTCAGGGAAATTTAACATTTCAAATTAGTCGCCACTATGTAAATGTTACATTTTCTATTTTTCAACAGGTGTCTATGGTCCAATCACCGATGAAGAATCCGGCGAAGCGAAAAGTTTCGATTTTACGAACAAAAGCATCCGAAGAGGATTCATCAGAAAAGTATTCGCCATCCTGTTCGCGCAGCTCCTCGTGACGTTCGGCTTTGTGTTCTTGACAACATATAATGATCCGATCCGAATTTTCCTCGAAGGCAGCATCGAACTCTTAATCGCCGCCTACGTCATCCTCGCCTTAACTATACTCGTAATAACCCTCTTCGAAAACGCGCGAAGAAAATCTCCCCTGAATTACATATTGTTGGCCATTTTCACCTCCGCTGAATCCTTAGTTTTAGGGGCCACTGCGGCCCAGTTTGATACTCAAATAGTGGTAATGTCAGTGGGTGTAACAGCCGGGGTTTGTTTAGCTCTGACTTTGTTCGCTTTGCAGACCAAGTGGGATTTCACCCGGTTTGGTGCGATTCTGTTTGTAACGTTGTGTATATTCGCGAGTGCAGTTTTTAGCGGTATCTTTATCTCTTTATATGTTGGAGATAACTTTCTCTATATAGTTTATGCTTCTGTTGGAGCGTTAATTTTTAGCGTGTATCTCGTGTTTGATATACAGATAATGTTAGATGGTCAACACAAGTACTCAATTTCGCCAGAGGAATATATTTTCGCCGCTTTGAATTTGTACCTTGATGTTATTAATTTATTTATCTACATTATGTATATAATTGGTGGTAGAAATTAAAAGTACGTTAATTTATGTTAATATCAAGTTTGTATTTGTATTTTTCATAAATCTAATAAATAATAAATGTTAAAACTAAGTTATCTTTGATATTTTTAATAAAATGAACTATAAAAAACAACAGGCACTACATTCGATAAAAAATCGTTAAACATGACGACTGGTATCAGTAGCGTAGATATAGAGGGGATTTAGAGAATCATGATTCCCCCCCATGCATGAGTCTGTAACAGAGCTGGGCAGAATTCGAATCATTCAGGATTCGATTCCCGGATTCGAATCCTTTAAGAGGATTCAAAAGAGGTATTCGAATACTTTAGTGAAAACGGATTCGTGATCCGGATTCGTTACATTTTTTCAAAAGGATTCGTATTCGAATCCAGACGTAGATGATTCTTATAAAAGGATTCGAATCCTTATAAAAGGATTCTAATTCTTATAAAAGGATTCGAATCCTTATAGAAGGAATCGAATCCTTTTAAATAGATTCGAATCCTCATACACGGATTCAAATCCTCCTAAATAATTCGAATCATCGCTATTAACGCTAGGATTCGAATTCGATTAATTCAAATAGTTAAATATTCTAATATGAATATTTAAATCACTAAATTATTCATATTTGAATATAAAAATTTAAATTTAACCCGACACCATATGGTAAAAGGGAATACTGATTATATATATATATATATTTAAATTTTCGAATAATTCAAATATTTGTGAATGCATATTTGGTTACTTAACCATGAAAAATTTCCAACCTTAGTAGTAAATTTTTAACTTCACTTGAAATCAGTGTTTTATACGCGTGGCGCATGAAGTAAAATTTCGAGTTTAGAAAAGCCCCGTGAAAATTTGTCTCGGGTCGCTGCGCGACCCTCGACAAATTTTCTGCGCGGGGCTTTTCTAAACTCGAAATTTTACTTCATGCTTAGTCTGGGAGTGGACAACACTCGTTCTTAGAAGTTTCAAATTGAAGGATCACTCTAGATTACTAACTTTATTACTTTTGACGAATAAAGCACTAATAACCTGTCTTCATACTTTTATTTGAATCACCAAATGTACATTTCGGACACAAAGTGACCATTATCAATGGATTAACACAGTGTAAATCCATTAATAATGGTCACTTTGTGTCCGAAATGTACATTTGGTAATTCAAATAAAAGTGCGAAGAAAGGTTATTAGCGCTTTATTCGTCTAATTAATTTGATCGTCACGTAACTCACAATAAATTTATTTAAGTTTATTACCATTTTACAAAGGCTACAGCTCGAAGGACCAACCATGGTTTTCGGAGACCGAAGGACTACAAGGAATCGATGTTTTTTACAAGAAAACAACGAATATCTGAAGGTTTACAGCATGGATAGGAAAGAAAACATCTAATTTTGAAAAAATATCGAAGTTGGGTTGTTTTTCAGTGCATTTTTAACTTCATTTTAAATCAGTGTTTTATACGCATGGCGCATGAAGTAACATTTCGAGTTTAGAAAAGCCCCGCGAAAATTTGTCTTGGGTCGCTGCGCGACCCTCGACAAATTTTCTACGCGGGGCTTTTCTAAACTCGAAATTTTACTTCATGCTTAGTCTGGGAGTGGATAACACTCGTTTGAATTTTAAATTTAACTCTTTTAAAAAATCGACTTATGTAATATAATAAATCATTCATTGAAATCATAGAAAAAGATGCAAAATTTTACCTAAAATTAACTTTTAGAGGTAACTTTATAATTTGCTCGACTCTTAATGGGTGAATATTCTATTCCTAAAAAAAAACGTTTTTAATATTAAAGTTGCATTTATTACAATAACAAACTGTGAATAAATCGACATAAATCTAGAAATATCGAAAATCTCGACATGTAGAAAATCTTGACGGTCCACTCCCAGACTAAGCATGAAGTAAAATTTCGAGTTTAGAAAAGCCCCGCGTAGAAAATTTGTCGAGGGTCGCGCAGCGACCCGAGACAAATTTTCACGGGGCTTTTCTAAACTCGAAATTTTACTTTATGCGCCACGCGTATAAAACACTGATTTAAAGTGAAGTTAAAAACGCACTGAAAATCAACCCAACTTCGATATTTTTTCAAAATTGGATGTCTTCTTTCCTATCCATGCTGAAACCTTCAGATATTCGTTGTTTTCTTGTAAATAAACTTCGATTCCCTATAGTCCTTCGGTCTCCGAAGACCATGATTGGTCCTTCGAACTGTAGCCTTTATAAAATGGTAATAAACTTAGTAATCTAGAGTGATCCTTTAATTTGAAACTTCTAAGAACGAGTGTTGTCCACTCCCCGACTAAGCGTGAAGTAAAATTTCGAGTTTAGAAAAGCCCCGCGTAGAAAATTTGTCGAGCGTCGCGCAGCGACCTGAGACAAATTATCACGGGGCTTTTCTAAACTCGAAATTTTACTTCATGCGCCACGCGTATAAAACACAGATTTAAAATGAAGTTCAATAACACATACATCATCATTAATTAAAATCAATATATAATCAGATATTTAGTCGGTAAATGAACATATTTGTTAATAGAAACTGATGGAATAAAATATTACTGGTTGCAAGTAATAGATTCAAATTTATTTTTAAAAGATTTGTATCCGTGATTCCAAAATGAGGATTCGAATCTTTGATTCGAATCATATTTTTCACTTACGAATCCTTTATTCGAGTATTCGTGATTCGAATCATATTAGGTGATTCGGATTCGTGATTCGAATCCTGTTTTTGAGGATTCATCCCAGCTCTGGTCTGTAAAAATAAGAGAATGAAAAAATGCTATTTTTCTGTTAGCGACAGGGTTGTTATAATAACGTTTTATTACTTTCCCCCATATGTAAAACAAAGGAAAAGTATTGTTTTCTCGAACATTTTCCAATCGAAAATAATTTTAGTGGATATATCCATTTTGAGGTCTTCCAAGTTGATTAAGGACAATTTTAAAAAAGGTATGTCCGTCCATCACCAACAGCCTAACCATAGGTTCTCAACGTGGACGATAAGGACTAATTCACACCGCACCGAACGGGCGGGCAATGACACGGCGCAACCGAGGCGAGAAGCGCAACGCTTCGACGCCTCTTCAACATAATGATATGAGTCGCCTCGCCACGGCGCGCCGCCCCCCTCGCCGTTTTCACGCCTCTCAAGTTAGTTATGAGAAGCGCACCTCTTGTACGCCTCTTAATATTCAATTCAAATTCAATTCAAATTATTTATTTCCCGAACGGGCGGGCAATGACACGGCGCAACCGAGGCGAGAAGCGCAACGCTTCGACGCCTCTTCAACATAATGATATGAGTCGCCTCGCCACGGCGCGCCGCCCCCCTCGCCGTTTTCACGCCTCTCAAGTTAGTTATGAGAAGCGCACCTCTTGTACGCCTCTTAATATTCAATTCAAATTCAATTCAAATTATTTATTTCCAGGAAGAACAATTACATTCATGGGTTGGTCAATTTAAAATAGTTGCATCGTATGGATATAACAAAAGCTTACTGACTAGGTTGTATATATATAAAACTTACTCACTAGGCGTATAATTAAAAATATATATAAATTAGTAGTGTATATAAAACGATCTACATAAATAAAATAAGACAAACAATATGAACACTTTAAAAACGTAGGGATGAAATATATAATGTTTGGACAACAATCCACTGCATGCACAACATAAATATCGTAAAATATCACACGAAATTATTACAGAAGTGGTTATATTCTTCTACAGTGTAGAATCCGTGTTCTTCTAGTTGTTTTTTTATTGTCTGTAGGAATTGCTTCCGAGGCAAATCACGAATACATTCTGGCAATTTATTAAATAGTTTCAGACTTTGGACCAGACACGAATTATGGTAGAAACTGTGGTGATGTTTGGGAAGTTTTAATTCTTTTGTACGTGTGTTATAATTATGGTTTGTTTGATGAACGTTGAAAAGATGCATGTTACACTTTACGAATTTAAGGGACTCATAAATATAGAGGGTAATTATTGGCATAATTCGTTGCTGCTTAAAAAGGTCTCTACAATTATAACCCGGGTTCTTCTTGCATATAGCTCGGATGGGTCGTTTCTGTGCGACGAAAACTCTTTTGATATTTAATTCTGTTGTAGAACCCCAAAACAGTACTCCATATGTGATTATAGGTTGACAGTAGGCCATGTATACCGTGCGTGCGGCATTCTCGTGAACGTCCTCCCTCGTTGCGTAAATGAGATATGAGTATTTTGCCAGTTTTGAGCATACTTCCTGTATGTGAGAATCCCACTTTAAATATTTTTGTATTATAAGTCCCAGAAATCGTGCACCTTCCATTTCACTGATTGGTTCTCCATTTTAGCGTATTTGCCCCATTGGTACTCTGTAGTTGAAAACACTAGTTTTAGCTGCATTCATTTTCAAGTTATTCTTGGTAAGCCACGTATTTAGATCTTGTAGTGATTGATTTGCAGCTAGGTTGAGATTTTCCATGGATTGCCCTTTCATATTTATCGTTGTGTCGTCTGCAAACATTGTTATATGCGTGTTAATGGCGAGTGGCATGTCGTTGATATATAATAAGAATAGTAGTGTCCCCAGAATACTTCCTTGAGGTACACCAACAGTTGGATAGGCGAACTGCGAATCGCATAGTTTATTATTAATTGATACGCTGGTTATGTTTTCTATCAGAGAGATAATTTGTTAGAAGATTGTGACAATTTCCTCTTAGGCCATAAGCTGTTAGTTTTGTAAGCAATCGTTCGTGAGGCACACAGTCAAATGCCTTCGTTAAATCTATAAATATTGACATGACATTTATATTTTTGTCAAGATTTCCCCGAACAAAAGTTAAGAAATTAAATATCGCATGGGCGGTTGTGAGGCCCTTCCTAAAACCAAATTGTTCACCACACAATATTTTGTTCGATTTAGTGTAGTTTACTATTCTGTTATACAGCACTCTTTCAAATATCTTAGAAAAAATAGGTAAAATTGATATTGGTCTATAGTTAGACATTTCATGGGGGTCTCCTTTTTTATGAATTGGAATTATTTTACCAATTTTTAGTAGTGAGGGAAATATTCCATCTTCCATTGATTTATTTATCGCAAGCGTTAGTGGATATGGTATACATTCTATGATATGGTTAATAATTGTCGTTGATAAGCCATCGATGTCTCTAGAATTTGTTGTTTTCATTTCACGTAGGATTGTTCTGATTTCCTCTTCGGGTGCAGGATTTAGAAATATTGACCCCATTACACTTGCTTCAGGGTCGTAACTTTCTGTGCATGTTTGTTTATCAGCGTTACCTATTTTACTAAAGTAATCATTCATTGTATTTGATATCTCTTGTGGATTTGTTATTGTTTTTTGATTTGTATCACGAATGTAACTAATAGAATTATGGTTTTTATGTGCGGTTGAGCCCATTTTAAGTTTCAAGATGTTCCATAATGTCTTTGACTTGTTAGTTGAATTATTTATTTTTATTGAGTTGTAATTTTTTATTTTATTCCTCAGTGCGGCTGAGTACCGCTTTTTTTTCTGATTTGTATGCATTTATTGTATAGTCGCATTTATTAGCACAGTACGTTTGATAAAAAAAGTCTACTTGGTTTTTTAGTTGTTTTAGATGTTCATTGTACCATGGTTGTTTCTTTTTGAAGTTATTTAATAGTTTGTGTTTAAGTGGACAGCACTGATTAAAAACTGAACGAAAGATATTATAAAATTCATTAAAATATGTTTCCGTCTTTGTACAGTAACCTTGTAATGATTCCCAGTTTATTTTCTCAAGTTCCTCTTTTAAAAGTGGTAATGTATATGAATTTATTGTTCTTTTATTTATTAATTGAGTACATTTTTTCACATTGCATATTAATTTTAGTGTTTGACCCGCGTGGCCGGATATGTGGGTATTTACTACGTTTAAGTTTATATATTCGACATTCGTTATTATATTATCAATGCATGTGCTATTATTAGTAGACATTTTGGTGGGCAATTTAATAGTTAGTATGGAATTATAACTCTCTATTAAATCTATTGTATTTATTGTATTGTGGTTATTACAATTGAGGAAATCTATATTAAAATCTCCGCCAATGATAATTCCAGCATTCTCATTTATGATTACTTTATGTAGTATATTTTCTAAGATATTCCCAAATTCAGAGACTATACCCCCTGGAGGGCGGTATAGACACACAATTATAATTTTTCTATTATTGATTCGCCATTCAGCGGCTGCTATTTCAATAGTTATTTCTCGGGAGAGCGAGTTAATATCAGGTCTACCTCGTATATCTAAGTTACCTGTTACTAGTATTGCCGCGCCTCCGTGAATATGATTTTTTCGCTTAAAAGTCGATATTATGCGGTAATTGATGATTTCAGGAAAATCCTCACAATCAGTTATCCAATGTTCTGTTGCTAGAAGGAAATTGACGTTTAATTCATCTAAAATTACATTTATTTCGTTGATTTTGTTTTTGATCGATTGCATATTTTGGTGGAAAACTGTAATTGTGTCCAACTTTTGATTTTTATCTTCTATTTGATTTCGTGTGTTTGCTTGCCCCTGTGAGAAAAACGTGCAACATAGGCACCATAGGGCCACAATTCTGAATCCATTGCTTTTTCAAAATTATGTCTGTCTATTGTTATTTTAAATGACGCATAGTGCTGTGGATATTTTCTTTCTAGGGATTCACATATTGCCTCCGGAAAGTATTTTTTGGTATATTTAGTGATGTGTTCTACGTTAGTTGGTGGGTGCAGACGTGATAAATGATAAGTGATATTAATCAGGTATGTTTTGTCTATTTTGGATAATATGCGAGATGATCCACAAAGGCTGAACCCGAAACCGTCTCTGGTTGTTTACAATTAATGAAACTAATGACCAATTTCACCACAGCTAATTAACTTTAACTAATAATTAGCACACCTTGAAAGCACAATAATTTTATTCACAAATTGTTTAAACATTTGCATTTTGATGAAAGAAACGTGTTTGGGATCTTACAAATTTAAACATTTTAATTTTGACTTAATCAGAGGGTTAATTGTGATTAACATCTTAGCCACGATTAAGTATCTATGGTACAAGTGGGCTTAAGAGGAATAGATAATTTCAAATTGTACTAGTATTGCAAAGGACGCTACAACTGTTTCGCCATACTGTGGCTTCTTCAGACGAAGACATGGTTTTCAACATGTTAGAAATTATTGTTAGAAATTTCTTTCCACTCTTTCCTAGACTCAGAAGTGCCATTTACACGTTCAGTTTTAACTGCATGCTGGACCGCGTTCTTTGGTCGAAAAATTTTGTCATTCATGTTTCTGCGCAATAGTTGCATTTATAAGTACACTTTTTCTATCTTCGATCTTCCGGTTTGTCCTACGTATATTTTAGGGCAGTATTTGCAAGTTAGTAAGTAGACACCACTTTGCTGAGTTTTTACAGTTTTGTCTTTGTTGTTTTTATTGATTTTACAGCCTTTATTCTGGACTAACAGCTTTTCTGTAATTAGTATCTCTTTTGTAAGGCTTACCAGGATAACAACTCTATAGACACCCTCGTGGAATATCCTGTAATAATTTTGAAACCTATCCGGATACATTTCCAGCTCTCTCACGACATAAAATTTGCTTTTTTCGATTTTTCAACCACAAAAGATGAACCCAAAACCTTCTCTGGTTTGTCCTCGTCCTCGATAACCGCACTTCGTCGCCGCCTTTTCTGTGTGCATTGAGCTCGCCTGCGCCTATGCCTCGGGCTGGTCGTTCACTGGAAGCGACAACACGCGGCTACGCGCTCATGCGATACGAACGACAACGGGCGTATACGCGCGATAGATCCCGATGTGTGTAAATCCAATGAATCTCGTCCAGTGTAAGCGTGCGCTGACATGCGGATCTCGCGCCGAGCGTGAAGCTGCGACAGAACCCAAGAGAATGGGATCCGTCGCTCGTAGCCGCGTCTAGTCCTGCGTCTTTTCTTCCTACTTTGTCTTCTCCAAGTCCAACCTTACCTTTTTCTGATAACAATAGTGCTAAATATTTTTATCACTCTTCATTTCTTACTAGGTAGGTGTATTTAACAGTATAAACTGCTACAAAATAAATATAGAATTTTATAACTTAAACATTTTTTATAAAAATTATATTATTTCGAATTCCAATCATACCCCCTCATCACATAGGGACTTTGCAAAAGGTAAACATCCTGTGAATCCATTAAAAAGTACAACTCTTTTGGCGGTGCCAACAAACTGAGCAGCGCAAAGTCACATGCAGTGTACGACCCCTGTCGCGTGTAGCCGCTAGTCTTGCAGCCGCCTGTCGCCGCTTGTATCGCGTGAGCGCGTAGCCGCGTGTGGACGCTGCCAGTAAACGACCGGCCTCGTGTCTCTTACGCCTCGCCTGCGCCGCGCCTCCTCCATTTCGGTGTGAATTGTGCCTACAGCAGGCAGGGGCAGTAGAAGACCCAGGGAAAACAGAGATGGCATAGAGGGGACGTGGGCAGGTTAAAAAAATATAGTCTTAAAAAGACAAAAAAAAAACATACCAATTACGTACTAAAGTAAAGTAAACTATAATATTGGGTTAATTTTGTTATTGTATGTATTGTAATCATGTTTATCAAGTGTGCGAAAATTCACATATTTCGGTAGTTTGGGAAGTGGATGAAAATTGAACTGAAAGATTCCATTACATTTAGATCTACATTAAATTAGATAATATGAAAAATGTTGATTCTTGATTTGAATTACAAATTTTCAAAACTTCCGATTTCACGTGAAATGTCCCATATAATGGGTGTCCGTATTTCAACCGAATGTATAGGGATCTCAGTTATTTGAAGAGATAGAAAGTCGGTTAACTTGGGGCAAAGTTGCGTATTTTACGAGCTAAACAATAATCTGAAAATAATTTTAAAATATCTTAGTGACATCTCGCACCAACTAAAAATTTGGGCCACCGAAAACGGAAAACGAAACACGGGGGGCTACACCATGAGATCTCGCACCACCTACAAATTTTGCTAGGGCCGCCACTGATTGTTAGCAGTCAAAATTAATTAATAACTGTCAATCTTTTGTAATAAGTATCGATTATCATACAAAATATGAAGTAAAAAAAATGTGATGTGTCCATTATAGCACTTTCCCCGTTTAAGATATAGTGACTTAAATTTCAACAGTATGGGAAAGTTGCACAAACTAAATTTATTCTACTTTTATTATTTTTATTCCAAAACTATTCACAAAAAAAGTAATTCTTGCATTTTTCGCTACATCTTAGTAAATATTGATTACCATCATATCTAAGCGTTATATACAGATAGTTTTATGTAGCACCGAACATTTTCATAACGAGAATTTTTCTATTAACTATCCATATGCATACGTTGCACATTTTCCGATGCTCGTTTTATTAAATAAATTTAATTTGAAACTTTAAGCAAGTGTTTTCCACTCCCAGGCTAAGCATGAAGTAAAATTTCGAGTTTAGAAATGCCTGAAAATTTGGTTTGGACGCGTAGCGCGATGCGCGGAGCGGCCAAACCAAATTTTCAGGCATTTCTAAACTCGAAATTTTACTTCATGCGCCACCGGTACAAAACGCTGATTCAATATAAAGCTTAGCGGTGTATTTAAAACTTCGTAATATATCGGTGTTTTGTATCAGTGGCGCATGAAGTAAAATTTCGAGTTTAGAAAAGCCTAAAAATTTGGTTTGGCCGCTCCGCGCTTCGCGCTACGCGACCAAACCAAATTTTCAGGCTTTTCTAATCTCGAAATTTTACTTCATGCTTAGTCTGGGAATGGAACACACTCTTTTTAAGTTTCAAAGTGAAGTCTTTTAAAAAAAACAACGATTATCTAAAGATTTACGGCATATACGCTGTAATTGGGACATGTATACTTGAAAGAAAAAGTCCCTGTATGTACAAGTTGAGGCATTAATTGCGATTGATTTGCTACAATTTGTAATAGTCATCTAGGCAGCTCAGTTTACACATAACCTAAAAATTAAAGGTGTCAAATCGTATTGGATACTCTGGGTAGAACATACTAAAATAAACATTAAAAATGTTCGGTGTTACATAAAACTCTCTATATATGTTAACTGTACTGTAAATCAGTGGTTTATACGCGTAGCGCATGAAGTAAAATTTCGAGTTTAGAAAAGCCCCGTGAAAATTTGTCTCGGGTCGCTGCACGACCCTCGACAATTTTTTTACGCGGGGCTTTTCTAAACTCGAAATTTTACTTCATGCTTCGTCTGGAAGTGGAAGACACTGTTTAGTTTAAAATACATCACAACTGTTGAAATATGTATCGTACACTGGCGAAAGAAATTAACGCATCACATTAATTTTTTTAATTTATAAATAAAGTTTTGATGTTTAAAAACAAAAAAAATAACAACAAAACCAACTGAACTATAATAATGATTTTGAACACATTTTCTTTCATTAATGACTAAAATAATGTCATAAATAAAAAGAGGAAAAAAGTTAACATGTGATTATAAGACTTAATATCTAGTGTTTCCTCCTCTTGCTCGAATAACTGCCTGACAGTGACGGCTCATACTGTTAATTAATGATCCAATTTCATCCTGGTTAATATCTTCCCAAATTTCCTGCAATCTTTGTCCAAGCTCTTGTTGATTGCTTTGACGCCGAGGAAGTGCTCTAAGGCGTCTGCCCATCGCGTCCCATAGGTATTCGATCGGATTAAGATCGGGACTCCTGGCTGGCCATTGCATTGTGTTGATACCCACTAGGTCAAGATACTGTTGTACAATTCGGGCACTGTGTGGTTTTGCATTGTCATGCATAAACAGGAAATCGTTTCCTCCAAAGGGAGCAAAAGGCATTACGGATGGTTCTAAAATGTTTGCAATATAAGACGCTGCCGTGATGCTTCCTCTTGGTATGACCACCAACTCCGTACGAGCCTCTAAAGTGATACCACCCCACACCATAACAGAGCCTCCACCAAACATAACAGTCGGAACAATGTTACACTGCGCATAACGTTCACCTGGCCGTCTGTACACATGCATTCGTCTGTCACTGCCGTAAAGACAAAATCTGGACTCGTCGCTAAACATAACATTAGCCCAATCGGCCTGTAACCAGTTTACATGTTCTTGCGCAAATGATAACCTGGCTCTGCGATGGTCTGCGGTTAATTGTGGTCCTTTTGCCGCTGTTTTCGGAGTTAAATTAAAACCACGTAACCTTTTTCTGATGGTAACGGAACTTACATGAACATTGTGGATCTCTGCGAGCATATTTTGTAGCCTAGGAGCCGTAATAAACCGTTCGCGTAATGTCTGCATCATTAAAAACGGTCTTGAACAGCAGTTGTGGCCCTTTTTCTCCCTTGTCCTGGCCTTCTTGAGTATGCCTGAGTTTCCCGATGTCTCTTCAAGACACGGGATACGGTCGATTGATTAACACCAAGACGCTGACTGATGTAACGCTGACTCCTACCTTCTTCTGCAAGTGTAACCACAATCACAGCTTCTTCACTGCTTAAATTAAGATTCGGACGTCTATCCATATTCATTCTTCACTATTTAGCACTTAATTTTAACAATTACTTGAAAACAAACTCAAAAAGAAATTTTATATGAACCTTTCTTACAGTCAGAATAATGAAAAGTGCTTCATTTTATTTATTGAGAGAAAACCATGAGAACAAAAGACAAAACACAACATGTAAAACAGCATGCTTGGTAAGATTTCTTATTGTAAAAATATGTTTGTGTTCAAAGAAAACTCGATTCCAAGATATCAAAAAAATCACAAATGATGCGTTAATTTCTTTCCCCAGTGTATTAGTATTTTGTCATTAAATCACTATATTGGCTGTATTTGATGTAGTGATTTAAGTAACTTACAATCATAACATCACAATAGCCGATATGCAGTCTATAGAGAGATATAATCAGGCACAAGCCTAGCATAGTCATAAGACAGTCAATCAAGCCACTGATAGTCACAATAGTCAAAACACGGCCAATAAAGATATAATATGATAAAATCATATGATAGTCCAAAGACAGTCAAGCAGTTTATTAAGATTCAAAATGCCACACCAATATTTTGTTTATAAACAAATACATTTTCTATCAGTACAGTAATTAATCAGCAGGATGCCCGTCTTCAGGGGTGATATGTAAGCAAATTATGGGTCCTAGGGATTGTCAAATCAGTGAGTTACTCAATTGTTTCCAAGGCACTCTTTACAAAAAACAGAAGATTAAAATTTTACATATAAAATGTACAATGAACTATAAGCGTGACACATCATTGAATTCAGACAAAAATATTCTTCCAAAAAATATAATAATCAAAAATGGCGCCCATAAGAAAAACAAAAGTTGGCTATGGTCCCTGGGTAAATGTTATAGTTATCTTAAAATAAAATATGTTACTAGATTTCTTGTTAAAAAGTGCCTGTATAATATCAAAGTTGTAAAGGTCTAGATTCAATAGTTTTTTACAAAAAAATAAAAACGATATTTAAAAAAATCCGTTTTTGACGATATCTCAAAAAGAAAAGAAGATATTTCAAATTTGTTTTTAGATTATTATTAGGCCCTAAAATACGCTAATTTGCCCTAATTAACCGACTCTCTATCTCTGCAAATAAGCGAGATCCCCATACATTCTGTTGAAATAAGAGCACCCTGTATAAATACAGGTGAAGTCAATAAAAGCCTGTTAATAAAAAATACCAAAAAATATGTTTGTAGCAATTAAGTTATAACAAGTTTTTGTTAAATAACGCGATTTTTGCAATCCTGCAAGACTTGACAGTATTATCTGTGCTTGTTCTAACTTGCTCATTGTCTTCGGTGCATACGGGAGTCAGCGAGCAGAGCTGGGACGAATCCCCGTAAAAAGGATTCGAATTCACGAATCCGAATCACCTAATATGATTCGAATCACGAATACTCGAATAAAGGATTCGCAAAAGATAAATATGATTCGAATCCTGTTTTTTTCGAATCACGAATACAAATCCTTTAGGAATAAATTTGATTTTATTATTTTTTACAACCATTAACATATAAATATCGTTATCAGTTGTGTTAACAAAAATATTCAAAAGCTAATTATTTATTATTAACACTGAACATCGTTGATAACAGACTAAATATCTGTATTACTCTGATTAAATATGTTTTTGTGTGTTTTTGAACTACACTTCAAATCAGTGTATAAACCACGTGGCGTATGAAGTAAAATTTCGAGTTTAGAAAAGCCCCGTGAAAATTTACTTCATGCTTAGTCTGGGAGTGGAAGACACTCGTTTCTTTAAAATATGTGACAACTGTTAAAGTATGTATCGTCAGATGCCCGACTTCAGGGGTGATATGTAAGCAAATAATGGGCCCAGGAGTTGCCAAATAAGTGAGTTACTCAACTGTTTCCAAGGCACTTTTTGAAAAACCAAAAGATAAAAATTTTACATGTAAAATGTACGATAAACTATAAGTGTGATATACATATACGAATTCAGTAAAAAATATTCTTCCTAAAAATATGAAAATCCAAAATAGCGCCCATACGAAAAACAAATGTTAGCTATGGTCCCTAGGTAAATGTTATAGTTATCTTAAAATAAAATATGTTACTAGATTTATCGTTAAAAAGTGCCTATAATGTCCAAGTTGTAAATGTCGGGATTCAATAGTTTTTGAATAAAAAAATTTAAAAGAATTTTTCAAAAATACGTTCTTTGACAATATCTCATAAACGAAAGAAGATATTTCAAATTTGTTTTCGGATTATTATTGGGCCCTAAATTACGCAACTTTGCCCTAGTTTAACCGATTCTCTATCTCTTCAAATAACCGAGATCCCCATACATTCTGTTGAAATACGGACACCCTGTATAATAATAATAATAATGTAAAATTTATTGTATTGTTGTTTCCTAAATATTATAATTAAATAAATAATTTACATTGTTTACCGTATATTTACGAATATATAAATAAATACTTATTTCAGTAATTTAATATCAATTATACCATCAAATGTCTAAAAGTCTTGTGTTAGAAATCACCAGAAATCAGATGTTTTTTTATTAAACGAATTTCACATATGTTAACAACGAAAAACTCTGATATAATTAAGATCTTTGTGAGACTGATGGATTTTTAAAAAGATTTGGATACAAATTTTCTTTTTTGGCATATATTAGTTCATTTAAAACTTCTTTATAAATATTTTAAAGCAATACCTTTTCAAAATTTGATAAATTTAATGTTTACTTATACCTTAATGTATCACATTCTTTTATAGTTTTTAAAAACATGTTTCAAACAAAAGTTGTAGATAATAAAAAATACACAACGTTTACCTAAACACTTACGAAACAGTTATCTACCCTAGGCTTTTTTTTAGTTGATAATCACTTACAAATTGCTGCTTTATTAGTAACAATCAAAAAAATGTCAAACAAAAGATAATAAAAACACACAAGACAAACTTTTGTTTAATCACTTTTCACCTCAGTTCTTTTGGTGATAAATTAGAAACTAAAAAATCTAGTGGAGATCAACCACTAACCGACTATGGCTTTTGACGTCTAAGTCAAAAAATGTTTCAAACAAAAGTTTTAGCTAACGAAAAAATAAATCACTTTTATCTAAACACTTTTCACCTCAGCTCTTTTGTTTTTTAAATTAGAAACTAAAAAATCTAGTGGAGATCAACAACTCACCGACTATGGCTTTCGATGTCTAAATCAAAAAATATTTGAAACAAAGGTTGTAGCCAATGAAAAAATAAACCTCTTTTACCTAAACACTTTTCAGCTCAGATCTTTTGTTTTTGAATTACAAACTAAAAAATCTAGTGGAGATCAACAACTCACCGATTATGGGTTTCGACGTCTAAATCAAACAATTTTTCAAACAAAAGTTGTAGCCAACGAAAAAATAAACCACTTTCACCTAAACACTTTTCACCTCAGTTTTTTTGTATTTGTTCAATAAACCGAGAAAGATTTTTTTGAAGATAAATACACAACTTTATGATAATTCGACAATTTACGAACGAGTTTCTTCCACTCCCAGGCTAAGCATGAAATAAAATTTTGAGTTTAGAAAAGCCCCGCATAGAAAATTTGTCTCGGGTGGCTGCGTGACCCTCGCCAAATTTTCACGGAGCTTTTCTAAACTCGAAATTTTACTTCATGCGCCGCGCGTATTAAACACTGATTTCAAGTGAAGTTAAAACAATAAAAACATATTGAAACTGTTTTCAGTTTTAAAAGTTGTTAAAATATGTCAAAATTATTTAAAATTGCCAAAAACATCAAAATGACCAAAATGTGATCTCGTAAATATTAAAAATATCAAAAACGTCAAAAATTCGGCGTGTTGATAAACTCAAATTACGTCGAAATTATCATTTTATCGTCGAATATTAAAAAATCATATTTGACGGAATTATTTAAAAAACAATTAAAAATGTCAAATTTTACGGAAATCATTGAAATTTATCAAATTGTCAAAGTTGACAGAAATCATCGAAATTCATCAAAATGTCATATTTAGCGAAATTACCGAAAAACAATAAAAAATCTCAATTCTGACAAAAATCATCAAAATTTATCAAAATGTCAAATTTGACACAAATCATCAATTTACTTGATTTTTGATTTTATTACTTTCGAACGAGAGTCATCCACTCCCAGACTAAGCATGAAGTAAAATTTCGAGTTTAGAAAAGCCCCGCGTAGAAAATTTGTCGTGGGTCGCGCAGCGACCCGAGACAAATTTTCACGGGGCTTTTCTAAACTCGAAATTTTACTTAATGCGCCACGCGTATAAAACAGTGATTTAACGTAAGTATTCTAACCCTTTTGTAAGTATTCGAATCCCTTTATAAATATTCGAATCCCTTTATAAATATTCGAATCTTTTTATAAGGATTCGAATCCTTTTATGAGGATTCGAATCACCCGCATTTGGATTCGAATACGAATTCTTTTAATAAAATGTAACGAATCCGGATCACGAATCCAATTTATCTAAAGTATTCGAATGCCTCTTTTGAATCTTCTAAACGGATTCGAATCCTGAATGATTCGAATCCTGCCCAGCTCTCTCAGCGAGTGAGCATACATGCGTCGACAGGACTGAACCAGCAACCTCCGACCCGCACTGCTCCCGCGTCGCCCTTGGCCTTGCGCCCCCCGCCTCTGCGCTTTCTTCCGCGCCGGGTGTTAAAAACGAGTCACTGCATATTTATCTTATCCCTGTCGATGCATTTTATATGTCTCCATCCTATATGTATAAAAGCAGTGATTGTTCATTTTATTTTCATTGGCATTATCGCGAGCAATTGATAACAGGGTTTTAAAAGTTGTAAAGTGTAAAGTAAAATCCATGTTGGGAGCAAGAAAGAAGAAATGGCAGTATAGTGTGGATTATATTAATATATGGATAATCCCACAAATCCATCATCGCCAATGTGCCTTATTTGTCAAAAAACATTTTCAAATGAAGCAATGACGCCTTCTAGACTAAGATCATTTTAATAAAACACACCCGGATAAGAAAGACAAAGATGTATCACGGGGGATGTTTAAGGCCTTTGGCTTTTGAAGTCAAAGGCTCCCGATAAAAATGAATTAAACCAGAAAAGCTGGCCTGATGCCTAATTCGGTATCCCCCTGATTACCCGATTAACTCTTGATTGAACACAATCACTTCATAATAAAAAAAAAATGTATCTCACCCTACACATCCAATGAACAGTCGGTCAAGAACCACTCACTGGATTTTATTGCTCCACTTAGAAATTTTATTGTAAAGGGACAATTGTTATTATTGCAAATGAAAAAGGTTGTTTTGTTTAAAGCAAAATATTAACAACAATTTATTAATAACAAGAAAATAAAACAATTAATAACAAATGAATATATAAAAAAAATAATTGACGAAGATAAAAAAACGAACAAAAGAAAACGTATAAGTGAAATAAAAATAGTAATAACAAAATAATGGCACATAAAACAAACTTACAACATTTACACTGACTTGGGATGGCAACTAGATGACAGCTGTTTAAACACTGATTAAACACTGATTAAAGTTACCAGCCCTTATCATTATATATGCTTGCCCAAAAATCGCATCCCCCACTACGATTTCTAGGCCGCACTAACCATTTTTCGCCCGTCTGCCCTTAGGGACACTTCGAGGAACCCGTAATAAAATGAAGTAAATTCTTGTGAATAATTTTCCTCCGTGGTAAATGCAATAGCATGAGAGAGAAATTATTTTGCACACAAAAAATAAAAAAATAGGGCTCAGGCAAAAAATGATTACATGATCAAAACTTAATTAATAATTAATGAATAGTGTAAATGTATTTGTCGTGAAAAACCTATTGTCCCATCATGACAGCTAGAGAAGTTATTTAATAAAATAAAGAAATTAAAAAAATATAAAGTTTTAGTTGGCAACTTATTGCTTTGTGATTTATATTATATTAAAGATCTTTCTCCCAGCTATTTCATTCTACAATTGCCTAAGCGGTGTAATCGTTGTAATTCGCGGTTTCATATAAACCGCGAAAAGTGCTGGGGTTTTTCCCGAATATTGTTGGGCGAATATTCCTTACGCGTCCTTGTCTAATTGCTCATCAGCTTTTTGGAATATCCGCGCCAACGTGGGTAAAACCTTTTGAGCCAGGTAATGGGCTGCGTGTTTACGCGTTGCCCGTATTTAAGCTGTTCAGCCTATTGACTCTTAGACGTAGGTAGCTAAGAGAAAGGACCAGTTGAGGATTATCGAAGGTACTGTAAAACTTCTAGCTGGCATGATGGGCGTTTTTGGTTTTACGACTGTTCATTAACACAAATTCTTGGAGACACGGATTTTACAAGTTTGCAAATAATCAAAATAGAACTGGGTTATACCCCAAATAATTCTTTTGGGGTATTACCGAATTCTTGTTATCCTCGCTTGGGGAAAGCGACGATAACAGATGTAATCTATTTTCAAGACATGAAAAAGTAGTACGAAATTCAGCCAGCTATATTAAAACTTTTTTCATCAGATTCTAAGCAAGACAATGACGGACTTCGAGTTTCGTACAATAAAACAGGCAAACCACATACTATTGGTGAAGATTTTATCATACCAGCAGTAAAAGAAGTAATGACCACTGTGCTCCATAAACCAGCTGCAGATATTATCCGAAAAATTCCGTTGAGCAATAGTTCTGTGCAAAGACGAATTGATGAGGTGGCTGAAAACATTCAAGAATCATGTGCATTTATCTACAGACTTGTTAATTTCCAATTCAGCTGGGTGAGTCCACTTTAGCAGCCAATGAAGCATTGCTAATGTCATACGTGAGGTTCATCAAAGATGAAAAAATATGTGAAGAACTATTGTTTGATACAAATTTGGAAATACAAACGGAGAAACCATATTTAATACACTAAAAAAGTTTTGTGACGGAAAGGAAATTCCTTTTAATAGTATTTTGTTAGTTGCTACGGATGGCGCACCGGCAATGACAGGGCATCACAAAGGCTTCATAGCGCGCCAAAACAATAAAGTTCCTGACGTGCTTGCTGTGCATTGCGTAATTCATCGCCAGCATTTGGTTGCGAAAAATCTGAGTGAACGCCTCTATACATTACTGCAATGTGTTATCAGAGCAGTTAATAAAATCAGAAGTAACTCGTTGAATGACAGATTATTTAATCAGCTTTGCATTGCCAATTATGAAAATGTCAACAGATTGCTTCTTCACACAGAGGTGCGCTGGCTGTCAAAAGGTACTTGTTTGACTCGACTTTACACTCTGTTAGGGTCTGTGATACAGTTCCTAGGCAACAAAGACACATAATTGAGCGACAACCTCACCTCATCAAAGAACGATATTGCGTACTTGAGAGACCTGTATAAATTGTTTAATTATGTTAGTCTCCAACTTCAAGGCGACGACTTAAACTTGATTAGGACAAACAATAGCGTTGCTGCTTTTGTATACAAACTGCTATTCTACAAAAGAAATATCGGCAGACGGGAAATCAATAACTTCCCAAATGTATCAGCAGTATCATTCAAGAATGACGACTTGCTTGTTTACTGTCAACACTTGGGAAAACCTCCACAGTTATTTTAAGGAACGATTCCAGGATATTTTAAACATGGACATACCAGACTGGGTTTTGGTTCTTTTTCAAATGTCAGCACAGCAGGATCATCCCAGTTAGAAGAAGAACTAATAGAACTGACGACAAACGAGGAATTGAAAATTAAATTTAAGAATGGCTATTAGCTGAACGTGGATTTAATGGTGTAGCAACGTTGGTAACTAAAAAGAGAAATCGGCTTCATGTTACTGAACGCGGACACTTACGGTTATTTTTAAGTAAAGTCAAGCCTGATATAAACAAACTCCTAAAAATGCATCAAATTCAACCTTCTTATTAGATAAGTTATAAATTCAATGTCTTTTGAATTTTAAGAAAAATACCACTCAATATAATTAGGTATGCGTTTTAATTGTTTTCATTGAAACATTCTTCTTTAAACTCAGAAATAGGGTAAGTCATATTCTATCTTACAACCGGATGTTGACTTGGTGGACGCAACATAGGAAATCCTTTGTAAATTTTGAAATGTTCAAATTTTGGCTACCCTATTTATTTTAGAAACAAAATGTATTTACCTTTTTTGTAGAGGAAATAATTCTGAATTCATTCGTGTTAACGTTTATCACTTTGCTTTTCTCTGAGTTAAAATAATTAAGAAAAAATAATGTGATTTTATAAAAATAATGACATGCCACATGCCATGGAATTGAAACAACAACTGCGGATGTCAAAATGGCAAAAGATGACTACGATCACTTGATTAAAGTAAATGTTTTCGAAATGATTTACACTATACAAGAAAAATGTCATTATTTTTATATGATCACATTGCATTTTCTTAATTATTTTAGCTGTTAATTTTCTGACATTCGTTGATTTTTAAAAGAGTTCAATTTGAAGCTTTAAACGAGTGTTTTCCACTCCCAGACTAAGCATGAAGTAAAATTTCGAGTTTAGAAAAGCCCCGTGAAAATTTGTCGAGGGTCGCGCAGCGACCCGAGACAAATTTTCTGGGCTTTTCTAAACTCGAAATTTTACTTCATGCGCCACGCGTATAAAAGACTATAATATTGTCAAATTTATGTATATTCTAACTTTACTTAAAATCTGTGTTTTATACGCGTGGCGCATGAAGTAAAATTTCGAGTTAAGAAAAGCCCAGAAAATTTGTCTCGGGTCGCTGCGCGACCCTCGACAAATTTTCAGGGGGCTTTTCTAAACTCGAAATTTTACTTCATGCTTAGTCTGGGAGTGGAAAACACTCGTTTAAAGCTTCAAATTGAAATTGTTAAAAAAACAACGGATGTCGGAAAATTTACAGCTTATGCATATGTTTACCTCAAAGAAAACTGCTCCAATACGTTTTTTTATCTGGGTAAACAGGGATTTGTATATCAAAATAAAAAATTCCGAAAATGTACAGCAAATTCAGCTTATTTTCTTTAAATCTTTAGATATTTGTTGTTTTTTTAAAAAGTTCTATTCGAAACTTTAAACGAGTGTTTTCCACTCCCAGACTAAGCATGAAGTAAAATTTCGAGTTTAGAAAAGCCCCGTGAAAATTTGAAAATTTTCTGGGCTTTCCTAAATTCGAAATTTTACTTCATGCGCCACCCGTATAAAACACTAAAACATTGTGAAATTTACGTCTATTTGAACTTCACTTGAAATCTGTGTTTTATACGCGAGGCGCATGAAGTAAAATTTCGAGTTTAGAAAAGTCCAGAAAATTTGTCTCGGGTCGCTGTGCGAGCCTCGACAAATTTTCACGGGGCTTTTCTAAACCCCAAATTTTATTTCATGCTTAGTCTGGGAGTGGAAAACACTCGTTTAAAGCTTCAAATTGAAATTGTTAAAAAAACAACGGATTTCGAAAAATGTACAGCTTATGCATATGTTTACCTCAAAGAAAACTGTTCAAATGCGTTTTTATACCAAAATAAAAAATTCCGAAAATGTACAGCAAATTCAGTTGTTTTTTTTTTAAATTTCTATTCGAAACTTTAAACGAGTGTTTTCCACTCCCAGACTAAGCATGAACTAAAATTTCGAGTTTAGAAAAGCCCCGTGAAAATTTGTCTCGGGTCGCGCAGCGACCCGAGACAAATTTTCTGGACTTTTCTAAACTCGAAATTTTACTTTATGCGCCACGCGTATAAAACACTAAAACATTGTGAAATTTATGTATATTCCAACTTCACTTGAAACCTGTGTTTTATACGCGTGGCGCATGAAGTAAAATTTCGAGTTGAGAAAAGCCCAGAAAATTTGTCTCGGGTCGCTGCGCGACCGTCGACAAAATTTCACGGGGCTTTTCTCGAAATAAACTCGAAATTTTACTTCATGCTTAGTGGAGTGGAGTGGAAAACACTCGTTTAAAGCTTCAAATTAATAATAATAATAATAATAAATTTCTTTATTAGCCAAATAGTAAAAACATAACATACATGGTTGATATGAGTGACCAAAATAACAAAAAAGATTACTACTAGCTAATCTTAAGGCGGGATTCAGTTTTGGAGAATACCCCAAACTGTTCTGCCATCCAAACCTTAGAACTAATAAGATTTACAATATGAAAAGAATTAAACATAATGTGATATCTATATAAAATTTAGTGATCGAGTATATAATATAATAGAAATGTATTATTTATAATACATTTATACTTAAGAGAAAAGTAACAAAAAGAAAAATGTGAAATACTATCATCATCGAATACATTGCTGTAATAATTGTTTTTTAACTGCGACATTAAACTTATTTAAGCTACACATTTTTAATTCAGGTGGTATCGAGTTGTACATTTTGTAAATTTGAAATGAAAATGACCGTTCGTATAAGGAAGTGCGATGTTTCGGAGGGGATAAGCGTCCTTTAGATCGAGTATTAAGGTTATGCACGTCATTCCGAAATGTAATTTTATTATACAGGTATGGTGGTGATTTGGTAATTATTAGTTTATGAAATAAACACAAAGTCTGGTATTCTCTCCTATTAGACATGTTCAGCCATCCCGTGTCCACCAATTTATAAGAAATTCTGTCAAATTTCCGAATGCGATAGATAAAACGCAAACAAGAGTTTTGGACTCTCTGAATACGATTTGACGTAACTTTGTCAATTGCTGCATTATATAATGATGCACTGTAGGTAAAGTGTGACAAGACAAATGCGTTACGCGTCGACATGCTGCATCTGTTGACCACTACGATGTTTAATTTCATAGTGATATACCACCTTTTCTTTATTATTATGAAGTTGTACTAAAATGCCAGCTAAACCCCACCTACTTGCATCTGTATACAAGATCGTTGTTAAATCAGGATCGAATAGTCAATACTGGGTCCGAAACTAAGCTTTGTTTTAATCCATCAAATGCCTCATCCTGCATATTCCTAGACTCCCAAGTAGAGTCTTTGTGAAGCAGTAAGGTTAAGGGTCGGGATTTGGCAGAATAGTCCCTATTGAATTTTCGGAAATATCCGGTCAATCCCAAGTAATGCCTAATTTGATGTATATTTTGTGGCTTCGGAAAATTTCGAACAGCCTCAATTTTGTTTGAACTGGGTTGAATAGTAGATCCGCTAATTCTATATCCCAAGTACTCTATTTCTGATTTTAAGAAATAACATTTTTTTTTAAATTTAGAGTAAACCCATTCTTTTTGAAAACCTCTAGAACCTCTTGTAAAATCAATAAAGCGACTTGAGGAGTTTTAGTTGACGCATTAAGCCGGAATCCGCCGAGTGTTTGTCTGGCTGTAATACATGAATCCGATTGGTTGTTAGCAGCACAGCAGCATGACAAACAAATCCAACATATTAAAAAACAATTAGAATCTGGGGAAATTGAAAAACATAAAGACACCTTTAATAAATATTCTTTGAAAGGGGGTAAAGTTCACAGAATTACCGAATTTGGACACAAATGGGTGGTGCCGAAGTTAGCTCAATTCCAACTATTGCGAATGACCCATGATGATGTTGGTCATTTTGGAATTACAAAACACACGAATTGGTTGCGAGTCAGTATTGGTTCCGCAAAATGAGACGGTTTATAAAAGAAAATTGTCAGTAATTGTCTGAATTGCTTGTTCTTTAAATCCGTGCCTGGGAAACCTAGTGGATATTTACTCCCTATCCCAAAAATCTATAAATCCTTTCACACTACTCATATAGACCATTTGGAGCCTTTTGTAAAATCGAAATCTGGGAATACTCAAGTTTTTGCAACAATTGATGCATTTACAAAGTTTATTTTAATACACCCCGTAAAGAACACGAGAACCAAACTTGTTATTAAATGCCTGAAAGAAATGATAAAGGTATTTCGAGTAGCCCGTAGAACTATTAGTGACAGGGGAACATCATTTTCAAGTAATGCCTTACAGTCATTCTGTGTAGAAATAGGCACTAAACATTATTTAAATGCGGTAGCTATGCCAAGAGGTAACGGTCAAGTAGAAGAGTATAAACGCACCATTTTAAATTCATTGGCTACAATGGGAGCTAATACCGAGAATAACAAATGGGATGAAAACATCATAAATATTCAACTAGGACTAAACGGAACCGTTAATTCTGGGATAGGGGTAACGCCTAGTCAAGCATTAATGGGTTATCGTGTATTTTTACAGGGAATATTAGACAATGACGAAAGGTCGGAAGTGGACGTGACCAATGTACGGGAGCGTATGAAGGAATACGTGGAACAGTACCAGGCCGAGCAGAAGCGGCGGTTCGATCGAAAACGGTCGGAAGTACATCAGTACCCTACTGGGGATCTGGTGCTGCTGAAAACGACGAGTGTTCCTGCGACAGGAGTTAGCCAGAAGCTTCTGCCAGAATGGAGAGGCCCGTTCCGAGTCTCCGAGGTTTTGGGAAAGGATCGGTACAGGGTGGTAGACATTCCAGGATCCATGCGTGCTCAGATTTTATATGATAGCATGGCTGCCATTGACAACATGCGGCCACGGATTCACCATGACAGTCAGGCTGACTGGGTGATTGAGGTGTCAGGGATACTGGTCTCCGTCGACGGGCTCTGCAGTGTAGCACTGTAGTTGAAGGTCGTCTAATGGAGAGGTATTGGAAGCCTGATCTATCACGGGGAATAAGTGTTGGGCCAGCACTTCGTGGTCATAATTAAGTAGACAGTGGTACCATTAGAATTAAGTGTAGAGTTAGTATCCTTATTGTGGTGTGAATGTTGATATTGGCCAGTGACCATATTTTGTCAGTATCATTTTTGTATGTATAAAGGTCACACCTCGAGTTCCTGTAACAGATACCTTAAAGGCCTAATAGATATCGTTCAATTTCACTCATCCTGTGTCACATTTCAGTTACGTCGTGAGGACACTCTACAGTCAGGAGAGGCCGACTGTTATGAATCTGTCATCGGCAATCGAGGCCTACGTGACTTCGGGCGTGAGAGTGAAGCCGAGAAAGCCGAAGATGCGAAGGTGGCTGAAAATATGCAGATGAGGGGAATAACGGGAACTTGAAGAAAAGGGCATTCAAGAGCGGGCGTTGTCGAAGAGTAGTTGGTTTACAAACATGTCTTAGTTTGTGAATAAATCGAATTGAATTGCTGAAACGCTGATCTTTTATTTTACGTTAAATTAATTTATAACATATTAATGAACAAACATACAAATTGCAAAAATTGTAAAAATATTACAATTGGACATTGGATTATACAATTGTCTCAGGTGTCAAATTGTTATTACATTAACTTAATTTATATTCCTTTCTTCACTTTTATGTTTCAATGATAGATGTACCATTTACCCATTACCAATAGCTAACTCTGTACATCTATTAAAAAATAAAAATGAAGAAAGTATTATAACTGTGCTTTAATTAAGTGACTTAAATCTCTACGTAACTCAAATAACTCCAAGATAAATTCAAATTCAAAACTATTTGAATTCGAGAAAATAAGCTTACGCTTCTTATAGTTTGCACACTTTAAACATAATATATAAAATTAACGAAAAAACTATTCGTGAATATGCAAACAATGTCTTAATTAATAAGACAACTTAAGACGATAAATATCCATTGAAACAACTACTTCCCGTGCAAATACACCTCCGGATATTGAATTATACAATGAAATATTTAACATCTAATTTAATTTGATTTGTTACAACGCTCTATTAAAGTATATGTAACGTTTAGGTCAAATTCTCTTCAAACCAACTAACAATACAAATTTATAATGAAAGGAGAGATAGCAACAAATTAGAAGTGAAAGGACTTGGATTAAATTTGTTTGAACTGTACCGTAAGGTAAATAATAAGGTCTCACATTCTTCATACCTGCTAATGACATAATCCCCCTTTTTTACCTATAAATACCGACCATCATTTTCACTCATTCCATTTCTGTGTACCTGTTCATTCCACACACACACCACTTTTTCCAAGTAAGTTTGTTTTAATTTTATTCCTAATTTTTTTAAACGTCATAAGCAAAGCTATACTGAAGAGAGATAAATCTCGAAACGCGTCTATAGATGGCCTAAGACATTAGTTTTAATCCAAGTCCTTTCACTTCTAATTTGTTGCTATCTCTCCTTTCATTATAAATTTGTATTGTTATTTGGTTTGAAGAGAATTTGACCTAAATGTTACATATACTTTAATAGAGCGTTGTAACAAATCAAATTAAATTAGATTTTAAATATTTCATTGTATAATTCAATATCCGGAGGTGTATTTGCACGGGAAGTAGTTGTTTCAATGGATATTTATCGTCTTAAGTTGTCTTATTAATTAAGACATTGTTTGCATATTCACGAATAGTTTTTTCGTAATTTTATATATTATGTCAAATAACTCCATTACTTTAACTAGCATTTTTTACACGTTTTTTTGTTCACTTTATATATTCAATTTGTGATTTTAGATTTTTATTTATTTCACTGGTGTAACTATATTTTTCTTCCAATACTTTAACTTCAACCTATAATAAACAATATCCAGAACCAAAACTCCGACGCACGCACAAACACAAGCCAAGAAAACCAAAAATATATCCTCGTAGTGTTTCAAACCTAAAACTTCAAATTCAAAATTTGTACTCTGTTTAAAAAGCGGCTCAGTTGTATTAAACATAACAATCTTTTGCATTCTCTCAAAATCATCTTCCATTCTGTATTTCAACAAAATGTGACTAGTATAAATAGAATCGTAAGTATAAATGAAAGGTTCTTCAACAACATGAAACGGATTTTCTTGATTATTCCCATCTATAATTTTGAATAAATCCACAATGTGCGAGTTAAATAATGCGTAAGCATACGTTGTGTTCCCTGTGATGATGTTGGAAAAAATCAAATTGCTTTTTGTTATAATAACGCGCTTGCTTAATAAGTTAGGAATTTTATTTTTGAATTCGTGTAGAGTTAGAATTTTTAAATTAGTTTCGATTAAAAAATCATTGATAGTGTTTACTTCTGGATAATTTTCATTGGAGATGATGGCTTTTAAAAGTCCGATTCCGAAAAAAGCTGTTATGTATAGAAAGATAACATGCCAAGTCATGAAAACCCATGGGAGGGTTTTCATTTCGTCAACTGCTTCGTTTGTGAGTAGAGAAAAAAGTGTTATGAACAGGGGGATTTTTTTGATTACGCGCAAGATTATTGCGATTAATATGATTAAAATTATCAATAAAATCCATAAGAATTTTTCTAGAATTTCCAACATTTTAACTAAAATCGGTTTGCTTGGGGATTTCCTTAAAATAATTCTAACATCATTTTTTCTAAACAGTTGGGAATAAATTATGTCATTATAAGTCCCTGGAAATGCACTTACTATTCCATAATGAGCTTTTGATTGTGCTACAGCTTTGTGAATGTCTTCGGTCGAGTTTAAAAATAAGTAAGTAACATTTTTCCGTATTAAACCCATAATATCCCTATCAATGTTTAATCTTAACACAGCGCAAATTATATCCACTTGATTTTCACTAATGTGCGAAGACATTTTCTTTAGTTCACAATTACCCGTATTTTTATTCTCCATCGCAAAATAAACATGGGGTAACCGCACGAATGAAATACCCATTGCTTTATGAAAATCCCCAATGTTCGACGATGATATAGTTTGTTTAACAAAATAAAAAGTCATGTACTCCGTTTCGGGTTTCTTGTTGATATCATCCAATATCCTGTCAACATACCCACTAAAATCAGAGAGGCTATCCAACAACACGAACCAATTAACACGTGCCTTTTCAGGAAAATCTTTGCCAATATCATAGATAACCGTTGAGTAAGCTGATTTATACAACACCATGTCAATTATACGTGAAGCAAAGAGGAGATTTTTAAAAGATAAGTGGAGGAAATTGTAATTGTTTTGATAATATTTTGATTCTTTTGAAAAAGAGTTTTTTTCGTAATCCGGAAAGGGGAAGCATCGAGTCGGGTCTTTGTGGGGGGTTAAAAGTTGGGTTGAAATTTGTTTGATATTTAGGAGGAGAAATATTATAAGTTTCATGAAGGAATTCATGTTTGATACTGATGAAATTATTTTGTATACTAAGTGAGTTAAGTGTTTTTTTTTTAAATTAAGTATAATTTTTGTAATTTATGCCTAAGTGGAAATGGTGATTTATAAAAGATGATTTTGATTACTTATAATTTAAAGGAGAATTTATACATTTTTTATATCCATAATCATTGGAATAGCCTTACTCTAAATGTTCTATTAAGTAAAAAACCTGAAGTAGGGTCGTTAAAAATAAAATTGGAATAATAATTGGATATATGCAGTAGGAGTATTTCGATCCCAAAAATGTATCGATATCGAGTATCGATAATATCGTATAGAAAAGTATCGGTACGGCAAAATATCGTAATTAAAAGTATCGACATTCAAAATATCGATACTAGATATCTTAGATTTAATATTTATAATAATTTAATACTACAAATTAGGGTTGTTATATTTTAACAGTGTATTAAACATGTTTAAAAACAGTCGTTATGTTTTAAACGGTTTTGTTTTAACCCATTAACCGCCGTTGATGCATACACGCAACATTATTAAGTTTTTGTTGATTAAATTACTAAATAAGTTAATTTAATATAATATTTTACTTCATCTCACTTGAAAATGCATGAAGAAAAATGTAAATATTTTGTTATTTAAAAATTGCGATTATTACTCATTTAAAAATAAATAATGTCAGTATATTTCTAACTTCACAATATTTTAGTGTTTTATACGCGTGGCGCATGAAGTAAAATTTCGAGTTTAGAAAAGCCTAAAAATTTGGTTTGGCCGCTCCGCTTCGCGGAGCGACCAAACCAAATTTTCAGGCTTTTCTAACTCGAAATTTTACTTCATGCTTAGTCTGGGAGTGTAAATACTCGTTCTAAACTTTATATTACACGTTTTTATATATATCGAAGAATGGTTGAAAATTTACAACGTATATATTATGTATATTCAATAGAAAAATTAACAGTATGTAATACAATTAGTCATCTATAGAAATTATAAAATGAAGTGCAAAATTTCACCTAACATCAACTTTAAGAGTTAACTCTATAGTTGCTCGGCCGTTAATGGGTTAAACATGTTTTAAATTTTAAATTTGTTTAAAACATGTTTTAAACGTAAACTTTGGTTAAAACGTTTTTTCTTTTTATCTTAAATTTGCTAAATAGTATTTTATACTACTTCATTAAAAATTTTTGTTAACGTTTTTAAATGTTAGCTAAACTGTTAAAGATTTTTCAAATTACATTGGGTCCGTTCATCAAAGCGTTCAGCTTTCAACATGTTTAGACTTTTGTGATGGATGTTGGTATCTAATGAACGGTACTCCGGCCATTTTGAAAACTTTAAGAGCGCCAACACCACTCGGTCTATTTTGTACGATTGCGAAAATCCCAAACACGTTCACGATTAATAGTTCTTCAGAGAATTCTCCAACAGTTGGCAGTAAACTCCTAACTTGTCTATCTGATGAACGGGCCCATTACACTGGTCGGCATGAAAATCGGCCCTGACACCATTCCTGCTGATTCTTATGTAAAATGACCTCCTGAATCCGAATATGACCCCCGTTTTCCCCCATCACCCACCGTTTTCGAGGGAGGCCCCCCACCTATTTTTATCACTTTTTGATAATTTGGAGGGATGAAAAGGATTATTTTAGCCTTTACGTTTCTTCTGAGGGGCTAGAGAGGTGAAAAGTTCCAAAACATGAACATTTGTAGCAAGGAAGTAGATTTGGGGGGGGGGGGATTTGCCCCCTTAAATTGTAAAAAAATCCAATTTAAGGGGGCAAATCCCCCCCCAAATCTACCTCCTTGCTACAAATGTTCATGTTTTGGAACTTTTTACCTCTCTAGCCCCTCAGAAGAAATGTAAAGGCTAAAATAATCCTTTTTATCCCTCCAAATTATCGAAGTGATAAAAATAGGTGGGGAGCCTCCCCCGAAAACGGTGGGTGATGGGGGAAAACGGAGGTCATATTCGGATTCAGGAGGTCATTTTACATAAGAATCAGCAGGAATGGTGTCAGGGCTCGAAAAAAAAATGTTGTTTGCAGACTAGTGTTATTAATCATAACATTTTATTACAATAAAATATCACAACTGTGTGGGCATAAATCTGATTTTTAAATACAGGGAATTTTCCGTTCAGGTATACCAGAGCTGGGACGAATCCTCGTTAAAAGGATTCGAATCACGAATCCAAATCACTTAATATGATTCGAATCAGGAATACTCGAATAAAGGATTCGTAAGAGATAAATATGATTCGAATCAAAGATTCGAATCCTGTTTTTTCGAATCAAGAATACAAATTGTTTAAGAATAAATTTGATTTTATTATTTTTTTACAACCATTAACATATAAATATCGTTATCAGTTGTTTTAAAAAAAATATTCACAACCTAATTATTTATTATTAACACTGAACATCGTTGATAACAGACTAAATTTGTGTGTTACTCTGATTAAAGATGTATTTGTGTGTTTTTGAACTACACTTCAAATCAATGGTTTATACGCGTGGCGCATGAAGTAAAATTTCGAGTTTAGAAAAGCCCCGTGAAAATTTGTCTCGGGTCGCTGCGCGACCCTCGACAAATTTTCTACGCGGGGCTTTTCAAAACTCGAAATTTTACTTCGTGCTTAGTCTGGGAGTGGAAGACACTCGTTACTTTAAAATATGTCACAACTGTTAAAGTATGTATCGTCGGATGCCGTCTTCAGGGATGATATGTAAGCACATAATGGGTCCTAGGAGTTGCCAAATAAGTGAGTTACTCAACTGTTTCCAAGGCACTCTTTGAAAAATCAAAAGATTAAAATTTTACATATAAAATGTACAATAAACTATAAGTGTGATACATTATTGAATTCAGTAAAAAATATTCTTCCAAAAAATATCAAAATCCAAAATGGCGCCCATAAGAAAAACAAAAGTTAGCTAACTTTGGTTCCTAGGTAAATGTTATAGTTATCTTAAAATAAAATATGTTACTAGATTTATCGTTAAAAAGTGCCTATAATGTCAAAGTTGTAAATGTCTGGATTCAATAGTTTTTGAATAAAAAAATAAAAACGAATTTTCAAAAATACGTTTTTTGACAATATCTCATTAAGGAAATAAGATATTTCAAACTTGTTGTTTTTGGATTATTATTAGGCCCTAAATTATGCAACTTTGCCCTAATTTAACCGACTCTCTATCTCTTTAAATAACCGAAATCCCCATACATTCTGTTGAAATACAGACACTCAGTATAATAATATAAAATTTATTGTATTGTTATTTTTTAAATATTTTAATTAAATAAATATTTTACATTGTTTACCGTATATTTACGAATATATTAAAAATAAATACTTATTTCAGTAATTTAATATTAATTATATCATCAAATGTTTAAATTAAAAGTCTTGCGTTAAAAATCACCAGAAATCATTAGATATTTTTTTATTAAACGAATTTTACTATGGCTTTCGACGTCTAAGTCAAAAAATGTTTGAAACAAAAGTTGTAGCCAACGAAAAAATATACCTCTTTTACCTAAACACTTTTCACCTCAGCTCTTTTGTTTTTGAATTAGAAACTAAAAAATCTAGTGGACATCAACAACTCACCGATTATAGCTTTCGACGTATAAATCAAAAAATGTTTCAAACAAAAGTTGTAGCCAACGAAAAAATAAACCACTTTTACCTAAACACTTTTCACCTCAGCTCTTTTGTTTTTGTTCAATAAACCGAGAAAGATATTTTTGAAAATAAATACACAACTTTATGATAATTCGAAAATTTACGAACGGGTTTTTCCACTCCCAGACTAAGCATGAAGTAAAATTTCGAGTTTAGAAAAGCCCCGTGTAGAAAATTTGTCTCGGGTCGCGCAGCGACCCGGGGCTTGGTACAAGGTACAAGGAGCTAAAATTTTAGCAAAAATGGGGTAATACTACTTTTTGAAAAATCATATCTCCGTGGCAGGTGCATAGGAGAATGCCGAGTTAATTGGTGGAGGGGGGATGGAGTAGGGAGGAAAGGGTGGTGCTGGCGAGGGCGAGGTGTGGGTCAGGGGAGAGAGGAAGGAAGGTGTGGATGGGGGAAGAGTATGGGAGGTGTGTAATGTGTGAGCAAGGGAGGGATACGTAGAGTCATCTGGCAGAGGAGTGCGAGGGGGTGAAGGAGGAATGGGTGGGAATAAGAGGGAATAGAAGAGTGACGGAATGGATGAGAGAGGATGGGGCCGGAGTAAGGACGCTAGAGAAGTTGGGGGAAGAGAGGGAAAGCAGAAGGAAGAGAGGGGACAGTGATTAGTGTAGATATGGATGTAATATAGTATAATGCCAATAAAGGTCTTTTTTTTTAATTTGCAGTCGGTATGTGGCTAATACACAGCAGATTTTTAAATATGGCGGTTATTTCCCCTATCTTAAGAGTTGTTGAAGATTTCTCTTGCTTAGCCGAAATTATAATTTCTACCAAAAAGGAGGCATTTATTTAAATTAATTTTAGTAATTGTATATTTAATTATTACGTTCTCTATAACTGGTAAACATGTATTAGGATATATGGGATTTTTTTTAAATTACTTGTATCATCATTAAAAAACTTCAAATCAATCACGAACTTTTTGAAATAATTAGCAAAATTGGTTGATACTTCGTGACCGTTTAGATTTGATTAAAACTTTTGTTTCTTATTTTTTTACTGAACAAGGTTCCACATTGCTTTTACCTTGTTTGCTGAGTTATAGCGTTATTGCGTTGATTCTTGGTTCTATCCAAATAAGAATTATTAATATAGATTTTTTCACTTACCTTGTATTAATCAAAGAATAAAACATCTGCTCCAAATTCTAACAACGATTTTTTCCGGTAACCATTCATCCAAATATTTTAAGAGAAATAAAATAAACAAAAACAATAATTAAAAATCTGTGTGGAAGAGGTTAACTACACCGAGTCACATTTTCTTTTTAAATACATTTTATTACAGGCTGGGTGAAAAGTTCCCACAATTTTCTTTGGGTAGTCATTTGATGATGTTATTGTGAATTTCTGTTAATTCTAATAATTTAGTTGAACTGTCTATGCAATTTTGTTCAATTTTTATTTTAATTGTTTTTTTATTTTTATTGGTATATTGATAATGAATTGAGAAAATGTGCGTGTTACTATTGATGAATTGCACAAGATGGTGATGAACACAGTGGACATCGTTCGAATGTCTGGTTTCAAGAGGGAAACCGTCTACGATGCTGTAAACCGCTACAAGGAGGCTGGAGAGACTGCAAACCATCCTGAGTGGTCATCCAACCACCACGATGACTCCAGAGAGTGTCACCATTAAGCAATGCCGAATTTGCTGAAATCCCCAACTCTCATTTAGCAAGATGGCTACAGAGCTAGGAATCAGCACAGAACATATCCAAAATATCGTCGAAACCAAGCTGACAGTCCAAAGGCCTTAAAAAAGCAATGAAAATAAGGCGGTTGGAGAAATGTCGGTGATTGATTCGTATGGTCGGCACTGGTCGCTTGGATAAAGTCCTCTACACAGATAAGATTTTCACCATTGAGCCGTTCTAAATCCGTCATAATTTATGTCGGCTGCTTAAGAAAGGCCAGTTCTCTGCTTCAGTGATGGTTTGTGCTGCCATCTGTGCCAAGGGAAAGCGCCACTGGTCTTTATCGAAAAAAACGTCAAGATCAATGCCGCCAGCTACAATCAACAAGTTCTTTGGCCAATAGACGAGAGGGTATGAGTGTATAGAGAGGGAGCAGTTGTGGTTCTTGAAGCGTATGTTGGGGTTGCAAAGGTCGACACCCGGATACATAGTACTACAGGAAACGAATAGAGAGAAACTAGAGTGTGAGGAAATGGTGAGAATGGCTAGGTATGAGATGAACTTATGGGACCTGGAGGAAGAGAGACTGGTGAAGGCAGTGTGATTGGCGTGCGTGAATGGGAGAGAGAGTAAATAGAGGAGCGAGAGAAGGAGAATGTATGAGAGGGTGGGTTTGTCGGAGGCGAAGGTGATGGAGTGGCTGGGGAATGGGGTAAAGATGGATGCATGGGTGAAAGAGAAGGAGAAGGAGGTGGAAGCACAGGAAAGGCAAGGGTGTATAGAGAGGAGTGAATATAACGATAGGTACCGGAGGTGGCAGGTGCATAGGAGAATGCCGAGGTATTTGGTGGAGGGGGGATGGAGTAGGGAGGAAAGGGTGGTGCTGGCGAGAGCGAGGTGTGGGTCAGAGGAGAGAGGAAGGTAGGTGTGGATGGGGGAAGAGTATGGGAGGTATGAGGTGTGTAATGTGTGAGCGGGGGAGGGATACGTAGAATCATCTGGCAGAGGAGTACGAGGGGGTGAAGGAGGAATGGGTAGGAATAAGAGGGAATAGAAGAGTGACGGAATGGATGAGAGAGGATGGGGCCGGAGTAAGGACGCTGGAGAAGTTGGGGGAAGAGAGGGAAAGCAGAAGGAAGAGAGGGGGCAGTGATTAATGTAGATATGGATGTAATGTAGTATTATGCCAATAAAGGTCTTTTTTTTATAGCCTGTCAAAAGATCTAATAAATTGTGGAAACTTTTCACCTACCCTGTATACTGTTGGAATCAGGATTTTTTACTCGATCGGAAGGTAAATAGCACTGTAAAATTTCAAAACTGTGACAGTGTAGTTTACACATACCAAAATATAAATAAATACAGCGTGTAAACGAACTACTGTACAGGCTCTCTACCACATAAGGGGCAGCGTTTAAATAAACAATACCTGCATTTGAAATTACCATACCTTTAGTAGATAGCTCATAAATAATTATTAAAAATAATTAATAATAATAGGCCACATGTTTGTGGTATCTGGTATACGCGCACATTGCGTATTTTAAGAGAGATTCCACATAGACTGGTAGTTTTTAAACGATTTGGATATCGAATTACACCATTCAGAGAAAAGTGGGTCAGATTGTGAAGAATTATGTCTATGTTATCGTTTTCATAAGTACCCATTGCTGACTAAATTCCGAATATTTTCTAAACGTGTTAATGAAATTCAATATTTTTCCTTATTAGGTTCACACTTCACTTTATCTCCACTCTTATTGAAATGTTTAGATAAGAGCGGCGAGGGTGGATGATTTTTAAACATAAAAATAGTTTGCTGTTTAGTCTATGGCGAAACTTATTCCATGAAACATCTACATTTTGTAACATGGCGCGATACGTTTATTCAAACATTGAATTGGCAGACACGTTTCTTATTTACGGTGAAACTCGGTGTAATTCCGCGGAAGCTGTAAGAATTTATCAAGAACGATTTCCTGAACGACACTTACCACCGCCAAACCGATTTAGAAATTTATTACAAAGAGCACGCGACACTGGAAGTTTGCAGCCCGTCGCCGGAGCCGCCGGAGGTGGTGACCGTCCAATGCGATATTTGCGAGCGGAAGATGAAATTTTGAATCTGTTGGAAGCGGATCCTGGTTTAAGTACCCGTATTATCGCCGCTCAGCTAAATGTATCGCACATATTTGTCAGCAGTGTTATACGAGACAATAATTTTTATCCGTATCACTACCAGCGTGTACAACATCTTCAACCCCATGATTTTCCCAAAAGAATTGCATTTTGTCAATGGATTTTGGCACAAAATGTTTAAAATCCTAACTTTACCAAAGACATTTTAGTGACCGACGAATCGTGCTGTACGCGTAATGGAAGTTTTAATTTCCATAATATGCATGTTTATGCAATAGAAAATCCTCGTGTTACGCGTAGAACTCATTTCCAACATCGCTTCTACCCTAATATCTGGGCAGGTATTTTAAATGATCAATTAATTAGGCCATTTATGTTCCAATTTAATTTGAATGGAGAACGATATTTACGATTTTTGCAAGATGACCTTTTAGATCTTCTAGAAAATGTACCCTTAGCGGTTCTTAGAAGAATGTGGTATTTGCAAGATGGTACGCCAGCTCACTATGAAAGGAGCGTTAGACGGAAATTGACAATGCTGAAATGCTGATACAACGAGTAAACGCCGCGGCTAATACCATTCGTGAAAAACCTCGTGAAATGTTTGCTACTGTTCGTGCAAATTGGATACGTAGAGCACAAATGTGCATTGAGTGCGGCGAACGTCAATTTGAACACTTATTGTGATTTTTTTTATACGTGATCCAGTTTCATCTAGTAATTCTAGACAGTTTGTGTGTGTGTGTGTGTAATGCGTGCTAAGTGATTTATACGTCTCGCAGTAGTAACAGTAAATAAACAATATCACAAATGAGTGACCTAGTTTCATCTAGTCATTCGAGACAGCGTGCGTGTTTAGTTCGTGCGAAGTGATTTATGCGCCTCGCAGTAGTAAAAGTAAATAAAAAATACAACAACTTACGCATCCACGAAAAATATCATGAACACAGGTAACCAGAAGTTCTCAAAAAGTAAAAAATGCATGAAAAATTATGAAAAATCCAATATTTTTTTTCTGATTTTATTTTTGCTGCAATTGGTGTCAAAATATTTTGTGTATACGCCCTTAAGAGGATGTACATTAGTTCGATTACACGCTGTATAAAAAGTGTTTAGAAAGAAAAAAATTAGAATTGATTAAAAATATATTTTAAAAGAAACAATAAATAATAAATTGAAGCTAAAAAGTCCCATGTAAATGAAAATGTGTTCAAACATTTTTAAATATATTTTTAATGAATGTAATAGATTTTATTTAATTTAATAATATACTATTAATACTCGGCATTGTAGTAACATTTCAATAGAATATACCTTATTAAAACGATAAAATATATAAATCACAACAACAATTGTTATCCTCATATCCATCAGGCCTACTTCAAGAAAGAATAATTAAACGAGAATAGCAAAAAACATTGATCACATAAGTACACGTAAATCCTAGAGATAAAAATCAAGTTGGTCCGTAGAATAGTTTTCTTAAAAGAGGGTTATCAATTTCCTTTCCCGTATTGTAATCCAAGGAGAAAAGTAGTTTTTCTTTTTCTAATTTAGGCAAAAAATTCATTCTTACTGGACAAATCATACTCGATCTCCTCGTTCTTGTACATCTCGATCAGTTTTTGGATGTCGTGTGATAGCATCTCTAATTGTTTGTCGTGCTTGATTTTCAACTTATCCTTTTCTTTGGCTTGTTTTATGGTAATGCCTCTGCGCTCGTCGACGAACTTCTTGGTGTTGTTCTGTTGTTTCTCTCGAAGTCGCCTGTCTTTTTCCTGTTTAGTTTTCAATGTTTTATCACTGTTTATCTGAAATATACGTATAAAATCAGTTAAAAATTGTACATTCATTAAATAAACAGGTCAAAATGGATATTGCAAAAATCACAGCAAAGAGCCAATCAAGAAATTAATTAAAGGCAAAAACTAGAACATACCAGAGCTCGGCAGGATTCGAATTATTCAGGATTCGAATCCTTTTAGAGGATTCAAAAGAGGCATTCGAATACTTTAGTTCAACTGAATTCGTGATCCGGATTTGTTACATTTATTTAAGAGGATTCGTATTCGAATCCAAATGTGGGTGATTCGATTCCTTATAAAAGGATTCGAATATTTATAAAAGGATTTGAATATTTATAAAAGGATTCGAATATTTATAAAATGATTCGAATACTTACATAAGGAATTGAATCGTCAAAAACAATTCGAATTAATTGTCCCACTGAACAAAAAACAAACAAATAACGTTATATATGTTTTAATGCTGATGAAACATTACTTAATTGTGTTTGCTCAGTGGGGTGAGGATTAACATGAAAAATGTCTTTTGTGTGTTTTTAAATTTCTCGTTAAATCAGTGTTTTACACGCGTGGCGCATGAAGTAAAATTTCGAGTTTAGAAAAGCCCAGAAAATTTTCACGGGGCTTTTCTATACTCGAAATTTTACTTCATGCTTAGTCTGGGAGTGGAAACACTCGTTCGAAACTTCAAACTTTAATAAGAACCTTAAATGACTGAAAATGTTTTCAAAGATAATAATCTAGTTTTCAAAATTGTATTTAATATTATTTGAAGTAAAACTGACATGGTAGACAATCTGAAATGCTAAATTTTTCTGACATTTCCCTGATTCAAGATTTTTTTGCCAGGCATTTTAATATAACTTTCTTCTGCGAAAAACCCCCATTTTGTTAAATGGTTTTCATTGTTTTTGCTAATATTTAAGTTAATTTTATCAATTTAATAAAATCATATGGCCTTCTTGATAGTGTTTTGGTCAATTTAAATATAATTCCATGACTTTTCTCTGACTTTCCCGGTTCTATGAATATTAAGTGATTTTTTTATTACGTAATTTTCAGGCATTCGTCGATTTTATAATAGAGTTCAATTTAAAGTTTTGAACGGGTGTTTCCACTCGCAGGCTAAGCATGAAGTAAAACTTCCAGTTTAGAAAAGCCCGGTGAAAATTTGTCGAGGGTGTTTCTACTCCCAGGCTAAGCATGAAGTAAAATTTCAAAGAGGGTGACAGCCCTAGGCGCACCTAACAGAAGGTCGCTCATAAAATAAAATTGTCCAATACTTGCATAGATTTGAGGTTTTTTGGCGCCCAACGTGGCATAAATTGCGAAAGTAAAAGTTAAAAACTTCATACTGAATTAGTGTTTCGTACGCGCGACGCATGGAGTTAAATTTCAAGTTTAGAAAAGATTGAGTTTGAACGGGTCTAAATCTCAGGCTTATCTAAACTCAAAATATTACCTCATGCTTAATCTGGCCCCAACGTGGGACCAGGCTAATGCTATGGCCCCTAGTTGGGCGCCATAAATCACAAGCATTTAAATTTAAAACTTCCCACTGAATCAGCTTATTAAACTTATTGATTAATGACTAAATACGCTTTAATTTGATTCGTAAACATTTTTATATACTTATTAAGAATTGTGAACCCGTGATTCAATAAATTAGTGAATCTAAACCGGTTTACTGATAATTCACCGGGAAATTATGATATCGTTGTTTCAGAGGTAGAATTCATTAAATACATTACGTGGATAATCAATAGAATTTAAAGATTTACCTTTACCAAGTGTTTTCCACTCCCAGGCTAAGCATGAAGTAAAATTTTGAGTTTAGAAAAGCCCCGTGAAAATTTGTCGAGGGTCGCGCAGCGACCCGAGACAAATTTTCGGGCTTTTCTAAACTCGAAATTTTACTTCATGCGCCACGAGTACAAACCACTGATTTGAAGTGAAGTTTAGAAACACACAAATACATCTTTAATCAAAGTAACAGGGAATCAGATATTTAGTCTGTTATCACCGACACATAGTGTTAATAATGAATAATTAGGTTTTGAATATTTTTGTTAAAACAACTAGTAACGATATTTAAATATTAATGGTTGCAAAAAAATATATATATATATATATATATATATATTCTCAAAGGATTTGTATTCGTGATTCGAAGAAACAGGATTCGAATCTTTGATTCGAATCATATTTATCTCTTACGAATCCTTTGTTCGAGTATTCGTGATTCGAATCATATTAGGTGATTCGGATTCGTGATTCGAATCTTTTTTACGAGGATTCGTCCCAGTTCTGGAACATACTAATATTTTATTTGAAGAATTGATTGGCATTTCTCAATTTACACTTTGATTTTTTGTTTCCGTTCAAATAAAATATTACTCTAATAATATCTACATTGTTGATATTCATCTCAGTTTAATATCAAAGAATGAAAATTAATACAAAAATGGCGATGTGTCCATCCTATCGCTTTCCTCATTAAAGATATGATGATTTAAATACTGTGCAACCATTTAAAATATAAATTAAAGTACTCTTTGAATTTTAAATTAGATTGACACTACTGACTGTTAACACATAGTTTACCATAACCTAACATTTATTCCATCATTCAATTAGCATTCTGGGCAACCACAAAAATGCCGCCTACTCTAAAATATATAATTTAATTGATCAACTTTACATTAACCCATTAACGGCCGAGCAATTATAGATATAACTCTAAAAGTTGATTTTAGGTAAAATTCTGCACTTCTTTTTATGATATCCATAAATGACTTATTGTATTACATACTCTGAATTTTTCTTTAAATATATACATGATGTATATGCTGTAAAATTTCAAGCATTCGTCGATTTTATATAAAAACGTGCAGTATGAAGTTTAGAACGAGTGATTCCACTCCCAGACGAAGCATTAAGTAAAATTTTGAGTTTAGAAAAGCCTGAAAATTTGGTTTGGTCGCATAGCGCGGAGCGGCCAAACCAAATTTTCAGGCTTTTCTAAACTCGAAATTTTACTTCATGCGCCACGCATATAAAACACTGAAATATTGTGAAGTTGGAAATACACTCTCATTATTATTTTTTTAAATGAGTAATAATCGAAATATTTAAATAACAAAATATTTACATTTTTCTCCTTATATTTTGAAGCCAGGTCAAATAATATAATATATTAAACTAACTTATTTAGAAATATAATTAACCGAATATTTATAATGTTGCGTGTACGCATCAGTAGCGCTTAATGGGTTAAATCAGTGTTTTATTTGCGTGGCGCATGAAGTAAAATTTTGAGTTTAGGAGAGACTGAAAATTTGGATTAGCCGGCGTCCAAGCAAAGCGAACGCCGGAGCCACCCTGAGCAACTCTAAATCCGACGTAGATAGGGTTTTAAGAAAAACATGTTGTTTTCAAGGGGGAACTTCAAAAAAATTAAATTTTAACTTTCACCCCCAGCCACCCGAACTTTATAATTTTAAATGGCACCCGCCATCGTGTGATACCTCATTTTAAAGGACCGTCCCTTTCTGAAACAAGTGAACTGTTTTCAATTATTTTTTGTTTGCTGGATAGTAATTTGAATGTCGTATTAAAATATTTCCTAATAAGTAAAAACTTACTTCGCGTGATGTTTCGACGGAAATCTTCGCCTGTCTAGCGTTCATCTCCTTCAACTCCCTCTCGTGCTTCGCCTCCAACTGCTTCATTTGGGCCGCCTGCAGCAACTCCATGTGTTTCCTCAGCACATCCCTCTGATCGTCCAATTGCGTCCTCAAAAACTCCCACTCTTGCTTCCTGTGCTTCTCCATCAACTCGCTCCACTGGGAAGTTTGGTCGGCCACCATTTTTTTAACCGCTGGATCGTTCACCAAATCGTTCTTATTCTTCCCTTTGATCAATTTCTCGATCGCCGAGCACTGCGCTTTCTGCATGGACAACTTTTCTTTGGATTGTTTTTTCTTTAAGGTCTCGAACTCCTTTTGTTGCTTTTTTGTGGTTTTTTGGAAGCCTTTGTCTTGGCGGATGTATTCGATTGTGATCGGTTCGAAAACCAAAGGTTCTGAACGGAAACAAATGCCGAAAATTGAAGTTTAGAACATTGGCTCTTCACAATAACTTACCTTCCTTCTTTTCCTCTTTTTTTTCTCCGCTTTTCGTTGGATCCGCTTTGTTATCTGTAACCTGTATAAATGCGAAATTTATTACAAACAATTTAAACTTTAAATCTTTTCAGGAATTTAGGAGTAATAAGCCTTACTCCTAAATTCCTGAAAAGATTTAAAGTTTAAATTGTTTGTAATAAATTTCGTGTTTTATTATTTCTAGTTAAATTTATTTAGTCTTCATTACACCTATACTTAACTGTTTATTATTATTTTTCTTTCTTTTCTCTCTTTTTTTTGCACATACTAAGTTACCTACTTATGTATTGTAACTTTACTTTATATTTTAATATTTCTATGTAAGACTGTTTGCCTGTGTGGAATAAAACTTATTATTATTACTAAAAATTTATATATTCTACCTCTATGCCCATTGAACTCATCTGTTCATTCTGTTTCTGCTGTGCTCCCATGAACCCTCTAGGATCACTCAGTGCGGCCATGAAATCTTCAAAACCATCAGGTACATAAATTTTTAGTTCTATATTGCAGAACAGCATTGGCAAGGACATGGGGAAGTTCGCCTCGGTACGCAGGGAAATGTGCCTGAAGCCGGCCTGTAAACCGTCCAGCGGTAAAATTCTTTGGCCCAGGAGTTTTCCGTTCTCGTCGTAGACACCAAAACGCAAAACGGCAAGATCTGGCAAGACGACTTTTCGGAAAAGGAACGGCTCTTCATTATAGACGGGGTTCAGGCCATTCGCGGGCACCATTCGAGTGCGGAATTCCTTTCGGATGGTGTCGGTGGGGAGACCGTACATGTCGACCTCCACATACGTTCCAACCTTAATAAATAGTTATTATTAGTAGGGTCCAGAGCTGTTCCGAGTACAGGTAAAATGTACTCGAGAACTGTGTACAATTACTCCACACAAAACGTACTCAAGTACCAAGTACAAGTACGTAACAATAAGTAATTAAGTACTTATACCAGTACTAAGTGCCAGAGCTGGGCGGTACACAAATACAAGTACCCAAAATTTATACTCTGAGTACTTTTCATGTACTCGGTACTCAGTCCATCAATACATTCTTTTCCAAGTACTTGTACTTGTACTTGATGCATCTTTATACCGCAAAAATGACCTCGAGTACATTTGGATCCCCCTATTTATGTTTTTTTTACTATAACCGTAAAAAAAAACAAGTTATATATATTACTTGAAATCTTTTTTCTGATAACTCTCTCAGTTTTAAACAAAATAAATATCACACAGAAATTCATACAGATTTCATCTTTGAAGTTTGACTCTAACTCTCAAAAGAAACGAGCTACTAGTAATTACAACTTTATGTTGGCAGAAGTGTCATTATTATCAAAACAAATAAAAGCTATACCAAATTCTGCACACTGATTATCTTTGAAATTTCGCCCTAACTGTAAAAATACAAGCGATGTGCTGGAAATGTCAAAAAGTGACAAACAATGTGGATACTAAGATAAACTTTAAGGGTTATGCTATTTAAGTTGGGTTAGATTTCGCTTTGTCAAGTGATAAGGGACATGAGTCGGCGCCATTAGTTGACTGTTAATGTTCACTTCAATAATGTTACAGTTTATCTCATATGAACAATGTTTATCAACAAAATTGATGATAAATGTAAACATTTATAGATTCTCATTGATGTCAAGTTGAAAGTAAAATTTATAAATTGTCATCGATGTCGATGATAAAATGTTTTGGCAGTTAAAACGAAATGTACTCAAGTTTACTTTACGGTCTAAAAATGCGTTGAGTACAAGTACTTGGAAAATAAAGTACTCGTAGACTGAGTACCAATTTTGAGTACTTGTACTCGAGTACCGCCCAGCTCTCGTAGGGTCTTTTTAAATATTGCCCAAAACATATTAAAAATGCAGACGTAGATATTGGTGGGTGTATAATTACCTTTTTGTCTGATAAGAATTGACCAGCAATTACTCTAACAGAACATTGGGCTGCGATGACACCGTCAACAGGGCTCTCTGCAAATGGATCAAAAATGCGGTCGGCCCTGCGCATGAAGTCAGGTTTGAGGAGGTAACCGCAATTTCCATTGTACTCGAATTTGCCCTGGTTGAGTTGCATAGGCAAATCTGATGTTTGGAAGTTTAATGACACCATTTGACAACCAGCATTCCAAAAAACCTGTGTATGAGTGCTAATTAAAACTTTATGTAATAATTATACATGTAATTCTAGGCACAAAAGTAGTCTTTAGTTTATTGCGAACACAAAGTGATAGATTGGATTTCACAAGAGTAGGTTGGTGCTAGATGCAAGTGGCAAGCACCAATATCTTAAGATTATCAATACCTAGCAGTTTTAATTGTATTAATATCATTGTTAAATAAAAAAAACCTCTAGAGTGCCATGAAAAATATTGTGGGTTGGCAACCCTGAAAATGTATATTATAATTATTTTGTCTGACGTTTTATATGCCAATGCCAAAAGCATGTAGCCAACTTAAATTTAAAAAAAATCATGGCACTCCAAAGGTTTATTTTTATTGAACATATGATATATTGTGTTTAAATTCCTTACCAGGTCTAGAAGGGGAAAAGTTTTCACTCAAACCTAAATTTTAGAAGCTCTCTTAAATTTTAGCCTAAATCTATTCAAAATTAATCAAAATGGTGAATTATTAAGTGTATGGTTTTCTAATATCAGTGTATTTAAATCAAATCCTTTCAATTTGTCAAACGATGGTTGGACTGACGGTTGGACAGACAAATAAACATTTCTATTGACGTTCAATGGTCCCAATCTCCATTTTTAAAAACTAGCTTTTTTAGAGTCTAGCGCAATATCTGACGTTGAAAACACATTGAGTGCTTGTTTCGAATACAAGAAAACGTAATTGTCAAACTGCCTCTTTTCATAGTATTTTTACATATTTTAATTTTGTACCAGGGCATCACTAACTACAAGAACATACATTTCTGTTATCGAAAGGAAATAAAATTCATTTTCAATGAATATTTGGAGAAGTCTCAACAAGACTAAATTTTTGCAGAAAGTCGATATTAATTTTAATTCGTTTTTATATTTGGAAATTAAATTTGTTTGTTTTTAAGTTATTGAAAATTCAAATTGCAAAAATCTGCTGTGGCCAACACAGGTAAAGACCGTAAATTAAAATTATTTTTTATTGACCCATTAACGGCCGAGCAATTATAGAGTTAACTCTACAAGTTGATTATAGGTAAAATTCTGCACTTTATTTTATGATTTCCATGAATGACTATATTGTATTACATACTATGAATGCTTATTTTAAATATACATAATGTATACGCTGTAAAATTTCAAAAATACATCGATTATATATAAAAACGTGCAATATGAACTTTAGAACGAGTGTTTCCACTCCCAGATTAAGCATGAAGTAAAATTTCGAGTTTAGAAAAGCCTTAAAACTTGGTTTGGTCGCCAAAGTTTTTAGGCTTCTCTAAACTCGAAATTTTACTTCATGCGCCACGCGTAAAAAAAAAATCCAATATGGCACATTTAAATTAAAACGTAATTCGGTTCGCACACTAATAGGTAAGGGATGTATTGTGATTGGTCAAAAATTAAAACCAAAACTCTTTAGGGTGCTAGGAATCCGAATCAAGTCTTATCTCAATGATGTCAGTCTGTCTGTGTAACGATTTCAACAAAAACGGTTCTTAGAATTTTCAACAAATTTTGTATTTGGTTTCTACTTTTTAATCTTAGCATTTTCTCTGTATATTCTAAACTATGAAAAATAATTAAAACATGTTTCAAATAAATTTATTATTAGAATTACCTAAGTATGTTTGGATGAGTTTACATTTAACATCATCAATAAGAGTGATCAATTATTTCAACTTACTTGAGGCATGTAGTTAGAAGAGTTGGCTCTTGTTCCGCTGGGATATATTCGGGACATCTGCCTTTTATTATAATTGACGAACTCTATTGACTGTGTTTTCAGGTAATTTAATCCAGCAGGTTCCGAAAAACTCGACATATTATGATGAACATTTTTCTCTGAAAAAATGTTAATGTATAAATTAACTGTTCTATATCATATAAGTTGCAGGTTAAAAAGTACAGGGTTTGTCCGGAAAGTAATGAGAATGATTTTTTTACAGTAAACTGAAGGGTCTGGGAGTAGAATTTTCGTAAGTAATCGGTGGTGGGGGGTGTTAGCTAAATGGTTCTGCCCAGTTTTCTAACCGCTGAGTTTCTAGAAAGTGTAAATCGACGACAAAGTGAACTGCCGTTTAAGGGTCGTGTCATGTTTCAAAACTGATATGGGATAAAATTTTGTCTTAAGCTGAAACGACTGAAACGATTGCTATTAATTAGGAAGCATACTTAGAGAAAGTTTAAGGAAAAGTACAATTGTTTAGTTGACAAAAACCATTCTAGAAAAAAAATAGTACTCAACTAGAATGAACATCGTGCAAAGAGGTCATCAAAGTCATAAAGTTCAGAAAATGTAGTTGAGATGAGAGCAATTTTGAACTGTGAATGAAATTTACATTTTAGATTGCTAGTAAATAAATTAGGCATTTCAAACTCCATTGTGCATAAAATTATCCCAACAAAATTGCAAATGTTCGGAGAGTCTGTACTAAATTTCGACATTATGAAACATTTTTTGTTGACATTGGTAGGGGATTTTGGCCAACAAAAACATTCTATCTTTGCCTAAATTTCTCTGTAGCCTAAATCTGCTTCTGTTTGGCTTCTATTTGTTTCCAAGCTTGTCATTTAAGTTAAAAAGACAAAACTTTGACACTGTTGAACTCGTACAAATGTCGTGACGAGTGCTTTGAACGGCAGCCAGTCTAGGACTTCCCGGAGGATTACTACATGTGATAAAACTGCGAGAAATGGTATATTGATACCCAAAGGATGTATGTTTAAGAATATATATATATATATATATATAAACAATGCAGTGTATAAAATGAACAAAAATATATATAATAACAACCAACAAACTTAAAGTTACAAAAAAAGGTGTTCCAAAATTGCAACTAAATTTGTTTACTACTAAATTTCGTACGTCTCCCCCTTTACTTGTTTATTTATTGGATTTTCCTGACAGTTACGCTGACCTGCTTCATTCCTCTCTCCTCATTTCCACATCCGAATCTAGCTTGAGGTATCAAGGCAGCCGACTGTGCACTTGCAAGTACTTGTACTGCTGTCTATTAATCCTTGCCGCTGTTGTAACTCGACTTCTAGCAACTTTTCCGACACCTCAATGTGCACATTTTCACCTCTTTCAAACTTTATCTCAATCCCTTTATCCATCCACCCCGCTCGTTCATATAACTTTCTTTTTTCATCCATCCATTTTGCTCCCGAGTTTCTCATCTTCCATTCTTTATCGGGTGCTATCTACACGTCTTTCACCAACCTGTCGCTATGCATGCTTACAACCTTTCGTTCATACTTGACTACTCTCCTTGCGGCCCATTAACTGTTATTGTATCTACTTTCTGCAATATTATATACCCTAGCGTTAATCTCTACAAGATGTACTCGTTCAACCTCCTTTTGCACATTTACATCCCATACTTCTGTCCCATACAATAAAATTGATTGACATTTCCTTTTAACATACCGCCTACGTACTCCGCATTCGTTTCGTTGCCACTCTCGCTGTCTTGCATGTTTGATCTTGGTGCCATTAGCCGGAAAAAAAAACCCAAATACTTGAATTCTTTCACACAATTAATCTCTCTTCACCCATCCACTCCAATTCCTCGGCCATACCTCTACCCCTCGCATTTTTACATATCATCCATTTAGTTTTCTTAACATTCATTTTCAATTTCCTTCGTTTAAAATACCTTTCTAGCCTATCTTTCATCTCATTCAACTTGTTTCTAGTGAACCCCCATATCCCCCCCCCTCCCTACAGCCTTGTCCACTAGTACTCCTTCCGCCTGTCCTTTTCCCAATACTTCCTCTATATCCGCTACATAGAGGTTAAATAATAGTGGTCTCAATGGACACCCTTGGAATTTTTTGATTTTTCTTTAATATTAATCATATAAAAAAATCTTGTTGAGAAAAGTTGTAGATAATCAAAAAATTAGCTTTTAATGCATATTCACTTTATGTCGTAACTCTTTTAGTTGTTTTATTAATATTATTTTAAATATGTGAATTTTATGAATTAATTACTTTGCATAAGTGAGGTATTGCTATTAGTTTAATGTAATTGTTTGACGTTAGTTAGTTTGACCTTGTCATGATTAATATTTTGTGGAAAACTGAAAAGATAAGTGAGACTTACAAACAAAGTTTAACAGGAATAAGAAACATGTTGAAAAACAAGGTAGGTGAAAGCTATTGATTACAAGTATCTAACATGGGGAAAAGTACTATGATAGACATATTAGTATTTTTTAACTTTTATTTTGTCCGCAAAAATGAGTAATATTTCTATTAGAACGTTTGATCATCAATTTTGAAATTCCTATCCAATTTATGTGCAGGTTACTGATACCATAATAATGTTCAACACATAGAGAAACATAATTCACTGATTAAGAGTCATGTTTACGAAAGGGGGTGCTGCACAGGAGCATAGAAAAAAAAATTAAGATAAGAGTTTTGATTCATGACATTACCATTGCCATAATTTGTTATCTATAACGGAATATTTTGATTGGTTTAAAACAGAATAATAATGCCTTACCCATGTCCTCCAAGCAATCTTTGATTCGCGTTCCAATAATTACATTGCTTCAAAAATGGATAAAACCGCAATAATGATATTACCATAGCTAAATTTATTGACATTACCGTGGCTTTTTAATATCACAAAACTTTATTTTATCTATATACACCATTCCATTTGTTTCTGGATCTCGCCTAGCCATGCTTTCGTGTTGTTATGTTGCAGTATCAACATTTACATTTTTAATTAGTTGCCACTCCTGATTCCTTATTTTAACAGTGTTGCAGGATTAGCCCGCTAGCGTTCGAGCAGTTCGGGTCGCGTTTAACCTACAAAACTCCCGTGAATCCGTTGGGGATTTATTTGTTGTTATCTTCTGTGCATTGTAAGTCTCCTTTTATTTGTTTATCTTTATAAATAATAAGAGCCGAATACAGATAGTATTTGTTAGTTACAATGGCAATGTGCTCGGCGGGGGCGCCCCCCCCGGCCGAACCTCCTGACATTCGCAAAGATCAGATAATTGAGTTTAAAAATAGCGACAGAGCACCTTTTTTGGTATATATTGAAAAACAAAACAATAACGGCGTGAATTCCTCTTCTAATCATGAGATGGTAATAGGAAATTTACTTTATAAATCGGGATTTGATGTTATTACTTCGAGAAGAGGAAGAAATTGTGTTTGTGCTCAATTTAAAAATTACAAGGATGCAAATAAATTATTAAATTCAACAGTTTTTCTTGAGAAGAATTCAATCAAATGTTTCATTCCCGCTCAATTTATTTCAACAAAATGCATAATTAGGGAGGTTGACCCCTCCTTCTCAGAAGAGGAAATTTTAAATAATTTAAACTTAAATAATCCCTTCCAAACCCTACAAGTAAGACGTTGGAAAAGAAAAGAAATTAATAACGGAGTTGAGGAGTTTAAAAATACTCATTCTGTGGTTATTACGGTTAGAAGTAACTCTCCCCCTCTTAATGTTAAATTGTTTTGCACAAACAAAGTTCCAGAGATGTATATTGTTCCTGTCACGCAGTGTCATGCTTGTTTAAGATATGGCCATACAAAAAAAATATGCAAAAGTTCATCCCGTTGTGACAAATGTGGCTCGGGAGAACATCTGGCTGATAAATGTCCTGCCTTATTGGCTTCTTGTATTCATTGCTCGGGCTCTCACTCCTCTACTGAATCCGGTGTATTGGCCAAAAATCGAATCTGCCCTGAGTAAGGCAAAAAAAAGTAAAAGAGTATATCTCTAGACACAATGTTTCATTTACTGAAGCAATTGCACTATTTCCACCTATTAATAAAAATAGTAATGTCCCAAACCCCCCTCTTTGTAATAATTTGATACCATCTAATTATAACTTTCCCCCTATTTCTTCTTCTCCTAATATTGATTCTTTTCGTCGTACTCCGGGTACCTCTTCCTATATTTCGGTATTAAAAACTAATAAGAAACGTTCCCCCTCTCCCAAAGATTATTATCATTTAAACAAAAATATCTAGATATAATTCACTCAAAATGCGCAGATTCGCCTAAAAAACAGTGTTTTAATAATCCTTCCTCTGAGGTCTCCTCCCCCTCTTCTGAAAGAGTTGATGACGAATTTTCTAACCTCATTACACAAGCATACACAACCTATCCTTCTTTGTTTATTCAAACAATTTTAAACGTAATTCCAGTCGACACTCTAATTAAAATGATAAATTCTTCCTCCTTAAACAATGTCTCAACTCAAGATTCTACAATGGAATCTGAGGAGTTTTAACTCAAATAAAGCAAATTTATTAAATCTAATTGATACCCATAACCCTCATATTATCTGTTTGTCCGAAACATGGACTAAACCATACTCATCTATTAAGATTAGTGGATATAATACTATACTAAAATCACGAGCTGATGGTATGGGTGGTGTGGCTCTCTGTATAAGAGCTTCTTTACCCTATCAAGAAATCCATCTAGATCCTGATATTTTCATCAATAATTCTCAATTTATTGCCATTAAACTTCATTCTTTCAATATTGTATCAGGATATATCCCTCCGTCCTCCTCCTGTAATCTGCTATTTTGGGAATCACTCACTAAGGGATTTAGTCCCTACATTCTAGCTGGTGACTTTAACTGTCATATTAGTCAAATTAATGGTACTCACTCGAATCTAAATGGTAGAATTCTTTGGGAATTCATTGAAACAAATAACTTAATTGTAAGCAATGACAGCAATCCTACTCACTTCGGATCTCTTTATCCAAGGAAGAGTATCATCGATCTATTTTTGGTTTCTCCATCTCTAGGTTTAATTTCTTCCTCTATTACATTATTGGACACTTACGGAAGTGACCACTTCCCAGTCTCTTTAGATGTAACTATTAATTTGAATGCCCTAAATCCATTTTGTAAAGTTTTAAAACCTACACGTAACTTTAAACTTGCGGGCTGGAATAAATACGAAGAAGAACTATCTTCAACGATCGATTCTGAAATGTCTTATGACGAATTTGTGGATTGCTTAAACTCTGCTTCTGATAATTATATCCCTATGCACCATCCTGTTTATAGACCTAATATTTGCCCCTGGTGGGACAACACGTGTTCTCAAGTAAAAAAAGACAGAAAAAAAGCTATTAGAGATTTCTATACTACAGGCTCAACATCATCTCTTGTGTTAGCTAAAAAAGCCATAGCTGTCTCTAGAAAGACTTTCAATAGTAGGAAGAGAAAATCTTTTATTGAATATTGTGAGTCTATTTCTAGATTCACTCCTGTTTCGGAAGTTTGGAAAAAAATCAAGATTTTTAGAAAGTCTTATTTACCTAAAGCCATTGCCCCTGGTAACTCTGAAGTTTTAAACTCTTTTTTTAGGTCTGTCTCCTCCTTTTGTAGAACCACTGATAAATTTTAATATTTCTTTATCCCCTGCCCCCTCTTCCTCCTTCCCATCGTCAAACTTTACCCTAGCAGAATTAAATTCTGTATTAGATAGTTTAAAGGATTCTTCCCCTGGTATTGATAACATCTCCTTTTCCATGATCAAACATCTCCCATTCAATGGTAAATTGTGTCTTCTTAAGCTCTTTAATAATATTCTTTTAACTGGTAACATCCCGGAAGCTTGGCGATCGCAAATTATCTGTCCTATTCTTAAACCGGGCGAAGATCCTAATATCTCCGATAGCTACAGACCCATATCCCTATCCTCTTGCTTTAGGAAAGTCTTTGAACACTTAATTAAAAATATATTAGACTGGTGGATGGAGAAAAATAAACTATACCCTTCTTCTCAGTTTGGGTTTAGAAAAGGCAAGTGTACTGTTGACAATATTTTAAAACTGACATCTGATATTCAATCCGCTTTTTTAAATCAGGATTTTACCGTTGCCCTTTTTATAGACATTTCAGCAGCATATGATTCAGTAATACCGCAAGTTCTCATTACTCGTCTGCATTCCATTGGAATTCCTTCTAATATTTGTAATTGCATCTGGTCTCTAATTAAAAATAGAATACTGTATCTTAGAGATGATTACTCTTTTTCTAATCCTCGCTCCTCATTTATTGGTCTCCCGCAAGGCTCTGTCCTTAGTCCGGTTCTTTATATTATATATACTCTCCCCCTTCAGAATATCATATCTCCTTATTGCACTATACTGCAATATGCTGATGATGTTGCGCTATACTGCTCTGGAAAAAATATTCAGTCATTATATAATAGAATTAACCAAGCTTTATTTGAATTGTCAGACTGGATTTCTGCAAACGGTTTGTCTCTTTCTCCTTGTAAATCTTACAATATTATATTTATGAGGAGAAATAGAAATCTGCCAAATTATAGTTTGTTTTTTGAAGGTGTTCCCATTCCTAAAGTCACACAAGTAAAATATCTAGGTATTACACTAGATTATTCACTTTCTTGGAGACCATATATAACACAACTTCAGGTGAAAGTCAACAAATCTCTAAATATTTTCAAATGTCTGTGCCGCACTTGGTGGGGATCAGACCCAGGGACACTAATTATTTTATACAAATCTATAATTAGATCACAGTTAGAATATTGTATATTTGCTCTCTCCCCCTTAAATATTACCCTTTCTAAAATCATAGATAGACTCCAAACATCCTCCCTTCGCATTGTTTTGGGTTGCATGAAGTCTGCTCCTTCGAGAGCTTTGGAGGTAGAAAGTAGGGTTCCTCCTATCTTTGTTCGAGCTGATTATTTGGCCAGAAAATATTTTCTTAAATCTATCTCAAACAATAATTACATGGTAAATGATTCCCTTAACCATTTATTAGAATTATATCAGAAAAACCATAAACCATTATGTTCAATAGTAGAAAATTACGTCCTTGTCTCCTCATTTAATACCTTTATTTCTCCTAAAATCCCATGTTATCACTCTTCCTATTTTTCAAATTTCTTTCCTATTGATATTATTTATAACATAAATATCCCAAATAGTTGTCATTCTGATATAGATCATAGGTTTAAGGAGATTGCTTCAGAGAGGTGGCCTGGTTATAAATATTGCTTCACTGACGGTTCATTTTCGGATTTATCTGCAATTACTGGGTGTGGGATTTATATTGAAAATACAATATCCTACTCATTTAGAATTCCGCATACCTCCTCAATCCATACAGCGGAACTCTCAGCTATCCTTGAATGCGTAAAACTTATTCAAGAGCTTAAGCTTAAGAAATCTGTAATTTTTACAGACTCTAAATCTGCTCTCTTTTCTATCTATAAAAAGGGAATATTACCTAACAGACATCCAATATCTTCGAATATTCGTTCGTTGATATATAAAATGTATACTGAAGGGTTTAAAGTCATTTTTTGTTGGATCCCCAGTCATTCAGGGATTCAAGGAAATGAAACGGCAGATTACTTAGCTAAATCTACAGCAGTTCTTCCTCTTCTCGAACATTCTTCCCCCTGTAAAGATTATTTTAACGTGCTTAAAACCAGTCTCAGATTAAAATGGCAGGATATTTGGTCTACATCATCTCATCACCTTAAATATTATTCGATACACCCAAAAATTCCCGTTTATACTTGGTTCTTTGACCCGAAGGTCAAAGGGCGAAGGTTTGTTACTTCTATGATACGTTTAAAGATGGGTCATAATTCATCACCGAGTCATTTATTTAAAATAGGTGCGATCTCCTCCCCAAATTGTTCTTGTGGAGAATTTGGAGATTTAAATCATATTTTATTTTCCTGCAATAAAGAAATTCATAAGTGTCAAATTCTGTATTCGATCTTATTTTAGCTGGTCACTATGCCCCTCTCTCAATTCTATCTGTTTGTCTTTCCCCTCTGTTAAAACATATTCTATCCTCTTCTCCTTTTTATCTGATACTAACATGTTTATCTAATTCTATGTTTGTTATTAGTCTATTTAAGGGTTATCCCTCCACTAATAATTCCCTTCCACTGTTTCAACCTTGAAAAGTACCTTCAAATCAAGTAGCTGTGGCTGGTCGACAGAGCTGTTTAGCTGAGGCCATTAATAACGCAATAAGAAGAAGAAGAACAGTGTTGCAATAATTTATGATATCATAAGTAATCCTCTTTTTAATTTTCAAAAGGTTTATTGTTAATCTTGCAACAATTATTTCGCCACACGGTCGCTTCTTCGAGCATTTTATTATTAAATCAAATTAATCTAGTGTTGCAATGCTGTGTCAATGTCAAAGTGAAAAATAATTTCAGGCACATATTAAATATTAACATGCCAAAGATTATCTCTGAATCAAAAAGGTTACAAATTCTGAAATCCTACAAACATTTTAGGCAAAGTAATCCAAATCTACAGCATCACAATATTATTACGATTTTAATAGATATTTTTGGGGTATGTCTAGTATTTTAATTATCATATATATTTAATTAAAGATAATTACGTTTCAGGTAGGGAGATCTTCATTACAATTAATTTTACGACAAAGACCTGACGAATTGAAATCTACTACTTCTGGCAAACGATCTAACAACAGCCATTTTTGGAATCACCTAGCTAGAAAAGATCTGCAACAACTAATTTGGCAATATAACTCTAGAAATCAGTATTTTACTTTGAGAGATCTTTTGAATGATATGAAAGAAAATTATGAGTTCCATGGGAGTAGAACAACACTTTATAGGGTTGTTAAAAGTATGGGGTATAAATTCAAATTAATTAATGGGCGCAAAATTCTCTGTGAACAAAAACATGTTGTTGCAGCTAAAATTATTTTCCTTAGAAAATTTTTACAGTATCAAAATTCCAGTGAAGATATCCAATTCGTATACCTGGATGAAACATGGATATATCAGAATGGATCCGTGGTTCGACGCTGGGTACATGAAACGGATATAAAAAGTAATCCAACTAAATTCAAAAATGAAGGCAAACGCTTCACCATTCTACATGCTGGGTATAGGGGTGGGTTTTTGGATGGGTGCGATTTTTTATTACATTCGAAAAACAATGACCGAGATTACCATGCCACAATGGATGGTAATACTTTTGAAAATTGGGTGGTTAATCAACTTATTCCTGCTTTGGCTAAGCTTTCAGGGAAATGTGTAGTTATTATGGATAATGCTGCATACCATTCTGTGCAATTAGACAAAACTCCTTCATTTTCTTGTAAGAAATGCGAAATGCAGGAGTGGTTGGTTAAACACAATGTAAAATTCAATCCAAAATTAACCAAAAAGGAACTATGGGCTTTATTTATACCTTTTCGATCAAATGACAAAATTTACGTAGTTGATGACATTTTGAGAAAGAACGGGCACGAAGTTCTTAGATTACCGCCATACCATTGTCAATACAATCCAATTGAAATGGCATGGGGGTTTTGTAAGACTTACTACAATAAGCACATAAATTCTAAGCAACCATCTAAGGATCGTGTTCAGAATTTATGGCTTGAGTCTCTCTCAAAATGTACATCCGATATGTGGCAAAATTTCTGTGACCATTGTGAAAAACTTATTTCGGATGACTGGACAAAACACATGGGGAACCTTTCTTTTGAAACCATTCCTCCTTTTATTATTTCGCTTGGGGAATCTGGCTCAGAACAAACATCAGAAGATTCAGATGCAGGTTCTCTTGACTAAATAATAAAAGTGGAATGAGGGCTTAAAAATTGTTTGACATGAAAATTATCAGTATCACAAGAGGGTGGGAATAAATTTGCAATTCTACAAAAAAATACTGAGGGCCAACAGAAGAGAGAATGACCAAAATTGAGGTGGATGGATGGAGTTGATCAAAATGTGTTAACGGGAAGACCCAAGCGAGAAATACAAATGGATGACGAAATAAGTTTGCAGAGCCGAATTCATTATATTTGTTATATACAATATTATTGCTGTGTTTGTATGTACAAAAACCAAGTAGTAAATTTTGTTAATCTTAAAACTGCATATTATTATCCTTTTATATCTGAAAATTTGTAAAACAGGCAACAGTGTAAGATCACATAGTCAGAAATTATAACCTTAAAATCGAACATCTGACAGTGACATTTAAAAACCCTGATTTAAAACACAACCAGCCCCATTTACAATACTTAAACTGTCACTTTTCCATAGCTAGGCGAGATCCAGAAACAAATGGAATATATTATACATTTTGCTACGAATATAAGTAGTATTTTTTTATGAAAAAAAAAAAAATAATAAAACTATGGATAAAAAGTTTACTAAAACAGATTCTTGAATGAAGACGAAGACAAGAACAAGAATACAATTTTTTATTTAGGTTATGATTTTTATTATTATTTAACAATGATAATATAGTCAACATAATTTTCCTTTGTTTCTATATAAACAAATACACCATAAACTTGTTTGGTTTGTCTCAAAAATTGGAAGACCACAACAAAAATCAGTTGATCAAATTACTCGACGTTATTGGTCGCCGAAAAGGCAAATTTAAATTGAAGCATGGAGATCTAAGCACGTGAAATTTAAGCTGTTATGTTAGAATCACAACTGACGTTTCTTTACTAAGTGGCAGTTAGCGTCTATTTCAGTGACGGCTCGTCAGGGTCGGCCAGGCCGTACCGGTAAATTTGATTGTACAAAAATTATAAATTTTCATTTTCTCAGAAATAAATATTGCGCACTTTTTGTAATAAATATATAGCAGGCTAATATGTAGTAATAATAATAAGCACTCAGCATACAGCCGATAAATGTAGACATATATTTTAATTTAATATATGTTTTCTAAGCAACTTCGTATCCGCAAAATCGGCCAGCAGTAGATTTTCAGATTATGAAGATTAATGCAAGCGCTACATCGTCACAAGTGTCAGTGCAGTTTCTGTCGTTACATTTTCCCTGCAGGGTGAACGTACGTCCGCAAATGGTTCAATCGAGTACGGCAAATTTGCTGGGGCCGTACTCGCCGTTCTTCCACACAATACACCGATGCCTATGTGTCAGAGCTGGGCAGGATTCGAATCATTCAGGATTCGAATAAAAGGATTCGAGTATTTATAAAAGGATTTGAATCGTCAAAAATAATTTGAATTAATTGTGAGAATTAACATGTAAAATGTCTTAAGTGTGTTTTTAAATTTCTCGTTAAATCACTGTTTTATACGGGTGGCGCATGAAGTAAAATTTCGAGTTTAGAAAAGGCCAGAAAATTTGTCTCGGGTCGCTGCGCGACCCGAGACAAATTTTCACGGGGCTTTTCTAAACTCGAAATTTTACTTCATGCTTAGTGTGGTAGTGGAAAACACTCGTTTAAATGAAGACAACCTTATATAAGACTGTCTCAGTTTATACCGCGTCAACCTTATACAGTAATGACTTTGATTTTGACGTCATGTGAGGATTTTCGCGCGTGATAAGGTCGGCTCGGTTTAAATCGAGACAACCTTGCACAGTAATGATCTTGGTTTTGACGTCAGCAATCAAGGTGGTTAGTGTATAAGGTTGTCTTAATTTAAAACCGAGTCGACCTTGTTAGTTTAATTACATTAATTTTTCACGTCATGCAAGGAATTTCATGTGCGACGTTAGAAAAACTCTCTGTATTTCTCGAGACATAGATATTTCTAATAAAATCAAACTGAATTTGCTATGAAATTTATACATAATAAGTAAAAATCAGCATATTTTCAATTTCACAATATTTCAGTGTTTTATCCGTTTCGCTCCGTTTCGCTACGCAACTAAACCTTATTCTAGAACTAGTGGATTTCTTTACCAATGTATTTCTAATTATTTTCATATTATTTAATTTAAAAGTAAAATAGGCATTTACTTTAATACAAACTGGTCATTAAGGCCAACAATTAACCGGTATTAAAAAAACAGTTAACACATATTCGTCTTTAATTTTATTTAACAAATCAGAACATATCTCGCATTTTCAAATATCGTTAAACCACAGATGTGATTTAAAAATGTGAACAATCATAACATAGTTACCTAATTGTAATTTACAAAATATTACCTCGGTATTTTAGGAAGATTAGGTGAAAAATATCAGTGTATAACTATAATTATTTAATTATATAACATTATTATGTATATAATATGTTTAAAAATTATGTATATAATATGTTTAAAAATGTTATTGTAATTCCGAGAATATTCTCTTTCTATTTATTAAAGTCGGGCGAAATTATTTAATTTAAAATATCGTTATAGCGAAGGTGTATGGTTCGGTACGGCTGGCCGTTTACTCTCAGTGCGCGTGCGCCAAAATACATTCGGCCGACCCACTTCATTAGATCACGAGCCGACACTGGTCTATTTACACATCTTTAACAATGTTATCAATGTGTTAAAAGTAAGTATTGCTGCATTAGCTCTCCCTACTCACCAAAATATTCACTTATATTTCGGCTGTTTAATTCAGAAAGTTTGTTGTGGCCCTCTTACTTTTGAGACAAAGTATAGACAATCCAAATTATCCATTCATTTAGATACAGTGTTATATTTAAAAATTGGTAATTATATTCTTTTTCTGTTCCAATACTACTAGTTCACTTAAGCCATATTTGTTTTCAAGTGTTTGAACCTTCAGGTGAAATAAAAAAATAAATTACAGCATTATTGTAAATCATTATTTCACTACATCTTAGTTTCCCATTATATGCAAATTAACCAAATTCGAAATTTTACTTCATGTGCACAAAAAACACTGACCTGTACCTGTACTCGTAGTTTTATGATGGACATATCACCATTCTTATATTAAACATTTGACTATTTTCTTATATTAAACATTTGAATATTTTACCTGAAGTTAGATTTAAGTCTATTTTATGTTTTGATTTATAGTTTGCTTTTGGTCGAATTATTTTATCCATCAGATAGACCACAGCACTCTAACTTTATCTATTATGTATGTTTACTTACTTTCTGCATTTTCAAACGTTTGAAACTTAACAGGCTGCGCATAATTGACCATAGAACTCAACCATGGATGGACATTTGTTGTAGAACCTGTGTACTGCACTGGGGGTGGAGCATCACCATCAGCGGGTGCGCCTTCCGGAACAGGCACCTGTAAATCATTATTAAATGGAACGGTTGTTTGCTAAATGCTGAATAACTGTAAATATGAGAATTTTAAATCTTATGTGATTCGAACCAACTTCCTTAAAAGCGATTTGTTCTTTGTGAATCATTCATAAATGAATCACTTATATGCATTCGTTCCATACCAAACAGAGCCAACGGACAGGACCGATGAATGTACAGCTTATTCTGCGCATGTGTAGTATAACCACCAGTAACCAATAAGCCTGTTCATTAGAGACAACAGTTGGAAGTTTACTGCCAAGTGTTGGGGAATTCTCTGATGACCGGGCTGTTAATCGTGAACGAGTTTAGGGTATTTGCAATCATACAAAATAGACCGATTGGTGTTGGCGGATTAAAGTTTACAAAATGGCCAGAGTACTGTTCATTAGATACCAACATACATCACAAAAAAATCTAAACATGTTGAATATTGCTCATTTTGATATTCTCGAATTATAGTAAATATTTATTGAAAGGAATTAAAAATAATTTTGCCACTACCATAACTCCTAAAAGTAACGTCGTCCGTTATACAGAGAGTTTTATGTAACACCGAACATGAGAATTTTTCGTTTAAGTATACATTACCATACGTTGTACATGTACCGACGCTCGGTTTATTAAAATAATGTAATTTGAACGCTTTAAACCAGTGTTTTCCACTCCCAGGCTAAGCATGAAGTAACATTTCAGGCTTTTCTAAACTCGAAATTTTACTTCATGCGCCACCGGTACGAAACACTGACGCCATGTACAGTTTAGCGGTGTGTTTTAAATTTCGTAATGTCAGTGTTTTGTACCGGAGGCGCATGAAGTAAAATTTCGAGTTTAGGAAAGCCTGAAAATTTGGTTTGGCCGCTCCGCGCGTCGCGACCAAACCAAATTTTCAGGCTTTTCTAAACTCGAAATTTTACTTCATGCTTAGTCTGGGAGTGGAACACACTCATTTTAAGTTTAAAATTGAACTCTTACAAAAAAAAAAACGAGTATCTAAAGATTTACGGAATATGCGCTGTAATTGGGACATGTATACTTGAAAGGAGAATACCCTGTATGTACAAATTGAGGCATTAATTGCGATTGATTGGCTACAATATGTAATGGTCATATGGGCAACCCAATTTACACATTATTTTAAAATGAAAGGTGTCAAATTATATTGGATGAAAATGTTCGGTGTTACATGAAACTCTCTGTATGTGCACGTGTTTTTTACATAGTTTTGTTGTAATTATGAAAAGTTGTGAAGTCGTGGTCCTTCATGCAGTAAAACACAGTGATTATCACAATCGGGAAAAATTTGAGCTGCATAAAACTGTAAATTTTGGTACAAAAATAAAAATCTTTAATATAAATGTAAATCTAATGGCTAGTATTCGTACCTCACATTTAGTGTTAAAAGCCCAGACCACCAGCAGTAGCGGCGTGTAATTATGCACTAAAAAATAGTGATGTGTCCCTCATAGCACTTGCCCCCTTAAAGATATGATGATTTATATCATAATAAAAAAAACCTCTAGAGTGAAAAGGAAAATATTATGTTGGAAACCATTTAACCTGACAAATCAAGATAACTCGAAAAATACGCATCGTATGAAAAAATGTTTCCAGACCAAAAATTATTTGTACCAAAGGAGCACCATCCTGTTCTAAATTCAGTCCCCTGCTCTGCCTCCGTAGGTGGGGCAGGGGGCAACTTTAAAATGTCAAATAGGAACCCCCATTTTTTATTAAAGATTCGGATTCTGAGGAAAAAAATATAAAAGTTTTCATCGAAACATTATTCTAATTCATAATAAAATTGAAATTTAATTTAAATTTAAAAATTATTGCATTTTTTTAATTTCAATTTGTATTTGTGAGATGTGCAATACATTTTAGTTGTACAAATCCCGAGATAGCTTGCAAGTTAGCTTAGCACAATTATTGTACGTCGTCGCACATTCTCATTCTCTTCTAACTTTTCATCATGAGTGTATCTGTGCAAGATACACTTGAAATGATTTTTATTTATTGTGGATGCAGGCGAAATTTTGACGATGCTGTCAATTTGTATGCTGAGCGTTTTTCTGAAAAAGTACGATCACGTTCTTCTTTCGTTAGAGTGGTTAATCAATTTTCTACTGACGGAAGTACAACCACACAAAAGAATGCTACTATTTGTGAACATAATTCAAATAGCAGTGCTAGCTGCAGTGGCTCATAATCCACATGTATCGTATCCACACAATTTCATATCAATCTGCAATTCCTGCTATGAATGTTTGGATAATTCTCAAATCTAATAAAATTTCATCCGTATCGTGTGTCCTTGCACCAGGAATGAACTGTCGATGACTTTCAAAACTGACTAACGTGTTATCAACTTTTTTGCTCGTGTGCTATTCTCTGATGAATCCAGATTTACAAACCATGGTGATGCTAACTGCCATAATATGCATTACTGGAGTGTCTTTGGTGAATTAATGTTTGGTGTGCAATAATTGATGATAAACTTATCGGACCATATATTATTGAAGGCAATTTCAATGGTAACACATACCGAAACTTTCTTGAAGAAGTACTACCAAGGTTGCTAGAAGAAGTAAGTTTAGATGTGAGGCTCCAAATTAAATTGGTCCAAACACCTTGAATACAAAACTGATAAGGCAAGCAAAGCCTTCTGGCAATGTAGGAGAGGTATCTGCAATACCTGGGGACTATCACCGAAGATAGCACTCTGGATATACACAGGTATTATCAGACCGGCACTCGAGTATGGAGCTCTAGTTTGGTGGCCTAGGACAAACCAAACAGGAGCAAAAGCAAAACTAAACCACATCCAAAGGCTAGCGTGTACGTGCACAACTGGTGCATTTAAGACAACACACACCGCAGCATTGGAAACGATACTCTGCCTCCCACCGCTTGATATACATATCAAAGAAGTGGCAAGAAACAGCGCAGAAAGACTGAGAGCCATGAAGACTTGATCATACTAAACCCCAACAGGACACGGAAGCATTCTCAAATGGGGCCCGCCCCATCTGAGCGGCAAATTAATCCGGAAGAGCCCCCAATAACTCTTCAACAAAAAATACACTGTGAACCCAAATGAGCAAACACAAACGAAAGACCACCTGATGTTCACAGATGAAAGCAAAACAAAAACAGGCTGTGGAGCGGGCGTATACTCGGAAGCCCTAAACATTCGCAAATGTCTTTCTATAGAGAACCATGCCACCACAACGCAGACCGAAATCTACGCAATCATGGAGAGCGCCAAACTAATCTCAGAAAAGCAACTGAGAAAACAAAACATAACTATCGTCACCGATAGCAAAGCTGCATTAGCAGCACTAGATAAGTTCAAAATAACATTAGAACTAATATATGAATGCAACAACAACAACGCGGACGAACTTGCGCGTGATGCAGTATCATCAACAGCAACAAACTATGCAAAAGTAGGACTATCCCCGCGGTCCTTGAGTAGACACATGCGCGAGTTCACCGCTAACAAACACAAATCCAGATGGAAAAACTTAACAACGTGCGGCCAAACCAAGGCATGCTTACCAATACCTGACCGCAAAAAAACACAGAAGTTCATAGAACTCTCCGAGCAAAACTTACGTACACTAACCGGCTACAACACCGGACACTACAGCTTCCAAAAGATCCTCGCAAAAATGGGGATCACCAACGATACCACATGCCGAGGATGCAACGAAGAGGATGGGACAGCAAGACACATACTTCACGAGTGTCCGGCCCTGTCAAAACTAAGGGATAGTATGTTAAGGGAAACCCAGCCCAAACGTGAAGGACCCGGATGGAACTGGTCCATCAGGAGGGAGGCACTACAATGGGCCTAAAACTTGGCCTATGGCTGCCCTCCCGACAACCAATACTTAATCCTTAGATGTGAGGCAAAACATCTGGTTTCAACATGATTGCCTAGCCCGTTATTCGTTAGTAGCACGTGGGGTTTTAGATCGGGATTACAATAATCGCTGGATCGGTAGATCAGGACTAGGGATGGCAACGATACATCGATATATTAAATATATCGATATTTTTTCAAATATATCGATATATAAATATCGATGTAATAGTTTCGATATATCGCAAAATATATCGATATTTTTGTGTAAATACCTATATCAAAAAACTAATTAATTGCAAATTGCACGCACCACAATTTGGCGAAACTTCAATCTAGTTTGTTTTATCACTCGTTAAATTTCTCAGCACCATCTAGCGTCGAGAAGCGCAAATAACTTATTAGGTACCTGTATTTGATACAATAGGTACCCGAATTATCGGCTATAATTGGGATTCCTTTGAATTACTTGAACGGAATCCAGTTCTTCCCCGAAAATTTTTGTCGGGGAATACCCGTTCGAAGTTTATAAATACACCTCAACAAAAAAATTTTCTGCAGTCTGCAAAGAGCTTTGAAAGTGTTTGCTGTGAATAAATAATAGTGTGATTGTTCAAAAGTTTAGTGAAGTTGAAAATAAAATAATCTTGATTTATTACATAAATTTAAAGTGACTGATTGTTGGTCCTGAAAATATGGCTCCTCCGAGAAGTAACATTTGGAAACATTTTCAAAAAGTTACTCCCAATACTGCTAAATGCAATTTGTGTGCCAAGGTGCTGAAGACTTCGGGCAATACAACAAATTTGAAAACACATTTAAAACAAAAACACTCCTCCATCTTACAACATTTAACTGAGGAGAAAAAGGAGACTGATGAACCAAAGAAGAAAAAACGTCCATCCCAACCCGAAAGTCGAATGGATGTAGAAACGGCTGGGACTAGTAGTTCACTACATCAAGATGAGGTATGACTAATAGAACCGCAATTGTTAATGAATTTATTAGTTAATATTATTTCTAGAAAAATCTGATTGCTTCACAAGAATTTGATGATGATGTTCATTCATCAACTTCAACAATGACGGTTTCTGAATATGATGTTGAACCAAGCACAAGTACAGAAAAATCAAGCTCATTATACAAGCAAGCTACAATTGTGTCTACCTTCAAAACAATTTCATCTTTCAAAGGTAAAGCAAAAGTTTATAGTACTTGCATGAATGCATCATTTGTTTTTATTTTTAGATGGTGGCTCTAAAAATGTGAAACTAACGGAAGCATTAATAAAATTTATTGTTCAGGATAATTTGCCATTCAATATTGTAGAGGGTAAAGGTTTTCTGTCTTTGATGAAACAAGTGGCACCTTTATACAAAGTACCAACCAGAAACACCATCAAAAATAATGTTGATAGAAAGTTCGAAGTGATTTCAACAGCATTTAAAAATATATTGAAAAAATCGAAGTATTTCACAATTACGACGGATATATGGACTGCCGATATGCAGACCAAAAGTTTTATGGGCATCACTGTCCACTTTGTACATGACATGAAGTTAACATCAGCGACAATAGGTATTGTTGAATTATCAGAGTCTCACACGGCAGACTATATTGCTTTAGAATTAGGCAAAGCTCTTCAAAATTGGGGAATTGATCCTAATGATGTTGTTGCTGTAGTGACGGACAATGCAGCCAATATGGTCAAAGCTATGCATGACAAATTTGGGAAAAACCGACACATCCCATGCTTCGCACATACCCTCAATTTGGTGTGTGAAAATTCAATTACAAACACAGAAGGTTTGAGTATTATTATTGACAAGATACGATCAATAGTAGTATGGTTCAAAAGAAGCGTTAAGGCTAGTGATCAATTAAGAAAAATACAAATCGATGCAGGAACGATAGAAGGAAACATTAAAAAAATGATTTTGGATGTCAAAACTCGCTGGAACTCCACATATTACATGATAGAGAGATTTCTACTAATGTCATCTATGGTCAGCAATATTTTGTTTTCCGATGTTAATGCTCCAAATATGATTACTGCAGCCGAAGTTGAGCATTTACGAGAAATATGCAAACTTTTGAAGCCACTAGAAAGGATGACAGTAGAGATAAGTGGCGAAAATTACCCCACAATAAGTAAAGTAATACCAATGATTGGTTGTCTGATAAACCAGTACAACAATTATTCGCCCCAGTATGAAGTAGGTAAACACTTGAAAACATCATTATTAAAAGAAATCGAAAAGAGGTTTGGTGCTATTGAGAAATCTTATATACCAGCTGTTTCCACAATATTGGATTCTCGATTTAAACAAATAAACTTCAGGGATCCTCAAGTCCTGGGCACAGTGATGCGACACATCAAAAGTGAGATCGCGACTTTCCAAAGCACTTCTTCATCATCAGAATCTTCTGATTCGGATACTGAAGAACCGGAATTTGATATATGGGCGCACCATAAAAAATTAGCGCACACTAAAAAAAGTGGGCAAGGGAAATTACATAAAGATAGTGAACTCAATCAATATTTAAGTTTGCCAGTTAGAAACTTGAAAGACGATCCCTTGGACACCTGGAGCGAAATGAAATTGGTATATCCCAACTTATTTAAAGTGGCGGCAAAATATTTTTGTGTTGTAGCAACGTCGGTCCCCAGCGAGAGGCTATTTTCAAAAGCCGGAGCAACAGCTACTAAAAGTCGTAACCGTCTCACGGGAAGTAGGCTTTCCAAATTATTATTTTTGAGCTCTTTGCCTGATAACTTGCATTTGTGGAACTGATGTATTCACCTAATGCACAAAATCACAAATGCAGGCAAACAGTCTTGTTCCTGTAAGACATTTAATTGTAAACTTGACTAAATTGTAATAAAAAATACATTTTAATTTTTTTTTGTAAAAACATGCAATTTTGTAGAACACTTTTAACTTGTACTTACTTAATCAAAAAATACACTTATTTTTTTTTAATGTATTACCTTTCAATATTTCCTCAGTACCTACTTTACGTTTCAAAAACTTTAGATTCGATTGATTTGAATATAATAAAAAAATATATCGATATTTTTCATGATATCGATATTTTTGTTTAGATATATCGCATGTATCGATATATAGCTTTCGATATATCATATGATGATTATATCGATATATTTATATTTTTTGCCATCCCTAATCAGGACTGGTAAACCATCCAGCCAGATCGCCAGACCTTACTTCCCCTATTTTTTTCTTGTGGGGTTACTTAAAAGATGCAGTTTATAAAGAAACACCTACTACTCGCAAAAACATGCTACAATGAATAAGGGATGCTTGCGCTGCAATTACACCAGACATGCTTATGAGATGTGTACAGGAATTCGTAGCAAGAGCCAAGAAGTACATTGAACTTCAAGAACATCATAATGAGCATTCAATTTAATTAAGAACCTTGATGGAGGCTGGCGAGATGCCACTAACTTTTTATTTATGTTAAATTAAGTTTATGCGATTGTAGCGCCATCTGTTTTGAATGAAAATAATGTATCATTAAAAACGTATGTATTTTTTCCGTAAAATCCAAATCTTTAATAAAAAATGCGCGTTCCTATTTGAAATTTTAAAGTTGCCACCCGCCCCACCTACTAGGGGTGGAACAGGGGGCTGAATTTATCAGAATGGCGCCCCCTTAGGTACTATTAATTTTTGGTCTGGTCAGGATTTTTCGTACGATGCGTATTGTTCGAGTTATATTCATTTGTCAGGTTAAATGGTACACCCGGTATATTATAATTGAGTTGTCCAAATGCAAAACCAGCCATAACCTATTTTTTTTTTATTTTGACGATTTGGCATCCCTTGTTTCTAGTCGTCTCAGGCAACATTTTTTAAAAATAAATTGATTCTCAAAACCCATCCTAAACTGTTTATAATTAAGTTTAAAAAATTCTGTCGAATCCAAAACCTACTACATTACAACTCGAAAAACGGCCGTATCAAGGCTCTCCTCACTGCAGAGAATGTCGACAGTGGCGGTAACTGGAGCCATACGCACTACCCCATCAGCGGCTCTAGAAATGCTACTGAACCTCACCCCCCTGCATATCCTAATACAGGGCGAGGCCAGATTAGCAACGTATCGATATCACCACGCGGCCCTATTGGATCCGAAGGTGATAGTCTTCATACCAAATGGGCTGTCAACTGCCATTGAGGCGGATGACACCCTAAGTATGAGGACTGACTATGCAGTCACGGACTACTGCGAGGATCAGCCGTACAAGGTCCTGTTCCCAAGCAGGGACGACCACTGGGTTCCACTGGAACAGGAGCCTCAGTCCTCGGACCAAGGACTGAACTTTACTACAGCCTTGGCAGGTATGCTACCATACTTCAGGCTGAAATATATGCCATTGAAATGTGCGCCCACGAAATCCTTTCAAAGGGTTGGGCGGGCAGGACAATAAAAATATGTTCGGACAGCCAGGTGGCCCTTAGGGCCCTAGCATCTTCTAGATGCTCCTCGCTGGCTGTACGGAACTGCAAGGAAGCCCTCTGCCAAATGGCACAGGTAAACGGGGTCAGTCTGATGTGGGTGCCAAGCCACTCTGGCGTGAAGGGAAACGAATTAGCCGATTCCCTAGCCAGAGAGGGGGCGCGTACAGCCTACATCGGACCAGAACCCGCTCTGGGGATACCCAGATCAACAGCGAGAGACCGTAACAGCGGATGGATGAGACACGAGGAACAGGATTTCTGGCAAAACTGCCCTGGGATGAGACATTTCAGAGCGGTAACAAGTGGACCATCTGCGGCCAGGGCGGCCTCATGGTTGAAGCTGAGCAGATCAGATGTTCACACATTAACTGCTCTCTTCACTGGACACAGCCATCTAAGGCATCACCTTAATAAACTAGGACTAAGCGACACCACTGAGTGCCGCCTATGCCTAGAGGATGATGAAACAGCAGAGCATGTCATATGTGCCTGTCCAGCTGGCGACCAGATCAGGACCACGGTGTTTGGCACACCGAAGCTAAACCTGAAGGACCTGGAAAAAACTTCACCTGACAAGATCCTTGACTTCATCAAGAAGATGGATTTGGAAGGTGAGCTGTAAGGTCGGATGTTCGACCTTAATTGTGAGCCACAATAGATCCTTGCGCGTCGCAGTGGAGGGTAGCATAACTACCCACTCACTTTCAATAGAATAGAATAGAATACTACATTTCTCGGTTGCAAAAGCTGACATATTTTTTCAGTTGCAAAACCTAGCAACTTTTTACTTAGTTTTACATTTTTATTTTGTCCTAAAAGTATAATCTCGAATAATAAATAAAACTAACCTCAGCGGGTATATCTGGTGGAATAGGCCTGTCAGCTGAAGGTGCACTTGCATCTTCTTTCTCCTCGTCCTCAATCACAAACTGACCCTGCCTGAACAACTCCAGTTCTTGCTTTTCCACTTCAGGTTTTAACCTATTACAAAAGAATTATAGAATATAGTAAACGAAATTTACCCACAGGACCTTCATATCTTGGGTTAATTAAAATGTTCAACTTGATTATTTTCACGAATACTTTCTCTTTTTACTGCATACAGGAAGAGCTATTCCGATTTCAAGTAAAATGTACTTGAGTATTGAGTACATGTCTCAAGTACATTTTACTCTACACAAAAATATACTCGAGTACTAAGTACAAGTACCTAACAAAAAGGACTTAAGTACTTATTTGAGTACAAAGTACCGAGTAAATCTAGTGACTAAGGAATATGATGATAAAACATTAAAACAACCTTACAATTTTGTTACTTAGATTAACCAAACTTAATTGTCGAAATATTGGGTTAGGTTAGTTCTCAAGTTCTGATGTTAGATTAGGTTAGATGGTAAATAGTAAAGCCAGGTTAGAGTACACATCACAAAATTAGATTAGATGACAGGTTTTTATGTTAAGTTAGAGGTCAAATTGTTAGATTAGATTCTATCTAATTTAGTAAAGTTCAGTTAGGTTTGCTGTCAAGTTGTAAAGCTACGTTAAGTTGGATGACAAATCATATGACTAGGTTACTTACTTAGATTAACCTAACTTAATTTTACAATTTGGAAATGTTCGGTTAGGTTGTCAAGTTGTGATGTTAGCTTAGGTTAGATGGCAAATCGTAAAGTTAGGTTAGAGTGCACATTGTGAAATTAGTTGAGGAAAAATTGTCTAATTCTGTCTAATTTGGTACAGTTGAGTTAGGTTGTAAAGCTAGGTTAAGTTAGATAACAAATCATAAAGTTGGATTAGTTGATCATTGTGAAATTAGGTAAACTGTTCTTCACCTGCTGCAGCTCTTCGAAACTTGAATATCCTTTCTAAAAAAAGGTTCTATAAACCATTTACTACAAAATAATCAACAACCTAACCCAACTTCACAATTTCTGTTACTCTAAATTTATTATAAATGACAAATCGTAAAGATAGGTTAGTGGGCAACTTGCGGAATTAGGTAAGGTTATATTTAAACCGACTTCACAATTTAGGTCAGATACGATAGGTGTCATTTAAGTTAGGTTAGATGACAAGTTGTGAAGTGGTTATTTACCCCAACTTCACAATTTAGGTCTAACATCTAATGATAGATGTTACTTAAGTTAGGTTAGTTGAAAAGTTGTGAAGTTAGGTTAGGTTGGATGATACTTCGTGATTCAGTTGGGTTAGGTAAAGTTAAGTTGGGTTATAACTTCATAAAATAGTAATCCGAGTAATTGTCGGGAAGGTTTGTTCAGGTTAGGTTAGGCTGGGTACATTTAACCTATGCAACTGACCTCTAATCAAACCTTAGTATCGTCTATTGTATCTAGTAGGTTTCAAATAATATGCAAATAATTTAAGTATATAAACATATTTTTGAAAAAATAAACGCTTAAATTTGAATAATTCTCAACTTTAATAGTAGATTTTAAACTTCACTTGAAATCAGTGTTTTATAAAGGTGGTGAATGAAGTAAAATTTTGAGTTTAGATGAGCCTGAAAATTTGGATTTGCCGGGCTCGCTTCGCTCTGCCTAGGCTTTTATAAACTCGAAATTTTACTTTATGCTTATCCTGGGAGTGGAAAATACTTCTGCGACAACTATTAGAACCTTTAATGACAACACTGATTTCTTAAAGAAAATGGAAAACATACAAACTGTAGTTATTTTCATAATCTTTACAAGTTTCGTTGATTATCTTATTGTTCATTAAAGGTTTTAACAGTTTTTTAATAAGGGTTTTTCATTCCCAAATTCATAAAACACTGATTTCAAGTGAAGTTTAAAATATACTGATCAGATATGTACATTTATGATTTGCAGCAATAATAAATTCTAATAAAAAAACGACTTCATTATGACAGTTGAGGTTATGTTGTAAATTTGATCATTCAAAAACATATTCAGGTATATGAATTATTATAGAATTAAAAATAACCATAATTAATTCAAGAAACAACTCACAACACACCGCATCGAGTTGACACCTGTCAATCGGATTTAGCCGATATTTGATCTATTATAGCAGATGATACAAATCGGCCTTAGCTAGCATTTGGACTATAATACTTGACGTAGGTCGGCGTTAATCCATATTTGAACTATATTTACAATTGACATAAGTAATAATTTGAACTGTAGTGACAGTTGACATAAGTCAGGCAACATTTAGTCCACCTAAGCTAATTTGACAGCTTCTATTTGTTTTAACAAAAATAACACCGCTGTCAACATAAAGGTATAATTGCTCGTAACTCGTTTGTTTTGACAGTCCGAACGAAACTTCAAAGATGAAATTTGGATGGATTTTAGTGTAGTTTTCATTTGTTTAAATGACTTATGTTAGAAAATAAAGTATTTATGGACTGAGTACATGAAAAGTACTCAGAGTACAAATTTTGAGTACTTGTACTGCAGTACCGCCAGAGCTGGGACGAATCCTCGTAAAAAGGATTCGAACCACGAATACTCGAATAACGGATTCATAAGAGGTAAATATGATTCGAATCAAAGATTCGAATCCTGTTTTTCGATTCACGAATACAAATCCTTTAAGAATAAATTTGATTTTATTTTTTTTTCAACCATTTATATATAAATATCGTTACCAGTTGTTTTAAGAAAAATATTTAAAACCTAATTATTTTAATTAACACTGAACATCGTTGATAACAGACTAAACATCTGATTCACTGTTACTCTGATTAAAGATGTATTTGTGTGTTTCTGAACTTCACTTCAAATCAGTGTTTTGTACGCGTGGCGCATGAAGTAAAATTTCGAGTTTAGAAAAGCCCGAAAATTTGTCTCGGGTCGCTGCGCGACCCTCGACAAATTTTCACGGGGCTTTTCTAAACTCGAAATTTTACTCCATGCTTAGTCTGGGAGCGGAAAACAGTTTTGTATATAATATTGATAACTTTTGATAAACACTCGCCTTCTTTATTTAAAAAAAAACAATTGACTTTTTCTATTAGATACTTTATGGATCACCTTGTATTAAAACAAATACGCCCATCTTGTAGATCTCGCCACAATAGCCTAAATGCCAAATAGCAAAAGCGCGCTCGCTTTTTTTGTATTTCGCAAAAGTTGCGAATAACTCAATAACTAATGGGAATGCAGAAAAATTGTTAGAATGAAAGTTTTAGATAATAAAATATTTTTTCTATCTTCAAGTTTTTCCGTAGCTATCTTATTTCTTGGAGAAAAATCGACAGTTTGTTGAAAGCTTCGTAAAAACTTATAATTTTCACAAAATAATGGAATAACTTCTTAGAAATATTTATTGGAATTTGTGTGTGTTTTTAAACTTCGGGATAAATCAGCGTTTACGTGCGTGGCGCATGAAGTAAAATTTCGAGTTTAGAAAAGCCTGAAACTTTGGTTTGGTCGCGTAGCGCCACGCGCTACGCGACGAAACCAAATTTTCAGGCTTTTCTAAACTCGAAATTTTACTTCATGCTTAGCCTGGGAGTGGAAAACAGTCTTGTATATAATATTGATAACATTTAATAAACACCTTCTTGATTTAGAAAAAAAAAACAATCGACTTTTTCTTTTAGATACTTTATGGATTACCCTGTGTAAAAACAAACACGCACATCTTGTAGATCTCGCCGCAACAGCCTAAATGCATGTATTATACTTTTCTGTAGCTCGAATAGTTTTTCAGTTAAAACGTTTTTTGTCAAAATTGAGGAAAGTCGAGAATTTACGATTTTTTGTATTTCGCAAGAGTTGCGAATAACTCAATAACTAATGGGAATACAAAAAAATCGTTCAAACAAAAGTTTTAGATAAGAAAATTTTGCACAATTTTTCTATCTTTAAGTTTTTTCGTAACTATCTTCTTTCTTAGAGAACAATAACAGTTTGTTGAAAGATTCTTAAAAACTTATAATTTTTAAAAATCATGGAATAACTTGATTTTGCGCATTACTGAAAAAATATATTATTAGTAATTAGTAATATTTAAAGTCGTTTTTATTGTGCTCGTTGATAGAGATGATAAAGTTCGTTAATAATCTAAGCATTATAACATAAAAACATTTTATATGTACAGAGAGTTTAAAGTTTAGTGACCACGATTTTTGCGTAACAACCACAACTTTTCAACACTTTTAGTAAATAACACACTTGGTTAAGATTTCACTGTTTATTAGTTGAACATGCAACACTTGTTTTGCCACACAGGCAGATAAATGGTGACAATTTTTCAGTTGAAACAATTAAAATTGTTCAAAATGAAAATAAATACATTAATCACTGCATGCTGTATAAGTTCCAATTGGAAAAAAAACAAATTGGCAAAAAAATAGTTGCAGTCCTCTCGATGAAGGTGCTATGACAATTGAAAATGTCAAAGTTGGTTTTAAAAATTTCATTAGATTATGAAAGCAACCATTGCAGTGTATCCAGCCATGGCAGTGTAAACTGAACAAATAATCATAATGAAGAGACACTAAAAATGAACTTGCCAACTTGAAGAATTTTATAATAGAGAAATAAAAACTTTATCAAAACGTTGGCTAGAAGTAGTTGGAAATGATAGCAATTAAATTATAACGAACGAGTGTCTATAAACTGTCGGCATCTCGGTTGCTTTGAAAAACAAATTGCATATCTCAGATTATGCCATACGAAACGGTAAAGCGGTGTAAGTGTGTTCTTAATTATCTAGAAATTGTCCAATACTTGCATAGATTTGAGGTTTCTTTGGCGCCCAACCTGGGGCCATGCTAACGCTAGGCCCTTGTTGGGCGCCATAAATTGTGAAATTAAAAGTTAAAAACTTCACACTGATTAGTGTTTCGTACGCGTGGCACATAAAGTAAAATTTCAAGTTTAGAAAAGATTGAGTTTGGACGCTACGTGTCTAAATCAAAACGCTCAGGCTTTTCTAAATTAAAAATTTTACTTTATGCTTAAGCTAAAAGTGGAGAACACTCGTTTAAAAATACTTAAAACGGTTGCATTTGAGCTTTTTTGGTGCCCAACCTGGGGCCAGGCTAACGCTGTGGCCCCTAGTTGGGCGCCATAAATTGCAAGCATCTAAATTTAGAACTTTCCACTGAATCAGCGTTTTGTACGTGTGGTGCATGGAGTAAAATTTAGAGTTTAGAAAAGCCTGAGTTTGGATTTGGACGTTCAGGCTTTTCTAAACTCGAAATTTTACTTCATACTTTGTCTGGGAGTGGAAAACACTCGTTTAAGCTTCAAAATGAACGCTTAATAATTTTTTTTAACCTATAGATTAATAACTAAATACGCTTTAACTTGATTCGTACATTTTTTATACAGGGTAATTATACGGGTAATTTACCCGGTATTCAATAAATTAATGAATCTAAACCGGTTTACCGATATTTCACCGGGAAATCATGACTTTGTTGTTTTAGGAGTAAAATTCATTAAGTACGTTATGTGGATAGGTAATAGAATTTCAAGATATACCTTTACCAAGTGTTTTCCACTCCCAGACTAAGCATAAAGTCAAATTTCGGGTTTAGAAAAGCCCTGTGAAAATTTGTCTCGGGTCGCGCAGCGACCCGAGACAAATTTTCTGGGCTTTTCTAAACCCGAAATTTTACTTCATGCGCCACGCGTATAAAACAGTGATTTAACGAGAAATTTAAAAACACACAAAAGACATTTTTTATGTTAATCCTCACAATTAATTCGAATTATTTTTGACGATTCAAATCCTTTTGTAAGTATTCGATCCTTTTATAAATATTCGAATCCTTTTATAAAGATTCGAATCCTTTCATAAGGATTCGAATCCTTTTATATGGATTCGAATCACCCACCTTTGGATTCGAATACGAATCCTTTTAAAAAAATGTAACGAATCCGGATCACGAATCCAGTTGAACTAAAGTATTCGAATGCCTCTTTTGAACCACCTAAAAGGATTTGAATCCAGGATTCGAATCCTTAATGATTCGAATCCTGCCCAGCTCTGAGTACCGCCTAGCTCTGCATGCAGGGAAAATAAAAAATACTGCTTCAAATGTACCTTTTGTTTTTAATGAGGATTTTCCGTTGTAATAATATCGGAGGTGGTAATGCAGCTCCAGGCTCCAAAGGATAATCATCCAGGGGTTCTTTTAATAATAAATCACCTAAAAAAATATTTACTCAGTCAATTTTCATACCAAATTTAATGGATAATGCTAGAAGGTTTACCTAAAATTTCATCACAATATTTAGCCATTTTGTACTGTTGACCCTTACAACAATGATTCTCAAACGATAAAATTATGGGGTAGTCAGAGGTAACGAAAGCTGTATCTCTTATGGCATAAATTACATCTTTGAACAATATATCGGTGCACATGGCCTTTCCGTGGGTTATAATCGGTTCCTCATCTTCTCCACGCCCTACAAGAAATTAATTTTAAATTTCAGTAACATAACATAAACATCTCGGACTCAATGGACACTTTTACAAGGTGGGAATAGTTGACTTCCCATCTTGTAAAGGGTGTGAAATGGAAAACGAGATTGCCAGACACGCCTCAATGTATGTCTGGCACTCTGGCTAACAAGAGGATCTATACTGGGTGAGAGATGGCCGATGATGGTCATCATCGGGGATTTGCCCACCTCAGAGATATTAGACTAAGTAGATAAGGTAGGATTGTTGAATTAAAGATGGGAGATCAGTAGTACAAGTGGCCTAATGAGACCTAAGTGCAGGACAGTAATTAATAAAGTAAGCAATCCTAACACTAATTGTGTGATACCAACAGGTAAATGTTCTAGTCCAGCGGTTCTCAAACTTTTAAACATTGCGACAAGTAACGTAATGGAATAATATCAATAATCGATTATTGGGATTCGAATTAAATTAATAATCAAACGATTGAGATCATTCAAATTATCGCTCGAGAGATTGCTTGAGAGATCAAAAAATTGCTCGATAGATCACTCGAATAATCACTTGAGAGATCATTCCATAGAAAATACACAATCCAATTCATTTCTAACACACACAGAAGTTACCGCAACAAAATAGATTAATGTAGTTATGATTCTTAGAAATTACTTCAACTGCTGGATTATCACTTACTCGTTTATTAAGATACACGATCTTGCTTATCACTAATAAATATACCGTGTGATCATTTGAAACATAATTTAGAGTATGCTTTGAATTTTAAAATAGATTGGCACTACTGAGTGTTAACACATAGTTTACCCTAACCTCAAATTTATTCCACCATTCAATTACTATTCTGGACAATCGCACAAAAAATTGCAGCCTTCATCTTGTGTCGCGACCCATCAACTCATAGCCCACTGTTTAAGAAACTCTATTCTAGTCTATACGGGCCTTTATGTACTTACCATCCCAACAATCAAGTTCGACGCACCGACATCCCGCCAAAAGCGTCTGTCTGTACATCTCGACCGAGGACTTTCCACCAAACTGACGACCTGTTAAATACGTATTATGACTAGAATTAATATAGTAAGCGCACAGAGGCTGATCCATCTCCATGTAAATGTCCAGCCGATCCAGAAATACGGGAGCATTTTCATCCGACATTAAATATCTGCAAAGACATGGTGAATTAATAAAAACACTTTGATTAAATATAACCGACTAATTCACCTTATAAGTCCGTCTTTGGTTAATCTATTTTCTGTTTTGGCCGTTTCATCCTGCTCGTATGTAACAATAATTTCCTTGGCACGTTTTTCATCGTAAAGAGGATATAGGATTTCATTAAGACGAGGGTCCCTCTGTTTCTCATTCAGAAAATTAATAAACTGGTCTAAGTTGATAAAATCTTTACCCTGAGCGCTAAAAATCCATCCATTTCATTTACTTGTTTACACGAATAATTTTATAATTATTTGTTATTTAAACAAAAGCCTGACAGAATAAGAGCCAAAGCACAATGGGCCTAATAAGGCGGACGTGCAGTGCAAAAATGTACACTCCCCAAAGAACCAGAACCAGAATAAGGGCCAGTTGGACCAGACACGTTAAACTGGTTCAACTCTGAACTTGAGTTCAAAGTGACATTGGAACAATAGGACGTGTCATCTTGAACTCAAGTTCAGCTTGAGTTCTTCGTTTTTGGTGCAACTGGGCCTAAATCTCATTTACAGACAGTTTCATTAATACCTATTTGAGTTGCAGTTAATCTCTCAATTTCAGATGAATACCAAGTTTTTATTTTTTGAAAATGACACGGATTTGTAGTTCAGAAATGTGATCGTGGGCACCCGCAGAATCTTTTACAGGGGAGGGGGGGCAAAATATAATAATAATAATAAAGTTTATTGTCTTTACGTTTGTTCTCTTAGTCTAGAAGTTGTATGCCCTCCCAGTGGTGCGCAAACCATGGAAAAGTGATAAAAATGTTGAATTTCGCCAGACTTTAGAAGAAATTGAAAATAGATGAAATGTTTAATTTGTAATAAAAAAATGTTTTAAATATTTTCAACTTTACAATTAATCAGTGTTTTTATGTGCCTGAGTTTGGATGTCCACGCTGCGCCAAATCCAAATGCTCAGGCTTTTCTCAACTCGAAATTTTATTTCATGCTTCTCAGGGCGTGGAAAACATTCGTTAAAATATAATCAATGACTTTTTAGAATAATTTCATTAGTTTCAAAAATTCTTGAGGGTTTTTAAGTTTTTGTTCAATTTTTAAAATCTTGTCAACTTTTGTGAATTTCCAAGGTGGTAATTAATTTTCAAAACGTTGACGACTCGTAAACTTTTTAATAGGTTTGTTAATTTTCAAACTTTTTTGTAATTTCAAAGATTTATAACAATTTTCAATCATGAATTTTTAAGATTATTGCTGATTTTCAAATTCGTTGCTTTTGAAAACTTAGACGCTTTTCATGTATTTCCTAGATTTTCGTTAATTTTTTTTTAAATTGCCGGTAACCATGAATTTTCATGATAAATTATTGAAAATTCATAATAAATTATGATAACTTCTTGGAAATTCACACTTATATGAAAATGCCCCCCCTTGCCTATATATGTGGGTGAATATCTCTACAGTTTTTATGCAAATTGCTCTTTGCTCACACTACTGAATTATTTATTGTCACTTACATTTCTCTAAACAACTCTTCGATATCATTCCTCGGACAAATTTTGTGGTACAAGGCGTAAAACTTGTCAAAAGTAAAGGCATCTCTTTCAATGACGTCATTTTTCCCGCTCGGCAAGTCCAACTCGGAGAGACATTGATAGACGAGTTTCTCAGTTTTTCCAGAAGCGAACGTTCTCGCCACCACTTTTACCGGAACCTTTCCCTTTGGATCGACAAGAAAACCCAGTCGCATCCAACTATAAAATTTGAATTAGTAAAACGAAACAAAATCAGCGGATTAAACAATTATTTTCATCTAAACAACTACTGAAAGCAAAGCGTAAAAGGACATATTTATGCAGTGTGCAGCAGAAGAATATTAATAAAAAATTTACTAATTTTTTCATTTGTAATTCCAAGGGTTATAGTTTCTTAAAATACACCTTAGTGTTAATTCATCCAGCACCCCCGTAAAGTGTACAGTGGTTTATGATAATATATATATGGTGATTCAGTTTGGTGTTCAACCCCCTTCTAACTTTTTTATTTTGAGAGTAAAGTAAAAAAAAAAAAACTTTATTTTCATAATACTACATTACATCCATATCTACACTAATCACTGCCCCCTCTCTTCCTTCTGCTTTCCCTCTCTTCCCTCAACTTCTCCAGCGTCCTTACCTCGGCCCCATCCTCTCTCATCCATTCCGTCACTCTTCTATTCCCTCTTATTTTCACCCATACCTCCTTCACCCCCTCGCACTCCTCTGCCAAATGACTCAACGTATCCCTCCCCCGCTCACACATTACACACCTCCCATACTCTTCCCCCATCCACACCTTCCTTCCTCTCTCCCCTGACCCACACCTCGCCCTAGCCAGCACCACCCTTTCCTCCCTACTCCATCCCCCCTCCACCAAATTCCTCGGCATTCTCTTATGCACCTGCCACCTCCCGTACCTATTGTTGTATTCACTCCTCTCTATACACCTGCCTTTCCTGTGCTTCTACCTTCTTCTCCTTCTCTTTCACCCACGCATCCATCTTTACCCCATTCCCCAGCCACTTCATCACCTTCGCCTCCAACAAACCCACCCTCTCATACATTCTCCTTCTCTCGCTCCTCCATTTACCCTCTCGCCCATTCACGCACGCCACCCACACCGCCTTCACCAGTCTCTCTTCCTCCAGGTCCCATAACTTCATCTCATACCTAGCCATTCTCACCATTTCCTCATACTCTAGTTTCTCTCTATTCGTTTCCTGTAGTACTATGTATCCGGGTGTCGACCTTTCCAGCCCCAACATACTCTTCAAAAACCACAACTGCTCCCTCTCTATACACTCATACCCTCTCGTCCCCCATACTTCCACCCCATACATTAACACTGACCTCACACACGCATCCCATACTTTACACGCCACTCTTACATTGTTTCCCATCCACTTCCCCTACTTTTCCCACGCTATCCCCCACGCCTTTCTAGCCTTCCCCTGCACCCACCTCACATGTTCCTCATACCCTCCCGTCCCTTTGAACAAAAACCCCAAATACTTGAATTTTTTAATTCTCTCAATCACCTCCCCCTTCCACTCTAATTCCTTCAACTTCCCCCCCTCCCTTTATTTCGAATCTCATCCATTTCGTTTTCTTAACATTCACCCTCAACCCCCTCTTATCCATAAACCTCTCCGCCCTTTTCAGCATATCCTTCATCCCTTCCCACTCTCTTGCCACCATCACCATATCATCCGCATATGCCAACATCCACACCTTACTTCTACCAATCACCACCCCCCCGCCTGTCCTTTCCTCATCACCTCCTCTAACTCACTCATGTAGAGATTAAACAACACCAGGCTCAATGGGCACCTCTGCCTAAGCCCCTCCCACGTCCTAAACTTCTCCGACTCTTCCATTTCCACTTTCGCCACAGCCCATGTTTCCTCATACACTCCTCTTACCCACTCTACCATTCCCTCACTGACCCCATTGTTTTTTTTAAAGCACATACGGGCAACCCCCGGCCCGCTGTAAGATATGATCCGGCCCGCGAGACATTTTGAAAAAACCCAATTAAAAAATATTACATTAGGTACTTATACTCACGGGAGTGACAGTGAGGCGGCAAACATCAAATTCTTTGATGTTTGCCGCCTCACTCTTTGATAATCGCCGACACTCGACTTGCTCGATCAAATTCTTTGAGGTTTGCCGCCTCACGGGCGACACATCAAAAGATTTATTGCTTCTCAATTATTCTAAACTAGTTTATTCCAGATTATTCGTTCATTTTGCCTATACAGGGTGTTCCAGACCACCCGTACACCCCTTTTAAAATTTCGCGGATGAATATTTTTCAAAAACTGAATGGGGGGTATTACTAATGTTCATGTGCTCTATCTAATGACGTATCACTCGACCCCTCCCCCCTGCCCCCCTGAAGGGGGGGCGGGGAGCAACTTTAAATTTTCAAATGGCAACCCCTATTTTTTATTACAGATTCGAATTCTCTATAAAAAAATATTAAGAGTTTATTCGGAACATTTTTTTGTACGACCAACAGGTGGCGCTACAATCGCAAAAAACTACTTTTTAATACATTTTTTTGATATTTTAGGACCGTACGTGGATGAATATTATTCGAAAACTCAGTGCGGGGTATTACTAATGTTCATGTGCTCTATCTAATGACGTATTACTCGACCCCCCCTGCCCCCCCCCCCCTGAAAGGGGACAGGGGGTAACTTTAACTTTTCAAATGGCAACCCCTATTTTTTATTGCAGATTCAAATTCTCTATAAAAAAAATATTAAGAATTTATTTATTACTAATGTTCATGTGCTCTATCTAATGAAGTATCACTCAACCCCCCCTGCCTCCCCTGAAAAAGGGCGGGGGCAACTTTAAATTTTTAAATGGAAACCCCAATTTGTAATTGCAGATTAGAATTTTCAATTAAAAAATATGAACAATTTATTCAGAACATTTTTCTGTACGACCAACAAGTGGCGACACAATAGCAAAAAACGACTTTTTAATACATTTTTAACGAATTTTAGCATTGTACGCGAATGAATATTCTTACAAAACTTAATGCGGGAAATTGACAGCTGGGTCTTCTTCGTGTTGGGATAGCCGGATTCAGGCAGCCGTCGTTGCGAGAACCTGTCCGCTTGTCCTATGCCAAGAACTGCGAACAAACAATTTAATCGAGTTTATCATTAAATGTACCATTCAGATTTTTTAATTAGAAGAAACTCTGAGAAAATTAATTTTTTAGGAAACCAACTTACTATGAAAAATGTTGTTATTTCAAGTTTTAGGTGTTTGTTTTTTATAGTAATTAAATTAAATGCCAAACGATTCAACAAACTAAAAATGTTCTGTAGAGTCAAAATTCTAGATTCTATCTCTAAAGTGTGATTATGCTTTAAACACACTAGAATATGAACCAAAAGGTACTATTAATACCGTTAATGCCGGAGGTGTTCAAATTGAGCCCCATTCTGCGGGTTGCCATTTGAAAATTTAAAGTTACCCCCCATCCCCTTTCGGGGGGGGGGGGGGTCGAGTAATACGTCATTAGATAGAGCACATGAACATTAGTAATACCCCGCACTGAGTTTTCGAATAATATTCATTCACGTAAGGTCCTAAAATATCAAAAAAATGTATTAAAAAGTAGTTTTTTGCGATTGTAGCGCCACCTGTTGGTGGTACAAAAAAATGTTCCGAATAAACTCTTAATATTTTTTTATAGAGAATTCTAATCTGCAATAAAAAATAGGGGTTGCCATTTGAAAATTTAAAGTTGCCCCCCGCCCCCCCTTTAGTGGGGCAGGGGGGATAGAGTGATACGTCATTAGATAGAGCACATGAACATTAGTAATACCCCACATTCAGTTTTTGAAAAATATTCATCCGCGAAATTTTAAAAGGGGTGTACGGGTGGTCTGGAACACCCTGTATAAGCGGGTGGATGGCCCGAAGTTAGTTCAGTTTTATTTGAGCTACCGAGGTGATAACTTGGACAAGCGATATCCTAGCGAACTGCTCGAGCCGTCAACTTGCTTTGTGACTTTGTGTGCATCTTGAGTGGTTATTAACTATAGTTTGTTATTAAGTTTATTGAACGAAAAGTAAACAAAAATTATGTCTGGTGGAAAGAAACGAAAAGTAGATACAGAGGGTCGCTATTTTCAAGAAAAATGGACTGAAGAATTTTTTTTTATCTTGCACAATGGTAAGCCTATTTGTTTGCTGTGTAATGAATCCATTTCAGTAATGAAAAAATTCAATATAAAGAGGCATTACTCAACTAAGCATGCTACGCTGCACTCACTGACAGGACAATTAAGAACACAAAATCCAGAAGCTTACCGCAAATTTGGAAAAACAGCAACAAATGTTTCATAAACAAAGAACACAACTTGATAATGTTGTGAAAGCTAGTTTTATAGTTAGCTCAAAATTGGCAAAGGCATTAAAACCATTTGCCGAAGGAGAATTTATCAAGGAGTGTATGTTAGAAGTTTGCGGTATTATGTGTCCTGAAAAGAAAAAAGAATTTGAAAAAAATTTGTTTGTCAAGACGAACTGTTGTTCGACGTATAGAAATGATGGCTAATGATATAAAAACAACATTGACTGACCGTATGGCTGGTTTGGAATCATTTTCCATAGCATTAGACGGGAGCACCGGCACCGATTTGTCTGACACAGCTCAACTGGCTATATTTATTCGAGATGTTGATAAGGAGTTCACTGTTACTGAGGAATTGCTTGCTTTACAGCCGCTAAAAGGAACCACTACAGGAGAGGATATTTTTATTGAAGTTCAAAAGGTATTCACAAGTTTTTAATTGGAGTATGCACTGATGGTGCACCTTCTATGGTCGGCTTACGTAAAGGTTTCATCGGAATTTTGAATGAAAAAGCAACAGAATTAAATGTGCAAAAAGATGATTTGATAGTCCTTCATTGCATTATCCACCAACAGAACTTGTTGTCTAAGTCCATTCGACTCCAGAATGTTATGAATGTGGTAGTAAAAACCACCAACTTTATTCGATCCCGAGGGCTTAACCATCGCCAGTTCAAGGCGTTTTTGGATGAAATATCAGCTGAATATAACGACGTAACACATTATTGTGAAATCAGATGGCTGAGCAAAGGAAAAATGACTGAAACGGTTTTACGGGCTTAGAAATGAGATAGCAGACTTTATGAAAATAAAAGATAAACCACTATCTGAATTAAGTGACCCAAAATGGATATGTGACTTAGCATTTCTGGTCGATCTTACAGGTTATTTGAATGATTTAAATTTGATCTTCAAAAACAAGGACAGTTAGTAAATGATTTGTACAGCCATTTAAAAGCGTTTCAGATCAAACTACGCTTGTAGTGCTGTCTGGTAACAGTTACCATTTCAACACGCTCTCTGCGTATGAAAATATTGCTTATACTCAATATGCTGAAGAACTCAAGTTACTGTCGGAACAATTTTCGAACAGATTTTGCGACTTCAAAAACATGGAAGACTGTTTCAGTTTATTTGCTACTCCTACAACATATATTGTACAAAATGCTCCAATACACTTACAAATGGAGTTGATCGAGATTCAAGAAAACTCACTCCTAAAATCCAAATTTGAAGACGTAGAGTTGTGCGATTTCTACAAAAAATACCTAGAAGAAGACAATTTTCCGCAACTTAGAAAATTCGCAAGAAGATTGATTTGTGCGTTTGGCAGTACTTATAAATACGAACAGTTCTTTTCATTGATGAAAGTTAATAAATCAACACATCGTACAAGACTGACTGACGATAATTTGGAAAATTCTTTACGTCTTTGTGTCAGTGGAATTAATCCAAATATCGATGGATTAGTTTCCCAAATTCAAGCTCAAGTGTCTCATTGATTTCGGTGTATTTAACTTTCGTAGTTTGTAACAATTGCAAATTTAACGATTTAATTATAATGTACCATTTTTTTAAATTTCATTTTGTTATTTTAATAAATTGTACTATAACATTGTCGTATTATTTCATGTCTAATATCTATCGCAAAAAAATATTATCACTACTTTAAAATGCACTAAGTACTTTTAAACGCGGCCCGCGAACGTATTTGCACGCTAAAGTTTGGCCCTCAACATGTCAAAGGTTGCCCATACATATTTTAAAGTATAATAACCCATTTATATTTGTAAACGGCAGCAAATTCTCTATTTAATGGTGTCACGAATTGATGATACGATAACAACTGTCAAAGTAGCGAGAGTCAACATTTTTTTTTTTTAAACGACACCATACCTATTTTTTGTTGAATTCGAATAGAGGTCACTTTCCTGCTTCCGAATATTCTTCGCAACTATACGCTTAGATGACAAAAAAAAAACTAAAAAAAAAATAATATGTGGCTACGAAAATTATGAAAAATTAAACAAACTATTTCATAAAGTTTTTAACTGTTCGAGGTGAGTCATTTAAGAAATTGAAACATTCATTAAAAACAAAATGGCGACAAATGAAGATAAAAAAGTGGATATTTTCGTAAATTTTCATTTTTCTATTCTCTAAACATATAATTTTTTTATAAAATAAACCGATTAATTTTTTTTTGTTATCTAAGCATATAGTTGTGATAAATATGTAGATGTAGGAAAGTGTCCTCTATCCGAATTGTACAAAAAAATAGGCATGGTGTCATTTGAGAAAAAAAGTTGACTATCGCTACCTTGACAGTTGTCATCGAATTGTCAATTCGGTGACACCATTAGTTAGAGAATTTCCTGCCGTTTACAAATATATAGGGTGTCCCAGACCATGCGTAACAGCCTTTTTTGAGAATCAAATGGTGATATTGTTTTTTCGCAAAAAGGTTAGCATATCTAAAAGTTTGCTTAAAAATGTCAACAACTCCAGATTTTTAAATGGCAAGATAGGTCAAAAGTAGTGTCATTGAAAAGGTCTTTAAAAAATGAGTAACTTTTATAGAAAACATAATTTTATCACTGACATCGATTTTGAGTAATATTTGATTAAACCTATTAAATTTAATTTTTTTTAGCTAACTTATTTTAAAAGATTGAGTTTCAAATGTCAATTAGACCTCTCAGATACATTTTAACCAAGTCCGCAAAGTTGCTTAAGATATATTTAACTCCAACTCCCTCTCCAACGCTTCTATTTTTTGAAAATTCAACGGCAACTCTGACTGCTGCTTCGAATCATGTGATTTTAAATATTCACTTAATAATGCAATTTTTTGCAATAAAAATAAATGTTTAAAGGTTATTACATCTGCATAATTGCAATCTAATGGTTTTTTGGAAAAAAATCGAAATTTTGGTTTTCTCTCATGTGCAAATTACATAAATTTCCATTGTTATTAAAAACTCTATTTGGGTTCAAATTTTAGAAAAAAGACAAAATATTTCTAGCGCAATTATATTTAAATAATTATATTGAAAATCGGAGTCGGAATTATACGAAATTTCCAACTCCGCGGCTCCGATTTCCTCATCACAAAAATACTTAAATTCTGACCCCACAGTTTTGACTCTAACTCCGACTCAGAGTTTACAGCACTGGTTCTGTTTTCTATTTACTTCTAAACACTGTTAAACTGGTCTGGTCCTAATACCAGCCGCCCTAAGTATTAACTTTGAAAATAAGGTAGCCATGAGATATTTATATTTGGTAACTTCAATCCAAAATTACTCAAAACAAACGCCAGTTACAAATATATTTTTTCTACAAAAGTTGCTTGTATATCAAAGACCTTTTAAATGATACTACTTTTGACTTATCATGCCATTTGAAAATCTTGAATTTTTGACATTTTTAAGCGAAATCTTAGGGATGCCAACCTTTTTGGGAAAAAACAATATCACCATTCGATTCGATTAGTAATAATTGTTTTCATTTTTTATCCAAACTCTCTAAGACTAGCCGTTTTCTCAGAAAATGCCTGATACGGATGGTCTGGGACACCTTGTATATGGTTCGTTATACTTTAGTATCAAAATAAAAAAGTTAGAAGGGGTTGGAACACCAAACTGATATACAGGGTGAGTTGAATAAAAGACAATTGTAATATTTTTGAAGAAGTCAAGGGTAACTAAATATTAAGAAAACGGTGAAGTGTCGATTTTTTCAAATCGATTTTATTCAGTTATTAAAAGAAATTGAAAAAAACAATAAATAGCAAAATTTTAGATAATTTTACACTAAATAATGAAATTTTATTAGATTTTTTCTATCGTCATTAGTTTTTGAGATATAACACAAACTTACATTTTTTTTTTAAAATGGAAACCATAGTTGGCTGTATCATCATTAAAAAGGTTTTTTTTTCTTTAATCCAATATACCAAAAAGAAAAAATAAAGAGTCACAAATTTAAATTCACACTAAAAGGTGTATTTCTAGGAACTAAAATGGAGGTGTCCCAGGAATATTGTATAATAGCATTTGTTTATTTTTCAAACAATATGTTTTATACTTTACATCTACAAAAAATTACCCACAAAAAATATTAAAAAATACATACAGCTAGCACTATTTTACGTTTACAACTCTGGCATACATTTAAGGAAAAGACGAACATAGGAATGGATAACAATCTACTTTGTCTATCTAGACTAACTACCCCATAGAATATGCTCAAATAACTAATAATAACAAAAACCAGTAAGTAATATACAACAAAACTCATATCATTGATTATTAATGAAATCAACTCACTGTTTCATTAATGTTGTCCGTGGACAAATATTGCTAATTTTATTATTATGAGTGATTTTCCTCAGCCCTTCTTGCCACGTCTACAGACATGCAAATGCAGCAATTGAAAATATATAAAAGAAAACAAATAAATTATTCACAAAAGACGGAAAATTGTAAAGCGTTTATTGTCATCATGCAAGAGTTAGTAATTGTAACGACATAGATTCGATCTAGTAGGATAGTATCGCATGCACTCTTTTTTTATAAACATCGTTTGCCCATTATAAAGGAACCATCTAAAATACAATAGAGACGAGTTTTGGATGAGAGTTTATTTCTAGGCGAAATTTAAATGCCATTCCATAAATAAGTGCACACTTTTTGGGGGTACATCAGGGATTTTAGCGAATTTTACATATATTATAAAGGCTATCAAAACTCGCAGCACACACCGCGATCCGGGCCATAACACCAATGGCGGGAGCACTTCATGTCAATGCAGCGCTCGGGAAAAAACATTATATTTCAAAAAGTGTTCAAGTGCCCATACTTTTGAAAATGGAAAAATTCTTACGAAGGATCAGGGTATAACATAAATATTTTTAAAGAAAATTTAAACATTACTATTTGATTATTTTTTGAGATGTTTTATTTATTTAAAAAAATTTATGCAAATAAAGTTTTTTAGTTTTGGAAAAAAAATATTTTAAACTTTGAACATTTAAGCACAAAAAAGTACAGAGTAAGTTTTTTATATAAGTAACAGTTTACGATATTTTTGAGTTTAAAATAAAAGTGTACTAATAGTTTATATTATTATAACTTTGGACACAATAATTTATTTAACCTCTAGTAACAACTAAAAGCCATGTCTTGATAGCCTTTATAATATATATGAAATTCGCTAATAACCCTCATGTACCCCCAAAAAGTGTGCACATATTTATGAAATAGCTGATTTATACTTTTTGAAAGATGTCTTTTTATGAACAGTTCTGTTTTTTTTCAATTAAACAAAATGATACACATTTCAACTTTGATTGTATCGTATGTTCAAAAAAAAAGAAAACCCACTTAGATTTTTTTTTAAATTTAAGTGTGCTATATGCTTTAGGAATTGACGTATAAAATGTCAGAATAATTATGATATACAGAGAGTTTTATGTAACACCGAACATTTTCATAACGAGAATTTTTTTTTAAAGTATCCATATGCATATGTTGCACATTTTCCGATGCTCGGTTTATTAAAAGAATTTAATTTTAAGTTTTAAGCGAATGTTTTCCACTCCCAGGCTAAGCATGAAATAAATTTTCAGGCTTTTCTAAACTCGAAATTTTATTTCATGCGCCACCGATACAAAACACTGATTTAATGTAAAGTTTAGCAGTGCGTTTTAAACTTTGTAATATGTCAGTGTTTTGTACTGGTGGCGCATGAAGTAAAATTTCGAGTTTAGAAAAGCCTGAAAATTTGGTTTGGCCGCTCCGCGCTTCGCGCTACGCGACCAAACCAAATTTTCCGGCTTTTCTAAACTCGAAATTTTACTTCATGCTTAGCCTGGGAGTGGAAAACACTCGCTTAAAGCTTCAAATTAAATTTTTTTAATAAACCGAGCATCGAAAACTTAAAAGAAAAATTCTCGTTATGAAAATGTTCGGTGTTACATAAAACTCTCTGTATAATTTTAGAGTTGACAACCTACAATATTCTCCATGACAGATTATGAACATACAACAAAACTAAGTTGAGCCATTCGCCATCTACTGGCCATTTTGATTAAAAAAATAGAGTAGGCCATGAAAGCTGATAGCTGTCAAAATGTAGAAATGCTTGTAGATTTTTTTTCTTGAAATATATTTCATTTTCAACTAAAATATTTGTTGCTGTTTTTTTTTTCTTCATTTTTTATGGATATTTAAATGGTTTCTTTAAAAATGGGATACCATGTACAAAATTTTGGTTAATTATTTAGTAATTTGAAAATTCCATAACATCAAACTTACTGCTTTTTTAAACAAGTCATCGGACAGAAGTTATTCGCTTTGACATTATGCGTAATCTTTCTTAAACCATCCACCCACACCTTTAATATTAATTAATCGATTCAGTTCTTTCACTAATTATCAAATTTATTTAAACAAAAAAATACAAATAAATAGAAAGAGAATAATGGATCAATGACAAACATTTCCATTTTAACACCATAAATATTCTTCAGAAATATTAAATTTGTAGCAAGTAATATATAATATATAATAAAGACAAATTGTCTTTATGTTAAACTGTACCGTTAAAGGCGGTATGTCACTCTCTCTCAGGTATCAAATCATTCGCACCTATAATATATAAAATCACAATATTGTTCGTATACACTGCAAAAAACTTTGCAATATATACCAGGGCTTTGAACCGTTATTTTTTGCGTTCTGGTTTTCGTTCCTGTTCAATTAATAAAATATATATCGGTTCAATTCCGTGATTGTTTTAATTTTTGAAATGTTTTTACTTCATATTAAAAAAAATTTGATGTGTCCATCATAGCACTGTCCTCGGTATACATATGATGATTTAAATATTAAGAATATGGAAAAGTGTCTCAAACTAAATTTGTTCTACTTTTGTTATTATTAACAAAATATTCACAAAATAAATATATTTTGTATCTTTTCGCTATACTTAGTAAATTTCTATCAGATCTCAGCAGTATATATTTTCAACTTTACTTTAAATCAGTAGTTTATACGCGTGGCGCATGAAGTAAAATTTCGAGGTTAGAAAAGCCCCGTGAAAATTTGTCTCGGGTCGCTGCGCGACCTTCGACAAATTTTCTACGCGTGGCTTTTCTAACCTCGAAATTTTACTTCATGCTCAGTCTGGGAGTGGACGACACTCGTTTAATCTCCAAATATTTAAATTAATTCGTAATTTATCAAATTCATCCAATATACAGGGTAATTCACGACGTTTTCCCGCCACTTAAGGGGTGTATTCTAGAGGTCATTTTAAGGAAAAAAATCGTATAAATACAGGTCCGATTCTGAAAAATAAGCGAGTTGTGGGAAACTATGTTTTTTTGTATTTTTGCACCTCGCACGGCTGTTCTTGATATTGGTAGTAGCGTTCAATCAAGGTGGCGCCTGTCATTACATCACTTTTAACAACTGCTTGAGTCTGTTTGTGTGTAGGATAAAGTGCCTTGTTTGATTTTTTTTTAATGCCTTTTACATTTACTACAGAGGAGTACGCCAATAGGGTCAGGGCCACATTAACCACTAGACAAACTAGGCACATGCTTAGGGCCTCACCTAGCACAGGGGTGCGCGAAGGTTGGTCCCCGCAAAGCACAAAATTTGCAGGTATTTATCTGAAAACACTGTGTACAATATGCTTTTAGAAGATTGGAAATGTTACTTTTTCAAGCTACCGTTCTGAAAAAAACAAAGTATAGTAGCAACGGTTATTTTTAGATAATTATAATAGAAATTAGTGTTCATTACGAGTCCAGAAATGGATTTTTCTAGACTGGTAATGAAATATACTACACTCGACCGCAAAACAAACGCGCCACTTGAAAATTCACGTTTTTTCGTGAATATTCAAACAGCCATAACTTCGGTCGATGTGGATGAAATTTGATGAATTTTTGAGTTTTTGGAACGCTAAAGTTTTCTCTTTAAGGACACATAAGTGGATATAACGAAATTTAAGCACTTCTGCATTTAAAAGTCCTACCAACAAACAAATGTTCAGAATGTTAGAAATGATAAAAGTTGAGAAGTTATACTGTGCCCAAAAAAAATCGTAGCTCCACTTCAAAAAGAGCGCAACAAAATTCCATCATTTTCCTTTGAAATAAGCGAAAAATCATGTCGATCCAATGATTTGGCTCGAAGTTATGGCAGTTTTTTTAAAAAGTGTATTTTGGGGCATAACTTTGGCGGACAGGCATAACTCTGCTCGCAAACCTGGCAGTAGTTTTTTGGCAGTAGGTTTTTTCAGTAGAGGTGAAATGCAAGTTTATGTAAGGCTTTTGCCTTATTTCAGGCCAAAATTAACTTCTGCTCATTGAGTTTGGGGAAAAAATCAATTTTTCTCAAATTGTCATAACTTTACTCCAAATCAATTTATCGATCTGAATGTTGGCGCATATTAAAGGAGAAGGACTGAATTTATTCTGGATGTCCCTTGCTTGAAGCCACAATTTTTTTTGCGCATTCTACAAGTTAACAAAGTTAAAAGTTTTAAAGTGAAAAACGTTTCATCGCCTTTAGAGGGTGAAAGGGGGTAAAATGTGCATGTTTAAAGATCTGACTAACATGCCTCAAAGAGAAAACTTCAAGCTTTTTAAATCGCATAATGTCACAGGTTTGCGAGCAGAGTTATGCCTGTCCGCCAAAGTTATGCTCCAAAATACACTTTTTAAAAAAACTGCCATAACTTCGAGCCAAATCATTGGATCGACATGATTTTTCGCTTATTTCAAAGGAAAATGATGGAATTTTGTTGCGCTTTTTTTGAAGTAGAGTTACGATTTTTTTGGGCACAGTATAACTTCTCAACTTTTATCATTTTTAACATTCTGAACATTTTTCTGTTGGTAGGACTTTTAAATGCAGAAATGCTTAAATTTCGTTATATCCACTTATGTGTCCTTAAAGAGAAAACTTTAGCGTTCCAAAAACTCAAAAATTCATCAAATTTCATCCACATCGACCGAAGTTATGGCTGTTTGAATATTCACGAAAAAACGTGAATTTTCAAGTGGCGCGTTTTTTTTTTTGCGGTCGAGTGTATTTCCGTCCGTCTTCCCCTAATCATACGTTGTTTACTCAAATATTTATTGCAAAAATACACTGGCGAGCAAAAAATAGAGGTCACTTTAAAATTATGACTTATATTTGGAAAAATATTCCAAATATAAGTCATAATTTTAAAGTGACCTCTATTTTTTGTTTTAACTTTATGTTTGCAAATTGTAAACCAAAGTAGGCGTTTCATAATACATTTCCTGACAAATGTTATCTATCTGTCAGTTACTATCACCGTGTTACAGACTTTTATGAAACAACATCCATTTCGCTCTAATTGAAAACCTATGTTTCGTTGTGGTTCTCTCATTAAGGGGAATATAACAGTGGTCTGAAATTTAATGTTAGGTTTATTTAAAAACTAAAGGTCCTAGAAAGTTGAAATTTTGACAGCGTATATTAAGCCCAATTATCTAGTAAAATATCGAAGTACTTTTTTTTTAAACAATTTGCTTTCAGAGGTATGAAAAAAATAATGTTAAATTTTTCAAAATTAAAAAAAATATTCCCATATCTTACTAGTTTATACTATAAGGAATATAATGTGAACATTTCATAAGGATGCGATAGCTCATGCCCGAGTCAGGTTAAAATAAAAATCTTGAAAAATAAGACCGTAAAATACCGCCGCCTTGCGGATCTTCTCTTAGTTGAACGCGTTGTACACTCATCTGCACAATTATTGGAGGGGCGAGCAGCATGCGGCCAGCGTTTATCTCTGGGCCAGTGAACGCTGTGCGGCTTCGCGTTTGTTTTTCTTTTCTTTTTTCAATCATAGTTAACAAAAACGGCTCGCGTCGTTAGCATTTATTCTCGTAAAATTAATATTTCGCAATTATAATCGATATTTTATTGTACTAGTGTTTTATTTTCATGCTTTCTGACTACTAATGGAATAAGTATTTTTTTATACTGCATGTTCACTAATATAGAAAACACGAAATGTTTCACTAATTTAAATAAAGATGTGTAATATACCTTTAATATTGGCTTTCCTTATTATTTGACAGTGTCGGTATTATTAAATTATTTTTAAAGTTTTTTTAAGCTGATTAATAAGCCAGAAGCAATCGAATTACAATCAGTCTTGTTCAAATCATTATTTCGTCTTAAATCTTTCGTTATTAAAGCAGTTGTTAAATGCCATTAAACTTCTCGCAATAAAACTATTAAAGTAAATTGTAAAGTTTCTAGCAATCGGACCTATTTGAACCAACTGCGACTTCATCAACGAATCAATGATATCAAAACTATAAGAATAGTAAGAATAACACCAATATGACGTTGTCGTAGATTAATGTTACAAATCAACTATTTTTTACTGAGCACAGGTAATATTTGTTTGACGAATGTTTAAAAAAATGTAGGGTTTAACTGCGTGCATATTCATTGTTAATTATTTTAGAAAAAATAGAACTATAATAATAATAAGGTAGTTATTATAATGCATTTCAAATAATAAGCTACTTGCTCAACATTGCACCGAGCCCAATATATTTTTTTCAAATTTGGCTGATTTATGATGAGTCATATTTTGATAGTAAGTAAATAAGGAATAAATGAATTGAAATTGAATGTTATTGCAATCCTCTATTTATACGGCTCAGTCAACTTAGGCCCCCGAAGTTCGACTTTTTAAAAAATAATTGTTGCGCTAGACGGGCCTTAGCTAGCGCTAGCTAGCGCCACAAAAATTAGAGCTAGCGCCATTTAGACAAGAAAGTTACGGGGGTTTGAACTTTCGGGGGGCTTGGTTGATGCTGGATGTTTCAAGTTTTCTTACAGTATTCGGATTCCTCAGAGCTAGCGCTACCAATTTAAAAGCTAGCGCCACCCCCACAACCCCAAAAGATTATACAACATTTTAAACCCTAGCCCCCCGAAATGAGATTTTTTTAATCAAATTGGGTGCAAAAGTTCAATTCAAGGTTTTAAACGAGTGTTCTCCACTCCCAGACTAGGCATGAAGTAAAATTTCGAGTTTAGAAAAGCCCCGTGAAAATTTGTCGAGGGTCGCGCAGCGACCCGAGACAAATTTTCTGGGCTTTTCTAAACTCGAAATTTTACTTCATGCGCCACGCGTATAAAACGCTGATTTCAAGTAAGGTTCAAATATACACAAATTTCACAAACTTTTAGTGTTCTATACGCGTGGCGCATGAAGTAAAATTTCGAGTTTAGAAAAGCCCAGAAAATTTGTCTCGGGTCGCTGCGCGACCCTCGACAAATTTTCACGGGGCTTTTCTAAACTCGAAATTTTACTTCATGCTTAGTCTGGGAGTGGAACACACTCGCTTAAAGCTTCAAATTGAATTCCTGTAAAAACAACATATATCTAAAGATTTAAACAAAATAAAGTGAATCTGGAATACGTCTACTTTAAAGAAAAACTCCCTGTATATCGTAGAATCAGGATATTGAGATAGATTGTGTTAGAATGAAAATTAAGTCAATTGAATAGCAACGAAAGGAGCTTAATCACAATTTTGTAGCATCGAAAAGATACCCATGTTTTGATTAGGTACATACATAACCCGATGTGTACTAGGTAAATTTTCAGGCATTCATTGTTTTTGAAAAGCGTTCAGTTTGAAACTCCCAACGAGTGTTTTCGACCGAGTAATAATGATTTAAGTTATCATAAAAAAAACAACCGTGAGGTACGCCACTGTCTTGCTAGCACTAGCTATCTCTTGAATAACTTTCTCATTTATCACTTGGTGAAACATTTTGAAATAATAATAAAGGATAAATTAAAAACACTTGGTTTGTTTCACTATTTGTTTCTATTTACTTGACTAGTTTCGCTTTTTACGGCATTATCAAGAGTGAATCAAGAGTGAACTTAGATAATGCCGTAAAAAGCGAAACTAGTCGAGTAAATAGAAACAAATAGTGAAACAAAGCAAGTGATTTTAATTTATCCTTTAATATCACTAGCTATGTCGTTGTTAGTGTTTATAGACTTCAGTATAGCAATTACAATGCCAAAAAAAAAATTTGAAATCGTACGGTTAGTTTCCGAGTTATAACGATTTCAATTATCAAAAACAATCGTCAGTTACGCCACTGTCTTACTAGTGCAAGCTATCTCGTTGCCAGTGTTTATAAATATTAGTATAGTAATTACAATGATAAAAGAGTTTCTTAAATCGTACGGTAAGTTCTTGCGTAATAACGATTTAAATTAGCTAGGAGTGAAAACACAATTGTCAGTTACGCTACTGTCTACTAGGCATCATGTTTCTAATAGCCAGTGTCTATGAACATAAATAAAGTAATTACAATGCCGAACTATTTGTTGAAAGCGGTATATTATATGCCAAACATCATTTTGTATTAAAATTCAGGAAGTAAATGGTAATACGCATACAGGATCTGAAAGCTCTTGCATTAAAATTTGGACGTGAACTTTTTTTTACCTGATATTTTTGAGAGAATATTTTTGTCATATTCTGTTGGCGCTAGCTCTAAGTTATATTTTCCACCCAATTTGATTTAAAACATCTCATTTTAGGGGGCCAGGGTTAAAAATGTTTTATCATTTTTTGGGGCTGTGGGAGTGGCGTTGGCTTTTAAATTGGTAGCGCTAGCTCTGAGGAATCCGAATAGTGTAAAAAAACTTAAAAAATCCAAACTCGGGGGGCTAGCATCAACCTAGCCCCCCGAAAGTTCAAATCCCCGTAGTTTTCTTGTCTAAATGGCGCTAGCTCTAATTTTTGTGGCGCTAGCTAAGGCCGGTCTAGCGCAATCGCTTTTTTCAAAAAAGTCGAACTTCGGGGGGCTAAGTTGACTGAGCCTATTTATACACATCATCATTTTGTAAACCCTGTACTAAACAAAAAAAAAAACAGGGCAGCTTTCCGTTTAATTTTTTTCAATCTATTATTTATTTGTTGCATTCATAAAAACTAGAATATTTGACCGAATATAAATTGAAATTCTCCCCAAAATTGGGGGTATTTACCCAATTGGGCAGAGGCCAAATTAATACACATTATTTTCATGGCAATAGCAGTTAGGGAAGATAATATTCCCATTTAAAAAATATGATTGAAAATCCTATGTTTTTTTTCATATATGTGCGGCATATAAATATTCACAATGAGCTTATGAACATGAATTATTTTATTATTATATTTTTAAGAAATAATCTATAATTTAATAAAATAAAACACATAGTTTGTTCGGCTGTCGAAACTGGAGTCTTAAAAGTAAAAATAATGTGTTATAATGACAAGAATAAGAATCATCAGTTTTGTAAATACCGAAAAATAACACAGGATCCGATAACGCTTTCTAACGAATTGAAAACAATACATAGCTTGTATGTATTATCAGCGTGTTTAAATAATACGAATCGACACTTTCGTTCGATCCGTCTTTTTTATACGCTTTGTTTTTTTCGTCTATTCCACGCGACGCGAGACCCCATCCGTTCATGCCAAGGAGCAATGCACAAATACACAGCGAACAGCCGCTTTTCTCTCTTACTGTATTCTCCCCACTTGTGCTGTACATTTGGCATCGGATGAGCTACTCTAAACTATGTGGGTCTTTCCAACACGATCGGCGTGTTACACTGCAATAATCCCCTTAATGTTGATTTTTCTCTGCGAAACTTGTCATTCACACGGTGTACTGTACTTAACAAGTCATAATGCCTTTAGGCCCTATTGTTGTGGTAAGAATTATAGCGTCGATTGAAGATGGGCGAGGAAAACGTGAAACTGCAAGGATTGTTGGCAAAAGCCTTTGTGCTATACAAAAAGTGTATCAGCGTTACTTGGATACTGGCCTGATAACCAGTAAACCAGGATCCGGGCGAAAAAAAGTCACCACGATCAGGGATGACCGTTTTTTGGTGTCTACAAGTTTGCGGAATAGAACAGCTTCTACAGTTTATCTAGAAATCAACTCCATGAAGTTAGATATGTCAATGTTAGTGAATGGACCATTAGGAGAAGGCTTCGGACTGCTGGATTGTCTTGTAGAAAGATGGCTACAGGTCCACCTTTACAACACCGACATCGTGTTGCAAGAGTGGCTTTTGCCCGAAATCACAGGGCATGGAATAATGAGGACTGGAGCAGGGTACTGTTTTCAGATAAGTCGCTGTTTTGCCTCAATGGATCAGACGGACGTCGGAAAGTGTGGAGAAGACGCGGAGAAAGATACGCTTTAGTTTGTATTGATGAGCGACTTCCATTTGGCGGTGGGTCGGTTTTGGCTTGGGCAGGAATTTCTACTCAAGCAAGCACAGAGTTGGTCTTTATAGAGAATGGCTCCCTGACACCTCACAGATACATTACGTAGGTTCTCGAAGATCATGTTATGCCCTTCATGACAACTATGGGCGAGCGCGGCATTTTCATGCAAAATAATGCTAGACCTCACGTAGCCAGAGTTGTCAAAGATTATCTGGATGAAGTGGGAATTTCGCGGTTCGATTGGCCAGCTTTCAGCCCGGACATGAATCCCATAGAACATGTATGGGATGAGTTGGGACGACGTATCAGAAAGCATACACCTGCTTCAAGAGCTGCTCAGGAGCTAAGACAGTTGCTATTGCAGGAATGGAATAATATCGACTAAAATGTGATCGTTAATTTAATTCAAAGTGTTCCTTGTCGACTTCAAGCAGTCATTAATACAAGAGGGGGTAATACTCGTTATTAGTGATAAGTTTTTTTCATTATTATTTGTTCCATATTAGTCCTAGGAACAAACATTCGAACTTCGTCTGAACTGTAAATTTGTGATATTTCCAAAATAGGCAATAAAAACAATAAATAAATTTAATATCAATATTATATATTAATATCAAGATGGCCGACGAACGGGTCAGTCAAGACAAATCGTATGCGAAAAGTATTGCTAAATCTAGTGATGAAATTAAAAAGTTCTGTGCGTGCGGAAATATCGCCCGATCAAGGTTGCAATGTGCCATATGCAAAACGTTTAACCACACCGGTTGTTTGAAAAGAGTGAAATCGGGTTGTGGAATTGTATTATCTGCCAGTGGCACCAGTACTCCAACCACAACTGCAAGCGAAGAAATTGATTTTTCAGAAGGAGGCCTATTTAGGATTAAAGGAACGTCTCACGGAACTCAAAGTAGTTATATCACTACTACAAGAGAAAATTACACACCTGGAAAAAGAAAATCATTTTCTTCGTTTGGAGGGTAAACAAAAAACATCAGCCGCAAAATATCCCACTACATCTGGAGACACGGCGACAACATCGACCGAGGCGCAGGCGACAACACCGACCGAGGCGCACGCATCTCTTGATGAATGCGTCATCAATGACGGAGCAGATCAGTATCTGCGAGCCGACACGGCGACCAAGAAGACATCATCGAAGACATCATCAGTCGCAGCGCGGAAGGAACCGATCAGCTGATGGAGGTCATCAACCCGACCAAAACCGTCAACAATAACAATAGCAAGATAAATTAATTTAGGGGAACAGTTAATAAAATGAATACCCCATCCATCGCAATCATCAAGGTAGCAGTAAATGTCGCTACTCCAAGTAATGCAACGGACAACGTTTCGAATACTTTAAAAACCAAGAAAAGAGAGGCGAAACCTAATAAAAGTATGTTCGTAAGCACCGGTATCGGTAACATACAGTCACAACTAGTAGCCGAACCAAAAAAGACGTGGCTTTTCATTAATAAAGTAGGTGCGCAAGTAACTTCTCAAATTATGCATGAACATGTAGAATTAATTTTAAATCACAAAAATTTTACATGTGATCTAATAAAATCTAAGTCCTCTCTTCCTGCTTTCCGGATAGGTGCCGACTTTAAATATCACAACGCACTAATAAATCCTAATAACTGGCCGGAAGGTATCACTGTATCTCGATATATTTTTCGAAGAACAAATATTGCAACAAAAAAAACCTAACAATAGACACACACTAAGTTTCCTATATTTTAATACCCAATGTATTACAAATAAATGTAATCAACTTGAAGCATTTTTAATAAATCACAATAATATTTTTAATATGCTATGCATTTGTGAGCATTGGCTAAAACAAACCGAAGCAGAGACTTTGTCCATGGGTTGTATAACATGGTGACATGCTATGCGCGTGTTAAATATCAACATGGTGGGGTGCTTAATCTCACTAAATTTAGTACGGTTACAAAAAACCTAGTTGAATTAAATAAACTTTCAGAAGAAAAACACTGTGAAATTGCAGCTACGTACATACCGGCGAACAATGTCATTGTTGTAACTCTCTATCGCTCACCTTCGGGGAGTTTCAATGAATTTCTATCTATTCTTGCAAGATTACTTGATAGCATTGATCTTAATAAAATTGTAATAATAGGTGGCGATTTCAATGTGAATTTTAATACTATTATAAATGATATTCGAGCTTTGCAGATACTAGATGTTATGGCCTCGTATGGTTTAGTCAGCCTGGTAAATTTTAAGACTCGATCAACCAACCAACTTGATAACGTTTTCTCAAATATAGAGGAAAATATTTCAACCCATCCAATGGATCCAGGACTGTCGGACCATATAGGCATCCATGTGAAATTACACATCGATTATGGTATTACAAAGCTAGTCAAAAAAACACTGCGCCCCATTACTAATGTAGGTAAGATAGAATTTTATAATTATCTTGCACAAATTAGTTGGAGTTTTCTTGATACAGTGAACATTAGCACTAAGACTAGATTTGAATTATTTATACAAACAATACAGGAAGGTATCTATGAATCTTTCCCACAAAAAAAGTAACTGCCAAACCAAATAAAATCGATATTAAATGGTTTAACGACGATTTAAAGCAAATGCGCGAGACGTTATATTTAATGCGAGAAGCATCTATAAGATACCCTGAACTGAAAAATAACTATTTAGGATATAAGAAAACATATCATTTAGCACTAAAAGATGCCAAAATAAAGGCAAACCATAACTATTTAGTGAATTCCAACTTTAGACCGAAATCTATGTGGAATATAATTAACTCTAGCCAAAACAAAACTACACCAATCTGTGATATGAATCCAAACGAATTTAACTCCTTTTTTAGCAACATTGCTGAAACACTTATAAATAGTTTACCACAGTCAAACACCGATCCCATTAAGCTTATGATGCAATCCAGTATTATTAACAACACACCATATTTTTCATTTAGGGAAGTGAGTCCTAGTGAAGTAAAATTCATAATAAAACATCTAAAGAACACGAACGGCAGGGATATGTATGGGATTAACGTGGGTCTTCTGAAGTGTGTCGCTGATCTAATCAGTAATCCTCTCACCAAATTAATTAATGCATGTATAAAATCTAGCACCTTTCCCGACAACCTAAAGAAGGCCTGTGTCATTCCTATACATAAAAGAGGCAATACCTCTGACATAAACAACTACCGTCCTATATCACTGCTTCCTGCAATCTCCAAGATCGTGGAAAAAGTACTAGCCAATCAGATCAGTGAGTTTTTTGAAGCTCATAATATTTTTTCTGATAGACAGTATGGTTTTCATAGGGGAAAGTCGACTGGTGGTGCTGTTATCGGTCTTACTGAGGAAATATTGAAGGGATTCGAGGATGGATTGTACTCTACTGCCTCTTTTTTAGACCTCAGTAAGGCGTTTGACTGCATTTCACACAGTGTTCTCCTGAGAAAGCTATACTGCTACAACTTTTTGCCATCAAGTTGTAAACTTATTAATTCATATCTCACTGATCGGTGTCAAATGGTAATGGTAGGAGATCAGACCTCAACGAGCATACCTATTAATAACGGGGTTCCTCAAGGGTCTATTCTTAACCCATTGCTGTTTTTAATTTACATTAACGATCTACCAAATATATATAATGATTCGTCAGTTATCCTGTATGCTGATGATACAACAATTAAATCAACTTCTAAGAATTTACAGGCAGCAATGGACCAAGACGTGCATTCAATCAGGAGCACCCAGGAATGGTTAACGTCGAACATGTTATCATTAAATGATAACAAAACAGTACGTGTCATTTTTTCTCTGAAAACGTCTGTCCAATTTGAAATTAATTGTTCCAAGTTTTTAGGTATGATCGTTGACTCAAAGTTGACTTGGAGCCAACATGGTGATGCTCTAGCTCAGTGGTGGGGAAACTTTTTTTAAGACGGGCCATTTGTAATAACCAGACAATCGTAGCGGGCCAAAGAATAATGCTTAATCATTAAAAAATGTATGTGTTCTATAAACATATACATATATTATTACATACACTTATTATTTTAATAGTAAAAAAGCAAAAGGTAAGAAAATTGTAAGCACAAAATATAAAATGAATTTAATGTAGTTCTTGATGTGAAGTATTATCACTTTATTTTCTGGTGTCATTACTGGTTGATGGTGCATGAGAAAAATGAAATTGAGACTGTTTCATCAAAATTTCATTATAGTCCGGTTCCATTTGCGAAGCAGAAATTCTTAAAACTGATGAAAGGTGCTCATCTGTAATTCTGTTTTTTAAAGAAGTTTTCCTAAGCTTCATTGTTGAAAAGATTTGTTCGCATATATAAGATGAGCCGAACATTGTCATTATCTTATGAAAAGTTTGTTTCAGGAGAGTATTACAGTTCAGTTCTATTAACTCAAGTTGAAATTTTGCATCAACTTCTTCGTAATTAACATTGAATGGGGTCGCTATAGTGAATTTTAAAGATTGTATTCTTGGAAAATGAGAAAAATCAGATTTAGAGATCTGATTAGCAAATAATAATAACTGTAATTTGAAACTTTTCAGGTATTGCCAAATATCGTGAAGAAACTGATTTTTCCCTTGCAATTTGAGATTAAGTTTATTCATGTGTACGAGGAGGTCTGTGAAAAAAGCGAAATCAGAAAGCCACTTTTCGTTTTCTAAGACGTCAAATTGATTATAAATGTCTTTATCAAGAAGAAAATTCACAATATCGTCTTTTAAATCCCAAATTCTTTCAAATACTTTTCCAGCACTTAACCAACGAACTTTTGAATAATACAGGATATCGGAATGCTCAGCATGTACGGACTCCAAAAACTGTTTAAACTGGCGATGTAATAATCCTCTGGAACGAATCATATTTATTAGTTTTACAACAATATTAAGTATATGGTCAATATCTAAAGCCGATTTACAGAGAGCATCCTGATGTATAAGGCAATGCAAAAAAACAACATCATTTTCCGGATACTTAGAATTAAATTTCCCAACAAATCCTTGATTGATTCCAACCATATTAGGAGCACCATCTGTAGTTACATTACATAACTTATCAATAGGTAAACGAAGTTTATCGATGCACTTTGCAAATTCACAAAATATATCGGCACCAGTCGTTGTTCCTTTCATTGACTGCAGCCCTGCAAGTTCTTCTGTAATTTCAAAGTGGGCGTTGATTCCTCTTACAAAGATGAGTAACTGCCAGTATCGCTGATATCTGTACTTTCATCCATGGTAATTGAATAAAAAATAAATTTTTGAGTTTTTGTAGTCAGTTGTGAAATTAGATTTTTATCAATATTTTCAATTCTCTCGGTGATTGTTCTTCTTGAGAGAGACAGTGACTGAAAATCATTTTTCTTTTCAGGGCACATAATATCGCACACATCTATTATGCACTGCTTTATAAATTCACCATCTGAAAATGCTTTATTAGATTTAGCAATATTATAAGCCAACACATAACTGGCTTTCGTAGCGCATCTTTGAGAATGATTAGCTCTCTGAAATAATTGTTGTTGACTTGATAAATTTTTTATTAAATCTTTCGATTTAATTTTTTTCACCTCTTCACTTAACGATGAGTAGGGGTGGTTTTCATGTTTGCTCTTGAAATGGCGTTGAATGTTATATTCTTTTAAAACTGCAACAGTTGTATTGCAAAGTAAGCACACAGGTTTTTCTTTAAATAAAGTAAAGAAATATTTCCACGTCCATTCTTCTTTAAAATCTCGACATTCTAAATCCACTTTTCTTTTTTTAACATCCATTTTAGACGTTACCTACTACGGAGAACAACACACAGAAACACAATTGACGAAAGCTTACTGCTAACTAATGCTCTTGCGCGGGTGTTTGTTGAGGCAGTGGGAGTTTCGGGGATTACACAAACAATTACTCGAGTCACAGCGGGTCGTTGCAGATGACTGACTAAGTCGCTAACTAACTGATCTTCGGGCGGCCTCGCTTGTATTTCTACCTACCTGCAAGGATTGTTCGGGAATTGGATTTTTCCGGTTCTTTCGAGAAAACAAGTTTCGAGCGAAGATGAGTCATCTGTTTAGGTCGGATGGATTTGTCCAGAATACTATTGTGTTTTGAATATCGCCGCAGGTAGTTTTTATGCGGGTCGTCACATTACGAAGTAAGAACGCGCTCAAACATTCTCACGACGGCACTCTTAAACCTTTCCGCGGGCCGGACTTGGCCCGCGGGCCGTAGTTTCCCCATCACTGCTCTAGCTGCTAAGCTATGTAAAAGTGTTTACTTGTTGAGAAGACTCAACAGTTCACTGCCTCTCGTAGCTCTTCGTTTGGCTTACTACGGATTGTTCCACGCACATATCTCGTACTGTCTCCTGATATGGGGACATTCTGCGATTAGTGGTAGAATATTTGGGTTGCAGAGAAGAGCTATAAGAGCTATTTGTAACTTACCTTATCAGGAAGATTGCAAATCAAATTTTATCTCGCTAGAGATTTTAACTCTCCCATGCATGTTTGCACTTGAATGCCTGGTGTATGTCAAAAACAACACCCACAAATACCACACCCATAATCAAATTCATGAGCACAATACAAGACATGCGTTGAATATATATCCACGCTGTCCAAGATTAAACAAAACCCAAAACGGGATCAATTACTATGGACCAAAACTATTTAACAAGTTGCCTGAGCGAGTAAAAAACTTATCGCTGAAGAAGTTTAAATTAACTATTAAACGTCATTTTACTTCCCAAGCATACTATAGCATGCTCGAGCTATTATCAAGTAATCTTCAAGGTATATTCATTTTATTAAAATGTTTTAATGTTTATAGTATTCTTGTTACAATTTATTTTAATATGTTGTACTGTTTTATATACATTTTATTATTTTATATTTATTGATATCATCTTTCATTATTTTATTATGTTGTACTGTTCTATATACACTTTATTATTTTATATATATTGACATTATCCGTTTACTATTTTAACATGTTGTACTGTCCTATATACACTTATTACTTTATATTTATTGATATTATTCATTTATTATTTTAAGATGTTGTACTGTTTTACATACACCTTTTATTTTATTTAATTGATATTATCGCATTGTAAGTGATTATCCTTAATTGTGTAATTTTTAACATGAACCATGACCTGTGTACACTAAAATGTAATAGCACAAATAAAGTATTATTACATATCCTTTACGATTCAACATTGCTTTCTTAATTTAGTGTGCAAAATACAGTACAATTGTTAACAATTTGCAAACAAAGTTAAAACAAAAAAATTCCAAAAATAAGTCATAATTTTAAAGTGACCTCATCATCATCACATCATATATATTTGACATATATCTTGTTCATTATCTTCACCATCAGATTAGTGCTGGACTTTGGAATAAACTAATGTTAATGTAGTTGGCGCATGAAGTAAAATTTCGAGTTTAGAAAGGCCAGAAAATTTGGATTTGCTGGGGCGCGACTAGCCCCGGTATATCCAAATTTTCAGGCTTTTCTAAATTCGAAATTTTCCTTCATGCTTAGTCTGGGAGTGGAACACACTCGTTAATCAAATAATAAATGCATTAATACAAATTCTAAATGCGTAAAAACTAATTAATTTGATTAAATACTTGACTTATTATTGCTTCAGTTTAGAATAAAAATATAATATATTTTCTAATTTTATTAATCCTTCACTATATTTTATTATAGGCTCTATGCGTATTTCGAACACAATAAAATATAGTAAAGTAATGAATAAAACAATTACAAACACTTGGAACAACTTCAAGTAACAAAAACAAAAATAAAATCATTGAGCAGTTATATTTTACTGAGATTTGAAGTCGAAATCTACTCAATATCCTTATCTTTTTTCTAAATTAAATTAATTAGTTTTTAAGTAGAAATTAGTTCCAACTATAATTGCAATTATTTAACTTTTTATTTTTCAAAAGCTAAACATATCCTTTCAACTTTTCAATGATTCATGTAGTTAAAATCGAAATCTACTAGATATCCTTCTTTTAGTTCTGTGAAGTTGTTTTAAGTATTCGTAATTGTTTTATTCCTTACTTCACTATATTGAAAAATAAATACAAAATTTTAAGGAAAACACTGTTGTTCTTCTTTGTTTGAACTGTTGTGATGTTTATCGTCATTGTGAATTTAATCAGAAGTTAACAAACGGTTAATTTTTTTTTCTGGAACATTAATTTCTCCGTGATATCACACTCTGTCCTAAAGGAAAGTCAAATCAAAACTGTAATTTTGTTCAGAATACATCGATTTTGTTCGTTCTGCCTTCAACACAAGTATTAATCATTTTAAACCTAACCTAAGTTAACATAACATTAGCTAAATAATGATAATTGAATAGCTAAATTTTGAAAATTGGTTGGATCATGTGTAACTGTTATTAGGTCAGGTTAGTTTTTAATTTGTTAGGTTAAATTAGTCAATCACCAATTAGATACCGAAGTTAATTCATAAAGGCAATAAATTTAAAATTTCTAACAAGTGTCTTTTACTCATTGATTAAACATGAAGTAAAATTTCGAGTTTAGTAAAGCCTGAACATTTGAATATCCTGTGGCCCCGGCAATACCAAATTTTCACTATAAATTTTACTTCATGCGCCACACGTATAAAACGATAATTTAATGTGGAGTTCAAAATATGCCAGGGTAGATACCCATAGAAAATTGATTCACGACTTACAGTTTAAGAATCGCTAATAGAAATTATCGATATAATAATCGATAATATATAAAATTACGAAAAAACTATTCGTGAAAATGCATACAGTGTCTTAATTAATAAGACAATTTAAGACGATAAATATCCATTGAAACAACCACTTCCCGTGCAAATACACCTCCGGATATTGAATTATACAATGAAATATTTAAAATCTTATTTAATTTGATTTGTTACAACGCTCTATTAAAGTATATGTAACGTTTAGGTCAAATTCTCTTCAAACCAATTAACAATACAATTTAAAATGAAAAGAGAGATAGCAACAAATTAGAAGTGAAAGGACTTGGATTAAAACTAATGTCTTAGGCCATCTATAGACGCGTTTCGAGATTTATCTCTCTTCAGTATAGCTTTGCTTATGACGTTTAAAAAAAATTAGGAATAAAATTAAAACAAACTTACTTACTTCCAAGTAAGTTTGTTTTAATTTTATTCCTAATTTTTTTACTTACTTCCAAGTAAGTTTGTTTTAATTTTATTCCTAATTTTTTTTACTTACTTCCAAGTAAGTTTGTTTTAATTTTATTCCTAATTTTATTAATGTGTACACTAGCACTATGCTCTGCTTTTGCACTAACACAATATTAAACTAACTCGAACGGTTTAGTCCGCTGTAGTCTTCTGGTCAAATTCGTGTTATCGAGGAGCTGGATGGCTTCGATGTTGACGTGTTGAAGAAGTCGCTGTTCATGACTCTTGGCAAATTTGTGTATTGTCTCATTAACAGTATCCATTTCCAAGTCCCTGTGTAGGTCACTGTTTCGGAATACCAAGGAGCATTGACAATACTCCTCAGTACTTTATTTTGGTATCGCTGGATTATTTCTATATTGCACAACCCCACAGCTGGATGCCATATGTCCATACGGGCTTAAGAATTTGTTTATACAGCGGTAATTTATTGTAGATTGACAGGGTGGAGTTCCGACCAAGCAGCCAATACATTTTTCGAAATTTGATGTCCAGTTCTTCTTTTTTCTTTTTGACATGAGCTCTCCAGCGTAGCTTAGCGTCCAGTGTAAAACCCAAATATTTTGCTGTATCAGCAGCTCTTCTGGAGTGAATGTAGATTCGCAATGCATTAACAGATCTTAATTTTCACGCGGCTCGTGGATCAATAGACGGGCTTCTCTCAGCCTTAAAGAACATGCACTTTTTACTTTTTGCAATTGTACACTATTCAATTAATTTAAAAAAACTGCATATTTTTCACGGCAGTTTCTAAATCTGCGATAATTATTTATTTAGATAGAGACTCGCCTCTTAGTTCATACATACTACAATTTAAAATATCATGATCAAACACCGCTGTTTACTATCTAGAAAACATCACAAGTGTAATGTTTCTTTCGTCACTTTTCTGTAACAAAATTGTAAATTGTAAATTTAATAGCTATCGTTATATTTTTATTATATTATTGCAGCATCATCGATTCGACTTACGACGCATACGAATGGAGTTAAATAAACCCATTGAGTTTGCGAATCCGGGATTTTTAATGTTAATTTAATTAATGAAGAGAAGGCATATTGGCGAGAAGTAATCAAGCGAGTTATTGCTACTATAAAATACTTAGCCACATATGGATTGGTATTCAGAGGAAATAATAAAATATTTTTCAAAGAAAATAATAGAAATTATTTAGGTGCACTTTAGTACTTATCTAAATTTGATCCATTTCTCAAAGAACATTTAACAAAGTATGCCAATAGAGGAAAGGGTAACGTTAGTTATATGTCATCAAATATTTGTAAAGAATTTTTGATATTAATGGCACACAAAGTTCCAAATGTAATCTTACAGGAAATTATATCAGCTAAATATACTGCCTTTCAAAAAAATCAGAACACAAAGTATTTATTGGACGATTTTAATGAAATTTACAGAATTTGATCATGTAAATGAACTGCATCGATGATCAAAAAATCAATTGTTTTGGTTACTATTTAATGGCATTTTTCCTTGATTTCACCATTATGAAGAGCTGGTGATTTTTTAATGTAATTGCTTCTAATATCCAAGTAGCCTCTGAGTAGTTTGACGTTTCAGTTTGTAAAACATAAAAAGATGCCCCGTGTTCGTCGGCGTGCACAATATCATCATCTAAGTGAATTTGAAAGGGGTCGCATTATTGGAATGCGAGAAGCGGGTTTTTCGGTTCGTGCTATTGCTGAAAGGGTAGGCCGTAGTGTATCGGTGATCGTACGCTGCTCGTCTAGATGGTCCGAAGCTGGGGAGAATCGACGTAGACTTGGATCAGGACGTCCAAGAAGCACCACTGAGCGTGAAGATCAAGCTCTTCGTCTTACAACTTTAAGGGACAGATATACAACGTCGCGGGCATTGGGAAATGACTGGTTGGCTCTAAATGGCCAAAGAGTATCCATGGCTACTGTTTACAGAAGAATCCGCAGTTTTGGTATAAGATCCTACCGTCTACAATTGTGTCTACCTCTTACTCCGCAGCATCGCAGAGCAAGACTTGATTGGTGCAGGGAAAGACAACATTGGACCCATGAATGGAATAACATTATCTTCAGCGATGAGTCTCGGTTCTGTTTATGGGCTCATGATGTCGCAGAAGAGTGAGACGTCGACGCGGTGAGCGCAGAATTTTACAATTTGCTGTTGAAAGACATACGGCTCTTACACAGGGAGGTATGGTTTGGGGGGCGATAGCATATGGTAGTCGGTCTCCTCTAGTTTTATTAGAAGCAAGTCTTAACGCGATTCAGTATATTGACAACATTTTACGGCCAGTGTTAGTGCCCTATGTAAATGGCTTGTAGAACCCCATTTTTCAGCAAGATAATGCTCGACCTCACACAGCGGCCATTACAAGACAGTTTTTTGATAGTGCCGAAATCAATTTGTTACCTTAGCCATCTCGTTCTTCAGATCTATCGCCAATGGAACATGTTTGGGATATGATAGGTGTTAGAATAAGTAACTTACAACGCCCCGCTAACACTGTAATGGAACTTAGAGGTCAAATTATCGAAATTTGGAATGAAATACCCCAAGTCGATATTGACAGCCTGATTTCTAGCATGCCTCGACGTGTTAATGAGTGTTTGGGAAATCGTGGAAGCCCAACACATTATTAATTTTTATTCATTTGTTTTTTTGTTTTTCAAGTTGATTTTTTGATCATCGATACAGTTCGTTTACATGATCAAATTGTGTAAATTTTATTAAAATCGTGCAATAAATACTTGGTGTTCTGATTTCTTTGAAAGGCAGTATATTATGCCTTGATTCTACTCCTGATGTAACACACACAGATCAATTAACTGTTATATTTAGGTATGTATTAAATGTTGATATTATTGGAAGATTTACGAGTATTGGGTTTGTACCTATTTACTGTCTTACCGGTGAGAGCATCGAAAAAGTAGTGTTGAACCGATTGAAGGAACTAAATATAGACAATAAAAACTGTCGCGGACAGTGTTATGATAACGCGGCAAATATGTGTGGAATATACAGAGAGTTTTATGTAACACCGAACATTTTCATCCAATACAGTTTGACATCTTTAATTTTTAAGTAATGTGTAAATTGGGTTGCCTATATGACCATTACAAATTGTAGCCAATCAATCGCAATTAATGCCTCAACTTGTACATACAAGGAGTTTTTCTTTCAAGTATACATGTCCCAATTACAGCGTATATGCCGTAAATCTTTAGATAATCGTTGTTGTTTTTAAAAGAATCCATTTGAAACTTGAAATGAGTGTTCCACTCCCAGACTAAGCATGAAGTAAAATTTCGAGTTTAGAAAAGCCTGAAAATTTGGTTTGGTCGCGTAGCGCGAAGCGCGGAGCGGCCAAACCAAATTTTCAGGCTTCTCTAAACTCGAAATTTTACTTCATGCGCCACCGGTACAAAACACTGACATTACGAAGTTTGAAACACACCGCTAGACTGTACACTGCGTCAGTGTTTCGTACCGGTGGCGTATGAAGTAAAATTTCGAGTTTAGAAAAGCCTGAACATTTGGTTTGGCCGCTCCGCGCTACGCGACCAAACCAAATTTTCAGGCTTTTCTAAACTCGAAATTTTACTTCATGATTAGTCTGGGAGTGGAAAACACTCGTTTAAAACTTTAAATTAAATTCCTTTACTAGACCGAGCGTCGGCAAATGTACAACGTATGCTTATGTATACTTAAAAGAAACATTTTTGTTATGAAAATGTTTGGTGTTACATAAAACTCTCTGTATAAGGGTTTGGAAAGTCGAATAAAAGAACATTCTTGTACATTCCCTAAATAATCATTCCCTAAATTTAATTACAAATGCAGCGACCGAAAGTTGCGTCGAAGCTACATTTTATTTTAATTTGATCAATAAGGTTTAGAATTCCTTTTCTCTCTCAACTCACCGGTGGAATATTTTAGAAAATTGTTAAAAAAAACAGCACCAATAAAGAAGAATTCTGATACTAGATGGTCCACACGCGATAATGCTGTGAAGGCAATACATGAAAATTATAATGAAATTCAATGTGCATTAAAAATGATTTCAATGAATTCTAAAGAAAAACCAGAGGCTGCTAAGCTTTATAAAAAACTGATGAATATGAATTCATGTCACTATCAGTGACGGCTCGTCAGGGACGGCAGGGTCGGCCCGGCCGTACCGTTAAATTTGATTGAACAAATATAGATTTTTATTTTCTCAGAAATAAATATTGCGCATTTTTTGTAATAAATATATAGCAGGCTAATATGTAGTAATAATAATAAGCACTCAGCATAAGGCCGATAAATGTAGAAATTTATTTTAATTTAATATGTGTTTACTAAGCAACTTCGTATCCGCAAAATCGGCCGGCCGTAGATTATCAGATTATGAAGATTAATGCAAGCGCTACGTCGTCACAAGTGTCAGTTTCTGTCGTTACATTTCCCCTGCAGGGTAAACGTACGTCCGCAAATGGTTTACTCGAGTACGGCAAGTTTGCCGGGGCCGTACTCGCCGTTCTTCCCAGGGTTTCCAAATCAGTGATTTTGTCATCAAATCTGGTGTTTTTCACTTCCAGATTCAGACAAATTGTTTGTGATTCAGACGTGGCTAAATTCTGGTGTTTGTTTAAAGTATTTAGTGACAATCTAGTGATTTACTGTCATCAGAAAGTGATTAAAGTTGAAACAGTCGAACGTGGCAAAATACTGCCAAAACTATAAAAAAGTGGGAAATATTCAGTGCATCATTTATAAAATTGTCCATGTCCAAATGGTCGAACATTTGCAAGAGAATCCTTTTTGATCAATCGTGTATGAATCATTTGTAAGGAGTATATTTTAAACGTCATTTGAATTCAGTGGTTTATACGCGTGGTGCATGAAGTAAAATTTCGAGTTTAGAAAAGCCCCGTGAAAATTTGTCTCGGGTCGCTGCGCGACCCTCGACAAATTTTCTACGCGGGGCTTTTCTAAACTCGAAATTTTACTTCATGCTTAGTCTGGGAGTGGACCGTCAAGATTTTCAACATGTCGAGATTTTCGATATTTCGACATTTTCGTCAATTTATAAAATTCTTATCAGATTTTCAAGATATCAAGATTCTCATAAGATTTTAGATATTTAGAGATTTTTCATGATTTACAAAATGTCAATTTATTATTACTAATTATTGTTTGTTATTTTGTAAAATATTTTCGTTCAAATATTAAATTATAGATTTTATTGGTCGCATCAGCAGAAAAAAACAAAAAACGATGGATTACATTTTATAGTTTAGTAATTTAATTTATTTGAGAGATATTTTTGAATGTAATAAAAATTTCAGCAATTTTTGTTTGTTTTTTAAAGCGTTTTTGTAATTCAGTAATTCCATAGGACGAAAGAATAATTTACAATCGAGAAATCCAAAGTGAAATTTTACAGATTTATATTTATTTCTTGTCAATTCACAAAAGCTGTAACAAAAAATTGAAATCAATATTTAAGTTTTTTTTCCTTTAACTCGACAAAGAAGACAATAACTTAAATCAACACATCTTTAATCGAATTTTAAGCGTTTGTAATTCAGTCAAAAACAGCTCGATTTTGCTTTTTTAACACAAAGCTCATTCATCCCCCAACAATCCCTGGTGATTTCAACAAATCCGAGATTTCCTAAATAACCTAATCATGCAAAAAGAGGAACTGCATTCTAAAATTCAATAAATTCAAACTAAGTCTCGATTTTGATTAGTTCTGTAAATTAGCACCTTAAACTCCGATTAATTTTACACCTAAATCCAAGTTTTTAGAACTCTAGTGCAAAAATTAAATTTATTAAAAATATTCAAACACAAACTCAACTAATCAATCATTGCATTATCCAACGATATCAATTTTTTACACAGCACGCTTCGTTTACGAGATGATCGACTTGAATCGCGAAAACGTCAACCTAACCTAACCCTACTCAAAGTTCCTGTCAACTCAAACAATCCCACGCTTGATTCTAAATTTTTAAAGCCCTAGAGCACATTTCCAAAACGTATAATTGTTTATCCAACGATATTTCGATTGTTGTACAAAATCAAAAAAATTGTTTCAGACAAAATACTTTCAGCATCAGATTTTCTACATTTTCGCCAAAACAATTGTTTCCATAGCACGCTCCGTTTGTGAGATAATAGAATTGAATCGCGGAAACGTGAACCTAACCTAACCTTACTCACAGCACCTGTCAACTCAATTGATCCCACGCACGATACTAAATTTTTAAAGCCCTAGAGTGAAAAATCGAATTTATTACGCATGTTTCGAACTTATAATTGATTATCGAACTAATATGACATATTTTTTTATTATTTTACTTCATGCCTAATCAATGACTGCAAACACTCATTAGAAGCTGCAATTGAACGCTTTTATAATTTTTCTGAACAACGAAAGACGTACCCTGCGTTTATTGAACATTTCGTCGTGAAATAAAAGTACTTTTCATTGCTGAAGTTTGTAAAGAGGCTAATGAATCACCCTGTAGGCAAATTATGTTTGAAAGTTTTCAAAAAACGTTCCTTTCATAACATATTATGAGGTGTTCGTTCATCGGGGTCCAATTTTGGAAACACTGTTATTACAATAATAGTATAATTATAATAATATAATATAACTATACAACAATGCATCTTTAGTTATTTTAGAGTTTTTATATATTTTAACTTCAAAAAATAAAAAACAATTTTTTAAAATTTTATTAATATGTTTTTATATTATTCATGTTATAACAAAATATAAAAACCAGTGATTTCTGGTGATTTTTTAGGTGACATTTTTAGACATCTGGTTGTCTCGAGTTAGCAACACTGGTTCTTCCACACAATACACCGATGCCTGAGTCTATGCACACTACAAATTCGGTTACGTTACACATCACAGATTTTTATTCTATAACTAGTGGATTTATTTACCAATGTATTTCTGATTATTTTCATATTATTTAATTTAAAAGTAAAATAGGCATTTACTTAAATACAAATTGGTCATTAAGGCCAACAATTAACCGGTATTAAAAAAACAGTTAAAACATAATATTCGTCTTTAATTTTATTTAACAAATCAGAACATATCTCGCATTTTTATATATCGTTAAACAACTGATGTGATTTAAAAATGCGAACAATCATTAAATAGTTACCTAATTGTAATTTACAAAATGGTATTTTAGGAAGATTATGTGAAATATATCAGTGTATAACTATAATTATATAACATTATTATGTATATAACATGTTGAAAAATGTTATTGTAATTCAGAGAATATTCTCTTTCTATTTTTTAAAGTCGGGCAAAATTATTTAATTTAAAGTATCGTTCTAGCGAAGGTGTATGGTTCGGTACGGCTAGCCGTTTAGTCTCAGTGCACGTGCGCTAAAATACATTCGGCCGACCCACTTCATTAGATCACGAGCCGTCACTGGCCACTATTGTGCATTTGGAAAAAATGTCTACATCAAATTAATGCATGTAATGTAACATTACAAAAAGAGGATTGTACACTTAATACAGCAGTATTAATTTACATGTCTCTTGAACATTTTTTTTCAATTTATTTCGATATTTTGAAGAAGAAGCAGGAAAACTCAAAAAATAATATATAAAACAGAACTGAAGAGAAAAATAAGACAAAAAATGTTTTTGGATGAAAGTGACACTTCAATCACAATGATATTGTTCAATTTTAAACTACAAATAAGTATTTCCGCTCTTGATTAAGCATGGTTAGGTTTAATTTTATGAAGTTAGGTTAGAATTAATTTTGCTGAGTTGGGTTAGTGGACTTGGGTTATACAGGGTGTCCGTATTTCGAGGAAATGCATGGGGATCTCGGTTATTTGAAGAGTTAGAGAGTTGGTTAAATTAGGGCAAATACGTGAAATTTGGAGCCCAACAATAATCCGAAAACAGATTTGAAATATCTTTTTTTGTTTTCGAGATATTGCCAAAAAACTATTTTTCTCAAATTTCGTTTTTATTTTTTTATTCAAAAACTATTGGATCTAGGAATTTGCAACTTTTACATTATACAGGCACATTTTAATCAGGAATTTAGTAGTGTACTTACATTTAAAATAACTTTAATATCTTCTCCAGAACCATAGCCAACTTTTGTTTTTCTTATGGGCGCCATATTGGATATTCATATTTTTGGAAAGAACATTTTTTTCTGAATTCAACGGTATATCACACTTATAATTTATTTTGCGTTTCATTTGAAACAAAGCAACCTTTTGTTTTTTTTTTAAGAGTGCCTTGAAAACAGTTGCACATTTTAAAATTTCTGAGGCCTACAACTATATTTTTTTAGGGAAGGAACCAGAATAATCACTCTGCTGCTTGATGAAGTTTTTCATAATATTAAATAATAATAAACAAATTAATTAAATATCTTTTGAACTAAAATTATCACAAACTTAGAGTAAGTGTTCGAATATATCACGAAACATAATTCTAGTCTTTTCCTTAAATTTTGGACTGCCCGAAAAATGTCTCTTCTTCTTAATTGCTGAATGGTAACTATTATAATTCTTGTTAAATCGTCTTTGTCCTCTGGAATAGTTTTAGAAACTTTTTCTTTAAAGCTCCCCAAAGAAAATAATCTAGAGGTGACAAATCAGGTGAGCGAGCTGGCCAATGTATATCACCATTATTTGCCATAACTTTATTTGGAAACATTTCGGACAGACAATTAGCGACAATTTGGCTGTTGTGAGGTGGTGCACCATCTTGTTTAAACCATACATTTCTTAACATATTTAAGGGGATGTTATTGTCTACGTAATCACTTAAAAATGTTCTTAAAAAATCGTGATATCTCTGTGAATTTAATGTATCTTCGTAAATGTATGGACCTACAATATTGTCTCCCAAAATACCGACCCATACATTTAGTCCAAATCGCACTTGTCGTCGTCTTTCTTCATGTTGTCTAGGATTATTTATACTCCACACATGTTCATTATGCCTATTGAATATCCCTGTCTTGGTAAAACGGCATTCGTCAGACCATATCACATTTGACAAGAAATTCGGATTTTCGTTTAATTTTCCCAATAAAATACGACAAAAGTCCATCCTTCATCTAGCATCTCCAGGATGGAGAGCTTGAGTAACTTTAATTTTGAATGGGCGATATTTATTTTTTTTCAAAATTCTCCATACGTATTGAAACGTCACACCAAACTGGTTCGCAAGTTCTCTCGTTGAGGAAGAAGGGTTATCTTGAATCTAGGGGAATAAATATTATCTTATTGTAATTAAAATGAAATCATTTTACCGCTTGCAAAATTTGGTTTTCATTTTCATGGGGTTGGTGATATCCATATCTTTGTCGTGGCTTTACGAAGGAACCATATTCCAATAAATTTGTATGTAGTTTTATGAAATGACTTTCACTTGGCTGTTGCCTTTCTGGATAGCGCTGTAGATAGACTTCGGATGAAATACGTACATTTTTGTTTGAAGTATAATAAACTTCGATCATATCTCGTTTTTCTTGGTTCGAAAACACCATTTTTAACTTTATTTTATGTATTATGTATAATGATCGTATCTTATTGACACATCAATAACTGAATAACGTATCAATATTATTGTTTCCAAGGCACTCTTTACAAAAAACAAAAGGTTGCTATGTTTCAAATGAAACGCAGAATAAATTATAAGTGTGATATACCGTTTAATTCAGAAAAAAAAGTTCTTTCTAAAAATATGAAAATCCAATATGGCGCCCATAAGAAAAACAAAAGTTGGCTATGGTTCCGGGGAAGATATTAAAGTTATTTTAAATGTAAGTACACTACTAAATTCCTGATTAAAAAGTGCCTGTATAATGTAAAAGTTGCAAATTCCTAGATCCTATAGTTTTTGAATAAAAAAATAAAAACGAAATTTGAAAAAAATAGTTTTTTGGCAATATCTCGAAAACAAAAAAAGATATTTTAAATCTGTTTTCGGATTATTGTTGGGCTACAAATTTCACATATTTGCCCTAATTTAACCAACTCTCTAACTCTTCAAATAACCGAGATCCCCATGCATTTCCTCAAAATATGGACACCCTGTATATTTCTAATGATAATGTAGGTTATTCTTAATTAGATTCAAATGTTTTTTTTTTAATCCACTATAATTTAAGTCCCCTAGTAGTATACTAACAAGTGTTTCCACTCCCAGAAGAAGCATGAAGTAAAATTTCAAGTTTAGAGAAGCCTGAAAATTTGGATTTGCCGGGCGGAGCGAAGCGAGCCCGGCAAATCCAAATTTTCAGGCTTCTCTAAACTCGAAATTTTACTTCATGCGCCACGTGCATAGAACACTAATTTAATGATAAATTCAAAATATACAAAAACAGTTTTTTATGAAAGACTGTACTTTTTCGTATATTTATTTATTATTGTCATATTCTTTAGTCACGTGATGTACTCAGTACTTTGTACTCATATAAGTACTTAATTACTTATTGTTAAGTATTTATAATTGATACTCGATTACATTTTGTGAGGAGTAATGGTACTCAGTACTCGAGTGCCTGTCTTCGGAAAAGTTTTATAAACTTTATAAAATTATTGTTTAATTTCAACTAAAACTATTTTATTTCTGAAGAATATATATGAAAAAATATTTATTTATTATTGTCATGCACTTCTGTTAATACATGCTAATAATTACAAATTTGCATGAGGTCATTTGTTCTATAGTGATTTAGCTTAAGCTCAGTTTAAATCACATTTATAGCAATGCAATTTAAACCAAGCTTAACATAAGTAATGAATGAACAACTGAACTTTAGTGTTTGCGTATGTTAACGTTCTGAAAAATTGTTCCAGTTATTCCTTACCTTTGCCGTTTGAGCATCGGGACAGACGATGTGTTGATAATTAATGTTAATGTAATCCGTCCCGCTGCAAATCGTCAGAGATTTCTCATCCAAATTATTCCCGTGCTTATTTTGTAAGGTGAATAAAAGTTTGCGATCGAGGGGAACGCCGCCCGCTCTTATGTCACTAACTTGGCACAGTTCGATAACATCACCTTCCTAATAAAAACAGAATTGATCTCATATAATATCACTCTTCAAACGTTGCTAAAATTAAAAACTATTATTTCTATTTAACAACCTTGAAAAAGCAACATGTAAAAGCAGCCATGTTTTTCACATAAACACAGCTTAGAATTTGATTGCAAGCAATTATTCTTGACTCAAATTTATAGAATGACAAAATGTGATAGAAGTGAATGTTTAAATAAAATTTCATAAATAATTTAACACGTTCGCTACCAGGCTTTCAGAGAAAAGTTTTACAACTGTTGTCTTTATATTTTTTTATCAAATTGAAAAATTGCTTAAAAAGCTACAACAAAGGTAATTAGCCTTTAGATCAGAACATACCGCACCTTTTTACTTTTTTAAACGCATCCAATTTGTTTACGATTTAATTTTTTAGAGCCAATTATATTGAGATTATCAAAAATGTATAGTGTTTTCGGCTTCGAAATTAGTGCGTACCAAATGCAGGCAGTGCTGTCATTTCACTGTCTTCATTTTTAAATTGCATTATTTTATAACTGTACTGGAAATGGAGCACTCACTACATGGGCCAGCGTTGCTATCTTGCCCCTATCCGGCTCGAATGCGCATTTTTATGCAAAAAGTTTGGAAGCAGAAAATGCAAAACCTCAGCACTAGTACGCACTGGGGCTAATAGCAGAAAACGCTATTAGTGTCACATACAGAGAGTTTTATGTAACACCGAACATTTTCATAACGAGAATTTTTCTTTAAAGTATCCATATGCATACGTTGCACATTTTCAGATGCTCGGTTTATTAAATAAATCCAATTTGAAGCTTTAAGCGAGTGTTTTCCACTCCCAGACTAAGCATGAAGTAAAATTTCGAGTTTAGAAAAGCCTGAATATTTGGTTTGGTCGCGTAGCGCGGAGCGCCCAAACCAAATTTTCATGCTTTTCTAAACTCGAAATTTTACTTCATGCACCACCGGTACAAAACACTGATTCAATGTAAAGTTTAGTGGTGTGTTGTAAACTTCGTAATATGTCAGTTTTGTACCAGTGGCGCATGAAGTAAAATTTCGAGTTTAGGAAAGCCCGAAAATTTGGTTTGGCCGCTCCGCGCTTTGCGCTACGCGACCAAACCAAATTTTCAGGCTTTTCTAAACTCGAAATTTTACTTCATGCTTAGCCTGGGAGTGATAAAACACTCTCTTAAAGCTTCAAATTAAATTCTTTTAATAAACCAAGCATAGAAAAATGTGCAACGTATGCATATGGATACTTCAAAGAAAAATTCTCGTTATGAAAATGTTCGGTGTTACATAAAACTCTCTGTATATGTGACGCTGGTAGCAGAAGTTATAAGATTAAATTAAATTTACTCACCTTTCCCTCACTTTTCCAGTAAATAAAGAACCCATACTCGTCGACTTTAAACAAAGCACTCTGTTCCATCTCAGTGTTGTCCTTTTCTTCAGTCCATCGATCAAACGTGCAGCCCGTTAACAGGGGCTCGGGCACCGGGATATGCCAATCAAATTCAAATTTCTTCGTCATGATTCACACTGAAAATAATCAACATAAAGACGATAAACGCAATTCACACCACCTTTATAAATAGAAAAAGAAAAAATAATATTTCACCAAATATAAACAACAGGAATAAATAAACTGCTAATAAATTCACAATTAATTACCTGCAAGTGTGTAAAGATTTATTGACAACCCACGCTTTTTTATTAATAATACTGTTTTACTTACATAAAAATTATTGTCAGTGTTGATGATTTCAGCTACGGTTTACATTTTTCTGTTTATTATTTAGGGAATAAATCCGAATTTACGTCATTTGCGAATCGATTTGCGTCAAAACGTCAAAATGACATTTCGCGGGCGATTGAAGTGAAGATGGCCACAGACGAAAATCCATAGATAGAATACTGTGTTTTTCGATATATATACCGATTATTTTATGTCGAAACAAGGGAGGCAAATTTAAATAATTAAAAGGCGGTAAATTTAAAAAAGCAGTTAGTTGAATTTATAATTTGAAACTAAAACCGGGCATTTTCAGAAAAGCAAAAGCCAAAAACATATTAAAATATTTGAATTAATAGAATAACTTGAATATTTGAGTATTTGAATACGCTTTTGAATGGATATTCGATTACTTAAAACGTATACAAAAATTGCTTATTATGTTAGTCCAAATTGTTCACTGTAAAAAAATAAATCCTTAGTTTGTTTTATGCCCGGTATTATAAACGAATAATAAATCATTAGATAACTATTTGTGGAGTAAATTTATTTAGCTAGTAAATTAATAGGCAAATAAAATTGCGTATTATAAAGCAAACCTATCAAATAAATAGCAATTCTAGAAATAAATAATTTAATTAGTAGATTACAGACCGAAATTATACATTTTCATTGTGGCCATAGCTGGAACTACCAATTTGTTAAATTGAATTGTCAATATTCCAAATTAAATTGTCAATCAAATTGGAAATTTAGTATAATTCCATATAATTATGGAGAATAACCATGGAATAGGACAGAATTACACAGAACAAGAAAAAGAAAGCTTATTAGAAAATATAAAAGACTTAGCATGAAGTAAAATTTCGAGTTTAGAAAAGCCTGAAAATTTGGTTTGGTCGCATAGCGCGAAGCGCGGAGCGGCCAAACCGCTTCACGCTACGTGACCAAACCAAACTTTCAGGCTTTTCTAAACTTGAAATTTTACTTCATGCTTAGTCTGGGAGTGGAAAACACTCGTTTAAAACTTTAAATGGAACTAAAGTTTTTCAAATCAGACATAACCAAGGATTTTTATACTTATGCATTAAGTATAAAAATCCTTGGTTATGTCTGATTTGAAAAACTTTAGGTCTTCGACTCCTTAGAATGTCTTGTGGTTCGAATTAATCACTGTCAGGGAAGATACTATGAGCGAACTTAAATCTGACACGGATGATATGGTAGACATGATAACCGTAATGAAATTAATAAATACAAGTAGTAGAATCTAAAGTAATAATAATAATATAATACACTTTTGACTTTTAACTGTCAAATTATTTAGAGAATAAAATTTACTTAGTAAAAAAAAACAAATAACTTACTGGAGAGATTAATTAGCCAAATAAAGTTGTTTTGTGTTTATAATACCGAACTCTTTGGAATAAATTAATTTATTCCTTAAGTAAATTTTATTTAGGGAATAAAAACGTTTTATAATACCGGGCATTAATGTTGTAAACAAATATATTTTGGATCTATATATTAGATCAGTGTTTTACACTCCTGGCGCACGAAGTAAATATTTCGAGTTTAGAAAAGCCTGCAAATTTGGATTGGTCGCTTGCTTCGCTTCGCGACCAATCAACATTTTCAGGCTTTTCTAAACTTGAAATATTTACTTCATGATTAATCAAGAAGTGGAAAATACTTGTTGGAAAACTATTAAAACCTTCAACGACAGCGTGAATTATTAAAAAAAAAAACAAATAGGAAATAATCACAACTTTATGAGTTTCGTTAGTTATTATGGTTTGAGATTTATAAAGTGTTCGGGAATTTTTATATTATTGACTATCGACAATTTTCTTATGTTAATTTTGAAATATTTCATCAACCTAATAAATATTGATAACACGTTAATTTTAGTCAATTCACATGTTCTTAGTTTTTATTATTATATTATTTATTATATATTATTTAGAGATTTGCAAAAGCTGACAAAAAATCGTAAAAATGAAATAAGTAAAAAATTGACACATTCAATAAAATTAAATAAAGTTACAAAAAAACAAATAGGAAACAAACTCAACTTTATGAATTTCGTTAATTATTATGGTCTGAGATTTATAAAATGTTTGAGAATTTTTATAATATTGTTAACTATCGCCAATTATTTTGCGTCATAAATAATTATTTCAATAAAAAAAATAATTATATTTGTGGATATTGCATAGTTTAACACAAATTTACTAAATCAACAAAAAATAAACTTGTAAACATTGACAATTTCAACAAAAATATAAATAACATTTAACAACAGGGCTTCGAACCGGAACTGAACAGTAAACCGAAAACCAGAAAAAACCGTTATGTTTGTCGTAACAAAAACCGGAACTGAACCGAAAAAAATATATCGGTTTATTTTGGTTCAAACACGCACGTGAACACTTGTTTAATTCTACAACAGTTTCTACTTCTTTGAAATTTCTAAATCAAAACTGTTTGCGGAAATATTCGTTTTGAGGTCCCCTCACTCGATAAAGACCATTTCTATTTTTTTTCGTAGAAATTTTAGTTTTCGTTCAGTTTTGAAAAAAAGTTAATTCTAGTTCTACCTCAGGTTTTTTTTTTTAGAATAAAAATTACAGAATTAACTTAATTTGACGAAAATAGTCAACATCAAAGAATAAACTTACTTAAAAATGAATAATGGATGAATGAATTTTCCAAAATATCAACTGACTTAAATCAGTACATGCAGTGTTTTCGTAAATATCAGTTTTTCGGGTATGACATTTTTTTCATTTCTGATGTAAATATCGCGATTTTAACGCATAATGTCGATTTCATCAAAGTCAGAAGAACACAAATATTGACGTAAAACGCCGACAATTGTCAATTTTGTTAATACAGTCAATGATTTCGAATGACACTCAATTAATGTTAGTCAACATTTAGTATGCATGTAGTCAACATAAATGATTAATAATTAATTATGTCAAATTATAATATTTAGCATGCATGTAGTCAACATATAGATTAATAATTAATTTTGTCAAATTAAAATCAATAATAAATAGTAGTCAACAATCAGCATGAACCATGTGTCGATTAATTGTATTATAATTATAAGTCACTGTGTTGACTGTTTTTTTTACTATGATGTATTGTATGCTCAATAAAAATAAACTCTAGAGTGCCATGAAAAATATTGTAGGTTGGCAACTCTGATTTTATATAATAAATTAATTACAGCTAACTTAAATTAACAAAAAGATTAAATCATGGCAGTCTAGAGGTTATTTTTTATTGAACATGCACGATTTGGTACTTCATTTTTTTTTTTAATTCCAAATACCCTATTACCTTTCGGTGTCGGTTTTTAATGTACATGTCAAAATTTATGATACAAACTTAATATTTATTCTTCTTCTGGGGGTGTTTGCATATCCTTCTCCATTCCCTTCTGTTTCTTGTTAGGTTCTTCAGATCGTCCCATTTGATTCCTTTTACTGGTTGTGTTATTCGTACTTCCTCTTTCCAAGATTTTCTGGGCCTCCCTCTTCTTGTCTTTCCTTTCTCCCTCGATTCATATACTTTCTTTGCTGTTCTTTGCTGTTTCGTCCTTGTCATATGTCCTAGCCATCTTAATTGGTTCTGTTGTATTTTTGCCTCTACCGACTCTATCCCGAGTTCCTCTCTATATATGTCGTTTCTTATTCTGTCAAGTTTTGTTTTACCTCTTATTTTTTTAGGAATCTAATTTTTATTGCCGTTAATCTACTCCTTTGTGCTTTTGTTGTTGTCCATGATTCGCTTCCGTATGTCAGGAAGGTTTTATTATTCTTTTTAGGTTTTATTATTCTTTTTAGGTTTTATTATTCTTTTGACTACTTCTACTTTTGTTTCCTCTATTATTTCTTTTTTTTTCAAGTATGTTGTGCTTTATTGTGTTAAATAGTCTATTCGTTTTTGCTATTCGTTCATTTATCTCATCTTCTATAGTTTCTTCACTGTTTATTATAGTACCGAGGTATTTATATTTTTCTACTTGTTCTACAGGGTAGGCCAACTAGTGGTTTCTTTTTAAATCATAGGTTATTGTGACACTGAAATCTTTTTAGGCTCGAAATCTTGACAGAAAGTCGGTATCATTCCTCCGCGGTACGAAATGAGTCGCTTTACGCTTGAACAACGTTGGGAAATATTGCAAACTTATTTCCAAAGTGAGTGCTGTGTAGCCCAAACAGTGCGTTTGTTGAAAAGAAGTTTTGGACGAAATGAATCACCCACCGCGCTTGCTGTACGCAAGTTTGTGCAAAAAGTTCGTGAGACTGGCATGCTAGTGGACAACACTCATGGTCCTCGTGCTCGTACGGTGCGCACAGATGCATCTCCGGAGAGTGACAGTTTGGTGCGGATTGTGGAGTGGTGGCATCATTGGACCATTTTTCTTCGAAAATGAGACTGGAAACAACGTTTCGGTCAACGGTGAGCGTTACAGAGCCATGTTATCCGACTTTTTTTTTATGAAATTGAAGACATGGATTTAGACGACCTCTGGTTCATGCAGGATGCCACAATCGATCTTTTGCGCACCAAATTCCCAAATCGTGTTATCAGAAGTCTTGGCGATGTCAATTGGCCGCCTCGGAGCTGCGATTTGGATTATTTTGTGGGGAACCGTGAAGGACCGATGTTATGCCAACAATCCAGAAACGATTTAAGCCCTTAAGGCCAATATCATTCAAGCAATCCGTGAGCTACAGCTCGAAACAATCAACAAGGTCTTGAAAAATTGGAGTGACAGAATGCGCTACTTCGAAGCCAGCCAAGGCAGCCACTTAAACGAAGTTGTGTTCCATAATTAATGGGAATGTTTGCTCTTACTAATAAATCCATAATGCATGGAAAAAAAATATTTTTTTCATTTTATTGCACTTTTAAAAAGAAACCACTAGATGGCCCACCCGTATATACCGGATGTTGACTTGGCGAACGCAACATAGGAAATCGCATGTAAATTTTAGTGTTCAAATATTGGCTGCCCTATTTATTTTAGAGACAAAATGTATTTTACTTTTTTGTAGAGGGAAAAATTCAAAATTTATGAATGTATACACGATTCCATTTGTTTCTGGATCTCGCCTAGCTATGGAAAAGTGACAGTTTAAGTATTGTAAATGGGGCTGGTTGTGTTTTAAATCAGGGTTTCTAAATGTCACTTGTTGTGATCTTACACTGTTGCCTGTTTTACAAATTTTCAGATATAAAAGGATAATAATATGCAGTTTTAAGATTAGCAAAATTTACTACTTGGTTTTTGTACATACAAACACAGCAATAATATTGTATATAACAAATAAAATGAATTCGGCTCTGCAAACTTATTTCGTCATGTGTTTTGTCCAGTCATCCGAAATAAGTTTTTCACAATGATCACAGAAATGTTGCCACATATCGGATGTACATTTTGAGAGAGACTCAAGCCATAAATTCTGAACACGATCCTTAGATGGTTGCTTAGAATTTATGTGCTCATTCTAGTAAGTCTTACAAAACCCCCATGCCATTTCAATTGGATTGTATTGACAATGGAATGGCGGTAATCTAAGAACTTCGTGCCCGTTCTTTCTCAAAATGTCATCAACTACGTAAATTTTGTCATTTGATCGAAAAGGTATAAATAAAGCCCATAGTTCCTTTTTGGTTAATTTTGGATTGAATTTTACATTGTGTTTAACCAACCACTCCTGCATTTCGCATTTCTTACAAGAAAATGAAGGAGTTTTGTCTAATTGCACAGAATGGTATGCAGCATTATCCATAATAACTATACATTTCCCTGAAAGCTTAGCCAAAGCAGGAATAAGTTGATTAACCACCCAATTTTGAAAAGTATTACCATCCATTGTGGCATGGTAATCTCGGTCATTGTTTTTCGAATGTAATAAAAAATCACACCCATCCAAAAACCCACCCCTATACCCAGCATGTAGAATGGTGAAGCGTTTGCCTTCATTTTTAAATTTAGTTGGATTACTTTTTATATCCGTTTCATGTACCCAGCGTCGAACCACGGATCCATTCTGATATAAACATATTTCATCCAGGTATACGAATTGGATATCTTCACTGGAATTTTGATACTGTAAAAATTTTCTAGGGAAAATAATTTTAGCTGCAACAACATGTTTTTGTTCACAGAGAATTTTGCGCCCATTAATTAATTTGAATTTATACCCCATACTTTTAACAACCCTATAAAGTGTTGTTCTACTCCCATGGAACTCATAACTTTCTTTCATATCATTCAAAAGATCTCTCAAAGTAAAATACTGATTTCTAGAGTTATATTGCCAAATTAGTTGTTGCAGATCTTTTCTAGCCAGGTGATTCCAAAAATGGCTGTTTTTAGATCGTTTGCCAGAAGTAGTAGATTTCAATTCGTCAGGTCTTTGTCGTAAAATTAATTGTTATGAAGATCTCCCTACCTGAAACGTAATTATCTTTAATTAAATATATATGATAATTAAAATACTAGACATACCCCAAAAATATCTATTAAAATCGTAATAATATTGTGATGCTGTAGATTTGGATTACTTTGCCTAAAATGTTTGTAGGATTTCAGAATTTGTAACCTTTTTGATTCAGAGATAATCTTTGGCATGTTAATATTTAATATGTCTCTGAAATTATTTTTCACTTTGACATTGACACAGCATTACAACACTAGATTAATTTGATTTACTAATAAAATGCTCGAAGAAGCGACCGCGTGGCGAAATAATTGTTGCAAGATTAACAATAAACCTCTTCAAAATTAAAAAGAGGATTACTTAGGATATCATAAATTATTGCAACACTGTTAAAATAAGGAATCAGGAGTGGCAATTTATAAAAAATGTAAATGTTGATACTGCAACATAACAACACGAAAGCATGACTAGGCGAGATCCAGAAACAAATGGAATATATTATACACACTTAACACTTTACGTTTCTCTAAGTTAAAATAATTAAGAAGAAGTAATGTGATTTTATAAAAATAATGATATACCATGGAATTAATACAACAATTGCCGATATTCCCTGTTTTTTTAAGTTTAATTTAAAGCTTTAAACAAGTGTTTTCCACTCCCAGACTAAGCATGAAGTAAAATTTCGAGTTTAGAAAAGCCCCGTGAAAATTTGTCGAGGGTCGCGCAGGGACCCGAGACAAATTTGCTGGGCTTTTCTAAACTCGAAATTTTACTTCATAGAATACTAGTAACCAAATTAAAAATATTCAAGGAGGAATATTCAATCATAACCATATACGCACCATGTGATAATGCAAAAACAGAAGATAAAGATAATGTCTACATAACTTTACAAAAGGAAATCGATGAAATGAGACATAATAAAATAATAATAATGGGTGATTTTAATAGAAGAGTAAGAAAACAAAATAATGGAATAAAAAAATGGCTAGAGGCAGAAGGGAAAATACAAGAAACGATAGTGAAAAAAGACTGATAGAATTATGTACAAAAACGAATTGATAATCACAAACAGAAAACTCAGAAAAAAAAGACATACACAAGTACCCTAGGGAAATACAAAGTTGAAGAGAAAAATCAATTATTGACTACTTTCTGATAATTAAAAATATGGAAAGAAGTAAAAGACGTATCCGTAAAAAAAAAGCAAAACTGGGTAGCGACCATTATCTAGTAACAATGAAATTACCAATAGCAAAGACAAAAACAACAAAACAAAAAAGAAATATAATTAAAGACAAAATACAAAAGCCTCGATGAAAGCAGTAAAACAATAAACAAGGAAATTAATATAGAAGGAAGATGGGAAAGTTTTAAAAATTGCATAAAGCAAGTAGCATGTCAAACCTGGGGAATAGCCAAAATTGGAAATTTCGAAAGAAAAACTACAGCGTGGTTGAGTATGGAGTAAAGAAATCCAAGTAGCAGTCAAGAACAAGAAAGACAAATGGAATAAATATATAAGTCACAAGAACGCAATAACATATAACGAATGACAAATGACAAAAAGTAAAGCAACTAATAAAACAGAGCAAAAGAAAAAAATGGTAAGAGTTAGAGCATAACTAAGCTAAAGCACACAAAGGTAACCAAAAACTATTCTATGGAGCAATTAAACAGGTGAGAAAACCCAAATCCAATGTGCTGAAGAATATAAGAAATAAAAATGGAAATTTACTAGCCAAAGAAAAAGACATAGTGAGTAGGTGGAGAGAACATTTCGAGAAGATGCTCCAAGGAGATAAGAGAAAGGAGCAGAAAACAAAGCAACAAAAAGAAGCAACAAACAACACGAGCAAAGAAGCAATAACAATGGAGGAACTTAAGGTAGCTATGAAACACATAAGAAATAGAAAAGCATGTGGACACAACACGATTGCTGGAGAAATAATCAAATACCTAGATATAAATGGCTTGCAGAAACTATTAGAATTCATAAACTATATAAAGAGGAAAAATGAGACACCAAGTGACTGGCGAACCGGAATTATCACACCTATATATGATGCAGGGGACAGCAAAGAATCCAAAAACTATAGAAGCATAACAATAACAAGTACAGTGGGAAAATAAATATGCATCCATATTACTGGCGACACTAACTGCACAAATAGAACCAAACATCGAGGACACCCAAAGCGGTTTTAGGAAAAATAGGGGAACACAAGACCATATATCCAATATTAGGCAAATATGCGAAAAAGCAATAAGAACCAGTAAAAAATACATATTTGCTACATAGACATAGAGAAAGCTATCGATAGAAAAAAAACGAAAAGATATATGGGACATGCTGACAAAAAAAGGGGTGAAGGAGGAACTAATAGGAAATATAAAGAGCTTGTATAAAATTTAACTATGAAGCAGGACTGAAACAAGACTGCACTCTAAGCGCTACACTCTTTACTGGCATACTAGACGAAATAATTAAGGATTGCAACCAAAAAATGAAGAAGTATAATGAGGGAATGTGGAACATGGAACAAATAAAAATAAAAAGCTAAGCTATGCAGATGACATGATAGTACTAGCGGAAACAGAAAAAGATCTACAACACAACGTAGAACTAATAAATGAACAGCTACAAAAAGTCAATATGAAAGTAAATATTCACAAAACAAGAACAATGAGGAGACAGGAGATAAACATAGTATTAAAATAAAAGGGACATACTGGGTGCTGACTTGGTGGACGCAACATAGGAAATCCCATGTAAATTTTGAAATGTTTAAATTTTGGATCCCCTATTTATTTTAGAAACAAAATGTATTTACCTTTTTTGCAGAGGGAAAAAATGAATTCGTGTTAACGTTTATCACTTTACGTTTCTCTAAGTTGAAATAATTAAGAAAAAGTAATGTGATTTTATAAAAATAATGACATGTTATGGAATTGAAACAACAATTGCGGATGTGAAAATGGTAAAATATATGGCAGTCACTTGATTAAAGTAAATGTTTTCGAAATGATTTACACTATACAAGAAAAAATCCTCCTAATAATGTATTATGCAGACCACACTTATCACGATGTTTGCGTTATATTTTTTGTCGTTAATTAAGTAACAGCAATATTTTGTGCTATTTTGACATCCGCAATTGTTGTATCAATTCCATGGTATGTCATTATTTTTATGAAATCACATTACTTTTTCTTAATTATTTTAGCTGTGAATTTTCTGACATTCGTTGATTTTTAAAAGAGTTCAATTTGAAGCTTTAAACAAGTGCTTTCCACTCCCAGACTAAGCATGAAGTAAAATTTTAAGTTTATAAAAGCCTTTTCTTTTTTCTAAACTCGAAATTTTACTTCATGCTTAGTCTGGGAGTGGAAAACACTTGTTTAAAGCTTTAAATTGAACTTAAAAAAAACAGGGAATATCCGCAATTGTTGTATCAATTCCATGGGTATATCCTTATTTTTATAAAATAACATTACTTTTTCTTAATTATTTTAGCTGTAAATTTTCTGACATTCGTTGATTTTTGAAAGAGTTCAATATGAAGCTTTAAGCGAGTGTTTTCCACTCCCAGACTAAGCATGAAGTAAAATTTCGAGTTTAGAAAAGTCCCGTGAAAATTTACTGGGCTTTTCTAAACTCGAAATTTTACTTCATACTAGATAATGGTCGCTACCCAGTTTTGTTTTTTTTACTGATACGTCTTTTACTTCTTTCCATATCAGAAAGTAGTTAATAATTGATTTTTCTCTTCTACTTTGTATTTTCGTAGTGTACTTGTGTATGTCCTTTTTTTCTGAGTTTTATATTTGTGATTATCAATTTGTTTTTATACATAATTCTATCAGTCTTTTTCCACTATCGTTTTTTGTATTTTCCCCTTCTGCCCCTAGCCATTTTTGTACTCCATTATTTTGTTTTCTTACTCTTCCATTAAAGTCACCCATTATTATTATTTTATTAAGTTTTATTTCATCGATTTCCTATTGTAAAGTTATGTAAAAATTATCTTCGTTATCCGTTTTTGCATTATCGCATGTTGCATATATGGTTATGATTGAATATTCCTCCTTGAATATTTTAATTTTGGTTACTAGTATTCTATCGTTCACATATTTTATATCTATTATGTTTTTTGCTTGTTCTTTATTCAACATCATCCCCACTCCCGTTTGCGCAAAGGTTGTTGCCTTTACTCCTGAACATACTATTTTGTATCTTCTTCGATGGATTTCGTTCGTTCCTTTTTTCTTCGTTTCTGTAATACCCATTATTTGTATTTTGTTCTTTTTCATTTCCTAAGTTCTTTTTCTTTTCCTTATATTTCTTTAACGTTCCAAATTTCTATTAGTATATTTTCTTTTGTTTTGGTAGTGCTCAATATATCTTCTTTTGTTTAGTCATCTTTTTCCATATCCATGTTTTTGTTCGTTTGCTTTTCATTTGTTTTTTTATTTACTGGGTTTTTTTATTATTAGTTTTTTGTTTCCATATTTTGTCTATTCTCTTATAGTGTCATTCTTTTCTTTCTTTTGTTCTATATATGTTCCATCTCGTTGTTTGTCATCTTCTAATATCTCATTCTAACTGTATTTCCATTTTTTTTCTATCTTGCTATGCTTCTTATTTCTCTCTGTATCATTAATTCATTCCTTGTTAAATCGTTGTCTGTATAGATTTGTTTACCTTTTAGTACGGTTTTCTTTTTCATTATTTCCTTCTTTATTTCCCATGATTCTATCCCTGCGATGATCATTTCTGTGGCTTCTATTTTCATCTCTCCCTGTATATGAATTCTTCTACCTTTCCTTTTACATTTTTCTCTATCGACTGAATATTAACTATTGCAATATTGATCGTAAGTCTCTAAGTATTTAGACATTTGTGACATTTTGATTGTAAGTCAATTGGTTGGCTGACTTTAGGCTATCATAGGAGTTTACCATATTATATCTTTATCGACTGTATTTTGACTTTACAAGGGCGCTTTTATATACAAAATTTACCATTTTGAAAATCTTTGGGGGAGTTGAACCCCATATCCTCGCCCCCTGGCGACGGCCTTGCTAACGATTGTATTTCGATTATTGTGATATTATGACTGTAAGTCACTAGGTTAACTGTACTTATTCGGATTTTGTCATTAATTCACTGTATTTTCACTATTGCGATATTATGGCTGAAAGTCACTTGGTTTACTGCATTTTGATTATGATATGATTTTGTCATTAAATCACTATATCCACTGTATTTTTATTATTGTGACTTTATGACTGTAAGTCACCATATTGACTGACGTTAATCTATCGTGTCAACTTGACTTAAGACGACGATAGTCCATTGTGTCAACTTGATATGAGTCGCCGTCAGCCGACATAAGTCTATCCTGTCAACTTAAAGTGACATTAACTCATCAAACTTGACACAAATCGGCGTCAGCCGACTATTGTCAATTTGAGATAACTATTATTTGAAATATGTATATTATTAGATGGTCGTGTTATAATTTATCAACATGACACTTGCGACACACATTTGATAGTTGTGACATATTTTAAAGTAACGAGTGTCTTCCACTCCCAGACTAAGCATGAAGTAAAATTTCGAGTTTAGAAAAGCCCCGCGTAGAAAATTTGTCGAGGGTCGCAGCAACCCTAGACAAATTTTCACGGGGCTTTTCTAAACTTGAATGCATTGATTTAAAGTAAAGTTGAATATATACAGAGAGTTTTAAGTAACACCGAACATGCCAGAAAATGTTCACTGTAAATTTTCCTATGTTCGATTTGTTCTGGGACGCATCAAAGCATTGAGTGCAATGTGATTGGCTACGATTTCCAATGGTAATATAGTCAACCCAATTTACATTCTTCTGGGTGCGATTTCATTGGCTACGATTTTTAGTAGTTCTAATGCAAATCAGGACTAATGTAAATAGGGTACATGTAACGTCAAAATAAAATATGTCAGTTATTAAATCTTGTGCGTTTATGGTAAGTGCAGTGTTTGTGAATATGGAACATACTCTTTTATCCAAAGCAAGACATCGGCATTTTAAGACAATCAAGATTAATACTGTCGTGAAACATACAGGGAGTTTTTCTATTAAGTATACGTATTCCAAATTCTGCCTATTTTCTGTAAATCTTTAGATATTCCTTGTTTTTTTTAAAGTTGATTTTGAGCTTTAAACGAGTGTTTTCAACTCCCAGACTAAGCATGAAGTAAAATTTCGAGTTTAGAAAAGCCCCGTGAAAATTTGTCGAGGGTCGCGCAGCGACCCGAGACAAATTTTCTGGGCTTTTCTAAACTCGAAATTTTACTTCATGCGCCACCGTATAAAACACTAAAATATTGTGAAATGTATGTATATTCGAACTACACTTGAAATCTGTGTTTTATACGCGTGGCGCATGAAGTAAAATTTCGAGTTTAGAAAAGCCCAGAAAATTTGTCTCGGGTCGCTGCGCCCTCGACAAATTTTCACGGGGCTTTTCTAAACTCGAAATTTTACTTCATGCTTAGTCTGGGAGTGGAAAACACTCGTTTAAAGCTTTAAATTGAACTCTTTTAAAAAACAACGAATGTCGGAAAATTTATAGCTTATGCATGTTTACCTAAAGAAAAAATTCAATTCATTTAAGTTACGCATTGAATAAATTAATAAATACACCTACCTTTTCTTTATTGAGTATTATGTTAACAAATAAATAAAAATTGAAATGTTTGCCAAATGCAAACCCCAGTGTTGTTGTGCTGGCAGCAGACCTAGATGCGGTACTTGCAAACCTGCCTGGCCACGCTCTTTAAATTTGGAATATTTATATTTACTGCCGAATAGCAGTTTTGTGGCGGCATTTTTGCTGGTACACCCGAAGTAACGTACTTGGGATGGTCCTGATCAAATGGTTTACACAATACGCTGAATCGAAGTTCTTAGTAATCTTCAGTGAAATTGAAGCAATTTATAAACTTATCTTGAAATATTAGCAAACGGAAGTAACAGGAATCTGTTTTTCTATAATTTATGCATTTAAGCTAAATCTGTTCTCCTCTTTCTCATTATTTTTCTGTTTAATATTAATATTCCGTTAGTGATGTAGGCGATTAATGAATGACAAATTTCATTTTGACGTTAAATGTAAGTTGCGTTAGAACTACTAAAATCAGAGCCAATGAAATCGCACTCAATGCCTTGATGCGTCCCAGAACACATCGAACATAGGAAAATTTACATTTAATATTTTCTGGCATGTTCGGTGTTACATAAAACTCTCTGTATATTGCTGAGATATGATAGATATTCACTAAGATATAGCGAAAAAATGAAAAAATATTTATTTTGTAAATGTGATAATAATAATAAAAGTAGAACAAATTTAATTTGAGACACTTTATTTATGTTCCTAATATTTTAATCATCATATCTATAAAGAGGACAGTACTATGATAAACATATCAACATTTTTTTAAAAATATGGAATCAAATATTTGTAAAAATTACAACAATCACTTGGAGCTGAACAGAAAACCGCAAAAACCGTTATTATTTTCGGAACGAAAACCGGAACCGAATCGGTTATATTTTATTAATTGAACCGGAACGAAAATCGGAACCCAAGTCCTGGGTTTTAGAGTAAGCTCGTGCATACGCTTTTTCAAACAAGTTACATGTGATTTAAAAAAACGTGCTAGTCTGTGAGTTTTTTCCCCGAAATAATCAAATAAAACAAATTTGTTCGTCAAAAAATGGTAGCTTTAAATTGAACTTATTAAAAAAACAACCCAGTATTTAGAATTTGTACATGGCTCATGTGGAATTTTCCTCATGACCATTCCTCCCCTATATGAGGATTTTGTTTGGTTGGATGACATATGTACATGTTTGGTTTGGTTAAGTTGGAAGAAAGATAGATACTTATCGCTTCATTATCAGTGCTTTGATGTTCTAATAAAAATATGTGGGCTCGTCCGGGATTTGAACCCGGGACCTCTCGCACCCTAAGCGAAAATCATACCCCTAGACCAACGAGCCAATGTTTAATAATTTCTCATTAAAAATGATTTGTTAGATATATCATTCTAGTAAAGCAAATATTCTTTTGAGAATACAACTCATAGCCTACTAGAACGAATTTTAAACGAATGAGATGCAAGGAAAGCCGTAGGTACATGTATATCACCGCGATGATAAAAAACAAAAGAAGCGGTGGGTAATAAGTTGTCCTGTCATTCGAAACGTCAAAATAGGTAAAGTTTCGTGCAGTGATATTAATAGAAAAGTGAAAAGTGCGACGCCAAAAAAACACCGTCATGAACAAAGAATCACAGCGGCGGCAGTTTACGAACTTTTGTGCGGTTAAAAAATTCTCAATCAATAGGGAAACAACAATATCTCAGCTGTCGATAATGTTAAGGGACTCACATTATTTTATTCGTTATATTCTCTCACTAAATATAACTCGTGATATGATTAATTATCGATGATATTTTGTCGTTGTAACCGAAGCAGCACATTCAACTCGTGCTGCGCACTCGATGAATCTGCAGCATGGTTTCAACTCCCAAATATCATCGATAATAATCATACCACTTGTTATATTACGGCTGAAAATTAGTATCAGAAGAAATAATCAGATTGGGGCAACCAAACGGCACAATTTTAAGAAAATAAATCATAAAGTATGAGTAAAATTGGCAATACTCGGTGGTAGAATTTTTCAAAAATATTCAGTAATCCTTGATAATTCAAGATCTATAATATTCGGGGGTAATAACACGAGTGGTTTGAATTTGGCCGGATACATTTTATTTTGCACGAGTCATCGATAAAAATTTCGAGAATGAATTTGGATGGAAAAAATCACGAGCGCTTGTGCGAGTTATTTTTGTCTAATCGCAAATCATTCCAGAAATTTGTGAAGAAATTACGAGTGCTAAAAATATAATTTATTCTGCACAAATTACAACCACGAATGGCATTTGGGGAGATAATTTAATGAATTAAGTTAATTCTTTAATATTTTTCTTGTATAAGTTTCGCTGTTGTATTTGTCTCTGTAAAGTATTTCTAATAATTCTGTCCATTTGCTTACTTTGTGTTGAATTCTTCTACGAGGTGGATCTGCAATTCTCTCCAAAAGCACAGAATTATTGATTTATTTTCCGGCACACAAATACTCGAACTCTTTCGAGATCGAAGTTTGAATTGTTCTTGGGAATAACATCCAACACTTGTTAAAGCAAACATTTAAAATGATTAGCTGTCACGATTCAACTGACGAAAGGCTCGTCGGAATTGGAAGAAAATAAAATTAGAATAAAACGTTTGACGTTTAAATTCAATGTTCAATTTCCGTAAATGGTCTTTATTAATACCGGTGCATTAAAATGGCGAAAGGACGCTTGAAAGAAAGCTAGGGTGCCCGGCTAACAATTTTGGGAATTCAAGTCAGGCGTGAGTCCTCTAAATGTGATAAAAATGTCTACATGAGTTGAATTATCAGCAATTATATCCCGAGTGCACGCCAAATACCTGAATATTTCGCGAGTGCGGGTAGTGCACGAGGATCTACAGAGAGTTTTATGTAACACCGAACATGCCAGAAAATATTCAATGTAAATTTTCCTATGTTCTTTGTGTTCTGGGATGCATCAAAGCATTGAGTGCGATTTCATTGGCTCTGATTTTAGTAGTTCTAACGCAACTTACATTCAACGTCAAAATGAAATGTGTCATTCATTAATCGCCTACATTACTATAATCCGTTTAATAACTAGGAGGAGCGTTTTAAATTTCATGCGCCAAAACCTACAACTCTGATTGGCCGAGAGCGCGCCCACTTTACACAATACTAATTACGTCATTATTAGACGCAACAGCTGACATAACCTTAATTCGAAGCGTTACCGAGTTGCAACTTTGTCGGTGTTTCTTTAGCATAGTTAAAAGTTAGTTTTGTTTGTTTATATTGTTGTGATGGATTATGGACCCAGTACAAGCTCGGTGAAAATATCACCTTCACCTCCAAAAAGCGTAAGAAGTTGGATTTGGGTCATTTATATCTGTCTGAAAAACAGTGCATAATAAATATCTATAAGCAGATGATAACAGATGATTCACATATGAAAATGACTGCTGTTGTATCAGACATTGTTGGTGCAGTAGGTAAGATATCAAATAGCATAAGAATATGCATCAAACAATAAAATGTTTAATTTTTAGGAGTTGTAAATTCCACTGTCTATCGTACCATTAGCGAATATAAGAAATCCGGAGAGATTTGTAGCTCTAAAGAGCTTGGAGGACATAATTACAAGTTTTGATGACGTAGTGAAGAGATCCGTGCATAGTTTCTTCTATAAAAATGAACTGCCAATTTGAATAAAGTTTTAAAAGAAGTAAACGATTATGCAGGCATGCCGAAGATGATTGAAACAAATTAATTTTAAGTAAGATAGAGACCTGAGCTAGGCAGGATTCGAATCATTCAGGATTCGAATCCTTTTAGAGGATTCTAAAGAGGCATTCGAATACTTTAGTTCAACTGGATTCGTAATCCGGATTCGTTACATTTTTTTAAGAGGATTCGTATTCGAGTCTAAATGTGGATGATTCGAATTCGTATAAAAGGATTCGAATCCTTAATAAAAATAATACGAATTAATTGTGAGGAATAACATGAAAAATGTTTTATTTGTGTTTTTAAATTTCACGTTAAATCACTGTTTTATGCGCGTGGCGCATGACGTAAAATTTCGAGTTTAGAAAAGCCCAGAAAATTTGTCTCGGGTCGCTGCGCGACCCTCGACAAATTTTCACGGGGCTTTTGTAAACTCGAAATTTTACTTCATGCTTCGTCTGGGAGTGAAAACGCTCGTTCGAAACTTCAAAGTGAATGCTTTGATAAGAACATTAAATGATTGAAAATGTTTTTAAAGATAATAATCTAGTTTTCAAAATTTTGTTTAATATTTGAAGTAAAACTGACATGGTAGCCATAATCTGAAATGTTAAATTTTTCCGACGTTTCCCTGACTAAAGATTTTTTCCCTGGTCTTTTAATATAACTTTCTTCTGTGGGAAACCCCCATTCTGTTTAATAGTTTTCATTGTTTTTACCAATATTTAAGTTAATTTTATAAATGTTTACGTGTTTTGTAAATTGCCTGCTGATTTTGACAAATTTAATAACATCATTTGGCTTTTTCGTTAGTGTTTTGGTCAATTTGAATATAATTCCATGACTTTTCTCTGACTTTTTCGGTTTTAATGATATTTAGTGAATTTTTTATTTACGTAAATTTCAGGCATTAGTCGATTTTATAATAGAGTTCAATTTGAAGTTTTGAACGAGTGTTTCCACTCCCACGCTAAGCACGAAGTAAAATTTCGAGTTTAGAAAAGCCCCGTGAAAATTTGTCGAGGGGCGCGCAGCGACCCGAGAAAAATTTTCGGGCTTTTCTAAACTCGAAATTTTACTTCATGCGCCACGCTTACAAAACGCTGATTTGAAGTAGAGTTCAGAAACACACAAATACATCTTAAACCAGAGTAACAGGGAGTCAGATATTTAGTCTGTTATCAACGATGTTCAGTGGTAATAATAAATAATTAGGTTTTGAATATTTTTGTTAAAACAACTGGTAACGATATTTGCGACCAATAATATGGTCGCAAGAAAATAATAAATTCAAATTTATTCTTAAAGGATTTGTATTCGTAATTTAAAAAAACAGGATTCGAATCTTCGATCCGAATCATATTTATCTCTTACGAATCCGTTATTCGAGTATTCGTGATTCGAATCATATTAGGTGATTCGGATTCGCGAATCGAATCCTTTTTACGAGGATTCGTCCCAGCTCTGATAGAGAGACATTATTATATAAATTCCATATTATATTATGAACATAATGTAAATATGTTTTATTTTACAGATATATGGCAAGATGCTGTATAAGCATTTTTATTGAACTGACGATATCGTACGATGGAAAAGAAAATACGTAACCACAATTAAGAAGTAAAAAATGGATATTTGATTTTATTTAAAGAGTAATTATGAAATTATTTAAAATTGCCGCCAAATGTATCTAGTGATATTTCCGGTAACTTTTTATTGTGTAAATTGGGCTGTGGCACTTACTCCTAGTTTTTAAAGAGACTATAATGGAATGTTAATATTAAACAGAAAAAAAATGAGAAAGAGGAGAACAGATTTAGCTTAAATGCAAACATAATAGAAAAAACAGACTCCTGTTATTTCCGTTTGCTAATATTTCAAGATAAGTTTATACATTGCTTCAATTTCACTGGAGATTATTAAGAACTTCGACTCAGCGTATTGTGTAAACCATTTGATTAGGACCACCCCAATTACTTTGCTTTGGGTGTACCAGCAAAAATGCCGTTACAAAACTGCCTTTCGGCAGTTTTAAATATAAATATTCCAAATTTGAAGAGCCTGGCGAGGCAGGTTTGCAAGTACCGCACCTAGGTCTGCTGCCAGCAAACATTTGGCAAACATTTCAATTTTCATTTATTTGTGAACATAATACTGAATAAAGATAATGTTGGTGTATTTATTACATTATTGACTGCGTAACTTATAATGAATTGAAGATACAGTGCATTTTTTGTAGGTAAACATGCATAAGCTGTAATTTATCCGACATTCGTTGTTTTTTAAAAGAGTTCAATTTGAAGCTTTAAACGAGTGTTTTACACTCCCAGACTAAGCATGATGTAAAATTTCGAGTTTAGAAAAGCCCCGTGAAAATATGTCGAGAGTCGCGCAGCGACCCAAAGACAAATTTTCTGGGCTTTTCTAAACTCGAAATTTTACTTCATGCGCCACGCGTGTAAAACACAGATTTCGAGTTAAGTTCGAGTATACATACATTTTACAATATTTTAGTGTTTTATACGCGTGGCGCATGAAGTAAAATTTCGAGGTTAGAAAAGCGAAGAAAATTTGTCTGGGGTCGCTGCGCGACCCTCCACTAATATTCACGGGGCTTTGCTAAACTCGAAATTTTACTTCATGCTTAGTCTGGGAGTGGATAACACTCGTTTAAAGCTTCAAATTGAACTTAAAAAAAACAAAGAATATCTAAAGATTTACAAAAATTAAGCTGAATTTGGAATACGTATACATAAAAGAAAAACTCCCTGTTTGTTACATGACAGTATTAATCTTGATTGTCTTAAAATGCTGATGTCTTGCTTTGGACAAAAAAGTATGTTCTATATTCCCACACACTGCACTTACCATAAACGCACAAGATTTAATAACTGACATATTTTATTTTGACGTTATATGTACCCTATTTACATTAGTCCTAATTTGTATCGTATGTTCAATTAAAAAATCCTCAGGAGTGCCATGGTTTATTATTTAAAAAAAGATAAGTTGGCACACATGTTAAGACTTGACTTACAAAACCTCAGATCTTTTTAAAAGTCACAATGGTTTATAGCGACCTGCAAAAAAACGTTTTTAGTTGAAAGTTATTTCCAAAATGGGACTAAAGTAGACGGGAATTAGGCATATTCATTGGACGCAGCTTTAACAAAGTTTCAGGAAGAATTTCCCAACGTTCCGCTTATTTATGAAGAATTTAAAAATACCTTATCACGATAAATTACAATATTTCGTAAAACGGGTAGTATTCTCCGTAAACCAGAAAGTGTTAGACCAGCTAAACGTTAACATTAACACTGCCCAAGAAATTTTGGAAGATGAACCTACGACTTCTCTGTGTCGTTTATCACAGCAAATGAATTTATCGGTAGGAACACGCCACAAGCTTCTTCGAAAAGATTTGCAAGTATACTCTTATCGCATAACTTCAGTGCAAGAGTTATTACCCATTGATTACCCCAGACGACTGGAATGTTGTCAGTGTTTTTTTACAAAATGTAAACGAGGATGTTTTACCAGTTCTTTTTATAACCGATAAAGCATGGTATTACATTAATTCCCACACTATGAGCATTTGTTCGGATAAAAATCCTCGTACATATCGAGAGAAACCATTACATCCAGAGAAAGTTGGCGTTTAGGTGCCGATTAGTGGGAGAAGATTAGTTGGACCGATATACTTTGAAGGTAAAATTATATTTTAATTATAAACAAAATTATAGAACGGCGCGTACATTTTAGGTAGAATAAATGCAGACCGTTACCGTACAGAAATGTTATTGCCGTTTATAATTGAACTTCATGATGACGAACTGCAAAGTGCTTATTTTCATCAGGATAGAACAACTCCTCATTGCACACTGAACAACTTGGCAATTTTGAAGGAATTTTTTGAGGACCGAATCATAAGTCGAAATGCAAGGATTCCCTGGCAGTCGCGTTCATGCGATTTTTTCTTGTGGCTATACCTAAAAAATTGCATTTATGCACAACTAGTACGCAATTGAGAAGACATACGGGAACGAATTCGAAATAAATTTGAAGAAATTAACAATAATCCACTGTTGTTGCACAACGTAAGGTGTACGACAAAGAGTTCAGGCTTATGTTCAAGAAGAAGGAATTCACATAAAATATTTACTATAATTTGAAAATGAAAAATTAAACATAATTATCTATAAATTGACTAATTTAATGTTTTACGTTTGACAAGTAACATAACCAAAGAGCTATGTCTGATGTATGTATGTCGATGCTTAATATGTGTGCTAACTTAAATTTTTTAAAATAATTAATCATGGCACTCTTGAGGTTTTTTTTAATTGAACATACGATATTAGAACTACTAAACATCGTAACCAATGAAATCGTAACCAATGAAATCGCACCCGATGAAATCGCACCCAGAAGAATGTAAATTGGGTTGATTATATTATCAGTGAAAATCATAGCCAATCACATCGCACTCAATGCTTTGATGCGTCTCAGAACAAATCGAACATAGGCAGATTTAGAGTGAACATTTTCTGGCATGTTCGGTGCTACTTGAAACTCTCTGTATGTGAAGACTATTGAACGAAGAAAATTTGCCAATTATCACATTAATGCTAATAACAAGATTATAACGAGAAATACGTTGTAATCTTATTTGCATTGCATTTTGCTACTGCAAAAGTAAAGTAGCACCCGGTCGTCGTATAAAAAAATCTAGGTGATACATTTGTAGAAATAAAAAAAAAACTTATTTTGCTGTCATTTTCTGTAAAAAATAAATAAAACACGTTTTGGGACTGAATCTCTTGAAGCAATTGAAAAATATTGATAACTTGATGCCTTCCAATACAATAAAAGAAAATCGTACAACGTGGAATCAGTTTGAATCTTCTTGTGTGGAATCGTTCAAGTCCAGTACCAAACTTGGGAAAACAAAGGGTGAGTGAACTTCAGATTTCGAAAATAACCGGCCATAGTACCATCAGTTTGGTAAGCAGTTATTTAAAACTAAGTTATAACTATCATGAAGAAATTGTTGGAAAGATGCGGTGTAACAAAGAACAACAAAGAAACCCCGAGAAGAAAAACATGATTGTATCTTATATAAAGTGCACATTTACTAATTGTAATTTTACTTAATAAATGTTTTGATTAATTATTAAAGTTTCATTTTTGGTTTATCGTCTTATAAAATAATCGTTATCTAGGGACCCCGGGTATTGTACATGTGCAATACCGTATTGAACTAGTGATTGAAGTATCAGCGAGTAATACTCTTACCTGATTGGCTAAATTTTAAATAATGCTATTACTGGATTGGTCGAAATTTTCTGAGGGCAATAGTCAAAAATATTATATACATTGAACACAAAAACGAATAAATTTATTCAAAATTACATTTATTCAAAACAAAATAAAAACAACGTTTTCATAAGCATTAGAGTGGTATTAAACAATTAACTAGAAAATGTGAACAACAAGAAAGTTAGGCAAAAAATATTAGGTTTTAATAAAAATACACCAAAGAAATGACATCACAAAAGTAAGTATACATCATTAACTAAAAACTTGTTTGTCTTTTAAATCTATACAGGTTCCCAACCTTATTTTGCACACCGCCCACTTTTATAATTTTTTTTTCTAGGGCCTCCCAATTTGTTTTACTTGCCATCTGTCGCGAAATAGAAATAGCAATTGCCACGATTATATTTAAACGTGTAATATTATACAGAGTATCCCGTTTCAAGACGTTTTCAAGTTATAGGCAATTCCCATGTTCATTTTTTTTAATTTGAATTTCTATTTCTATTATGTCCGGTATTATAAACGATTAATAAATCATTAGATAACTATTTGTGGAGTAAATTTATTTACTTAGTAAAGTAATGGGCAATAAAATTGCGTATTATAAGGCAAACCTATCAAATAAATAGCAATTCTAGAAATAAATAATTTAATTAGTAGATTACAGACCGAAATTAAACATTTTCATTGTGGCCATAGCTAGAACCACAAATTTTTTAAATTGAATTGTCAATATTTCAAATTAAATTGTCAATCAAATTAGAAATTTAGTATAATTCCTTATAATTATAGAGAATAACCGTGGAATATGACAGAATTACACAGAACAAGAAAAAAAAAAGCTTATTAGAAATAATAAAAGACTTAAACGAGTGTTTTCCACTCCCAGGCTAAGCATGAAGTAAAATTTCGAGTTTAGTTTAAAAAAGCCTGAAAATTTGGTTTGGTCGCGTAGCGCGAAGCGCGGAGCGGCCAAACCAAATTTTCAGGCTTTTCTAAACTCGAAATTTTACTTCATGCGCCACGCGTATAAGACACTGATTTTAAGTGAAGTTCACTTGTTCACAATATTTCAGTGTTTTCCGTGTTTAATACGCGTGCCGCATGAAGTAAAATTTCGAGTTTAGAAAAGCCTGAAAATTAGGTTTAGTCGCTCTTCATGCTTAGTCTGGGAGTGGAAAACATTAATTTAAAACTTTAAATAGAACTAATTTAAAAAAGCGTATGCATAAGAATAAAAATTCCTGGTTATGTCTGACTTGAAATACTCTAGGTCTAAGATACTATGAGCGAACTTAAATCTGCTCATGAATGAAATGGTAGACATGATAACCGTAATGAAATTAATAAATACAAGTAGTAGAATCTAAAGTAATTATAATAATATAATAGACTTTTAACTTTTAACTGTCAAATTATTTAGAGAATAAAATTTACTTGGTAGAAAAACAAACAAATAATTTACCGAGGAGATTTATTAGACAAATAAAGTTATTTTGTGTTTATAATACCGAAATCTTTGGAATAAATTAATTTATTCCTAAAGTAAATTTTATTTAGGGAATAAAACGTTTTATAATACCAGGCATTAGTAAATTAAAACTATTAGAATCAAATTAAAATAGTTCTCTTATTTATTAACGATATTTGTAAAGCAGTTTTTTCGTTTTTTATTTCGTTTAATTTGATTTATTACCTTAAAATGATGAAGAAAAATTAACATAAAAAAACATGAAAACAGTAGTTGCTTTGAAATGTCACTACATGACACATAGAATTACAGGTGGCAGTTCAAAGGTACAAATTCATTATTTGTGTTGAAACAAATTAACTTGAAAGATACACTTAACCTAAACAGAATACGACTCCAGTTACAACTTCTTATTTATTTTGTATAACATTTGAAAACCGAGTCCAGTTAATCTACAATTATTAGATCATTCAAAATGTCCAATGAATATGTAAACAATGAACGTAAAAGATTGTTTGAAGAAACTATAACAAATGTATTGGCAATAAAAGCAATAAATTTAACATTAAATTAAATAATAACTTAAAATAAGTACAATACTAAACATTACAAAAGATGATTTTTATAATGAGTATGACATTTACTAATGTAATAAAAACAATGTATTTGATTTAAATTAAATGCTCAAAAACCACCATTTTCTCTATTAATAAACGAATATCTATTGTCGGTTAAATTAAGAAATGATATATATAACTATGAATATTATTTAAATAAAAATTACTTGGTTCATTTCACAAAATATTTGATTTATTCCTTAATAATGGCTAGAAGCCGAAACTAATCGGAATAAATCAAATATTTCGTGAAACGAACCAAGTGATTTTTATTTAAATAATATTCATACTTATATATTTAATCATGTTTCACCAAGTGATTAATAAGAACATAGTGAAAGATATTTTAAACGCCAGTGAAGCAAAACTCATTAACATGTACAGAAGAAAACTTATCAAATTCGCGAAATCAAACAATAACATATTGTTTTTAACAAAATGTCACCGTGAAAAATTGAAACCAACATTTATTCTGGTCGTCCACTGGAAGCGACAACACGCGGCTACGCGCTTACGCGATACAAGCGACAATGGACGTATATGCGCGACAGATCCCGATGTGTGTAAATCCAATGAATCTCGTCCAGTGCAAGCGTGCGCGGACATGCGGATTCTCGCGACGAGCGTGAAGCTGCCTCAGATCCCAAGAGAATGGGATCCGTCGCTCGTAGCCGCGTCTAGTCCTGTGTCTTTTCTTTCTACTTTGTTTTCTCTAAGTCTAACCTTACTTTTTTCTGATAACAATAGTTGTAAATACTTTTATCATGCTTAATTTCTTACTAGGTAGGTGTATTTAACAGTATATACTATAAAATAAATTAGAATATTATAATTTGAGTATTTTTTATAAAAAATATATTTTGTAATTCCAATCATACCCCTAATTAAGTAGGGATTTTCCAAAAAAATCCATTAAAAATGTACAACTCTTTAGACGCTGCCGACAAACTGAGCAGCGCGAAGTCAAGTGCAGTGTACGACCCCTGTCGCGTGTAGCCGCTAGTCTTGCAGCCGCTTGTCACCGCTCGTATCGCGTGAGCGCGTAGCCGCGTGTGGTCGCTGCTAGTGGACGACCGGCCTTATGAAAATAAGCTGCAACCACTAGTAAATAGAAGCCAAGAAAACCGTTCACCAAGCATATCAAATATGGATATCCCTTGAAATGAAGAAATGGTACCAAATTAGGGATTCTACTTCATACATCTTGAAGTTACTGCACACACGTCTCACCAAGTGTCCACACACACTAGAATTTGACCACATTGATTACACCCTCAGAGAAGAAGCAAGATCTATTTCCTTCGAACAATACGAAACACAAAAGGAGAAGTTAAGAAAATTAAAATGGGAAAAAGCGCGCAGTGAAAACGTGCGAAGTGATAGGGCTAACAGCGATGGCATGTTTGGTAGGTGTGATATCAATTTTTTTCCTAGGGTAATTAATTTATTAAACATAGAATTTAACTCAAAAGAAACAGAACTTCGTAATAAAGGTCTTAAATATACTCCACACATCTAATCAAAAACAGTAGTAGGAGCAGCAGGAATAAACTCAGAAATTATGTGCAATAAATTACAGCCAGAACAAGAAAAATCATTGATGAAAAGTAAAATCGCAAAATTAATTTATAAACATAACAATAGTTTTAAAGGGAAAAAAATAATTTATAAAAACGAACAAAGAACTACAATTAATATAAAACAAAAACTTAAACATAAAAACTTAGTACTTTGCAAAGCCGATAAAGGCAACACCATCACAATAATGCACAAACAAGATTATATTAAAAAAACAGAGGAATTATTTAATAATGATATGTTCGAAATCAAAAAAACAGACCCCACTAATAAATTTCAGATAGAATTCATAAAAACAGTAAAATCATGCAGCCAGTTAATCCCCGAATCAGAAATATATAAATTTAAAATCATGAATCCGAAAGCACCAATTTTGTACGGTATGCCAAAATTACATAAGGACGGAATTCCCATACAACCCATAGTGTCTTACTTATATGCACCAACTTATAAGTTGTGTAAATACTTAAATAACGTAATCCCATACTTCATAAACTTTGAATCCCATCATGCAATTAAAAACACAATAGAATTAGTCAATAAATTGAAGAAAATAAAAATACCCCCAAATGCAAAATCATTTGATGTAAAAAGTTTGTTTACCTCAATTCCGGTCATCGAACTCAAATCTATATTAGACAGCATACTTAATATTACAGATCACCCTCATGATTTAAAAAATGAATTGAAATTATTAATCAACATTTGTATTGATCAAAGTTATTTTGAATTTAATAACACGATTTACAAGCAAGTAGATGGATTACCAATGGGTTCTCCTTTATCCCCCTTTTATCGGAAATGTTCCTATCAGAATTCGAAAAAACTTTGTTCAAAAAGCAAGAGTCAAAGTTAGTACTGTAATGGGTCATAGGGTGGTCATGTGCAAATATTATTTTCGCCTAAAATGTATAAAGAAAATTATCATTATTATTATTAGGAATCGAGTTCAATGAGATTTCAGTTTATTTTTTTGTTGAATAGTTAGGGAAGCACGCGACAGAAACACTTGAAGTCATTAAGATAAGAGCGTGAGGGAAAAATGCATATGTAGGTTTTAGAAGGAGAGATCTAAAAATAAAACACGATCAGCAGTAAGGGTTAATGAACTAGATAGACGAGAGGGGATTCCGGGAAGAATCGCGAGCGGTGGAAGCCGATTTCCACCTCCAAATTTTCGAATTAATCGCCGTATAAAAGATCAGGAGAAAAGGGAAATAGGACAGTGAAGCTGAAGTCGCGAGAGGAAAGAAAAGCCCAATCATTTTAGTACGGCGAGGAGAAGTTAAGTGTAAGTTCAAACTGAGATTGAAATAACTGTAAGTACGAGTGAACATGGTGACAAAGTAAAACAAAGTGAGTAAAATCACTACAAACAAAAATGAATTATTTCCCAATTCTTTTACAAATACGTAAAAACCAATTGGAAGGAATAAATCGCTACAAACAAAATGAATTATTTCCCAATTCTTTTACAAATACGTAAAAGCCGATTGGAAGGAATAATTCGCTACAAACAAAATGAATTATTTCCCAATTCTTTTACAAATATGTAAAAGCCGATTGGAAGGAATAAATCGCTACAAACAAAATGAATTATTTCCCAATTCTTTTACAAATACGTAAAAGCCGATTGGAAGGAATAAATCACTACAAACAAAATATAAGGGATATTATTATTATTATTATACTACAGATGCTTCGCTAACAACTCCGGGATGGTTTTTGTGGGTTTCCCATCTCGTAATGCAAATGCAGGGGCTAGTGATTTTGCTCCCACAAGTAGAGTCATACATTTTTTTTGAGTATAACTAAATACACATGGCTTCTAAGCACAAGCGTTTGATAATGTATAATGTGAATATAAATAAAATAAGACATACCAATTCATTAGAAATGTCATAAAAGGTCAATAAACTTTGCATACGTTAAGCTCATATCCTGTTTTATTTATTGTCCACACATCCTCCTAGTCAAATTAAAAGGAAAGAAAGACACAGTATTTGCGATAATGCATATTGACACAAATAACGAACCTGGTAAATAAATAAAAGGGTTACTACACACACAACACAACGTAAATAATAATACAAATTATAAATTTGTATAATAACTAGGGTCGAACCGTTACAGTACTATTTTGAGCAAGGTATGTAGATGATGTTTTTTTGCATTTGGACGGGTACTACAAGACAACTAGACATATTTACCAACTTTTTAATTTCAATTAACCCAAAAATACAGTTTATCCACAACCACTCTATAATATTATAATTATACATGCTAAGAGTCAATAATAATGACGTTTATTATAAATAGGTTATGAAACCTGTGAGTAATATTTTGACTTATCACTGCTCAACTGTGAATAATAAGAAATCACTACAAAATCAGGATACCTCATGTTAATCAATTTTGACATAAACAAAAACAATTTATAAATTGAAAGCAAATTGTGTTAATTGTGTTGTGATAGTGTGGTTAATAGTTTATCGAAGGTGAAAGAAGCCACATGGAATCCGATCCTGACATGTTGACACCCCCGGAAATAAGGGACGCGGCAGAAATCGCTTCCATCAATTTGTTGCCTAAAAAGTCTCGCAACATATACCAAAGTACATACAACACGTTTTGTGAATGGAAAAAGGAGAAAAAAGCACATTCTTCAACTGAGTCGGTAGTTTTGGTGTATTTTACTGAATTATCAAAAAAATACAACACCTCATCGATGTGGCAGAAGTATTCGATGCTAAAAAGTACATTGAAAACCTTTGAAAACATCAATATTGGAAACTATGGCAAACTTATAGCTTTTTTGAAAAGAAAAAATGAAGGGTTTACTCCGAAAAAAGCCAACACTTTCTCCCCAGAAAATGTTAACAGTTTCATTGCAAATGCACCGGATGACAAATTTCTTGCAACAAAAGTAAGTTTTAAATTATTTTAATATTTTTTAAAAATTGCAGTAATTTTTTCTTTAGGTTGCATTAATTATGGGTTTAATGGGCGCTTGTCGTTCAAATGAGCTGTATAACATGAAAATTAAAGATAAAGAATACCTTAATTCCTGCTATATGATTAAGGTGCCAACCACAAAAACTAAAATTTGTAGGAAATTTACAGTATCTCGTAATTTTTACCACATTGTAAAAAAATATTTGTGCCTCCGAAAGCAGATAAACTGTGATTATTTCTTTCAAAATTTTCAAAATGGAAAGTGTACTAAACAGCGAATTGGTATTAATAAATTTACAAAAATGGGAAGGGATATCGCCAGTTTTTTGAAATTACCCAATCCTGAGCAATATACAGGCCATAGCTTTAGAAGAACCTCAGCCACCATTTTGGTTGATGCTGGTGGAGACATCACTGCGTTAAAACGTCATGGAGGATGGAAGTCAACTGCGGTTGCAGAAGGCTATATTAACGATTCTTTTGAAAACAAAAAGGAAACGGCCAGAAAAATTGCATCGTCAATAGAATCGACAGCAAATAATGTAACAGCTGCATATTCCAGCACAAATTCCGTTAATTTCGATATTTTGGATCAAACCGTAAATCTTGGTGTACCCACTTTAATGCCCCCTATTGTGTTTAATAATTGTTCTAACGTTACTATTAACATTAATCCTAATAAATAGTATTATTATATGTATTTCTTAGTTATAATTAAAAGTAAATGATTTAATGAATTATGTTCTTATTCTTGAAAAGTTGCAGTAAGCAAGAATGAATATACATTTTGTGGTTGTGGATAAAGTATAGTATTCTACTCGCGCATAATGGCTATTAATCATTCGAATGATTTACTCCACTCGCCTGCGGCTCGTTCCGTAAACCTCATTCTCATGATTAATAGCTTTCATTATGCGCTTGTTGAATAATATACTATTACGGTTGAATTGGAAACTAACAACTGCTTAAACTTTCTGGATCTCACAATAATAAAATAACGATTTAGTTTACAAAATCTATAGAAAAAATACATTTTCGGATTCAATTATACCTGCAACGCCAAATACAACAAACACAATTAAATACAGTACTTTTCATTCTCTATTACATATGTTATTAAATATTCCATTAAATCCTGAAAATTATAAAATAGAATTAAATACCATAAAGATTATTGCAAATAGTAACGGTTACTCAGAACAAGTAATATACAATTTGCTAAAAAAGTAAAACAAACTGTATTATTAAAATATTTTTACGCAACCACTGAAAAACCTACAACTACTTGGCATAAAATAAATTATGTGGCAGACCTTTCAATAAAAATTTAAAACAGTTTAGGAAACAAATTTGATATCATACTGACAAACCCCATTAATTTAAGAACTCTTTTAGTCAATAATAAATTCAAAAATAATAAAATTGAAAAATCGGTTATTTACGAATTAAGTTGTGGTGACTGTGATGCATTGTACATAGGGCAAACGGGTCGATCTTTTAAAATTCGTCTAGAAGAACACAGAAAAGACGTTCTAAATAATAAACAATCAACGGGCATGTCCAAACACTGCATCACAGCCGGTCACCTTTTTAATAATTCCGATTTCAAAATTTTATATACAGACAATAAGGGCCGTTTATTGAATCTCAGAGAAGGTTTGGAAATACAAAAGGCAATAAAAGCCGCAAAGTACATAGTTAATGACAACGACGAACTTTGGATATCCCCAATATTAAACGCCCTTACTACCTGATTATGTATATATAGTTTGTAAAAATGTAATTTCTGTATATTCCTTGATAATGGCTAGAAGCCGAAACTAGTCGGAATAAATCAAATATTTTGTGAAACGAACCAAGTGATTTTTATTTAAATAATTTTCATACTTATATATTTAATCATGTTTCACCAAGTGATTAATGAGAACATAGTGAAAGATATAAGAAATGACAGTTTTTAATTACGCTTAAGTTAGGTTACGTAGGTTAGATAACTGTATTGTTTTGATTTTACGTGAAGTGATTAATCACAAATAGAAAGACTGTTATTCCTTACTTCACTTTTTATTTTTATGTTAGATGTACATTTCGAGACACAAGGTGCTCATTATCAATAACAAACTAAATTCTTAAAACTATGTGCGCGGTATATATAGTTGACGGGTTATCGGAAAAACCAAAAAGTAATTAAACCTATTGTTAGCGGCTAAAGGTTCGAGATGGGTGTCGGTGTCATTGCATTATCTGTGGGGTGGGACGGCGCGGGCGGGTTATGGATCGGGAAGTTGGTCGGTAGGATTACATTCACTGCAGGATTATTTTTGGGTAACAAATCTAATGATGGATTAACTAAGGGACTAAGATCGAAATTCAGCAAAACATTTTTATTTTTATACATTTCAATGGATTCAAGCATATTTAATCTACGATGACTTGATTGCTTTAAAAGTTTAATATTGTTTACCGAGAATGTGTGTCCTGTTTCAATTGAATGGTGTGCAACTGCTGATTTGTCCGGGTTTTGAATTTTAAAATAATACTGGTGTCCTTTAAATCTTTTTAATATGTTACGTTGTGTTTGACCTACGTATATTTTATTGCAATTGTTGCAGTTTATTGAGTAAATTCCGGATTTTTCTAGGTAGTTTGTTTCAGTAAATGTGTTGCCAAGTAAACATTTTAATTTTGTGTTGACATAAAATGCAGGAGAAAGGTTGAATTTATTCAATAAACCACCCAAAAAAAGTATGCTAGATTCGTGTACCATCCAGCAACTTGTATGAAAATTGGTGGTTTATTGAATAAATTCAACCTTTCTCCTGCATTTTATGTCAACATAAAATTAAAATGTTTACTTGGCAACACATTTACTGAAACAAACCACCTAGAAAAATCCGGAATTTACTCAATAAACTGCAACAATTGCAATAAAATATACGTAGGTCAAACACAACGTAACATATTAAAAAGATTTAAAGAACACCAGTATTATTTTAAAATTCAAAACCCGGACAAATCAGCAGTTGCACACCATTCAATTGAAACAGGACACACATTCTCGGTAAACAATATTAAACTTTTAAAGCAATCAAGTCATCGTAGATTAAATTTGCTTGAATCCATTGAAATGTATAAAAATAAAAATGTTTTGCTGAATTTTGATCTTAGTCCCTTAGTTAATCCATTATTAGATTTGTTACCCAAAAATAATCCTGCAGTGAATGTAATCCTACCGACCAACTTCCCGATCCATAACCCGCCCGCGCCGTCCCACCCCGCAGATAATGCAATGACACCGACACCCATCTCGAACCTTTAGCCGCTAACAATAGGTTTAATTACTTTTTGGTTTTTCCGATAACCCGTCAACTATATATATACCGCGCACATAGTTTTAAGAATTTAGTTTGTTATTGATAATGAGCACCTTGTGTCTCGAAATGTACATCTAACATAAAAATAAAAAGTGAAGTAAGGAATAACAGTCTTTCTATTTGTAGGTTAGATAAGATGACAGATAATGAGTTAAGTTTAGAATTCAATTACACTCTGATCAGTTTAGGCGAGAGATGAGTTAAAAAATAAATACACTTAGATTAGGTTAAATAGCAGATGTATGTAACGGGTCAGATAAGGTTGGATTATAGATGCATATCGCATCAGTGTTTTTGCTTTAGTATTCTAATAAAATGATGCGGGCTCGTCCGGGATTTGAACCCGGGACCTCTCGCACCCGAAGCGAAAATCATACCCCTAGACCAACGAGCCAATGAAGTTTAATGTTTAATTATATTTTTTATAGAAAATTATAATGTAAAGTATAGGTGTATTTTGTTATACAGGGTGGGGCACGGGAACCAGGTGGTTTAGGTTTGGTTTTGGTTTTTTATAATTATAAAATATTTAGATTTAGCTGTAGAAGAAATTTATTGGTAAAACCATCTTTGTGGGTACATAGCATTTTATTATTATTCACGTTCGGAAAATTAAATCTGGCATGTGATGACCATTTCCGTTGACTTTCTTCTATGGGGATGTCTGAAAGAACGTGTTCACAAGGACAAGCCACGTACATTGATGGACTTGTAAGAGGCGATCCGTCAGCAAATGACCCAAATCAATAGAGACCTGCTGGAAAGAGTGGAGACTAATTTTTTTCAATGCAAGTTGAAAGCGTTGATGAAAATTGGTCTCCCCTCTTTTCAGCAGATTTCTTCTGATTCAGGTGATTTGCTGACGGATCACCTTTTTCAAGTCTATCAATGTATGGGACTTGTCCTTGTAAACACGTTCTTTCAGGTATCCCTATAGAAAAAGTCACATGTGGACAAACTCCAAGGCGGCCATAACATGTCACCAAATCACGAAATGAGATGATGCGGAAACAGGGGTCGAAGAACAGCCATTGTTGCTCTGGTGGTGTATGCCATGGCATCATCTTGGTGAAACCACAAATGCTGACGCTCAATATTCCGTGTTTATAACTAAGGGATGAAAAATGCGTTCACCATGTCAACGTAATGCTCACTTGTTGCAGTAATGGTAACCCTATTTTGTTCGAAAACATAGGAAACAAATGCTGATGCTCAATATTCCGTGTTTATAACTGAGGAATGAAAAATGCGTTCACCATGTCAACGTAATGCTCACTTGTTGCAGTAATGGTAACCCCATTTTGTTCGAAAACATAGGGACTGATGATACCAAATTTTCTGGTTACTGACTACTGACAGTGAAATGTTATGAGCCAAGGAATGCAACGCCACCTAACGCACGCCAATCCTTTCTATAACCCTGTATTAAGAATAACTTCTTACTTTATAGCAATAGTTCCCAACCTTTAACTTGGTTCGAGAAAATTTAGAAATCAATAATTCAGAATTTAATATGTAGACATTTTGATTTTAAATTTAAAACGGTATAATTCATAAACAATAAAGATTTATAATGAGATAAAGAAGATACGTAATTAATTCAGATACAAATAAATAATAAATAATAAAGCGGGGCGTTAATTTTTGGGTTCCAGTTCAATTAATAAAATTTATATCGATTTGGTTCTGGTTTTCGTTCCGGAAAAATAACGGTTTCTTGCGGTTTTCGGTTTAGCTCTAAGTGATTGTTTAAATTTTTGAAATGTTTATCTTTCATATTTAAAAAATGTTGAGATGTGCATCATAGAACTTCCCTCTTTATAGATATGATGATTTAAATATCAAGAATATGGTAAAATGTCTCAAACTAAATTTCTTCCACTTTTATTATTATCACATTTACAAAATATTCACAAAATAAATATTTGTTGCATTTATTCGCTATATTTTAGCAAATGTCTGTTGGGACCGATACAACAGTATATATTTTAACCTTTACATTAAATCACTGGTTTATACGCGTGGCGCATGAAGTAAAATTTCGAGTTTAGGAAAGCCCCGTGAAAATTTGTCTTCTAAACTCGAAATTTGACTTCATGCTTAGTCTGGGAGTGGAAGACACTCGTTAATGTAAAATATGTCACAACTATCAAAATGTGCCACAGATGGCAGACCGGATATACCGGGTGTTGACTTGGCGGACGCAACATAGGAAATTCCATGTAAATTTTGAAATGTTCAAATTTTGGCTCCCCTATTTATATTAGAAACAAAATGTATTTCCCTTCTTTGTAGAGGAAAAAAATCTGAATTTATTTGTGTTAACGTTTATCACTTTACGTTTCTCTAAGTTAAAATAATTAAGAAAAAATAATGTGATTTTATAAAAAGAATGAAATGCCACGGAATTGAAACAACAACTGTGGATGTCAAAATGGCAAAAGATATCGTAGTCACTTGATTAAAGTAAATGTTTTCGAAATTATTTACACTACACAAGAAAAATGTCATTATTTTTATAAAATCACATTACATTTTCTTAATTATTTTAGCTATTAATTTTCTGACATTCGTTGATTTTTAAAAGAGTTCAATTTGAAGCTTCGAATGAGTGTTTTCCATTCTCAGACTAAGCATGAAATAAAATTTCGAGTTTAGAAAAGCCCCGTGAAAATTTGCCGAGGGTCGCGCAGCGACCCGAGATAAATTTTCTGATTTTTTTTTTCAAGATTTTAGGTGAAGTTTGAATATACATAAATTTGACGATATTATAGTGTTATATACGCGTGGCGCATGAAGAAAAATTTCGAGTTTAGAAAAGCCCAGAAAATTTGTCTCGGGTCGCGACCCTCGACAAATTTTCACGGGGCTTTTCTAAACTCGAAATTTTACTTGATTATTAGTCTGGGAGTAGAAAACACTTGTTTAAAGCTTTAAATTGAACTTAAAAAAAACAGGGAATATCCGCAATTGTTGTATCAATTCCATGGTATATCATTATTTTTATAAAATCACATTACGTTTTCTTCATTATTTCGTCTTAGGTGTGAACTTTAATAAATTTAGAATGTTTCCCTCTACAAAAAAGTGAAATACATTTTGTCTCTAAAATAAATAGGAAAGCCAATATTTGAACACTTTAAAATTAACATGCGATTTCCTATGTTGCGTGCGCCAAGTCAACACTCGGTATATGTTTTCTCAAAGAACCTCACAATAGAGGTAGCAGGTGCAGATTTTATCACTGAATATAACCAAGTCATGTATAGATAACATCTTAGCGAATATAGAATATTTAAAATCTAATGTGATTCAATCGCACCTATCCGATCACTTAGGGCAAATACTTGTATTTAAAGGTGATACACAAAAAAAAACTTGTAATCAACACAAATATAAACAACAATACAATAGACAGTTTAAATACTGAATTGTCAACGATAAATTGGGAAAATCTATTGAGTCCATATATAGATTGTAAATCATATTTCAATTCATTCTGCAGCAAATATCTAGAACTATTCAATAAAAATTGTCCAATAAAATCAACAATAAAATGATTAATAATCACAAACCCAAAAACTGGTGGCTAATGCCTGAATTAAAACAAGAAAAAGGAAAACTAGAATTTCTATATCAAGCATATCTTCAAACAAAATGTCCAAATATACAAAGACAATATAAGTTGGAAAAGAAATAATATATGTCACAAATACAATAGCAAATTAGATATTATAATACTAAGAAAGTCATGGAATCAAACAACAAATCGAAAGAAATTCGGAACATAATTAAAAATGAAACTGAAAACAATAAAAAGAAATATAATCAATTTCCCAAATTTATATTTAATGGTGATATAAGAATAAAAGATCCCAATCTAATAGCTGATGAACTGAATATACACTTTAGTACAATTCGAAATATGAAAGGAGGTACACAAATAGCAAATACTTCTAGTGTATCAAATATTAATGACACAATTTTTGTCTATCCAGTTACTGAAACTGAGATAAGAAATATTATTGTCGAAATAAAACCTAGTTACACTAGAGATATTGATTTAACATCGAAGTTAATTAAAAAAAAACAGCAGCACATATTATAAAACTACTTCTTTCATTTTATTTTTTTATATTAATATTAAATAATTGTTATTTTACTAACAATTTATGCGTAAATTTATTTATTTCAAATTTTTGTTAATTTTTGTTATTTTATTTGTAAAAATGGGTTTCCGTTGATAAATATACATTACATATAAAACCTCTGACAGAAGCAATTAATATGGCAATATACAGGGTCCTGCATCTCACCTCCCGTCTTCTGTAGCTCAGTTACTAATTAAGTTAGGCTTTTGATATTTGGCAGACTTTACCTGTATCCTAGGGCGTATTTCAGGAAAATATTTTTGATTATACAGGGTGTCCCAAAAAAGTTTGACGTCATTATGATATATATTTTTAGATTACATGCTATATATTTTGTTCGTTATTTGGATGCCTTCTATGGATACCTACATACCCCTAAAATTTTATAGAAATTGGTTTAGTAATTTTAGCAAAAAAAAAATAAAAACTATATAAAATCAGTTTTGTACCATTGGTTTAAAAAATTAATAAAAAATAAAAATAGTGCCTTGCTAAAAAATTATACAATGTACTTATTAAATAAGGTCTGACAGTCCCGTTAACCAAGTTTTATTCATATGAATTATACAGAGTGTCTAAAATTTTGTGTCAAACCTTTCAAACTTTAAAGCACTTTATTTTTCTTATTTTAAATTAGACCCCCTGTATATTTTTGTCATTCCATGCGGAATTATAGAACAAACATTTTTCCTAATTACAACCCTATCGCAATTCCTAACACATTAATAGTTATTTGCAGAAAACTCGTTTTATCAACTAAACCAATAGCCATTTTAATGATAAAAATCGAAGGCGGCTTTGAAAAACGATTTATTGTTTAACAAAGTGACAAACGCCTATTTTGACTTTAGTAATGTAAAAGTTAAATGCATTATGAGTTAAGCTATTTATATCCAAGAATTTGTTGTCATGAAGTACAACCGAGACAGACGATCTCGTAGATATGATTTTCATATTAGGAGAATGCGAAAAGAACTGTTTTTTGGCAAGTCGAGTTTACGCACAGCGGTATCCGGAACGACGACATCCAGACAACAGGAGCCTGGAAAACTTATTGGAGAGATTTATACATACGGGTAATGTAAACTATACAAAACCAGTTAGAAATAGGCCGGTTCGAACTAAGAAAATCAATTGGCTGTGCTATTATCAATTACGGAAAATCCTTCCGTTAGTCAACAAGCAGTCGCTGCTGCCGTGGATGTAAGCGAAAGAACCGTTCAACGAATTTTAAAGGACAATCGTTTCCATGCCTATCATATCCAGTTCCATCAAGAACTCTTTGAACAAGATTTTGATCAACGTGTTGAACTTTGCAACTGGGCGCAAACTAAAATTAGGGTACATGTTGACTTTTTTGATAAGGTTTTGTTATCTGATGAGGCCACCTTTCATAAAAATGGATTTGTGAATCGTTATAACTTCCATTATTATTGCGACCACAATCCAAGAGTTTTTAGGCATGTTGATCAACAACACAGATGGGCTATTAATATGTGGGGGGGGGGGGGAATTATTGGTGAACATATTATTGGCCCTCACTTTTTTAACGGACATTTGAATGGACCAACGTATCTGGATTTTTTGCAAAATCAATTGCCAGATTTATGTCAACATTTACCAATGGCTGTGAGGGAAGCAATGTGGCTGCAACAGGATGGACCCCAGCACATTATTCATTACAAGTCAGGGATCATCTCAACACAACCTTCCCGAATCGGTCGATTGGAACAGGAGGGCCAAGTAAATGGCCACCCCGATCACCCGACTTAACTAAATTAGACTTCTTTTTGTGGGGCTACGTTAAGGAAATCGTTTATCAAGAACCTCAAACCACACCAGAAAACATGCAGCATAGAATCATTAATGCATTTCACAACATTACACCCGACCTATTACGAAGAGTTGCAAGGTCATTTCATACTCGTCTTCAATTGTGCCTCCAAGAGAACGGAAGACATATCGAACATAAGTTCTAGTAGGTGATTAATTTTAGAAATGCGTTTTTTTGTTATGTTTTTTTATGAAATGTTATTACTAAAACTATTTTTTATACAAAAAAAAACTTAATACCACGCGATCGTAAAAAAACATGATTCAGAACAGGCCTTGACTAGAACAACATGGTTGGCAAGACAAATTACATAATACTGTTTTGTGTTAAAATTTATTTGAAGTTTCCTGTTTTTATTGAATTGAAATCAGTGTTGCTAATCGTTTTGTAGGAGTCAATGCCTGGTCTGAATCTTTTTTTTTTCGATCTCATTGTATTTTCACGATGAGTAATATGTTTAGACGAAAATCTGTGAATCCTTTAAGACTTTCGAGATGCAATTTAATTACAAAACATGTTATGACAATAAATTGTTTTTCAAAGCCACCTTCGATTTTTATTAATTAAAATGGCTACTGGATTAGTTGATAAAACGAGTTTTCTGCAAATAATGTGTTAGGAATTGTGATAGCTTTGTAATTAGGAAAAATGTTTGGTTTTCAATTCCGCATAGAATGACATAAAAATATACAGGTGTTCCAATTTAAAAAAGAAAAATACAGTGCTTTAAAGTTTAAAAAGTTTGACACTAAATTTTGCACACTCTGTATAATTCATATCCACCAAACTTGGTTATCGGGACCATTAGACCTTTTTTAATAAGTATCTTCTATAATTTAATTGAAGAGATACTATTTTTAATTGTTATTAATTTTTTAAATTAATAGTGCAAAACCGATTTTTTTTAGTTTTTATTTTTTTTTGGCTGATATCACTAAACCGATTTCTATAAAAATTTCGGGGTATGAAGGTAACCATAAAAGGCACTCAAATTATTAACAAAATGGACACCATTTAATTTAAAAATATATATTATCATGACGTCACACTTTTTTAGGACACCCTGTATAATCAAAAATATTTTCCTGTCCTAGGATACAGGCAAAGTCTGCCAAATATCAAAATCCTAACTAAATAAATAACTGAGCTATAAAAGACGGGAGGTGAGATGCAGGACCCTGTATAAATGAATATTTCCAACTAAATTCAAACTGGGTCGTATTCTACCGATCCATAAAAAAGGTGAACCTCCTAATGTTGACAATTATAGACCTATCTTCATATTGCCTATATTTTCAAAGATATTTGAGTCATTTATAACTGGTTGATAGATTTCATTAAAAATATAGAAGTGTTGTCAACAGTATGGATTTAGAAAAGGTCTCACCACAAACCATGCTATATTCAATTTTTTACATTTTGTTTTTAGTAATTTAGATACAAATAAAATAGTTTTTAGAATTTTTCTAGACTTAACCAAAGCTTTTGATTGCGTGCCGCATGCATCAATTTTAGAAAAATTGTAAACTATGGTATTAGAAAAAACTGCCAGCAATTGCTGCATCGTATCTCGATAACAGAAGGCACATAACATCATTAAAGATAAACAACAGTCTATATAAATCCTCTGAGGCGCATCCCAGAGTAGGGGTACCGCAAGGAAGTATCTTAGGACCATTGCTGTTTCTATTGTTCATCAAAGATATGCCATTTAAAATTAATGCACACATCACGATGTTTGCCGATGACTCGACATTCTGCCTGAGTGATGAATTTATATGAGGTTTAAATTCGGCATCAAACAATATATTGGCCGATTTAAGTATGTGGCATGATTCAAACAATTTAATAGCAAATGTGTAAAAAACACACTTGATGAATTTTATATCAGCAATGGGACAAAGAAATATATCATTAGAGGGTGAGAGTATCCAAGAGGCAAAAAATGCAAGGTTTCATCGGGATAAAAATACAGAATGATCTGAAATAGAATACCTAATATATTCATCCAAAAATGATATTCACCAGGAAGCTGCTCGAGCACGCGTGGCGCATGAAGTAAAATTTCGAGTTTAGAAAAGCCCAGAAAATTTGTCTCGGGTCGCTGCGCGACGCGAGACAAATTTCCACAGGGCTTTTCTAAACTCGAAATTGTACTTTATGCTTAGTCTGGGAGTGGAAAACACTTGTTTAAAGCTTTGAATTGAACTTAAAAAAACAGGGAATATCTGCAATTGTTGTATCAATTTCATGGTATGTCATTGTTTTTATATAATCATATTACTTTCTCATAATAATTTTAGCTGTACATTTTCTGACATTCGTTGATTTTTAAAAGAGTTCAATTTGAAGCTCACAGCCTCGCGTATAAAACACAGATTTTAAGTGAAGTGCGATACACAAATTTGACAATATTATAGTGTTTTATACGCGTAGCGCATGAAGTAAAATTTCGAGTTTAGAAAAGCCCAGAAAATTTGTCTCGGGTCGCTGCGCGACCCTCGACAAATTTCCACGGGTCTTTTCTAAACTCGAAATTGTACTTTATGCTTAGTCTGGGAGTGGAAAACACTTGTTTAAAGCTTTAAATTGAACTTAAAAAAACAGGGAATATCTGCAATTGTTGTATCAATTTCATGGTATGTCATTGTTTTTATATAATCATATTACTTTCTCATAATAATTTTAGCTGTACATTTTCTGACATTCGTTGATTTTTAAAAGAGTTCAATTTGAAGCTCACAGCCTCGCGTATAAAACACAGATTTTAAGTGAAGTGCGATACACAAATTTGACAATATTATAGTGTTTTATACGCGTAGCGCATGAAGTAAAATTTCGAGTTTAGAAAAGCCCAGAAAATTTGTCTCGGGTCGCTGCGCGACCCGAGACAAATTTTCACCGGGCTTTTCTAAACTCGAAATTTTACTTCATGCTTAGTCTGGGAGTGGTAAACACTTGCTTAAAGCTTTAAATTGAACTTTAAATAAAACAGGGAATATCCGCAATTGTTGTATCAATTCCATGGTATGTTATTATTTTTATAAAATCTCATTACATTTTCTTAATTATTATAGCTGTAAATTTTCTGACATTCGTTGATTTTTAAAAGAGTTCAATTTGAAGCTATAAACGAGTGTTTTCCACTCCCAGACTAAGCATGAAGTAAAATTTCGAGTTTAGAAAAGCCCCGTGAAAATTTGTCAAGGGTCGCGCAGCGACCCGAGACAAATTTTCTGGACTTTTCTAAACTCGAAATTTTACTTCATGCGCCACGCGTATAAAACACAGATTTTAGGTGAAGTTCGTATATACACAAATTTGAAATATTATAGTGTTTTATACGCGTGGCGCTTGAAGTAAAATTTCGAGTTTAGAAAAGCTCAGAAAATTTGTAACGGGTCACTGCGCGACCCTCGACATATTTTAACGGGGCTTTTCTAAACTCGAAATTTTACTTCATGCTTAGTCTGGAAGAGGAAAACACTTGTTTAAAGCTTTAAATTGAACTTAAAAAAAACACCGAATTTCCGCAATTGTTGTATCAATTCCATGGTATGTCATTATTTTTATAAAATCTCGTTACTTTTTCTTAATTCTTTTAGCTGTAAATTTTCTGACATTCGTTGATTTTTAAAAGAGTTCAAGCTTTAAACGAGTGTTTTCCACTTCCAGACTAAGCATCAAGTAAATTTCGAGTTTAGAAAAGCCCCGTAAAAATTTGTCGAGGGTCGCGCAGCGACCTGAGACAAATTTTTTGGGCTTTTCTAAACTCGAAATTTTACTTCATGCGCCACGTGTATAAAACACAGATTTTAGGTAAAGTTTGAATATACATATATTTGACAATATTAATTTATTTAATTCATTTATTTACGGAAATCTCCTTTCTACAAAAATTGTAAGCATTTACATAAATCATCATAAACAATATAATGCACAAATAAGTCAACTATTCAACATAAACTTTGAACATCTTTATCCCAAGTGGTTTGACAATTCAAAATTAAGAGTGGCAGGGTAATCTCAGGGGTACTTACAAAATAAACAAATAAATATTGAATAAATAAATATATATATAACATTATTAATAGACAATAAAAATATAATAGCACATTAAAATAACTAAACGATATCGGATAAATTAGATAAGTTGATGCAGTGCAGGCGGCACTTGAAATGAGTGAATCGAGGATCGAATAACACAAAATTGTAGTTATTGTCAAGTTCATTATAGTGTTTTATACGAGTGGCGCATGAAGTAAAATTTCGAGTTTAGAAAAGACCAGAAAATTTGTCTCGTGTCGCTACGCGACCCTCGACAAATTTTCACGGGGCTTTTCTAAACTCGAAATTTAACTTCATGCTTAGTCTGGGAGTGGAAACACTTGTTTAAAGCTTTAAATTGAACTTAAAACAAAAACAGGGAATATCTGCAATTGTTGTATCAATTTCATGGTATGCCATTATTTTTATAAAATCACATTACTTTTTCTTAATTATTTTAGCTGTAAATTTTCTGACACTCGTTGATTTTTAAAAGAGTTCAATTTGAAGCTTTCAACGAGTGTTTTCCACTCCCAGACTAAGCATGAAGTAAAATTTCGAGTTTAGAAAAGCCCCGTGAAAATTTGTCAAGGGTTGCGCAGCGACCCGAGACAAATTTTCTGATTTTTTTTTTTTTTTTTTTTTCAGATTTTAAGTGAAGTTCGAATATACATAAATTTGACAATATTATACTGTTTTATACGCGTGGCGCATGAAGTAAAATTTCTAAACTCGAAATTTTACTTCATGCGCCACGCGTATAAAACACAGATTTTGGGTGAAGTTCGGTACATAAATTTGACAATATTATAGTGTTTTATACGCGTGGCGCATGAAGTAAAATTTCGAGTTTAGAAAAGCTCAGAAAATTTGTCTCGGGTCGCTGCGCGACCCGAGACAAATTTTCCCGGGGCTTTTCTAAACTCGAAATTTTACTTCATGCTTAGTCTGGGAGAGGAAAACACTTATGAAAGCTTCAAATTGAACTTAAAAAAAAACAGAGAATATCCGCCGTTGTTGTATCAATTCCATGCTATGTTATTATTTTTATAAAATCATATTACTTTATCTTAATTATTTTAACTTAGAGAAACGTAAAGTGTTAAGTGTGAACATTTATAAATTTCGAATTTTTCTTTTTACAAAAAAGTGAAATACATTTTGTCTCTAGAATAAATAGGGAAGCCAATATTTGAACACTTTAAAATTAACATGCGATTTCCTATGTTGCGTCCGCCAAGTCGACACCCGGTATATATTTCTGTCAATAAAGTTTTTCATAAATAATGTACACTTTTTTAATACCTATCAAAGTAAACACTCTTATAATGTTAGAAACAAACAATTAACAATATCAAAGCATAGCCCAATTTACATCTACATTTCTTTTGTGATACAACCAGTAAAACTTTATAATAAACTTTCACAGTACATTAAGGCACTTCCTGATAAAACACTCATAACAAAGTTAAAATCAATTGTATTTTTATACGGTGGTTGAATGAAATATTTGAACGACAATAAATAAGTGATTATATTCAAATTTATTTTAAATACATGATGTCCGAAAGTATATCTCTGTTATGATTGATACAAAATAACTTATTCTACACTGTACAAGTCCTCATACACAAATATTTTTTTAAAGATACTAAGTTTTATTTTATTTTATTAGGTTTTAAATTAAATTATTTCGTGTACTGTGCTTAATACACATTTTTTAATGTTTTTCTTCTAAGTCCTGAGTTTTATCGTTTTTAAATACTAAGTTTTAGTCTATTAGATTTTAAATTAAATTATTTCGTGCACTGTCGTTATACAATGTTTTAATATATTTTCTCCTACACACTAAGTTTTAATCAGTTATATTTTAAATTAAATGGTTTGTTCAACTGTTTACAGCATTTAATATGTTTACTCCTAGATATTAAGTTTTATCTTTTGATATGTATTGTTACTTATACATGTAAAAATACTGTTACCTCTATACACATTTATGTGCTATTATTGTTTTATAACTATAGAAACAAATGACTCACCCATGAATGTTATTTACTTATTCTTTTTGTAAATAAATAAATGTTATATGTTAAATGATAAAGATATAATATGACAACATTATAAGATAGCCTAAAGTCAGCCAACCAATTGTCAATATTTGAATGATCAATATACAGTCGATTAGAAATGTAAATATTTAATCGTATGTTCAATAAAAAAAAACCTCTGAAGTGCCATGATTTAATCTTTTTGTTAATTTAAGTTGGCTATAATTAATTTATTATATAGAATCAAAGTGGCCAACCTACAATATTTTCCATGGCACTTTAGAGTTTTTTTTATTGAACATACGATACATTATTAAAAAAAAGTCAACACAGTGACTTATAATTATAATATCGTGCAATCGTTTAAAACATAATTTGGATTAGGCTTTGAGTTTTAAATTAGATTGGCACTACTGACTGTTAACACATAGTTTGGCATAACCTCAAATTCTCTGGGTAACCGCATAAAAAATGCCGCCTACTCTAAATCATCATTTAAATGATCGCATTGTACAGGGTGCGGCAAAACAGACAGTGCAGTTTGGAACGCCCTGTACATCCCGTGTGATGGGGGTACTACCTGGGAGGGATATCATTGTGTCGGGGGGGGTGGTGCCGTTTTTAGTCGTTACCATGGTTTGGTCTAGAGAACATCGGTTCTTTGCAGTCCGCACGTTTCTTCCGGCTGCATTTCAATCTTGCGCGTCGTGATCCCGTCCCTCACCGTAATTTAATCGCGAGTTGGGTGCGTACATTAGAAGAAACTGGTTCCACACAAAGACGTAGGGGTTTAGGAAAACCCAGAACAGTAAGAACACCCGAAAATGTAGCAAGAGTAAGAGAACCTATCGAACAGTCACCTACGCAGTCTGCCCGGAAGCATGCAACTGCATTGGCCATTGCTGATCGCTCTCTAAGACGGATATTGCATAAAGACTCATTCCACCCCTACAAGATGATGCTTGTTCAAGAAATGTTGAACCGGATCCATGCGAGGTCAACTTTTTTCAGTAGTGACGAGGCCCACTTCCATCTCTGTGGAGGGGTCAATAAACTTAATTTTCGATACTGGGCTGTAAATAACAGAAGGCAACTTCACGAGAGAACACTTCACTCCCCAAAAGTTACCGTGTGGTGTGCGATTTCCAAATTTAGGGTGATTGGGCCTTATTTTTTTGAAAAGAACGGACGAACCGAAACTGTCACTGCTCAACGTTATGCTTTCATGTTGGACATTTTTTTTTCAACCTCGATTGGAAGAACTGATGGAGCAAGCAGATCTGGGAGATATCTGGTTTCAGCAGGACGGGGCTACGGCCCATACTGCTCGAGTTTCAATGACTAAACTGCGACAGGTGTTCTCTGGGCGCCTTGTTTCTCTGAGAGGTGATGTAGAGTGGCCCGCACGCTCCCCTGATCTGAGCATTTGCGACTTCTTCCTGTGGGGCTACCTAAAGGAAAAGGTTTTTAGGCATCGACCTCGCACCTTGGAAGAACTCAGGGATCGAATTCGGCAGCAAATCGCCGCTATACCCATCGAGATGTGCCAAAATGCGGCCGAACATTTTAGAAATCGCCTACATCAATGTATCGCTGCTGGGGGTCATAATCTTTCTGATGTCATCTTCAGGACTTGATGCATAAAACGGCATGATGTACCGATTAAGATAAAATAAACCCCACTTCTTTAAATTGCGTCGTTTTTTTTAATAGCCCTTCAAAACTGCACTGTCTGTTTTCCTGCACCCTGTAAAATCAATCGACAGCCAACCAAGCAATTTTAAGCTAAAATTTTATAGCACCAGAAAAGCAAACGACCAGTGGTTATAGTAAAAATATCGTGATATTTAAATGATTAGGTGTCATTTAATTTTATAGATTACATGTTGATTATATTGACAGTCTTTAGTATATTGATTGCCATATGACGACAACATTTGAAAACATTAACTATTAATCGATTAGGTTGACTACATACTGATAATTGACTACTATTTATGTATTGTCGTTTAACAACATTGACTATTTATCGATTACATTGTGACTCATTCTATTTATTGACACTCATTTCACAATATTGACTATTAATCGATTATGTTGACCACATGGTTTATGCTGATTGTTGACTACTATTTAATTAATTTTCATTTAACAAAATGAATTATCAATCTATTATGTTCACTACATGCATGCTAATTATTGACTGCCATTCATTAACTGTCATTCGAAAACATTGACTGCATTAACTAAATTGACAATTGTCAGCCGTTTACGTCAATATTCATGTTCATCTAACTTTGAGGAAATCGATGTTTTCCGTCAAAATCGCGTTTACGTCAGAAAAGACAAAAATAGCATTATACTCGAAAAACTGAAATTTACGAAAATATAGCATCTGTTGATTTAAGACAAAGTCGTTATTTTTTTCTCCAACGATTTTCAACAAAACAGTTGATATTTTGAAAAATCCAGTGGAGATATTTAACATGCTATTGCAACCAGTCAACGTTTATTAATTTTTGAGTAAGTTTATTCTTTAATGTTGACTATTTTCGTTAGATTTAGTTAATTCTGTAACTTTCTATTAAAAAACCGAGGTGAAACTAAAATTCACTTTTTTTTTCAAAGCCGAACGAAAACTAAAATTTCTACGAAAATAAAATCAGAAATGGTCTCAACCAAGTGAGGGGAACGAATATTACCGCAAACAGTTTTATTTTAAAAATTGCAAGAAAGTATAAACTATTGTAGAATTAAACGTGTTCACGTGGGTGTTTGAACCGAAATAAACTGATTTTTTTTCGGTTCAGTTTCGGTTTTCGTTCCAACAAAAATAACGCTTTTTTTTTCGGTTTTCGGTTTAGCTCTGGTTCGAAGCCCAGTTTACACTTATCAGAATCACGAATCACGAATCCGAATCACGAATACTCGAATGAATCCTTTATATATATATATATATATATATATATATATATATATATATATATATATATATATATATGTTTTTTCGAATCACGAATATAAATCCTTTAAGAATAAATTTGATTTTATTATTTTTTGTTCAACTATTTATATATAAATATCGTTACCAGATGTATTAACAAAAATATTTAAAACCTAATTATTTATTATTAACACTGAACATCGTTGATAACTGACTAAACATCTGATTCCCTGTTACTCTGATTAAAGATGTATTTGTGTGTTTCTGAACTTCACTTCAAATTAGTGTTTTGTACGCGTGGCGCATGAAGTAAAATTTCGAGTTTAGAAAAGCCCGAAAATTTGTCGCGGGTCGCTGCGCGACCCTCGACAAATTTTCACGGGGCTTTTCTAAACTCGAAATTTTACTTCATACTTAGTCTGGGAGTGGAAAACACTCGTTTGAAGCCTTAAATTGAAATCTATTATAAAATTAACGAATTCCTGAAAATTGCGTAGATAAAAACTTCACTGAATATCATTAAGACCGAGAAAATCAGAAAACAGTCATGAATTATATTCAAATTGACCAAAACACTAACATAAAAGCCATATGACATTATAAAATTTGTCAAAATCAGCAGGCAAATTACAAAATTTATAAAATTAACTTAAATATTGACAAAAACAATGAAAAGAATTTAACAAAATGGAGGATTCCCGCAGAAGAAAGCTATATTAAAAGGCCAAGGAAAATCTTGAATCAGCGCAATGTCGGAAAAAATTAACATTTCAGATTGTGGCTAACATATCAGTATTACTTCAAATAATATTAAACATAATTTTGAAAACTAGATTATTATTTTTAAAAATATTTTTAGTCATTTAATCTTCTTATCAAAGCATTCAGTTTGAAGTTTCGAACGAACGTTTCCACTCCCTGTGGGTCTTTTTGAAATTTCGCATTTACCACAACAAACCACAAACCTTGCAAGTCTTGAAAGCCAACATTGAAGAAGAAATCACCAATTTGGGGCCAGATGTTTTACGAACAACAATTCAAAATGCTGTAAAACGAGCACAATCAACATCAACTCAGGAGATGGTCATTTGACCGATATCATTTTTTTAGCTTTATATTATCAATTTTACACCTTTAAATTAGCTTTCAGTCAAAACATTGCCCATTTTTTTTCATTTCTAATAAAATGGCAACTAATTCATAATATGACATTACTTTTACCTTATATTACACGAGACAAAAAGTATATATCTTAAGAAATGTTAATTTTTGTTTTTTTAACATAGATTTACTATCCTTGTTTACGCACGAAGTAAAATATAGAGTTTAAAAAATTCTTAAAATTCGGTTTAGTTGCGTAGCGAAACGGATAAAACACTGAAATATTGTGAAATTGAAAATATACTGGTTTTTACTTATTATGTTTGAATTTCATAGCAAATTCAGTTTGATTTTATTAGAAATATCTATGTCCCGAGAAATACAGGAAGTTTTTCTGACGACAGGGAGTTTTTCTGACGTCACACATGAAAGTCAATGTAATTAAACTAACAAGGTCGACTCGGTCTTAAATTAAGACAACCTTATACACTAACCACCTTGATTGCCGACGTCACGCGTGGAAGTCCTCACGTGACGTCAACAATCAAGGTAATTAAACAATACAAGCTCGGCTCGGTTTAAATTAAGACAAACTTACTTACACACCTTGGTTGATGTCGTCACGCGTGGAAATCCGTACTTGACGTCAAAACCAAGGTCGACAGTCTTGTATAAGGTTGTCTTCATGTAAACGAGTGTTTTCCACTCCCAGACTAAGCATGAAATAAAATTTCGAGTTTAGAAAAGCCCTGTGAAAATTTGTCGAGGGTCGCGCAGCGACCCGAGACAAATTTTCTGGGCTTTTCTAAACTCGAAATTTTACTTCATGCGCCACGCGTATAAAACTGTGATTTAACGAGAAATTTAAAAACACACAGAAGACGTTTTTTATGTAAATCCTCACAATTAATTCGAATTATTTTTGACGATTCAAATCCTTTTGGAAGTATTTGAATCCTTTTATAAATATTCGAATCCTTTTATAAATATTCGATCCATTTATAAATATTCGAATCCTTTCATAAGGATTCGAATCCCTTTATATGGATTCGAATCACCCACATTTGGATTCGAATACGAATCCTCTTAAAAAAATTTAACGAATCCGGATCACGAATCCAGTTGAACTAAACTATTCGAATGCCTCTTTTGAATCCTCGAAAAAGGTTCGAATCCAGGATTCGAATCCTGGATGATTTGATTCCTGCCCAGCTCTGACACTTATACACTTTTTCTGGATGCCATTTATGTTTCTGTCTTAATCGTGTTTAATCCGGGCAAGTTTTCGCAGTCGGCTATTTATCACCCCTAATTCGAAAAAATCAACTGTATGATTTATTTGTACGTAAATGCTCATAGATTTACAGAATTTAATACAGCGCAGACAGATACTTTTCAAAAACCTGGGCAATATAAATATCCCCATATTTAATGCCCTTGTTACCCAATAAAACTCAAAACTGTATATATTCCCAAACAAATCCATTTGTACATCATTCTTGATAATGGCGTTAAGCCGAAACTAGTATACACCATTCCATTTGTTTCTGGATCTCGCCTAGCTATGGAAAAGTGACAGTTTAAGTATTGTAAATGGGGCTGGTTGTGTTTTAAATCAGGGTTTTTAAATGTCACTGTCAGATGTTCGATTTTAAGGTTATAATTTCTGACTATTGTGATCTTACACTGTTGCCTGTTTTACAAATTTTCAGATATAAAAGGATAATAATATGCAGTTTTAAGATTAACAAAATTTACTACTTTGATACTGTAAACATTTTCTAAGGAAAATAATTTTAGCGGCAACAACATGTTTTTGTTCACAGAGAATTTTGCGCCCATTAATTAATTTGAATTTATACCCCATACTTTTAACAACCCTATAAAGTGTTGTTCTACTCCCATGGAACTCATAATTTTCTTTCATATCATTCAAAAGATCTCTCAAAGTAAAATACTGATTTCTAGAGTTATATTGCCAAATTAGTTGTTGCAGATCTTTTCTAGCTAGGTGATTCCAAAAATCGCTGTTTTTAGATCGTTTGCCAGAAGTAGTAGATTTCAATTCGTCAGGTCTTTGTCGTAAAATTAATTGTAATGAAGATCTCCCTACCTGAAACGTAATTATCTTTAATTAAATATATATGATAATTAAAATACTAGACATACCCCAAAAATATCTATTAAAATCGTAATAATATTGTGATGCTGTAGATTTGGATTACTTTGCCTAAAATGTTTGTAGGATTTCAGACTTTGTAACCTTTTTGATTCAAAGATAATCTTTGGCATGTTAATATTTAATATGTGCCTGAAATTATTTTTCACTTTGACATTGACACAGCATTGCAACACTAGATTAATTTGATTTAATAATAAAATGCTCGAAGAAGCGACCGCGTGGCGAAATAATTGTTGCAAGATTAACAATAAACCTCTTGAAAATTAAAAAGAGGATTACTTATGATATCATAAATTATTGCAACACTGTTAAAATAAGGAATCAGGAGTGGCAATTAATAAAAAATGTAAATGTTGATACTGCAACATAACAACACGAAAGCATGGCTAGGCGAGATCCAGAAACAAATGGAATATATTATAGAAAATAAAATATATATAAGTGAAACAAAACCAAATGAATTTAATTTACAAACCAATATAATTTTGAAAATGTTTTACCAAGTGATTAATGAGAAAAAAATGTCCGATATAAATATGTTCAATTGCGGAAGTTAGATTTAAAATGAAAACTTACCTACAATAATACTCTTTTACTAAGATTTTGTCTACTTTACACTTTTGTTTATCGCTTGAGTATAGACAACGTTAAAATGCGTGCTAGACTGTCTTTATTCCTCTAATAAAATTAGCTATATTGGATTGAGTTTTTAATTTAATAATGTCAGTATGCATACATCAATATGGTATTACATAACACACCCGATTCTTGATAGGTATTGGATATTGAATGGTAAGATATGTAGGTAGGGCAATAATCGATTAAAAATTCAAACGCAATTATTCGAAACTGGAGCAAATATTGAAAATTGGATCATTACAATTTATCGAAATTAAAAGGTGAGTGTGGATATAGCTAGAAAATTACGAGAAAATGTAAAAACGCACAGGGTGGTCTAAATGTAATATCTTTATACAGATAAAAAATCTCACGTTTTAGAGAGAATAATGTCAATAAAAACACTCATTAACGAATTATTGTTTACTGTTGTATACCGTAATCTTAATTGTAAAGATATTAGCTTTGGTTAATAAGTATTGTAAATTCATTTTTTATCTCTATCATATAACGTATTTCGTTTAAATAATTTTTAAATTGCCCATAATTATATTATCAGATTTTACCCAAATAAAATACCATACATACAAAATGTAAAAACATCAACACTTTTATACCAGGTGTTGACTTGGCGGACGCAACATAGGAAATCGCATGTTAATTTTAAAATGTTCAAATATTGGCTTCCCTATTTATTTTAGAGACAAAATGTATTCCACTTTTTGTAGAGGGAGAAATTCTAAACTTATCAATGGTCACACTTAACACTTCACGTTTCTCCAAGTTAAAATAATTAAGAAAAAGTAATGTGATTTTATAAAAATAATGACATACTATGGAATTGATACAACAATTGCGGATATTCCCTGTTTTTTTAAAGTTCGATTTAAAGCTATAAACAAGTGTTTTCCACTCCCAGACTAAGACTGAAGTAAAATTTCGAGTTTAGAAAAGCCCCGTGAAAATGTTCTGGGCTTTTCTAAACTCAAAATTTTACTTTATGCGCCACGCGTATAAAACACTATAATATTGTTAAATTTATGTATATTCAAACTTCACTTAAAATCTGTGTTTTATACGTGTGGTACATGAAGTAAAATTTTGAGTTTAGAAAAGCCCTGAAAATTTGTCTCGGGTCGCTGCGCGACCCTCGACAAATTTTCACGGGGCTTTTCTAAAGTCGAAATTTTACTTCATGCTTAGTCTGGGAGTGGAAAACACTCGTTTAAAGCTTCAAATTGAACTCTTCTAAAAATCTGCGAATATAAATTCCCAGCTAAAATAATTAAGAAAAAGTAATGTGATTTTATAAAAATAATGACATACCATGGAATTGATACAACAATTGCGGATGTTCCCTGTTTTTTTTAAAGCTCAATTTAAAGCTTTAAACAAGTGTTTTCCACTCCCAGACTAAGCTTGAAGTAAAATTTCGAGTTTAGAAAAGCTCTGTGAAAATTTGTCTCGGGTCGCGCAGCGACCCGAGACAAATTTTCTGGGCTATTCTAAACTCGATTTTTTACTTTATGCTTCACGCGTAAAAAACACTATAATATTGTCAAATTTGTGTATATTCAAATTTCACGTAAAATCTCGTTTTATACGCGTGGCGCATGAAGTAAAATTTCGAGTTTAGAAGCTTTTCTAAACTCGAAATTTTTCTTCATGCTTAATCTGGGAGTGGAAAACACTCGTTTAAAGCTTCAAATTGAACTCTTTTAAAAACCAGCGAATATCAGAAAGTTCTCAGCTAAAATAATTAAGAAAAAGTAATGTGATTTTATAAAAATAATGATATACCATGGAATTGATACAACAATTGCGGATGTCACAATAGCACAAGATATTGCTGTTACTTAATTAACGACAAAAAACATAACGCAAACGTGATAACTGTAGTCTGCGTAATACCACTTTATTAGGAGGATTTCTTCTTGTAAGTGTAAATCATTTCGAAAACATTTACTTGATTCAAATGACTGCGATATCTTTTGCTATTTTGACATCCGCAATTCCATGGCATGTCATTATTTTTATAAAAGTACATTACTTTTTCTTAATTAATTTAACTTAGAGAAACGTAAAGTGATAAACGTTAACACGAATGAATTCAGAATTTTTCCCTCTACAAAATTACCATCACATTTAAGCGTTACATATTTTTAACTTTCCTGTAAATCAGTGGTTTATACGCGTCGCGCATGAAGTAAAATTTCGAGTTTAGAAAAGCCCCGTGGAAATTTGACTTCATGCTTAGTCTAGGAGTGGAAGACACTCGTTAGTTTAAAACACATCACAATTGTTAAAATATGTATCGTATAGTATTTTGCCATTAAATCACTATGTTGACTGTATTTGATACATCACAATAGCCGATCTACAGTCCATAGAGAGAGACATAATTAGACAAATACTAGCATATTCAAATGACAGTCAATCAAGCCACTTACAATCAAGCAATTTATTAAGATTCAAAATGTCACACCAGTAATTCGTTTATAAACAAATACATTTTCTATCAGTACAGTAATTGATCAGCTGGATGCCCGTCTTTAGGGGTGATATGTAAGCAAATTATGGGTCCTAGGAGTTGTCAAATAAATGAGTTACTCAACTGTTTGCAAGGCACTCTTTACAAAAAACAAAAGAATAACATTATACATATAAAATGTACAATAAAGTTTAAGTATAATACATCATTGAATTAAAAACATATTCTTCCAAAAAATATGAACATCCAAAATGGCGCCCATAAGAAAAACAAAAGTTGGCTATAGTCCCTGGGTAAATGTTATAGTTATCTTAAAATAAAATATGTTACTAGATTTCTCGTCAAAAAGTGCCCGTATAATGTCAAAGTTGTAAATGTCTGGATTTAATAGTTTTTGAATAAAAAAATAAAAACGAAATGTCCCAAAATCCGATTTTTTTGACAATATCTCAAAAACGAATAAAGATATTTCAAAATTTTTTGAAAAAGTTTAGAGTAGGTGGCATGTTTTTAAATTATTATTGGGCCCTAAAATACGCAACTTTGCCCTAACTTTCTATCTCTTTAAATAACCAAGATTCCCATACATTCTGTTGAAATACGGGCACCCTCTATTATTGGAAATAAATCCATTGCAAAGAAACATTATATATTAGGATTGTCTGCAAAATGGCTGTATTATGTGTCAATATGGCTCCCAAATCGACGTCTGAAGAAAATATTATTTGTAATACGTGTTCAGTAATAGTTAAAAAATACGCAACATGCAGTGTATGTGGCAATACTTATCATCCGAGCTGCATCATTAAAATTATTGGAATGCGTGTAACTGATAATGGGAAACTCGAATGCTGTAGAGGACTAAACTCCAAAGAAGAGGACGTAAACACGGAAACCATTGCCGATGTTGACTCCAATCAAGAGGACGTCTTTATATCTGTAGCGGACTTTAGAATGGATGTGTACGTATACTTAAAACAATTAGTTGGTCATCTTACAAAGGCGAATAAACAATTGGAACTAAAAGTTGATACATTAAATGGAAAAGTAAATTCAATGCAAGCGAAAAAAAAAAACAAATGTAATTAAAACTCCCGCTGCAGAATCTGCAAGTTCAGATTATACTGCCGATACACAGGTCATAAATAAGAAGCCGATATCAAGTGTATGCAACACTGACTACACAAATGCTGTTAAAAAGTCTACACAACTTTTTGAAAATGTTAATAATATGAAAAGTAAAAGTGATAATACTCAAAAAAATAACGATACTATTAGTATATCTGTTGAAGACACCGAATCGGAGGATCCAAAAACACCCGAAAACAAATCAAGGGAGTGGAAAACCGTAATAATAAGAAAGAAAAGACAATCTAGGAAGAGGATTAGGACAAAATTCCCAGTCACAGCTTAAGGGAGTGGGGAGACGTGCTCATTTGCACGCGTACACCCGGGTGCAACAATTGAAGACATAACTACGCACCTTGGAGTATTCCTCATTTAAAGTTTCAATCCCATTTAAGCATCTGGAATCTATGGAAAATCCTGAATTGTGGCCAGAGGGAGTTGAAATTCGCCCTTTTTTAAATTGATTGAGTGAGTGTGAAGATCGAATTTAATTGATAAATAAAGCACTAATAACCTTTCTTCACACTTTTATTTTTATTCCATATGTGTTAAATTTTAGTTTTGTTAGTTAGTATTAATCCATTGATAATGGTCACATTGTGTCCGAAATGTACATATGGAATAAAAATAAAAGTGTGAAGAAAGGTTATTAGTGCTTTATTTATCGCCTTTTTTTATTCAAAAATCGGCCACAGTTAAACAACGAGGCGACGAAGCAATAATTCCAAAAAAGAACATGCTGTTTTACATCAACATTCAATGTCCAAGCAATAAACTAGAAGAACTGGAGGCTTATGTTATTGGTAAGGATATCAAAGTGATAGCACTAAGTAAACATTGGCTTTCAACAAGTGAATTACTTAGTTATATGATAAATAATTTTCGTATGGCTGCGTGTTTTAGTAGACAGATCTCGAAACATATCGGTTCATTAGTTATGGTTAAATACGGTATTGATTGCACAGTTCTGGATTTTTTAAATGAGATATCCATTGAACTTGTGTGCGAAATGACGGGTATTTTATTGAATATATCTAATACTATAATTATTTCATTATATAGATCCCCAAATGGTAATTTCTCAAGCTTCCTTCAGGTAATTGAAAATATGCTGGATTAACGATTAAAATTAACTTCAAATGTGATATATGTATGTGGTGATTTCAATGTTCATTTTGAAAAAGCGGAGACCAAATCATCCCAACTATACAATCTATTTGCATGTTACGGGTTATATATGCTTAATTTAAAGGCAACAAGACGAGAAGCTTGTATAGATAATATCTTCTCGAATATAATTTATTATAATAACCCAGTTAGTATCAATCCAATCAATATTAATGTGTCAGATCACCTGGGATTTTGCATTGAAATCGAATACACTAAAAAATAGAAAAAAGAACTGTTAGGCCAATTACACAGACAGGAAGATTTGAGTTTTATCATTTGCTTGATAACTATGATTGGTCAGACTTGATGGATGATTCGCTGGATATTGATCAGGCATGGAATATGCTTATCAATAGACTGGGTGAATCGTTTATCAACGCTTTCCCAGAAAAACAAATAACACTAAAATATAATGAAAATGTTGTGAGATGGTTTGGTCCAGAGTTTAAAGAAATGAGAAGTAAACTAAATTTACTGAAGGATATTCGAGATTTTTACAACAATGAATACACAATTTCCCAGTATAAAAAATACAAAAAAATGTACAAAGAGCATATTGCAAAGGCTCAAAAACAAGCAAATGATAATTACATGAGATCTTCATGTAATAAATCGAGAGCCACTTGGAATATAATTAAGAGTAAAATGCATAATAAATCTAATACGAAAAAAAAATATAAATATTACCGCAAATAAATTTAATAAGTATTTTTCTCAAATATCTGAAAAAGTTTTACAATCAATTGCCGAGAGTGAGCTTGATCCTATTGATATGCTGTGCTCTACTATTAAAAATAATGGTCCGGTGCGATATTTTAATTTTGAGGAAGTGTCCTCTACCAGAGTACGAGATGTTATTTTTAAACTAAATAACAAATCTAGCAAAGATATTTATGGCCGGAACGTATCAATATTAAAATCAGTTATCGATATATTAATAAGTCCCCTTACATTTCTAATAAATCGATCTATAAAATGTAGCTCTTTTCCTAATGCACTAAAACTTGCAAAATGCATTCCAGTTTTTAAAAAGGGAGATAGAGCTAACGCGGATAATTACAGGCCAATATTGTGAATGGGGTACCACAAGGCTCAATTTTTTATTTATTTAACTGATTCACCTTTTTTATAATTGCTTACAATATATATATATATATATATATATATATATATATATATATATAAATTTTCTTAAAATAGAATAAATAAAATGATCTAATCTAGAAATTACAAATTGAACGTTAAATTGGTAGAATTGAACAATCATTTTAAAAACTCTGAAAATAGGCACCAATTAATGAAATCTTGAGTTAACTAGCTATTTACATGAACGGAGGGACATATGAAACAAGTCAAAATCTGGATCACAATATAAAGTATTTAAGTTTCTAACAATTATTTCAAGTGGTGAAAAATATCCATAATTAGTTCGATGAAAATTGACTCGAAATAACGGAGCGTTCCGAAGGTTTATACCATGCGGATACACGTTGAAATTCAATAAAGTTACGAGGCCAGGAGCATCAACATAGCCATTCAAAAGTTTGTGGTTAAAGCAGATTCCTGATATTGTATGACGCCCCTGAATTGACTTTAGATTGATATTCTCATTAAATCTAAAAGATAGATATCTAACAAATCGTTTCTGGATCCTTTCCAATTTTAGAATGTGCACATTATAATATGGAAACCACATCAAAGATCCATACTCAAGAGTAGAGAGTTCGTGTAAATTCTTGGGTATGTATGTTGATACACAATTAACATGGGAAAAGCACGGCTCAGAATTGCAGAGCAGGCTAAGTCGAAATGTATATCTGCTAAAAAATTTGACCAGATCTGTCACCAATTATATGTTAAAGTGCGCATACTTTACTTTTATTCATTCTCATGTCACGTACGGAATACTCGTATGGGGACAATCGGCTATAATGAAGTATGTTTTCAAAATCCAGAGACGTGCATTGCGCGTAATTTCCGCAGTGGGATATAGAGAGGATTGTAGAAACTTCTTTAAACAACTTAAAATACTCACTGCGCCTTGTATATACATTATGGAGTGTCTTCTATATATCAGAAACAATAGAACCTTGTTTACATGCAATAACTCATTCCATGCATATAATATTCGAATAAAAAAAAACGACGTACGCTTAAATCCATTCAGATTATCAAAGGCAAAACTGGCACTAGATATTATTGCATAACATTCTTTAACATTTTACCAAAACATGTACAGAACCTTACTTTTAATAGGTTTAAAACTTGGTGTAAATCATTTTTTTACTGAACATGCAATTTATACATTTGAAGAATATTTAAATTTTTAAAACAATATATTGTGATACATTTCTGTAATATTAATATACATTTTTAACATGTTCGTGAACGTTCTAAGTTTAAGTTTTACCAACATAACTGTCTTTTATATTATAATTTATTATTTTATTGTGACTTAGCTTTTATTTATATGTGCATTATTTTTATCCTTTTTTAATATTTTATCTAGATTTTAAGCTAATTTTACTTATAAGTATATTATTATTATCGTTATGTCTTTATTAAATATTTTGATTAATCTTATTAACATAATAGAGTTCTGTCTACTAAGTTGCATCACTTTGGTATCCGTTTTTATTATTAGAATGTCTTGAAACATTATACCCCATCTATTGACCTGTGTAAAACAACTGTTACTAGCACCAATAAAGTATTATTATTATTATTATTATGCGTTTTAAAAATATGAAAAATCAAATAATTCGTTCAGGAAAAAAAGTAATGGTTTTTTGCGGTTCAGCTCCAAGTGATAATAATAATAATACTAATATATATTTATTTTCCTTTCATTTCATACATTACATTTACAAAAAATACATAGAATTATCACATTTATAATGATGTCGAAACAACCCCTGACTATAATCTTAATAATACAATATATGAACAATAAAACAAGAAACAAAAATAGGTGAGGAGTAGGAAGATATATCTTGAAAGATATTACACATATACCGGGTGTAACAAAAAACAGGATCACCCCCTTTAGTTTTTTTATTAATTAAGATATCAATTTGAAATTTTCTACATTTATATTAAAAACAATTTAGAGTTCAGTGGTGATTATGAAACTTTAATAGCACTTCCGGTTTCACCGGAAGTGACTTCAGTTTTGAAATTTTAAATGTAACGCCCTATGTATTTTTTTGTTTTCGGGTACGAAATCTCATTCCACATTCAAATCAATTGTTAAAAAATTAAAAAATTGCTAGTGTCATATTTTTTTTCAAAAAATAATAGTTCATCTAGGTTGCTGTGATCGCTCTAATATCTTTTGTTTCCTATCATAGATGTGTTCAAAACAAATACCAACTTTTGTTTCTTAATTTAGCCAAGAGATGCCTTTTAATCGTAATTCGATGGTTTTTTTAAATATCTCAATTTTTTCAAACGGCAACATGGCGGATCATTATGATTTTTTAAAAGGTTAGCATACTATCTATCCAAATGTATTTATTTATTTATTTATTTACGGAAAAATCCATTATACATAATATGTTATAGTAATACAATTCAAATTTCATAATACAAAATATATATAAATACAAAAACATGTCTACAAATTGGCAAATTAAAGAGAACAACAAACATTTAACCGCTTAAGCTTAGATATAAATTTAGGATACGAATTAACAAAAAGATCAAAATTTGGATTTAGGGATAATTTATTTGACGTACGCATGAACCGAGAAAGTGGACTATTAAGACCGTAGTTGGATTTATGGAACGGAATGGAAAACAGTGTTGGATGTCTGATTTGTCGATTCGAAGGGTTAATACAGAAATTAATTTGATTAAATAGATATAAACAATCCGCTTGGTTACTAATTAATTTATAAAAGAAGCTCAAGTCCGCGAAAGTTCTTCTACAACATAATTTATCGATAGTAAGCTCCTGACGAACTAAATTTATATTTTTATCTTTGTTGTAACCTAATTTAAATAGCATTATTTTCAAAAATTTATTTTGAATTGTTTCGATCTTATTGCTATACGTTACTTGATATTGTGACCAGACACATGATCCATATTCAAGAACGGAACGAACATAAGCAAAATAAATGACTTTGAATGCTGTTGGAGATAAATCGACTGCCAATCGTCTTATATAGCCAAGCATCCTTAGAGCTCTCATACAAATTCTATTAATATGGCTACCGAATGTCAATTTTTTGTCGAACGTTATGCCCAAATCCACAATTTCATCAAGCTCATCTAATTCAAAACCGTCTATAAAGTAAGAAGGAGAAAAATCCAAAGGAGTAAATTTCCTGGAAAACCTCATTATTTTACATTTATTAATATTAAATAAAAGATAGTTTTTGCAACACCAGTTGTGAATTGAGATTAAGTCCTCTTGCAACAATAAGCAATCATTTGGTGAGTCGATTCTTTTGAATAGCTTCAAGTCATCAGCAAAAAGCAAAAAAGACGAATGTTTAATGACTCGATGTATATCATTAATAAAAATTAAAAACAGCAACGGCCCGCAATGTTATCCTTGCGGAACACCCGAATCCACTTTGATTTCCTTAGAATGATGGTTTTTAATTTTTACGCACTGAATACGATCAATTAAAAAACTTCTAAGCCAATTGACTACATCAGCATGGATTCCTAGGGCAGTAAGCTTTCCAATTAGTATTTCATGGTTGACACAATCAAATGCTTTAGCGAAGTCAGTAAAAATCGTGTCGACCGAGCTATTAGCTTCAAATGCTTTATAATGTATGAACTGAAAGATAAAAGGTTAGTTGAGGTAGATTTGCCAGATCGGAATCCATGTTGCTCATTTATGAACATATTTTTACACATCCAATTCAATTGAGTTGAGACTAAGCTATCGAACAGTTTCGGAATAACCGATTGTAATGAGATGCCTCGGTAATTTTTAATGTCATTTTTTTTTGCCGGATTTAAACAAAGGTATAATATAACTCTTTTTCCAGCAGTTAGGGAAGACATTTTGCGACAACGATGCTTCAAATAATAAAAATATTGGAACTGTGATGGAGTAAATACAATTTTTAAGAAATATGGTGGGTATTCCATCAGGGCATGTGCTCTTGCTGTGTTTTAAATTTGATATAGCCTCAAATATTTCGCTTTTGGATATTTTAAGTGGCATATGAATAACTTCTGATGAAACATTGAAAGATGGCATGTTTAAAGGTTTATCTTTGCTATAAACTGAGGAGAAATAGTCCGCGAATAAATTTACGCAATCTGAACCATTAGAGATAAAACGCATAACGTTTGGAAAATCAGAAAGCGAATTTTTAGACTTCACAAAGCTCCAGAACTTGTTAGGATTATTATGTATGCTTACATTTACTGAATTTACATATTTAGTGTACAAGATATTTCTTAGATTTACACATTTTGTGCGCAAATGTTTGAATTTACTGTAATTTTCAGAAGCTTGGCACTGTTTGTAGTTTTTGTGAGCGGTCCGTTTTCGATTAATTACATTAATTAGTTCAGCATCAAACCAAACTGGATAACTTGATGGCTTGATGCATTTCCGTGGTATATATCGCTCAAGAACATTATATAGTATACCGTAAAATGAATCAACCATCATATCAATCGTACCGTCTAATATCCTTTGCCAATCGATATTTGATAAATAGTCATTAATGACAGAATAGTCAGCACGAACAAAATCATATACGTATTCATTGAATGTAAGCCTTTCGTCAGAGGAACACATAGGCAAAGAAATTAAATATGGTGTATGATGTTGTTTAACCTCAAACAATAACTCGGTTGCTGTTGATACTGTAAAACCTTCGTGAGCAAAAATTAAGTCAAGAAAAATATTGTTTTCGTTCGGTAGATTGCAAATTTGAAATAAATTATAAACACTAAATGTCTCACTAATTAATTGGGCTGGCATTGATGATGAATTGTTATTTATCAAACCAAGCTCATCATTGGACCAGGTAACTGCAGATAGATTGTAATCACCGCACGAGAGAAGCTTAGATTCAGGATATTGTTCGAGGATAGATTCTACAGTTAAACAGTGGTCTACATATTTATCAAGTGGGGAAGATGGTGGAATATACACCGCGCCTACAATAAGGTTTACATTGGGTAAAGAAATTGATACAAACAATTGTTCTACCGTATTACGCTCAATATTAACAAAATTACTACCTAAGTTTTTAAGAACAGCTACCATTACACCGCCCCCGTGAGATTTATGACTTGAATCGGTAGAACGATCCACTCTATAGATGTTATAATTGTTTAATTTAAGTTCTAGATTTTTAATATCCTTGTCCAGCCAAGTTTCACAAATAATTATGATTTCATACACACTACTGTTAGCACTTAACATAAATTGTTTTATTTTAGTTCTCATCCCGCCGACATTATGGAAATAAATATTTAAATGATTTAGTTTTTTGAGGCCTTATTTAAACTTGGAAAAAACTAAAAAAAGTATACGTATTTAATTTGATAACTGCGGTATTTTTAATCACATAGGCCAAGTTTAAATAACAATGAAACATCAGTAGGCTATCTAACAAATCCATTAGTGCGTCTATATTTTTGTGGTAACAATTTATTAAAATGTCTAACAATCAAACTGAAAAAGTGGATATGTTATTAATATATGGAGAATGTAGAAAAAATGTGTACATTTGAATAGGTAGTATATTAACATTTAAATAGATCATAATTGAAAAAATTGAGTTTTTTTTAAAAACAATCAAATTACAATTTAAAGGCATCTGTTAGCCAAATTAGGAAACAAAAGTTGATAATATTTCTTTTATACACGTCTATGATACGAAACAAAAGATATTAGGGTGATCACAGCAACCTATATGCACCATTAGTTTTTGAAAAAAAATATAATACTAATAATTATTTTAAAACAATTGATTTGTATGTAAAATGAGATCCTTTATCTGAAAACAAAAAATATATAGGGTGTTTCCTATAAAATTTTAAAATTAAGGTCACTTCCGGTCACACCGGAAGTGCTATTTAAGTTTCCTAATAACCACTGAACTCTAAATTAATTTTAGTATAAATGTAGAAAATTTTTAATTGATATGTCAATTAATAAAAAAACTAAAGAGGTGATCTTATTTTGTGTTTTACCAGGTGTATCGTATGTTCAATTAAAATAAAACCTCTAGAGTGCCATGGAAAATATTGTAGGTTGGCAACTCTGAAAATTTGTATTATAATTATTATGTCTGTCGTTTTATATGCCAATTCCTGAAGCGTGTAGCCAACTTAAATATAAAAAATAAAATCATGGCACTCTAGACGTTTTTTTTTATTGAACATGTGATACATATCGCTGCTTTAGCATTAACATTAAACTTATTGTGCAGTACATTGCTAGTTATAGAAAATGATGAAAATGTAGCGTTTGAAGGCATGTTTACTGTTATAATCACAACAGGCGCGACTGAGACCATTTAAGTATTTGACAATGGTGTATTGGAACGATCTCTCAAACATGGCCGTCCTGTGTGCTGGAAGTATCAAGCGCCTCCGATACGGCGATATTATGAATATAGAAGCGAAATTAAAGTTTTTCGAACAAAAGGGGTTTTAAATACGATGATATCATAGAACAGAGAGTAGCTATGCATCTTTCTGCGATTATTTTTGTTCAACCACTTCAACTTACATAGCTTATGTGAGATTCTATCATATTTTCTAATTTCGAATAATAATCTCAAGCACGAATTTCGAATTCGTTGAATCTTTGCTTTAGTGTATTTATTAAGGCAAGGGTGTATAAGAGGCGAACAGAAAGTAAATTGTGAGAGTACTGTTGTTTCGCAAAGTAGAATTTTGATTTTTTTATCAATATACTCTCTATCAGAGCTGGGCAGGATTCGAATCATTCAGGATTCAAATCATGGATTTGAATCCTTTCAGAGGATTCAAAAAAGACATTCGAATACTTTAGTTCAACTGGATTCGTGATCCGGATTCGTTACATTTTTTTAAAAGGATTTGTATTCGAATCCAAATGTGGGTAATTCGAATCCTTATAAAAGGATTAGGGTGTTTATAAAACGATTCGAATACTTACAAAAGGCTTTGAATCGTCAAAAATAATTCGAATTAATTGTGAGGGTTCACTTGAAAAATTTCTTTCGTGTGTTTTTAAATTTCTCGTTAAATCACTGTTTTATACGCGTGGCGCATGAAGTAAAATTTCGAGTTTAGAAAAGCCCAGAAAATTTGCCTCGGGTCGCTGCGCGACCCTTGACAAATTTTCACGGGGATTTTCTAAACTTCAAATTTTACTTTATGCTTAGTCTGAGAGTGGAAACGCTCGTTCGAAACTTCAAACTGAAGAAGTTTGATAAGAACATTAAATGACTGAAAATGTTTTAAAAGATAATAATCTAGTTTTCAAAATTTTGTTTAATATTATCTGAATTAAAACTGACATGGTAGCCACAATCTGAATTGTTGATTTTTTCCGACATATCCCTGATTCAAGATTTTTTTACCAGGCCTTTAATATAACTTTTTTCTGTGGGTAACCTTTGATAAGAACATTAAATGACTGAAAATGTTTTAAAAGATAATAATCTAGTTTTCAAAATGTTGTTTAATATTATCTGAATTAAAACTGACATGGTAGCCACAATCTCAATTGTTGAATTTTTCCGACATTTCCCTGAATAAAGATTTTTTTACCAGGCCTTTAATATAACTTTTTTCTGTGGGAAAGCCCCATTTTGTTAAATTGTTTTCATTGTTTTTGTTTTGTCGAGGGTCGCGCGGCGACCCGAGACAAATTTTCGGGCTTTTCTAAACTCGAAATTTTACTTCATGCGCCACGCGTACAAAACACTGATTTGAAATGAAGTTCAGAAACACACAAATACATCTTTAATCAGAGTAACAGGGAATCAGATATTTATTCTGTTATCAACAATGTTCAGTGTAAATAGTAAATAATTAGGTTTTGAATATTTTTGTTAAAACAACTGGTAACGATATTTAATATTAATGGTTGCAAAAAATAATAAAATCAAATTTATTCTTAGAGGATATGTATTCGTGATTCGAAAAAACAGGATTCGAATCTATGATTCGAATCATATTTATCTCTTACGAATCCTTTGTTCGAGTATTAGTGATTCGAATCATATTAGATGATTCGGATTCGAATCCTTTTTACGAAGATTCGTCCCAGCTCTGCTCTCTATTGCGATAGATGAGTCTTAAATTGTTAAATGCTCGTTGAATACATTTCGAAACAAAATCATGATATCTAAAACTGTTACCTAGGATCACACCTAGACTTTTACCATTATTACTGTAGTGTTTAATTATTTGTATTTATATTTTACGCGCTTTATTTCATTATTGACTTTATGAGCACGCCAGACGATCTTAAGTTGTATTAGCGAATGTACCGAGTATGAATTTATCAGTGAATAAAAGTTAAGGTATTGTTTAATTGTTGGTGTTTTTCTTAGTCACCCGGAGAACACTACAATTACTTATTGTGCTGATCATATTATTTACAGTTAGTCTAAATGCGTCGATTAATTCAGTGCATTTTTTTTGTCCAAACAACAGACAAGATGACTTCTGGGGATTTAGTACGAGATAGTGTGATATTGAAGCTTCATATAACGAGTCCAGGTCTTCATTCATTATCTCTAAGGCACTGGCGACATTATAGTGTGGAAACTAAATATAGTTGTGTGTCATCTGCGTATGTGTGATACTTGCAGTGACAAATATATATGAAAATTTGCGAAGTGTATATAGTAAATAGGATCGGAACCAACATGGACCCTCGAGGGACATCCGTTAATACTGGTTCGAAACGAGAAGTAGTGGAGTCGAGTTTCACTGCCTGGTATTGCCCGTGTAATTCTTGAATAAGCATATAGCGGAATTATCAAGGCCGACGTAATGAAGTATGGAAGTTAAAATCAATGGATTTAGAGTGTCAAAGGCATTGCTATAATCTAAGAGTATTAATGCAGTGATTACTCCTTTGTCAGTAGCTTCCAGAATGTCATCTGTCACTTTTACAAGTGCTATAGTGCAACTGTACCCTTTTTCAGAGATTGAAGTTTTGGTAAGACTTTATAGTCCACTAAATGAATTTTCAACTGATTACACATATTGCACCTTTGAAAGATAGGGAAGGATACTAATTGGTCTTAAATGGCTAAGTAGGGTAGGATTTTTGTTCTTAGGTAAAGGGATGATAACTGTTTTCTTCCCTGACTCGGGAAATACAACTTCAATTTAATTTCAATTTCAGTTTATTGGTGTCAAAAACAAAAGTTTTACACAGTTCACGCGGTACAGATTTAAATGATTACTATAACTAATTAAGACTATGGTATAACTAATAAAACACTAAGGTACAGATAGTAAATATTAAATTTAAAAACAGTATAATAAAATAAGGAACACAATACGATTAAAACACGTAGAAAAATATTCATCATCATTATAAAATGAGTTATCACATAAAAAATGAAGTTTAGTCTTTTTAAAGCTATCTGGAGACATATTGCGAATTGGCGTGCTTAGGTGGTTAAAATGATACAGTGATATTTTGTACCAGACCGAGATTTGCATAATCGTAATTGGGGTGTAATTAGGTCTTCTTTGCCTCTAGTATATTCGTGGTTACGTATAGGCATTTAATTAAGGTTATATTTAACATACATTAAGCAGTCCATGATATACATACGCGGAAGCGTAAATATCTGCAATTGCTTAAAGTATGGTTTACAATCATGCTGATAACCTATACCGGCCACCAGTCTAATTGCTCTCCTTTGTAACCCGAATATGCGATGTTTACAAGAAGCATGTCCCCAAATGCGTTTACCATATGATAAGTGGCAATGCAATGTACCGTAGTATGCTAATACTCAGGTATTCTTAGATACTTTATTTTTAAGTGCCCTTAGTCCATATATTGCTCTATTTATTTGACCGCTTACATATTTCCCATGGTTAATCCATGTTAATTTTGAATCAACATGCATTCCCAAGAAGCATACATTTCTTGAAAATTGTGTATTTAATGTTTGAGTGTTCTTTTAGTGAATACCATTTCATTCGTTTTCCCAGTATTTACAAATAATTTATTTGAAAAAAACGATTTTGTGGTGTAATTTATATTTAATTGACTTATTTCAATTGCCTCATTTAAGTCTTTGCTATTCCTTAACCCATTAGGCGCCATTGATGCATATACGCAACATTATTAATTTTATGTTAATTAAATTACTAAATAAGTTAGTTTGGTATATTATATAATTTGACTTGAAAATATATAAAGACAAACGTAAATGAATTCTTATTTAAATATCTTGATTATTACCCATTTAAAAAAAATATTTTTATTGTATTTCTAACTTCACGATATTTCAGTGTTTTATACGCGTGGCGCATGAAGTAGAATTTCGAGTTAAGAAAAGCCCCGTGAAAATTTGTCTCGGGTCGCTGCGCGACCCTCGACTAATTTTCTACGCGGGGCTTTTCTAAACTCGAAATTTTACTTCATGCTTAGTCTGGGAGTGGAAATACTCGTTCTAAACTTCATATTGCACGTTTTTATACAAAATCGACGAATGCCGTACATTTACAGCGTATACATTATGTATATTTAATAGAAAAATTCACAGTATGTAAAACAATAAGTCGTTCGTAGAAATCATTAAATGAAGTGTAGAATTTTACCTAAAATCAACTTTTTGAGTGAACTCTATAATTGCTCGGCCTTTAATGGGTTAAAATGGTCGTATCATCTGCAAATAGTATGAGTTTATTCAATCCTACGCTATGCGGCAGATCATTGATAAATTTTAAAAATAACAAAGGCCCTAATACAGACCCTTGTGAAACACCAGTTTGTATATGAAGATATTGGGATTCCTTCCCGTTCATACATACTTTTCGTTTTCTGTCAGACAGGTAGGATTCGAGAAGCTCAATGCTGGTATTGCTAAATGCATATTTTTTAGGTTTGCCTATGAGAATATCATGATTTACTCAGTTGAATGCCTTGCTAAGATCAATAAATGTAAACATACAGAATGTATCATTTTCAAAGCATTCGATTGCGTATTTAGTAAATGCCTGGACAGCAGAAATTGTGGACATTCCACCGCGAAAACCATGTTGAACCGAGGTGAACAATTTAATACTTTTTAAAAATTCTGTAATTTAATCTTTCATTATGCTTTCAGCGACTTTAGATACTACAGGAAGAACGCTAACTGGTCTGTGGTTATTAGTATTTAATCTTGTCACCTTTTTTTTTAAAATGGGTACCACTTTGGCAAATTGAAGGGAGTCAGAAAATATATTGAACTTTAAGATGTCGTTAACCAATCTAGTAATCTGGTTATCTGCACCTCGCGCTTTAGATTTAATGGTACTAATAATTTTGTTGATTTCTGTACTTTCGACCAATGCGAATTTGCAAGGAGTATTGAACTCACAGAATAAGTTATTGTTATAGTAATCGATTATGTTGTTACAGCTACCACTAGGTAGTGAGACTGAGTTTATAAAGTGGTCATTTATTATAATATTCACATCTCCAAGAGAAGTTGAAATGGAAACGTGGTTGCTTTTAGTAGTGACAATATTTAATGATTTTAATTCAAGCCATAAAGTCCTAGGTTTCGATGTTTTTAATTTATGTGTTGTATACGCTTTCTTTTCACTTTTTATTGCAATATTAGCGTAGTTACGAAGTGATTTAAAATAATCCCAGTCGACAGAAGTTCTAATTCTAGCTTGTTTTTTTTAGTGATATCAAAAATAAAATATTGTCAGTCGGTCATGGTGGTTTTGGTTTATAAATCATAATAGATTTATGTGGTGCTAATTTATTAAAAGTATGCAGAAGGCAATTGTTTAGTGTGTTGATTTTGTCATTAATATCATATTGATAGAAAATATTATTTATGGATGATGATTCTAGCTCAGATATTAAGTCATCTTTATTAAAGTATTTACAGTCCTAATAGGTTATATGTGCAGGCTTAACAGGGATTATTTCAGATTTCATTTTAGCGGATATTAAATTATGATCAGAAAAATCAACGACTATTACCTTTGAGTCTTCCACTAAGCAGCTATTAGCGACAACTATAAGGTCTATAAAGGAAACCATAGAAAGCGTTACTCTAGTAGGATTAGAGATTATTTGTTTCATGCCTAATGATTTAATACTGGAATTAAAGATTAATGGTTTGTGATCGTTTGTTTTCTTCACGTCAATGTTAAAGTGGCCTAAACAAATTACTTTTTCACAAGTTGAAAATGCTAAATTAGTGCTATCTTCAAGCTGATTGAAAAACAATTTGTGATGAATAGTTTCAGGGCGGTAAAGTACTCCAATTGGGGTATCGTCGATCGAAATCCATAATTGATCGATAGTGGAATCGCTATTTATTAGTTTATATCTTAGATTACAGCTAACACTATAGGCAAACACCACTAGCTATACGAGGACAATCACGTCGAAGATCACATCCTTCAATATAAATTAAGGCGTCATCAACACCATGAGATAGCCATGTCCATGATTAGAATGTATTTGCCGCAGGTGGTTAATTTTAGGCAATAATGAACGTATGTTAATATGTCCAAGCCTTATTTCAATAAGTATCGATCAATAATAGTAATAATAAACAAGTGATTATAAGTGATTAAAACTAAACTAGACTAAAACCTAAAATGAAAATAAGGATGATAAAAAAATCAGACTTATTTGTCTCAATCGTTGAGAAGTAAACCTAAACTTAACTTGAAAAAAAAAACATTAGGGAATAAACAGATCAAACAAAAAATAATAACTAACATCACTTAGTTCCAGTTTTGTTATTAAGTTGCTAGATTGTTTCAATTTTGTTTTTATTTCATATTAAAAAAATATTGATGTGTCCATCATAGCACTGTCCTTGTTATAGATATGATACAACTATTGTAATAAAAATCTTAAGTTTATAGTATCATCTTAACAGCTCAATCAGTTTAGACTTTATCGTGGCGACAGAATTACAGACAGACATTTTTTAAAAATGGTCTTAATCAACTCGGGAGACCTCAAAATAGATATATCTACTAACATTTTTGATTTGAAAATTCTCGCGAAAACAACACTTTTTCTTTGTTCTGCATATGGAGGAAAGTGCAAATATAATCAAAACAGAATTTTAGGTTTCTATGTTTGGAAAAATATTTAAAAAATGCTAAAGGCCTTAGTCAAAGTTAACCCATTAACGGCCGAGCAATTATAAAGATAACTCTAAAAGTCAATTTTAGGTAAAATTCTGCACTTCTTTTTATGATATCTATGAATCACTTATTATATTAAATACTGTGAATTTTTCATTTAAATACACATAGTGTATACGCTGTAAAATTTCAGGCATTCGTCGATTTCATATAAAAACGTGCAGTATGAAGTTTAGAACGAGTGATTCCACTCCCAGACTAAGCATGAAGTAAAATTTCGAGTTTAGAAAAGCCTGAAAATTTGGTTTGGTCGCTCCGCGAAGCGGAGCGGCCAAACCAAATTTTCAGGCTTTTCTAAACTCGAAATTTTACTTCATGCGCCACGCGCATAAAACGCTGAAATATTATGAAGTTAGAAATACATTCACATTATTTTTTTTTAAATGAGTAACAGTCGAAATATTTAAATAACAAAATATTTACACTTTTCTTCATACATTTTCAAGTCAGGTCAAATAATATAATATATCAAATTAATTTATTTAGTAGTTTAATAACCAAAAAATAATTATGTTGCGTGTATGCATCAATAGCGCTGAGTTAAAATATGTAAACAAAGGTTGATTATAGAAAAATATTTCTAAGATTGGGTTAACATCACTGAAATATAGTAATACTGGAACGCGCTCTGGCGACGCCAGCGTGAGCCGACAGAGATAGCGAGTAACGGGTCTTGTGTCTCCGTCGTACAGCCTGACTTTAGTTCTAATGCGCATGCGCGAGGAGCGTGAGACAATGACACAAGACCCTTTGGTCGCTGTCTCTCTCGGCTCGCTTTCTTAACCCAGCGATCATAGGCAGTGCGCGTTCCAGTATTACTATATTTCAGTGGTTAACATTGAATATCCTATGTTCTGTTTTATCCATCTACACCCTGTATATTTTTTTCTTTTCACTTAAGAATCTTCCAATACTTTTAATTGATCTATAACAAAATCAAGGAGATTTCGTCTAAATTGTAGTTTCTTGGTCCCTTTAATTTTGTGTACATGAGGCAACAGGCTATCAAAAAATTGCCTGTCTTCTTCATATAAGACCGCACGTTTTCTTTTTTCGTGCAAAATTGTTTGTAGTTCTATGTCACAGAGCCTATTCACCCCTCGCTTACGCTTGGGCCGCGCACTTCCCACCCTACTTTTGCTCGGTCCGGGTTGATCCCCTTCTGGATCCTCCATGGCAACTGTATCCTCTTCTTCAGTTGCGTTTACGGTGTTATTAGCGATAAGCGGATCTTCGACTGGTTGCGAATGATCATCTACTTCTCCTTCGAAGTTTGATATTATGTAATCAGGAATTTCAATTTTGATTTCCTCTGGTAGTGCGACCGGATCATTTAGTGGTACAGAATCGCCATATTTTGGAGCAAACTGGTCTTTCAGGAAATCTAGCTGCTGGTAGTACGGCCAGCTAGGCGTACTTTCGTACTTTCCTCCTTCATCGCCAGTCCGAGATTTTAGTGATTTTCGGTACTCTTTTCTGTAATAGTCTCGTAGACCCTTCCATTTGCTCTGGACTTCTTTCACTGAAATAGATTAAATAATTAGAAAATCGTTTATAGCGGACTTCAAGGGACCGGCGATATTTGTACAGGGTGGCGCAAAACTACCGATATGGTTTCAATGTTTAATAACTTTTTAAATTTATTTATACTTTTTATTTTTATTTCAGAATTTTGTGAAGAAAACTTGGGGAATTTGAAATGGAACAGTACACAACAAAACAGCGATCAAAAATTGTTGAATTTTATTTTGAAAATCAACGGTCAATTGTTTTGACGCAGCGTGCTTATCGTCGTTTTTTTTTAATGTGCGTATTGGACCTTCAGTATCAACAATAAACCGCCTGGTTGCAAATTTTCGACAACATCGTACAGTAAGACACCTTCCATGTACCGGAAGACCACGTACGGTCCATACGGAAGAAAATATCCAACGTGTTGTGGATAGTGTGCAGGACAGTCCAGAAACATCAACAATCCGTTCAGAGCATTTTGGCCACATTGCACATGTTCCCGTATAAGGTTCAGCTTGTGCAAGAATTGAAGCCGATAGACTACCAACAACGGCTTAATTATGCCATTTCATTCCGACAAAAAGCAGAAGAAAATCGCGATTTCATTAACAATTTGATAATAAGCGATGAAGCCCATTTCCAATTGAATGGTTTCGTAAACAAGCAAAATTGCAGGATATGGGCTACGGAGAATCCAAGAACAGTTCATCAGCGACAATTACACCCACTTAAGTGTACTGTTTGGTGCGGTGTATTGTCTGAAAGGATCATTGGTCCATATTTTTTTGTAAATGCACATGGCGCCACAGTTACGGTTAATGGTGCTGAATATCGAACGATGCTGGACAATTTTTTGAGGCCAGCTGTAGAAAACCATCCACAGTTGTGGTTCCAACAAGATGGAGCCACAGCCCACACTGCAAGGGACACAATGGCTCTGTTACGGGACCTCTTTGGCGAACGCATTATTTCGCGCAGAAGCGATCTCAAGTGGCCCCCACGTTCACTGGATTTAACAGCTCCAGACTGTGTTCTTTGGGGTTATTTGAAAGAAAGGATATACGTAAATAAGCCAGCGATCATACCAGAGCTTAAACAAAATATTCGCAATGAAATTCAAGCCATAACACCGGAAATTATACGAAAAGTTATGGAAAATGTACTGGAAAGAGCACGAATGTGCGAAGCCGAAAATGGCCACTACTTGCGGGATATAATTTTTCATACTTTAACCAAAAATATTCCCCATTAATATACTGTATAACAAAAAAGTAATAATAATAATTAACCATTAAATAAAAAAGTTATTAAACATTCAAACCATATCTGTAGTATTACGCCACCCTGTACGTTGTAGCCGGTGTTCTCTTTAAACAGTTCGCTCTAAGCGCTCTAAACGATGTTATAGTGTTATAATTGAAGACCCTAGAAGCCAAGGGATACAAGTGCATACAAATAGATTTGTTAAATTTTGAAAATTGAGAACAGAGAGTAAGCTAAGGAAAATTTGCACTCAATGTCTTATATTAAACTAGAATTATCTTTTATTTACCAATATCAGTAATATCCTGTTGCCAACAAATGAATAAATGTATCCAAAAACAAATTTCGACACTTGTAACTCCAATTTTATCAAATTTGCACTTATATCCCTTGGTTTCTAGAGTCCTTTATTGTATAACATTAAAATTTAAAAAAATAACATATTATGTATTGGGGATGTTCCGATCTTGAAAAAATATCGATATTGGGTATCAATAATCAGATGTATCATCTAAATTAATAATCAACTCCTCCACTTGAATATCCAAAATTTGCTTTGTGCCAAATTATGGAATAATCACAGAAGAAAAAACGTGAATTTATGCATCTGATTTTTTCTAAAAAACGTGATATCTGTTGAAATAAATACAAAAATTAATAATGTAAGTAGTATATTTTAAATGAAACTTCCGGATCCAAAAGAAAATTGTTCATCAATTTCATTGAACATTTCTAGTTCTAAGAACTATTTATATTATTTTGTGAACATAAATCCGTTTTCAGAAATAAAATCTAAATATGAATAACCGACTAAAATATGTTTGAAAATAAGTTCTTAATTATTTTTGTAATAGTTTATGACGCGTGTTTTGTCTAATTTTTTTTAACACATATTAAAAGAGGTAAAAAATACATAATATATATTTTTTTTCGTTAATCCCGGTCACTAATTAAGCATTGAATAAAATAACAACGTTTTTGACATTTATAAGCGGTACAACCCCCTTAATTTTAAAAAATGTTGATACTATTTATGAGTTTTCAAGATTATGAATTTATTAAGTTTTCGTTCATGAATTTCCAATTGTAACAGTATTTCTAAATTTCATTTTGAGAAAAATTATCTGGGCTTTTCTAAACTCGAAATTTTACTTCATGCGCCACGCGTATAAAACACTATAATATTGTCAAATTTATGTGTATTCGAACTTCACTTAAATCGTGAAGTTGAAAGATTTACGTTAATTTTCAAAAATTCCTGATCTTTTTCAAGATTTTCACTAATTATAAAAATCTCGGTGCTTTCCCATGAATTTACAAAATTTCCGTTCATTTTTAAAAGGTTGAGTCGTTTTGTGAATCTTCAAGTTCGTCGTCAATTCTAATTTAAAAAAAGATGGGTTTTTCGTGAATTTCTAAAATTTCTGTTAGTTTTCAAAATATCAATGCTCTCATTAACTTTCAAATTCTCGACAGTTTTCATGAACTAAATCATGTTTGTTAATTTTAAAAATAATGATGATTTACGTTTATTTATATTTTCCGCCATTTCCGAAATTTTCAAGATATTTAACGATTTTTATACACTGGCGAAAGAAATTAACACATCACATTATTTTTTTTTAATTTAGAAATAAAGTTTTGATGTTTAAAAACAAAAAAAATAACAACAAAACCAACTGATCTATAATAATGATTTTCAACACATTTTCTTTCATTAATGACTAAAATAATGTCATAAATAAAAAAAAGAAAAAAGTTAACATGTGATTATAAGACTTAATATCTAGTGTTTCCTCCTCTTGCTCGAATAACTGCCTGACAGCGACGGCTCATACTGTTAATTAATGATCCAATTTCATCCTGGTTAATATCTTCCCAAATTTCCTGCAATCTTTGTCCAAGCTCTTGTTGGTTGCTTGGACGCCGAGGAAGTGCTCTAAGGCGTCTGCCCATCGCGTCCCATAGGTGTTCGATCGGATTAAGATCGGGACTCCTGGCTGGCCATTGCATTGTGTTGATACCCACTAGGTCAAGATACTGTTGTACAATTCGGGCACTGTGTGGTTTTGCATTGTCATGCATATACAGGAAATCGTTTCCTCCAAAGGGAGCAAAAGGCATTACGGATGGTTAAAATGTTTGCAATATAAGACGCTGCCGTGATGCTTCCTCTTGGTATGACCACCAACTCCGTACGAGCCTCTAAAGTGATACCACCCCACACCATAACAGAGCCTCCACCAAACATAACAGTCGGAACAATGTTACACTGCGCATAACGTTCACCTGGCCGTCTGTACACATGCATTCGTCTGTCACTGCCGTAAAGACAAAATCTGGACTCGTCGCTAAACATAACATTAGCCCAATCGGCCTGTAACCAGTTTACATGTTCTTGCGCAAATGTTAACCTGGCTCTGCGATGGTCTGCGGTTAATTGTGGTCCTTTTGCCGCTGTTTTCGGAGTTAAATTAAAACCACGTAACCTTTTTCTGATGGTAACGGAACTTACATGAACATTGTGGATCTCTGCGAGCATATTTTGTAGCCTAGGAGCCGTAATAAACCGTTCGCGTAACGTCTGCATCATTAAAAAACGGTCTTGAACAGCAGTTGTGGCCCTTTTTCTCCCTTGTCCTGGCCTTCTTGAGTATGCCTGAGTTTCCCGATGTCTCTTCAAGACACGGGATACGGTCGATTGATTAACACCAAGACGCTGACTGATGTAACGCTGACTCCTACCTTATTCTGCAAGTGTAACCACAATCACAGCTTCTTCACTGCTTAAATTAAGATTCGGACGTCTATCCATATTCATTCTTCACTATTTAGCACTTAATTTTAACAATTACTTGAAAACAAACTTAAAAATAAATTTTATATGAACCTTTCTTACAGTCAGAATAATGAAATGTGCTTCATTTTATTTATTGACAGAAAACCATGAGAACAAAAGACAAAACACAACATGTAAATCAGCATGCTTGATAAGATTTCTTATTGTAAAAATATGTTTGTGTTCAAAGAAAACTCGATTCCAAGATATCAAAAAAATCACAAATGATGCGTTAATTTCTTTCGCCAGTGTATACAAATTGATGATTTCAATTTTTAATGAATTAAGTTAGTTAAAATTTTCATTTTTCATTTAAAAAAAAAAATCATTTAATTTCTTAATATTTTTCATTTTACGACCACTTAATATAGCATTTTTTTATTATTTTGTATAAAACTGAAAAAGGAAAAATAAGTTATAGATAATTGTCGAGCGAGTGTCTTCCACTCCCAGACTAAGCATTTTGATAGTATTTCATCTTAGTCGACTGTAATCATAAAATTCTGTTTGAAATTCCCTATTCAATTATATATTGCAAGTTGATATTAGTTCAAGACTTAGATCGTAATAGAGTTTTTAAAAGTTTGCACTAAGTAGTATTATAATAATAATGGATAAAAAATTAATAGTAGGCTGTTCTTAGATAAAACAAAGGCATTGAATAGATTGTCATAGACATTTCACGGCCTACTTTGTGATACTTCATCCTAGTTACAATTCCTCGGCCTACTTCAATTTTGAAAAATAATAATTTTAACGTAAATATCAATTTTTTATACAAATTGGGGTTTTAATTAAAAATCAGAAAAATTATATCACTTCTGGCAAAACCTAGTTAATACTATGTCAAAATCAAGCTATATTTGAATTATATATACATCCCAAAACTCTACCATTCATTATGCCCGGTATAACAATAATTTAACCAATTTATAAGTGAAATAAGTTTATTATGTCAATTATCAATTGTTTAGGTGATAGAGAAAGTGCTATGATGGACATATCACTATTTTTTTATGAAAATATTGTTTATGTAATTAAGGTGAACGGTGAAGCAATTTTAAATGTTTATTATACATGAATATATTTTTTATTTACCGACAAAATGTTTGCGAAGTGTGGGCGAAATATCTAATCCTAAAGCGAACATTTTTTCGGTGAATAAAAAATATATTTGTGTCTAATAAACATATAAAACTGCTTCACCGTTCACTGTAATCAAATGAACAATGTTTTTTTTAAAAAGTGTATTATGGGTAGAGTGAAACTTGAACTCGGCCACGATCGGGTCACATTAACATTGTTAGGACCGCTGCTGTACGCGTTGTGCATATGCTCATAAATCTGACAGCAGGTCAAGCTATGATATTTGGTGAGGTCGTAGATAAAAGTGTTTAAAAAACTAACTCCCGTTTTAAATGCATTGGCCATTTTAATACTATAATCTGTTTAATAACTAGGAGGAGCGTTTTAAATTTCACGCGTCATAACCTACAACTCTGATTGGCCGAGAGCGCGCCCATTTTACACTATGCTAATTACGTCATTATTAGACACAACAGCTGACATAACCTTAATTCGAAGCGTTGCCGAGTTGCAACTTTGTTTGTTTCGAAATAACCTTTTGTGCGGTGTTTCTTTAGCATAGTTAAAAGTTAGTTTTGTTTATATTGTTGGGATGGATTATGGACCCAGTACAAGCTCGGTGATAAAAGTGTTTAAAAAACTAAAACCTCAAAAAAAGCGCAACAAGTTGGATTTGGGTCATTTATATTTGTCTGAAAAACAGTGCATAATAAATATGGATAAGCAGATGATAACAGATGATCCACATATGAAAATGACTGCTGTTGTATTAAACATTGTTGGTGCAATAGGTGAGATATCAAATAGCGTAAGAATATGCATCAAATAATAAAGTGGTTAATTTTTAGGACTTGTAAATTCCACTGTCTATCGTACCATTAGCGAATAAAGAAATCCGGAGTGGTTTGTAGCCCTAAAGAGCTTGGAGGACATAATTACAAGTTTTGATGACGTAGTGAAGAGATCCGTGCATAGTTTCTTCTATAAAAATGAACTGCCAACTTTGAATAAAGTTTTAAAAGAAGTAAACGATCATGCAGGCATACCGAAGATGAGTCGTTCTACCTTATATAGTTTTATGAAACAAATCAATTTTAAATAAGATAGAGACCAGAGCTGGGCATGAATCGAATCATTCAAGATCCGAATCCTGGATTCGAATCCTTTTAGAGGATTCAAAGGAGGCATTTGAATACTTTAGTTCAACTGGAATCGTGATCCGGATTCGTTACATTTTTTTACGGGGATTCGTATTCAAGTCTAAATGTGGGTGATTCGAATCCTTATAAAAAAATTCGAATTCTTGTAAAAGGATTCGAATACTTACAAAAGGATTTGAATCATCAAAAATAATTCGAATTAATTGTGAGGAATAACATGAAAAATGTTTTTTTGTGTTTTTAAATTTCACGTTAAATCACTGTTTTATGCGCGTGGCGCATGCCGTAAAATTTCGAGTTTAGAAAAGCCCAGAAAATTTGTCTCGGGTCGCTGCGCGACCCGAGACAAATTTTCACGGGGCTTTTCTAAACTCCAAATTTAACTTCATGCTTAGTCTGGGAGTGGAAACGCTCGTTCGAAACTTCAAAGTGAATGCTTTGATAAGAACATTAAATGATTGAAAATGTTTTTAAAGATAATAATCTACTTTCCAAAATTTTGTTTAATATTTTTTGAAGTAAAACTGAAATGGCAGCCACAATCTGAAATTTTTTTCCGACATTTCCCTGCCTAAGATTTTTTCCCTGGCCTTTTAATATAACTTTCTTCTATGGGAATTTTACTTCATGTATAGCCTGGGAGTGGAAACACTCGTTCAAAACTTCGAAATGAGCTTTATTATAAAATCGACGAATGCCTGAAAATTACGTAAATAAAAAATTCATTGAGTATCATTAAAACCGGGAAAGTCGGAGAAAAGTCATGGAATTATATTAAAATTGAATAAAACACTAACAAACAAGCCATATGATATTATTAAATTTGTCAAAATCAGCAGGCAAAATACAACACACATAAACATTTATAAAATTAACTTAAATATTGACAAAAACAATGAAAACAATTTAACAAAATGGGATTTCCCACAAAAGGAAGTTATATTAAAAGGCAGGGAAAACAATCTTGAATCAGGGAAATGTCGGAAAAAAATAACATTTCAGATTGTGGCTACCATGTCAGTTTTACTTCAAATAATATTAAACAAAATTTTGAAAATTAGATTATTATCTTTAAAAACGTTTTTAGTCATTTAATGTTCTTATCAAAGCATTCAGTTTAAAGTTTTGAACGAGCTTTTCCACTCCCAGACTAAGCATGAAGTAAATTTTCTGGGCTTTTCTAAACTCGAAATTTTACTTCATACGCCACGCATACAAAACAAAAATATTGTGAATATATGTATATTTGAACCTCACTTGAAATCAGTGTTTCATACGCGTGGCGCATAAAGTAAAATTTCGAGTTTAGAAAAGCCCAGAAAATTTGTCTCGGGTCGCTGCGCGACCCGAGACAAATTTTCAAGGGGCATTTCTAAACTCGAAATTTTACTTCATGCTTAGTCTGGGAGTGGAAACGCTCGTTCAAAACTTCAAACTGAATGCTTTGATAAGAACAAAGAAAGATGCAATTTAAAATCTTATTTGAACATGTATTTTTAGGGAAATGTCGGAAAAAAATTTCAGATTGTGGCTGCCATTTCAGTTTTACTTCAAACAATATTAAACAAAATTTTGGAAAGTAGATTATTATCTTTAAAAACATTTTCAATCATTTAATGTTCTTATCAAAGCATTCACTTTGAAGTTTCGAACGAGCGTTTCCACTCCCAGACTAAGCATGAAGTAAAATTTCGAGTTTAGAAAAGCCCCGTTAAAATGTTCGGGCTTTTCTAAACTCGAAATTTTACTTTATGCGCCACGCGTACAAAACACTGATTTGAAGTGGAGTTCAGAAACACACAAATACATCTTTAACCAGAGTAACAGGGAGTCAGATATTTAGTCTGTTATCAACGATGTTCAGTGGTAATAATAAATAATTAGGTTTTAAATATTTTTGTTAAAACAACTGGTAATGATATTTATATATCGATGGTTGCAAAAAAATAAAATCAAATTTATTTTTAAAGGATTTGTATTCGTAATTCGAAAAAACAGGACTCGAATCTTCGATTCGAATCACATTTATCTCTTACGATTCCTTTATAAGAGTATTCGTGATTCGAATCATATTATGTGATTCGGATTCGTGATTGGAATCCTTTTTACGAGGATTCGTCCCAGCTCTGATAGAGACACATTATTATATAAATTCCATATTATATTATGAACATAATGTAAATATGTTTTATTTCGCAGATATATGGCGAGATGCCGTATAAGCATTTTAATTGAACTGACGATATCGTACGATGGAAAAGAAAATACTTAACCACAATTAAGAAGTACAAAATGGATATTTGATTTTATTTCAAGAGTAATTATGAAATTATTTAAAATTGCCGCCAAATTTATCTAGTGATATTTCTGGTAACTTTTTATAGTGTAAGTTGGGCTTTGACACTTACTCCTTCTAGTTTTTAAACAGACTATAGTGCTAAAAATAAGATATTAATCGATACATACATTACCCTTTTTTGGTGAGGTCGTAAATAAAATATATTCATGTCTAATAAACATTTAAAATTGTTGGAATAATCCTAAAACACATTTACACGCTCACCGTAATTGAAAGAAACATGTGTTTGCAAAAAAAGTGTATTATGGGTTACGCGAGATTTGAACACGGGAATTTCTCGGCGCGCTTAAGCAAAATCAGACGTTCCACCCAGTTGACCACGATCGGGTCACCTTAACAATATGAGGGCCGCTGGTCTAGCCGTTGCACATACGCCACTGCGCATAAGCCTAACAGCAGGCCCACTCACTACATTCATTTACGCCAGAAATGCTCTCACCTGAGGAATTACATTCGATGGCCACTTCTTTCCAGAGCGGATCTAGGATATACCTGTTGCGGTGCTGATCGTGACTTTGGTCCCAAATTGTAGTTTTGCGACGAACACTTATTATTAAAGATTCAATATCCATCGCACAAAATACCGGAGTTAAATTTACAAATGATATCACTGAGTTTACTGATGAGAACCTCTCTACTCGCCGGGAGTGTATGAACGAACATGCTGGAGAGTGAGAAGCTAGAAGCTAGTTTAGCATCGATGCTAGCTGCATGCATCGATGTGCGTGCGCAACTTAGAAGCGAGCATCGATTATCAAAAGCCGCGAGTAAATCATACTCGTACCAGGGTTGTTAAAAAACGTTTTTTTTTTCATTTTAATCTAAACAAACAATTTTGTTTACAAAACGTGTTTATTTCAATGAAACTGTTTAAAAACCAGTGTTTAAAACATGTTTAAAACTTGTTCAAAACGTGTTTTAAACATAAAGGCTAGTTATGTTTAAATGGACCTTAGCATACAGCTGACACAGTACTAATGATGATATTGACATTTTCGGATTAAGAAAACCTTTTAGTAGATTACTATTGTTAGTTTATAACTAATAATTTAATAGCCCTAGTTTAAGTCTAATACATAACCTCAATTGTCATAACAAAATAGAATTTATTTAATAGTGCAATAAATCAAATGTATAAACCTTATCAGTATGTTTTGAACTTTACTTGAAATCAATGTTTTATACGCGTGGCGCATAAAGTAAAGTTTCGAGTTTAGAAAAGCCTAAAAAGGTACGCGACCAAACCAAATTTTCAGGCTTTTCTAAACTCGAAATTTTACTTCATGCTTAGTCTGGGAGTGGGAGACACTCATTAAAAGTAAATTTCAATCTAATAATATATCAGAAGAAACACATTTTCACAAACATAAAAAGGTGTAATAATACCTGTTGCCATTTTTATATGGCTTATCATGTTTTAAAGTGATATTTATACAAAATCCCTAAAATGTAATAACTTGATTTTAGGTATGGTGACGATATCTGTTGGACGATGACCACAATTCATCTACTGTGGCTTATTATACCGGGCTTTCATTAATTCCCGAACCCCACGTGACCAAAAATAATAGGCAACCAAATGTACAAGGTGGTATGGCTGACACAAAAATTGCCTAGATTTAAAAATATTTATTCGCCGGCGTATTTTTATGACGACTGAAAATATTATATTTAAAATGATTAAAAAATAGGCTCATCTTCAAAAATGTAACTAATTTTTATTAATTTTCGCAGTATTTGCTTATCCTAGCAAATTGACTCTGCAAAATAAATAGAAATAAAACTCAATGTTTCAGAATAATTAAACAATTTTTGCTTACCTGAAAATTCCGGGCGAATCTTGTAAGATCTCAAAGGTTGGTTTAACGATGCACCGCGCATAAACGTTTATGTCAAATTTGACTTTAGTAACGTTTGGTTACTTTTTTCAAAGCCTCCAACGTACAAATACAATAATTTACGCGGCAATTTTAAATTTAGTCACGTGGGGTTCGGGAATTAATGAAAGCCCGGTATAACTGCTTAGTCGAAACCAAGAATAAAACAGAGTTTTTTGTTTGTGTGGCTTATCATGTTATTACAATAAGCCCTTCATTATTCATAAGATTTTTGTCAATTTTTGATACATTTCTTCAACCCTTTGTCAATTTTCAAGTAAATAAGTGCATAATCTCACTAGTTTAGAAACATTTTAATCTTTCTAAAAACTTGATCGTATTTTGATTGATCTCTTTTATAAAAATAAAGAATTCCTGCAAATTCTCCAAACGCTATACATAATATTTGGGAATCTACGAAATAAGACACATTTCACATGTTTATTATATGCATTTATTTATTCGCCCTTATAACTTCAAATAAATATAACTATGGTTATTTTGAATCTTCAGCCAATTCTAAATCAATAATTCCCTGCAAGATAAAAAGAGGTGTCTTAGAGCTTATCCTGAAAACTAAAAATACAGCTATACAAAAACAAATTATTAAAAATACATGTTCAAATAAGATTTTAAATTGCATCTTTCTATCTTTTCTATCAAAAGTAAGTAATGTGTAAGTTTAAGAACAAGTCTATCATTAGCTCTTATGGCAATGTTGTGCTATTTGCTGTAATTTAGATTTCTTTTTTTGCATAATATACGTAGAGTACAGAGCTGGGCAGGATTCGAATCATTCAGGATTCGAATCCCGGATTCGAATCCTTTTAGAGGATTCAAAAGAGGCATTCGAATACTTTAGTTCAACTGGATTCGTGATCCGGATTCGTTACATTTTCTTAAAAGGATTCGTATTCGAAACCAAATGTGGGTGATTCGAATCCTAATAAAAGGATTCGAATATTTATAAAAAGATTCGAATATTTATGAAAGGATTCGAATACTTACAAAAGGATTTGAATCGTCGAAAATAATTCGAATTAATTGTGAGGATTAACATGAAAAATGTCTTTTGTGTGTTATTAAATTTCTAGTTAAATCACTGTTTTATACGAGTGGGCCATGGTGTAAAATTTCGAGTTTAGAAAAGCCCAGAAAATTTGTCTCCGGTCGCTGCACGACCCTCGACAAATTTTCACGGGGCTTTTCTAAACTTGAAATTTTACTTCATGCTTAGCCTGGGAGTGGAAAACACTCGTCTATAACTTCAAATTGAACTCTTCTAAAAAAAACAACGTGAACATTTTCTTTTAGGTAAACATATGCATAAGCTGTAAATTTTGCGACCTCCGTTGTATTTCTAAAGAGCTTAATTCAAAACTTCTAACGAGTGTTTTCCACTCCCAGACTAAGCATGAAGTAAAATTTCGAGTTTAGAAAAGCCCCTTGAAAATTTGTCGAGGGTCGTGCAGCGACCCGAGACAAATTTTCTGGGCTTTTCTAAACTCGAAATTTTACTTTATGCGCCACGCGTATGAAACACTGATTTCAAGTGAGGTTCAAATATACATAAATTCACAATATTTTTGTTTTGTATGCGTGGCGTATGAAGTAAAATTTCGAGTTTAGAAAAGCCCAGAAAATTTACTTCATGCTTAGTCTGGGAGTGGAAACGCTCGTTCAAAACTTCAAACTGAATGCTTTGATAAGAACATTAAATGACTAAAAACGTTTTTAAAGATAATAATCTAATTTTCAAAATTTTGTTTAATATTATTTGAAGTAAAACTGACATGGTAGCCACAATCTGAAATGTTAATTTTTTCGACATTTCCCTGATTCAAGATTGTTTTCCCTGCCTTTAATTATAACTTCCTTTTGTGGGAAATCCCATTTTGTTAAATTGTTTTCATTGTTTTTGTCAATATTTAAGTTATTTTATAAATGTTTACGTGTGTGGTATTTTGCCTGCTGATTTTGACAAATTTAATAATATCATATGGCTTGTTTGTTAGTGTTTTATTCAATTTTAATATAATTCCATGACTTTTCTCCGACTTTCCCGGTTTTAATGATACTCAATGAATTTTTTATTTACGTAATTTTCAGGCATTCGTCGATTTTATAATAAAGCTCATTTCGAAGTTTTGAACGAGTGTGTCCACTCCCAGGCTAAGCATGAAGTAAAATTTCGAGTTTAGAAAGGCCCCGTGAAAATTTGTCGAGGGTCGCGCAGCGAGCCGAGACAAATTTTCGGGCTTTTCTGAACTCGAAATTTTACTTCATGCGCCACGCGTACAAAACACTGATTTGAAGTGAAGTTCAGAAACACATAAATACATCTTTAATCAGAGAAACACGGAATCAGATATTTAGTCTGTCATCAACAATGTGTTAATAATAAATAATTAGATTTTGAATATTTTTGTTAAAACAACTGGTATTTATATGTTAATGGTTGCAAAAAAATTATAAAATTCAATTTATTCTTAAAGGATTTGTATTCGTGATTCGAAAAAGCGGGATTCGAATCTTTGATTCGAATCAAATTTATCTCTTACGAATCCTTTATTCGAGTATTCGTGATTCGAATCATATTAGGTGATTCGGATTCGTGATTCGAATCCTTTTTACGAGGATTCGTCCCAGCTCTGGTAGAGTACATTCCATTTAACTTGACGAGGAATGCGGACATCTGAATAAATATTTGATTGTGTTTATCTGTGTGACTAAGTAATTTGCCTAAAAATGTTGACAACTCAGTAGTATAAATTACTTTTGTTAAGTTAAACAAGGCGCTTTTTATAACTTTTAGTTTTATGTGGACAAATGAATTCCAATTTCTCGCCTAGCTAAATGAAATGAATTCTGCAATTCAATGAATCAGTAGTAATCACTTTATTTAAATTTAATTAAACCAAATTGAAATGTTTAAGTAATAAAAAATTTGATTGAAACAATATTTGTGTATTATCAAATGGAAAAGTACCAGCTTTGTATTAAAACAATTAACATTGAAATTTGTTCAGAAAGTAAGTGTACGGCAGTTTTTTTCAAAAACCACCATATAAGTCTGCCTGACTCCACAAATACGGAAAAGGTAAAAAACAAAACAAACAGAATATTTATTTCATAATAAGAGATTCACCCTAAATGACTTAGCAGGTAAATAATCCCAACATTATTGTGTTTTTTAGCTGCTGTGACAACTTTTGCTAACAGATTTATTTGTATTCAGCATTAAATAAGATCATTTCCCATATGTTTGCTCATTTTTAAGAATACTTAGAATAGGTGAAATATAAAACTGTATAAATAATAAAGATCAGGTTTTTCAAACACCATAAGATTTGTATAAATATTAAAATATCGGATATATATCGACTTTAATCCGATATATACAGGGTGATTTATACTAGGAAGCGAAAAATGAATATTCGTGTTCGAGATTGGATTCTAAGCAAAAAATGTGAAATAACTTTTTTTCGATCGGCCTTTGTTTTAGAGATAACGAGGTATGGAGTTTTCGGAACTTATTTAATTTTTGTCCATAAAATAAATAGTAGGTTATGGAAATAACTTTGAAACAAAAGACTTATTTATCAGTTGTTGACAGTGATCACATACTTTGGGTATTGCTATTATTTTTAGTTTAAATAAGATACACATTTTGTTAACAATGGAGTTTGGCAATGAAGAATATGCCGACAGTGTTTTTGTTTGCGGCTTTTGCAACGGCAATGCTTAATAAAGTTGTCGGGAATATCAAGACAGAATTATGAATAATGCACCTGAAATTGAAAATGGACAAGATTTTGCTGCAGTTTATAATTCTGTAGTTTTATGTTGCTAGGCTTGCATCGCGGTTGGCGGTGGACATATCGAACATCTCTTATAACTTAAACTAGTGTTTTTTCTTTCTGTGACTAAATAAAGTTTTCATAGTAGGCAACTATTAGTTTTTTTTGTGAAACTTGAAATTAATATATTTCAAAAGTTTGAACTTCGATATCTCCAGAACAAAAGCCGATTTAAAAAAAATATTTTTCATTTTTTGCTTAGAATCTAATCTCGAACACGAATATTAGTTTTTCGCCTTCTTGTATAAATCACCCTGTATACAGGGTGTCCCATTAGTGCGTTCTCGCAGGATATCTCGGCTGATGTTAAAAATGCTGACGTTAAAAGATAGATGCGGTAGTTTCGTAAACCTAAAATATCTCCGAAAGTAAATAATTGTGGTTTTCGCCACTCTCTCGAGAATAAATGGCGCTATCAGATGCACTATATATTTGTTTGATTAAGTTATTTAGCTACTAAATACAAATTGTCGAATTTATACATTTTCAATCAAGGGTAACTTGATTATTTTTAAAAAGAACCATATAATTTTTTTATTACCAATCGACTCAAAATTCTATTCTCTATAGATTAGGTATGAATTTTTATCCGTAACTTTAATTATTTTAAGATATTTGAATTACATCCACAGATAAAAAATTATTAACAAACTCAAATGAGCCCCACATTTTGAGTCGATTAATGTAAAAAAAAGTGATTAGGTTCCATTTAAAAAAATCAAGTTACCCTTCATTACAAATGCATAAATTCAACTATTTCTATTTTATAGCCAAATAACTTTAGCGCAACAACTTTATAGTGCAGTCGATAGCGTCCTCTATTCTGAAGAAAATAGCGAAATCTGTAATTCTCTATCTCATTTAGTTTTAGAGATATTTTAGCTCTACGAAACCATTGCAATCGTCATGTCTGTCCATAAATATCAAATAACTCTGAAACGTTACGACTTAGACCAAATGTTTTTAATAAAATGACACCTAATTTTTATAAAGAATTCAAATACCAAATAATATACAGGGTGATCTATTTAAAATAAGCAAGTTGCATCTACTACTGTCTTTATGGCCCACCCTGTATATATAAAACTATTTTGAGGTTATATAGCTCTTAAAACTAAGTAACTTTGGTGTAGAAACAATTGTTCTATCTTTAACGAAATATCCTCCGAGAATGCACTAATGGGAAACCCTGTATATCAACTTGTTGATAATTGTTCTTGTTCATACATATAAATATTTATACTATTTTTAAATTATACAGGGAGTTTTTGTTTTAAGTATACATGTCCCAATTACAACTTATATGCTGTAAATCTTCATATACTGGTTGCTTTTTTTAAAGAGTTCAATTTGAAGCTTTTAACGAGTGTTTCCACTCCCAGACTATGCATGAAGTAAAATTTCGAGTTTAGAAAAACTTGAAAATTTGGTTTGGTCGCGTAGCGAAGCAGAGCGACCAAACCAAATGTTTAGGCTTTTCTAAACTCAACATTTTTACTTCATGCGAAACGCGGCTAAAACACTAAAATATTAGAAAGTTTACAATATGCTACTAAACAGTATGCTTAAAACGTATATTTTGAACTTCACTCACTTCACATTTTGATGCGTGGCGCATGAAGTAAACTTTCGAGTTTAGAAAAGCCTAAAAATTTGGTGTGGTCGCTCCGCTTCGCTCCGCGATTAAACCAAATTTTTAGGCTTTTCTAAACTACTTCATGGTTAGTCTGGGAGTGGAAACACTCGTTTAAAGTTTCAAATTATTTAAAAAACATTTAAAAAAAGTGCTTGTACATTACACGTACTTTATCTATTTTTTTTATTTATTACAAAAAAACACAGTTGGTTACAAAATGGAAAAAAATATAACATCTAAGCTGCTTTTAAATTCGAAAACTACTTAGCAATCTTAGAATATAAGGTTAATTAATGGCTCATTGATAAAAGAATCCATGATGTTTGATTCAGGAATCGATCCTTGATCTAGTTTAAATTACACTCTTTAAGAACATTATCACAACTTAAATATTTAAATATAAACACAAGTTTGGCAGCCCTCTAATTTCGCAATATGTTTCTTAATTTTGATTACACCAAGCCGAATGATAAAAATGTCTCGAGTGCCGCTGTTGTTGCACTAACTGTTAGCAAATCTTGAATTAATTCAAAAAACTAAAACTGGGAATATTCGAGAAACGGAGGAATACCCCGCAATGCACAATTTAATGGATTTGTGCATTCCATAAATATCCATGATATATATAGTAGTTCATAAATATCGATATACAGAATGTCCCAGGATAGGTGGGACGATATATAAACGTTTTTATTTTTGATTTTACAATAAAATGTTACTCATTATAAAATCGCCGTGAAGCTTTAAAAATAAGATGTAACTATTATTCACAGTCTAAGGCAGTGGTGGGGAAACTTTTTTTAAGACGGACCATTTGTAATAACCAGACAATCGTAGCGGGCCAAAGAATAATGCTTAATCGTTAAAAAATTTATGTGTTCTATAAACATATACATATATTATTACATACACTTATTATTTTAATAGTAAAATAGCAAAAGGTAAGAAAATTATAAGCACAAAATATAAAATGAATTTAGTGTAGTTCTTGATGTGAAGTATTATCACTTTATTTTCTGGTGTCATTACTGGTTGATGGTGCAAGAGAAAAATGAAATTGAGACTGTTTCATCAAAATTTCATTATAGTCCGGGCCATTTGCGAAGCAGAAATTCTTAAAACTGATGAAAGGTGCTCATCTGTAATTCTGTTTCTTAAAGAAGTTTTCCTAAGCTTCATTGTTGAAAAGATTTGTTCGCATATATAAGATGAGCCGAACATTGTCATTATCTTCATTGCATGAGTAATTAGATTTGGGAAATTATCTGGACTTAAATTTTTATAAAATTCTAGTAATGGTACTGTATGAAAAGTTTGTTTCAGGAGAGTATTACAGTTCAGTTCTATTAACTCAAGTTGAAATTTTGCATCAACTTCTTCGTAATTAACATTGAATGGGGTCGCAAAAGTACTAAACTCTGGTTCCATTTTTCTAAAGTCCTGAAATCTCCTTTCAAATTCTGAAGATAGTTTTCTCAAATTAATTTCGTATTTTTTAATCTTATTGTTTGATATAGTGAATTTTAAAGATTGTATTCTTGGAAAATGAGAGAAATCAGATTTAGAGATCTGATTAGCAAATAATAATAACTGTAATTTGAAACTTTTCAGGTATTGCCAAATATCGTGAAGAAACTGATTTTTCCCTTGCAATTTGAGATTAGGTTTATTCATGTGTACGAGGAGGTCTGTGAAAAAAAAACGAAATCAGAAGCCACGATTCATTTTCCAAGACGTCAAATTGATTATAAATGTGTTTATCAAGAAGAAAATTCACAATATCGTCTTTTAAATCCCAAATTCTTTCAAATACTTTTCCAGCACTTAACCAACGAACTTTTGAATAATACAGGATATCGGAATGCTCAGCATGTACGGACTCCAAAAACTGTTGAAACTGGCGATGTAATAATCCTCTGGAACGAATCATATTTACTAGTTTTACAACAATATTAAGTATATGGTCAATATCTAAAGCCGATTTACAGAGAGAATTCTGATGTATAAGGCAATGCAAAAAAACATCATTTTCCGGATACTTAGAATTAAATTTCCCAACAAATCCTTGATTGATTCCAACCATATTAGGAGCTCCATCTGTAGTTACATTACATAACTTATCAATAGGTAAACGAAGTTTATCGATGCACTTTTCAAATTCACAAAATATATCGGCACCAGTCGTTGTTCCTTTCATTGACTGCAGCCCTGCAAGTTCTTCTGTAATTTCAAAGTGGGCGTTGATTCCTCTTACAAATATGAGTAACTGCGCAGTATCGCTGATATCTGTACTTTCATCCATGGTAATTGAATAAAAAGTAAATTTTTGAGTTTTTGTAGTCAGTTGTGAAATTAGATTTTTATCAATATTTTCAATTCTCTCGGTGATTGTTCTTCTTGAGAGAGACAGTGACTGAAAATCATTTTTATTTTCAGGGCACATAATATCGCACACATCTATCATGCACTGCTTTATAAATTCACCATCTGAAAATGCTTTATTAGATTTAGCAATATTATAAGCCAACACATAACTGGCTTTCGTAGCGCATCTTTGAGAATGATTAGCTCTCTGAAATAATTGTTGTTGACTTGATAAATTTTTTATTAAAACTTTCGATTTAATTTTTTTCACCCCTTCACTTAACGATGAGTAGGAGTGGTTTTCATGTTTGCTCTTGAAATGGCGTTGAATGTTATATTCTTTTAAAACTGCAACAGTTGTATTGCAAAGTAAGCACACAGGTTTTTCTTTAAATAAAGTAAAGAAATATTTCCACGTCCATTCTTCTTAAAAAACTCGACATTCTGAATCCACTTTTCTTTTTTTAACATCCATTTTAGACGTTACCTACTACGGAGAACAACACACAGAAACGCAATTGACGAAAGCTTACTGCTAACTAATGCTCTTGCGCGGGTGATTGTTGAGGCAGTGGGAGTTTCGGGGATTACACAAACAATTACTCGAGTCACAGCGGGTCGTTGCAGATGACTGACTAAGTCGCTAACTAACTGATCTTCGGGCGGCCTCGCTTGTATTTATACCTACCTCCAAGGATTGTTCGGGAATTGGATTTATCCGGTTCTTTCGAGAAAACAAGTTTCGAGCAAAGATGAGTCATCTGTTTAGGTCGGATGGATTTATCCAGAATACTATTGTGTTTTGAATATCGCCGCAGGTAGTTTTTATGCGGGTCGTCACATTACGAAGTAAGAACGCGTTCAAACATTCTCACGACGGCACTCTTAAACGGGCCGGACTTGGCCCGCGGGCCGTAGTTTCCCCATAACTGGTCTAAGGTATACACCCTGTTTACAAAAGACTAAAATCTGAAAGTGTTTTAAAATTTTTAATAGTAAAATCTAGCGAAAATAAAAGACATGAAGGATAAAATAAAAGTGATGACTAACAAGTGGAGACTCAATGGAACTAACTGTAAAGGAAAGAAATATTCAAAGTTGTTTGAGGAAAGTTACCAGCGAAGAAAAAGATAAAGGGAACGTAGTTAAAATAGGATATAGAAAGCTCGATATAAACAGCAGAAAGGTGTCTTGGAACGAAATACATAGCGGGTTACTGGGCCAAACGCAAAAAATTTAACCTTAAATTAAAATTTAGAAAAGGAGGAGTCGAGGGAAGTTATGTATGGGTGGGTTTTTCGAATGTGGCAAGATTAAGATCTAAGTGCAGGGGATCGAGGTGGCAAAGGGAGTTGGAGAAGTAGGTGGTTGGAAAGGATGTGGTGGGATTGGTGGAGACGTGGGTAAGAAAAGAGGAGTGGGAAAGTGTTTAAGAGGGCGCTACCTTGGGGGTTTAGATGGTCAAACATGGTTGTGGGGACAAGTGAGGAGTTTAAGGCGGAGGTTATAGAATTTAGTGAGGAGGTAATAGGCATGGATGGGTGAGTTGCGATCAGGGACCGTGGCAATTGGAAATAGGAGTAGTATATGTGAACAAGAACTGAGATGAAGTGTGGAAGGAGTTAGACATTAAAGCCAGCGAAGGGAAGACATGTGTTGTAGGAGGAGATTTTAATGCGAGAATGGGAGAGATGGGAGAGGGGCAAGTGATCAGGGGGAATTAATAGAACGAATATCTTAAAACAAGGTGATCAATAGTGAGGAAAGAATGATAGGAGAGTGGATGTTGGAGGAAGGATGAGATATGTTAAACGGGTGTATAGAAGGCGATTAGGATGGTAAAAAATCTACATTGGGCAACAGGGATCGTCGGTAATAGATTATGTGATAATAAAGGGAATAGACAGGGGAATAGTGAGAAGAATGGAGGTGGAAGAAGTGCTAGGGTCAGATCATCTACCAATATCAGTAAAAATGCGGACGGGGTAGTAAAAGGAACAGCAGCAGGAGATAGACTGGTGGAAATTGGCAGACGGAGCAAAGGAAATGGAAAGGATGGGCAAACGATTGGATAAGGTCAAGTGGAGTCAGGTGGAAAACATGGAGGAGATGGAGGAGGTTATAGCATAATGCGGAAGGAAAACGAGAAGAAGCAGTGGAGGGGGGCTGCCCATGATTTGACGAAGTCTGTCGGGAGGCAAAGAGAGTAATAAGGAGGGCAGTAAATGAATTGAGGAGTGGAAGGGGGGAAGAGAAGTGGGCAAGGGAGACAAGAACTAAATAAACGAAGGTATTCGAGGAAAAGAAGACCCAGGCTATAAATAAAAAATGCAGAGGACATAAAAGCGTACCAGAACTAAAGAGAAATGTGGAGTATTTTTAGGAGAGGAGAAGTAAGGGGACAGATAGAGGTATCTTAGCAGGACTGGAAAAAGATATGTTCAGGTAATTGCGGAGAACCGGTGGGAGTAAGGAGACGAGAATTGAGAGCAGAGGTAGAGGAGTTTACAGAAGAGGAGGCGGAAAGGGTTTTGAAGAAGTGAAAAGAGGAAACGCGGCTGGGCTGGATAGAGTGAAAGCAGAAAGCTCATTCAGATGTGGAGAGGAGAGAAGCAGATTCCGAAAATATGGCTTGTAGGAGTAATGTGCCCGATACACAAAAATAGAGATCAAAAGAAAGCGGGCAATTATCGCGGTATAACCATTATGGGTATCGAATACAAGATTGCGATGACGATAGTGAAGAACCGACTAGAAAAGGAAGTAGACGAAAAGGGGTTGTTGCCGAAAACGCAAGGAGGGTTCAGAAAAGGGAAGGGAACCTGAGATCAAATTTTTACGCTAGCGAGAATAGTTGAAAGAGTGTTAGAGGAAAAAAAAGGAAAGGAAAGTGTGTATGCGGTGTTTCTGGATTTGAAAGCAGCGATTCTGTTTCGAGAGAAAGGTTGATGGAGTTTGAAGAGGAGAGGTATGAGGGAGGTAACAGTAGAATAGGTAAGAGGAGTGTATGAGGAAACATGTAGGAGAGCAAAGGTGGACGGAAAAGTATCGGAAAAGTGTAGTGGATGGGGGGTGAGACAGAGATGTCCTCTAGCCCGTTATTGTTTAACTTATATATGAGTGAACTAGAAGAGGTCTTGAGAAACGGGCAAGCGGGCGGGGTTGTGATAGAGAAAATGAAGGTTTGGATGTTGGCGTATGCGGATGATGTGGTGTTGCTGGCGAAGGAATGGGGAGAAATGAAGGAGATGTAACAAAGGGTGGAGAGGTATATGGATAAGCGAGGTTTGTGTGTAAATATAGGGAAAGCGAAATGGATGAGATTTAGGAAGGTAGAGGTAGAGGAAGAGAAGGAAGAATAAAAGAATTGATATGGAAGGAGGAAGTGATCGAAATGAGTGAAGAGTTTAAATATTTAGGTTTTGTGTTTAAGTGGTGTGGGGTGGTACAGGGAGCACGCCAGATGGGTCCAACTGAAGGCAAGGAAAGTGTGGTACGTGGTGAAGGCGAAGTGGGCAAAGTGGCTGAAGGGGATTGTTCAGATAGCGTGCAAACTGTGGGATGCATGCGTTAAATTAGGTAATGTTAATGTATGGGGTGGAGGCATGGATAATGAGAGCATATGAAGGTATCGAGAGAGAGAGCAGGTGACGTTCCTGAAGCAGCTGCTAGCGGTGGAAAAATCAATGCGCAGCTACATCCTTCTTCAGGAAACGAACAGAGCATGTATGCATTAAAAATAGTGCCAAGATATAAAATAAAATTGATTGGATTGGATAGTGAAAGGCTGGTGAAGGTGTGGAGAACATGTGTGGGAGTAGGAGAGAGTGATTGGAGAATGGAGAAGAGAAAAATGTATGAAAGAGCAGGGGGGGGGGGGGCACAATGGGCCTAATGAGGCCTAAGTGCAGTGCAGAACTGCACACTCACCCTTTGCACCAGGGGATCGGAAAGTTTGGTAAATAAGTGGTTGAAAAAAGGGGTGAATATGGCGGCGTGGATGAAGGAAAAATAGAAGGAAGTGGAAAGGCAGGCGCGTCAAGGGTTTATTGAGAGGAGTGGGTAGAATCCTCTATATAAAAGGTGGCAGGTACACGGGAAACTGCCAGGGTACCTCACGAATAGTACTCTAAGTAGAGGAGATAAGGTAGCACTGGCTAGGGCTAGGTGTGAGTCGGAGGAGAGAGGAAGAAAGGTATGGATGGGTAGAGAGTATGGTGTGTGTTGTGCGAAAGTGGAAGGGATACGTAGACACATTTAGCAGATGAGTGTAAGGAGATAAGTGAAGAATGTACCAGAGGTAGTAAAAGGATAGAGGAGTGGATGCGAGAGGACGGGATAGATAAAAATTGTGAGGAGATTTGGGTGGGAGAGGGAGACGAGAAAAAGGGTAAGAAATGGAGTAGTAGAGATATATTTACTTTGTATTGTATTTATTTGGAGATATGTTTTAGTTTTGATGCCAATAAAGGTTTTTTTAGTAAAATGTATGCTTATTGTAGCGGTAAAACAGAAAAACAAATGAACATCGTGTTTAAAAAATATTCACAAAATAAGATTTAAAAAAATCAACACTTAAAATTTTGCGTCATAATTGAATTAATTTACAAAAATTACAATGTGCTTATTTATTTTATTTTTTTTTTTATAAAATTTAAAATTAAAAAAAGGACATTGTAACTTATTTGTTAAGTTCTCGCAGTTTTAATGGATTATAGTGGGTTTCCTCTTTTTTTAAATCTTATTTTTTCAATGTTTGTAAAACACATGTTCAATTGTTTTTCTGTGTTGACTATTAAAATGAGCATAAAATGTTCTATCAAAATGATATATATTTTCGCTTGAATTACAACAGTTTTTGGAAACTTCTGCTAAGTTTTTTGTATTTTATGAACACCTTATATAAATTAAACTCCTGAAAAGAGGTTACATCTTACATTAAAAGCATCACGACGATTTTATAAAGAGTAACGTAAAAAGTAAATTGAAAACACAAAAGTTAGTATAGCGTTCCACTTATCCTGGGACATTCTGTATATCAAGATAGAAATTTGATCACCTATAATGTCCGAACCCTGATAAAGATAATGTATTTCAAACATATCCTAAAAAACAAATCTTACCAGGTCATAACATGGACAGCAATTACATCCTCCTGAAGGTACAACTGGACAAGGGCCGGAAAAAACAGGCCTGCCGCATTTTGCCGCCTTACAGTACTCAAAACAAGGTGAAAGAAATATAGTAGGTTCCTCAGTTTCTACTGATGTAGATAATACTACGTGTATGAAAATATGGAAGAACAGTACGTACTTTAACATCTTGAACATGTTTGCGATGTGTTTTTTCGTAAAAGCAGATAAAAAATATTCAACGATATAGGAATTAACATAAAAATGTAATACAAATATGCAGAATTAACATATTTAAATAGATACATTTTTTTATCAACTTGATTGTTTTTTGTCGCCAAAACTAAATATTGTTTTATGTTAAGATTACCTATTTACACAAAGTGGTGAATTATTCAAAGTTCAGCTCAGTGCGATCTTGTAATGGAGTTACGAATTTGATCAACTCAACTTCTTAGAGTTTTGTTGAACAAATTTAAAAGGACCACTTATTTTTCAAAATCTGAAATCTGAATTTTGTTTTATGGAGTAACTTTGTTATTAACTTCCACTCCTAGATTAAGCATGAATTAATATTTCGAGTTTAGAAAAGCCTGAAAATTTGGATTTGCTCCTACCCGCGAGCGAAACCAAATCCACATTTTCAGGCTTTTCTAAACTAAATTCTACCTTATGCGCCACGTGTATAAATTACTTACTGCAAGTGAAATCTTCAACTAATTGGTTAGAGTGAAATATATTTAGTATGTCAATTACACAGGCCAACAAATTTTGACTTTTTGAAAGTTGATTTCGATCTGATATCTGATTTTGTATAATTTTGATCTGCTGAATTCAAATCCGAGTGTCAGTTTGCCCTAGCACGTAAGGTTTTTTATCAATGTTGAAAATAATTAATAAAAAATTATGAACGGTGGAGGCTTCTACTTCGTTATACATGTTAATTCAATAAAATAAAACAATAAAACAATATTGTGTTATACAAACAAAATTAAAGTGTTTTATTTTATTGAAATAATAAAAAATTTGGTCGAAATAAACGCTACTTTTATTGATACAGAGACAAAAACAAATTACAAATAGTAAACTAAATTAAAAAAAGTACGTGACAAATTGATGTAGACATCTAGTGCATTTTTAATAAAACAGATTATTATTTTTACAGTTTCCTGTTAAGAGATTTTCCAGTCGAAATCCTTGGGTAAACCGTTTTGTGAATAAGAGCTATAGGCATTTTGATGTGCTAGACTAGGAAGAAATTTTAATCTTAGACTATCATATATTGTTGACACCCCGTGGGGGTGTAGAACAAGAAATTTAAGGTAAGCAGACAGATGCTGAGACGACTATCTAGTGCATTTTCGTTAAAACAGATTAGCATATTTACAGTTTTCTATTATGAGTAAACCATCGGAGCAATAGAGTTATATGTATTATAAGGTATTAGACAACGAATAAATTTTGGTTTCACAATTCCATATATTGTTGACAACCCGTGAATGCGCTTGTTTCACAAAGACGTCTATTATATCTCATTTGCCGACGGTCCGACTGCAAATCAGGGAATCCCAGCAACTATATTTTACTTTCGGAAATTCCCCTATACTATTCTATTGATTTGTACACAATTTAATCTCAGTAGCGTACCAATTTTTAGAATGATATTTCATTTTTATTTGCAAATATTTAAACAATCATAAATATGGCACCTAGTAAATTTATTAAAAAATTATTTATTAGTATTATTAATTTAAAAATTCTTTGACTTTTTGCTAAAAAGGCCGAATGTCCCTGACTTTTCTGGATGAATAAAATCCCCCGACTCTACCGGTTCGTCGCCTGGAACATTGAAACTGGCCCTGAAACTATTATTGAATTTTTAAATTGTCATTTGAAGCCCAAAGTAATTTTACTTTTTTTTCTTGAATAACTTTCTTATTTATCACTTGGTGAAACATTTTGAAATAATTTTAAAGGATAAATTAAAAAACACTTGGTTTGTTTCACTATTTGTAATTTTACTAATACATTTTTCACTCACCATTTAAATCAGCCTCCACTGCAATGCTCTTGATTCATTTTTGGCCTCATGCTTCAAACGTGCCCTAATAAAATGTATTCTTCAATATACTATTAATTAATCTTTTGAAATAGAGTATATAAATATTTAACTGACTGAAAACCATCAACTTATTCATATTTCTTTGAATCAGGATAGAATAGTTTGAAATAATCAAAAACAAACAAAACATCAGGAATACAAAAAAATAAAACGCAATGCTTTCTCTTTATTTTTCATTTCTCTTTCCTCTCACTTCAAACAAATCATCGTCCATCTTCACGAAATAATTTGTACAATCACTCGCCCTCGAATAAAATAATAACCATTTATTACATAGCATCATTCAAAGAATATTTTCTCTATGTATATATATATCCGTGTATATATTTAAATATATTTAGTTCAATCTAAACCAATACTCAACAAAAACAGCGATCGCTCATGCGAGATATTATCTGCTGCCTCAATATGAAGCGTACAACGCTAAACAAAGAGAGAGAAAATTAAAAAGCATCCTAGTTCTTTACAATAAATAAGGCGTTCGAGTGTATTTTCTTCTTTGATAAAAGTAAGTCTTGACAAATTCGCTTAAAAACTAAATGTGCCCTTCTTGTGTGTATGTGTGTAATAGTAGTAGTAATTAATTGTTTTTTTTTAATATGGACATACATACAAGATTCAAAGTGATTGTCTCTTATTTGTATGTGTATGTGAGTTTGTTCCTGTCTTTTTGTTGTGTGGAAAGGAATAAAATGGTTTAATTTTACGTAGAGTTGAATAAATTATTAGCAATTTCGTCTAAACAAAATATACATAAATATTAAATTATTACAGCCGTTTACGCTACTTAAAGTTAACGTATATTTTTTTTAAATTTTATTTGTGTGCAGTATTAGAGCATGAAAATAAATGACAAAACCCGCAGACGCGTTTTAGACTTATCCGTTATTATTAGTGCGGTCTGATCAGCGTTGTTAAAAAAAACGTGTTTTTCAATTTAATTACAACAAACAGTGTTTTTTTCATTGAAACGGCGTTTAAAACATTAACAATTTAAAATATGTTTAAAAAACGTTTAAAACGTGTTTACTTCAGAACATACAGGGCATTTTTCTTTTGAAAATACATTTTCAGATAATTACAGCGTTTTTTAAATTTGCTGGAATTCGTTGTTTTAAAGCGGTTAATTTAAGGCTTTTAACGAGTGTTTTCCACTCCCAGACTAAGCATAAAGTAAAATTTCGAGTTTAAAAAAGAATAAAAATTTGGATTGGCCGCGTCGCGAAGCGGAGCAGCCAATCCAAATTAGGCTTTTCTAAACTCGAAATTTTACGAAAAAAAAAAACAACAAATGTAAAATTTACAGTATATGCATACAGAGAGTTTTATGTAACACCGAACATTTTCATAACGAGAAGTTTTCTTTTAAGTATCCATATGCATACGTTGCACATTTTCCGATGCTTGGTTTATTAAATGAATTCAATTTGAAGCTTCAAGCGAGTGTTTTCCACTCCCAGGCTAAGCATGAAGTAAAATTTTGAGTTTAGAAAAGCCTGAAAATTTGGTTTGGTCGCGTAGCGCGAAGCGCGGAGCGGGCAAACCAAATTTTCAGGCTTATCTAAACTCGAAATTTTACTTCATGCGCCACCGGTACAAAACACTAATTCAATATAAAGCTTAGCGGTGTGTTTAAAACTTCGTAATATGTCGGTGTTCTGTATCGGTGGCGCATGAAGTAAAATTTCGAGTTTAGAAAAGCCTGAAAATTTGGTTTGGCCGCTCCGCGCTTCGCGCTACGCGACCAAACCAAATTATCAAGCTTTTCTAAACTCGAAATTTTACTTCATGCTCAGTCTGGGAGTGGAACATACTCTTTTTAAGTTTCAAATTGAACTCCTTTAAAAAAACAACGATTATCTAAAGATTTACGGTATATACGCTGTAATTGGGACATTTATACTTGAAAGAAAAACTCTCTGTATGTACAAGTTGAGGCATTAATTGCAATTGATTAGCTACAATTTGTAATGGTCATATAGTAACCTAAAAATTAAAGGTATCAAATCGTATTGGATGCTTTGGTTAGAACATACGAAAATAAACATTACAAATGTTCGGTGTTACATAAAACTCTCTGTATGTATACCTGAAAGAAAAATTCCCTGTTTTATAAATTACATTTATGCACACACAGTTGTGATATTTTATATTGTAATAAAATGTTATGTTTAATAATATAATTTGAAATATCTTCAACAATTTAATTTCTTGAATTAATTGCTCATCTGGCACTTGGTGAAACATATTAGAATATGTAAAGTTATTTAAATTAAAAACACTTGGTATTGTTGCACGAAATAAAACTTTATTCCGACTAGTTTCGGTTAGTTAGACCATTTTTAAATGAATGAAAATGGTCTAACAAACTGAAATTAGTAGGAATAAAGTTTTAATTTGTGAAACAATATCAAGTGTTTTTAATTTAAATAACTTTACATATTAATCTTAACCCATTATAGAGTTACCTCTAAAAGTTGATTTTAGGTAAAATTCTACACTTCTTTTAATGATTTTTACGAATGACTTATTGTATTACATACTGTGAATTTTTCTTTTAAATATACATAATGTATACGCTGTAAATGCAAAGCATTCGTCGATTTTGTATAAAAACGTACAATATAATGTTTAGAACGAGTATTTCCACTCCCAGACTAAGCATGAAGTAAAATTTCGAGTTTAGAAAAGCCCCGCGTAGAAAATGGCTCTAAGCTCGAAATTTTACTTTATAGGCCACGCGTATACATCATTTATTATAAATTAGGTTCATAAACACTTACAGCAATTATCATTCGCAACCCAATATACATCAACAGTATTGGTTTGCCTATAATCACAGTTTTAAACAATTAGTTTAATGCGACTCCCGTTTTATTCATGCATACAAAGACGATATGTATACAGAAAAATGTTATGTGTATGCCTATTAAAAAACTGGCAAATTACCGTTAAATTTCGAAATACCTTTACGATTTATCGATAACCCGGCTTACCGCTATTAAGATCCCTAAATCAGACTACTAAACCACTAGACAATTCGCTAACGGCTAAAATTGTATTTTTTCCACAATTTCGATTAAGGGTAACACTCTAAAATTGGGGGGCCATCCGGAGTTTAACTGCTTTAAAAGGAGTACACTTTTAGATGGCCGCAATTGTATTAAGCCATGTCTAATGCTTACTTTCATATCAGACCCAGGGTTGTTATGTTTAAAACGCTTTGTTTTAAAAAAGTGTTTTAAAGATGTCCAGAACAGCGGTCGTGTTTTAAAAGGTTTTGTTTTAAACATGTTTTCAATCTTAAATTTGTTTAAAACATGTTTTAAATGTTAAATTTATCTAAAACGTTTTTTAATTATCTTAAATTTGCTAAATTAAATTTTATACTACTTCATTAACCCATTAAGCGCGATTGATGCATATACGCAACATTATTAATTTTATGTTAATTAAATTATTATATGAATTAATTTGATATATAATATTATTTGATTTAACTTGAAAATGTATGAAGAAAAACGTAAATATGTTATTTAAATATCTCAATTATTACTCATTAAAAAAAATGTTTTCTGTGTATTTCTAACTTTACTATATTTCCGTGTTTTATACGCGTGGCGCATGAAGTAAAATTTCGAGTTTAGAAAAGCCTGAAAATTTGGTTTGGCCGCTCCGCGCTTCGCGCTACGCGTCCAAACCAAATTTTCAGGCTTTTCTAAACTCGAAATTTTACTTCATGCTTAGTCTGGGAGTGGAACACACTCATTTCATGTTTCAAATTGAACTCTGTTAAAAAAAACAACGAGTATCTTAAGATTTAAGGCACATACGCTCTAATTGGGACATGTATACTTGAAAGAAAAACTCCCTGTATGTACAAGTTGAGGCATTAATTGCGATTGATTGGCTACAATTTTTAATGGTCATATAGGCAACTCAATTTACACACAACTTAAAAATTAAAGAGATCAAATTGTATTGGATGCAAATGTTCGGTGTTATATAAAACTCTCTCTCTCTCTCTATATATATATATATATATATATATATATATATATATATATATATATATATATATATTTATATATCGAGTTTATATATATAAAACAGTTAAAACATTATACAACATTACTGAACCATCAAATTTTAATGAACTTTTTAGCAATTATTAAACGAAAACATGAGTTTTGTGTTGGTGTAAGCATAAATAAAATTCCGTAACTCGTATCAAAATATTAGAAAAGTTCAAACTTGACTAGAATTAATTAATAGGAAAACCAGTAAACTAGTGATGCATTTACAAAATCACCCAAATTAAAGATTTTTATGTCACAATGGTCTTTTTTTTGGAATTATAAAACAAAATAATGACCTTTAGTTTTGTGTAAGCATAAATAAAATGTCTCAATTGGCAAACAAATTACAAAATGCCAAAGTTGACTAGAATTATAAATACCGGGATTTTTAAGTATACATGACATATGCATACGGTGTAATTTTCGAACATATGTTTTTTCTTTAATTTTAAAATTAAAGGTTCCAACAAGTGTTTTCCACTCCCAGGTTAAGCATGAAGTAACATTTAAATTATAGAAAAGCCTCAAAATTGAAAATTTTCAGGCTTTTTTAAATGCGAAATTCTACTTCATGCGCCGTGCGTATAAAACACTGGTTTTAAGTGAAGTATTTTCAACTTCACAATATTTCAGTGTTTTATACGCGTGGCGCATGAAGTGAAATTTCGAATTTAGAAAAGCCTGAAAATTTGGTTTGTTTTTCAGGCTGTTCTAACTCGAAATTTTACTTCATGCATAATCTGGGAGTAAAAAGACTTGTTTAAAGCTTTGGTTTGAACTTTAATTAAAAAAAAACGAATTTGTAAAGATTTAATATCCAAGGTGCGGCCTTTTAAAAATTCTAGATGTTAATTTTGGCCGTTAAAGCAATTTGAGTTGGGCAGCCGCAAATTACGCAGTAAACATTATCCAGTTAAGTGTTTAGTAGTAATAACTTAGTTTGATAATGATTGATAATAAAAAAATAAAAGTGGTATAAAAAAACGTTTTAACTTAGTAGACAGTTTTAACCAGGGTTGTTAAAAAATACGTTTTTTCATTTTAATTAAAACAAACAGTTATTTTTTTACAAAACGAGTTTTTTTCAATGAAAAGGTGTTTAAAACATTAACAATTTAAAACATGTTTAAAGCATGATTAAAACGTGTTTTAAACATAACCAGCCTTATTAATAGAATTTAGCATACAGCTTTAACACAGTTCTAAGTAGTGATGGGAATAATCGATATATTTTTATATTCGATTAAATTAGTTGTTGAAAATTAGTAGTTAACATTTCAGTTTAAAAATATGATGAGCGGAAGGGAGGGGGGGGGGGGAGGAGGAGGAGGCTGGATAATTATGTAGTACAAACAAGCGATATAAAGTAAAACAAAAACGGGTGATTTCTATGAAGTAGTTTTTTCGGGGGATGAATAATTTTTAGATGCCATAACAAAAATAAGCATACTGTTGGACAGTACACACCCTTAGCTTATAAATGCAACGATAAAATTAGGGTCACCGCTCTCAGACCTTAAAAAAAACTGTCACTTACACGTACACTCTTCTTTTTCAAATTAAAATTCAACAATGTTCCCACAATTCTATAACAAAAATAAGCATATCGTTGGACAGTACACACCCTTACCTAATAATTTCAACAATAAAATTAGAATCACGGCCCTCAGAACTTAAAAAAAAAATAATAATTTAAAGTTAGTCCCTTACAAGCACACGCTGATTTTTAAAAAGTAGCGTGTGCGTGTAAGTGATTAAGTTTAAATTATTTTTTTTTAAGTTCTGAGGGCGGTGACCCTAATTTTATTGTTGCATTTATTAGCTAACGGTATGCTAATTTTCGTTATGGCATTTTGGGAAGATTGGTTAATTTTAATTTGAAATTAAACTGAACTGTTTTTTCGGGTGTGGGGCTGATTTTCCAGGAATCTTTTTACATGGGGTAGTGTTTTATAACGTGTTTTCTTCCGTAGGTGTGATTTTTAATAAATGTTTTTACAAGAGGTGGTCTTTTATGGTGTAGTTTTTTAAAGGAGTAATTTTTAGAGTTTGTTTTTAAGCCCGTGGTTTCATAAGCGTTTTTTCTGGGTTTGTTAGTAGTAAAGATTAGGATTTTTATATAATTATTATTATTTAATGATTTATTTAATGAAATACAAAACAACCGTCAAATCAGTAATTATTAATATTACCATATATTAATTGGTACTCCTGTCTACCGAGAAAATAATCAATTATTTTAGTATACTAATTAGTAATTTGCCCGACGAAATAATCGCTTAAATTAGTATATACTATTTTACCCGATCAAATAATCGCCTAAATTAGTATCTACAAATTTACTCGATCAAATAATCGTTTAAATTAGTATAAACTATTTTGCCGATTAAATAATCGCTTAAATTAGTATATACTAATTTAGGCGATCAAATAATCGCTTGAATTCGTATTACTATTTTACCCGATCAAATCTTCGCTTAAATTTGTAATTACTAATTTACCCAATCAAATAATCGCCTAAATTAGTGTATACTAATTTTCCCATTATAATCGATTATATCGATATATTTCAATAATCGACTAATAACTAATTAGTATATCGATTATTCCCATCATTAGTACTAAGGATGATATTGACATTTTTGGATTAATAAAACGTTTTAGTAGATTGCTATTGTTAGTTTACAACTAATAATTTAATTGCCCTAGTTTAAGTCTTATACATATCCTCAACTGTTATAGCAAAATAGGGTTATTTAAAATTTATAATGCAATATATCATAAATATATAAACCTTCTTATCAGTGTGTTTTGAATTTCACTTGAAATCAGTGTTTTACGCGCGTGGCGCATGAAGTAAAATTTCGAGCTTAGAAAAGCCCGAACATTTGGATTTGGGCGCTCGAAATTTTAATTCATGCGCCAGGTGTATAAAACACTGATTTAATGTGATTTTTAAATTTATTATAGTTCTGTTTGTGTTATTACTAACATAACACAAACTGAAAAAATGAGTTATGCTTAAATTGTTAAATTGTATCAATAATAATTAATTTACCTGTAGTTTTGTCAATATTGTTTTGCAAAATAAATGTTAGCTAAATTGTTGACAATATTTCAAATGACATTATTAAACATACAATTTTATAATTGACTTAAAATGTGTTTTAAACATGTTTTAAATAAATTTCAAACACGTTCTAAACATGCTTTTAATTGTTAATGTTTAAAACACGTTTTGTAAAAAAAAAACTGTTTATTTTAATTAAAATGAAAAAACAGGTTTTTTTTAACAACCTTGGTTTATAATCAACAAGTCTTGAATTTTCTCTAATTTGAAAGAAGCGTGTAAATTCCGTATACAATATGTATACATTTTAAAAACTAAGGAGTGTTTCCAATTCTTCGTTAAGCATAAAGTAAAATTTCGAGCTTAGAAGAGCCTGAAAATTAGGTTTGGTCGCTACGCTCCGCGGGGCAACCTAACCATATTTTCAGGCTACGCTAAACTCGAAATTTCACTTCATGCGCCACGCGTATAAAACACTTAATTCAAGTGAAGTTTAAAATATACTGTTTATGTTTGATATCAAATTAATAAATTTACAAACGTTTATTTTGTTTAACCCATTAAGCGCCAGTGATGCGTACATGCAACTTTATAAATGTTTTGTTAATTATGTTACTAAATAAAGTAATTTAATATATATTATTTGACCTGGCTTGAAAATGTAAGGAGAAAAATGTAAATATTTTGTTATTTAAATATTTCGATTATTACTCATTTAAAAAAAATTGTTAAGAGTGTATTTATAACTTCACAATATTTCAGTGTTTTATACGCGTGGCGCATGAAGTAAAATTTCGAGTTTAGAAAAGCCTGAAAATTTGGTTTGGCCGCTCCGCTTCGCGGAGCGGCCAAACCAAATTTTCAGGCTTTTCTAAACTCGAAATTTTACTTCATGCTTAGTCTGGGAGTGGAATCACTCGTTCTAAACTTCACACTGCACGTTTTTATATAAAATCGACCATTGCCTGAAATTTTACAGCATATACATTATGTATATTTAAAAGAAAAATTCACAGTATGTAATACATTAAGCCATTTATGGATATCATAAAAAGAAGTGCAGAATTTTACCTAAAATCAGCTTTTAGAGTTATCTCTATAATTGCTCGGCCGTTAATGGGTTAAGCAATTTGCTTAAGGATATGATAAAATTTTCAGCATCTAAATTAAAGACAAACATAAAATATTCTGAATTTTACGAGTTGAAGAATTCGGAACAAATTTTACGCCTTCATCGAAGAAAATCTTAAAACAAATTAAGCAATAAACACTGAGCGAAAGTAGTGTAATAGGCTGTAAGAATTATAAAAAATCAACGTTCTTGTTTACAAATCGCATAAAAAATATGATATAGCACCTTAAGAAAAACAAATGTGTTTTATAAATACATCTCAATTAGAAACAATAATTTCAATCACTTATCTTTTGGACTAAGCGCGCTCATAATCAACATAAGTCTTTAATTTTCCTTAATTTAAAAAAAGCGTGTAAATTCCGTGTACAATATGTATAAATTTTAAAAACTAACTTTACACATTAATCGTCTGTCTCGCAACGTTCTTATTAACAATGTAAAACTTGTGTTTCTTCCCCACAATCCCCCAAATCACCGCAATGTTCTCTATAACTATGTTAAACGGCATCGTTAACAACGCCCCGAAAATGCACAGCATGAACCGGAACAACCCGAAACGATACACCGTGAACGATTTCACGACTCCGAAGATGTACATGTAGATGTTGACCGCGCAGATGAACGCGCATATGAAGTCCATGAGTGGGGGGCAGGGGATCGGGCAGAGGGCGGCGAGGACCAGGTTTGAGGTGCACAGAGGGAGAGTCACCCAGGAGTAGCAGGAAATCGCGAGAAGGATTTTCTTGCGGATCGGCAGGGATTTCGAGTGGACGACGAGGAGGATGCCTTGGAGCCAGCGCTTGCGCTGCTGGATGAAGTCGAAGAGGGTAAACGGGGATTTCTCCCACATTTCGCCTTCGATGAAGTTGAAGCTGTAGCCCTCGTTGTGGGCGCGCATCGCGAAGTAGCAGTCTTCGGCGACGGAGCCGTCTAAGCCGTTGTCGAAGGATACTGATTTTTCTGCTGCGAGCTAAAAAGAAAATTGCTGTTAGTACACTCAGAAAAATACTGTATAGTAAAATTAATGAGAACATTGTTTAAAATAACAAAACCTTTCTTTTTAATTCATAATACACATCATTTACAGGGTGACCTAAGTATACGCGGAAGTGTTCTTTATATTATGTGTCTAAGCTACAGCCCGTTTGGCAGACATATAGGCTCTTACATTCGGGACAACATGTTTTAAAAACCCCAGATGCTTTATAATAATCAGAGCTGGGCAGGATTCGAATCATTTAGGATTCGAATTCTATATTCGAATCCTTTTAGAGGATTCAAAAGAGGCATTCGAATACTTTATTTCAACTGGATTCGTCATCCGGATTCGTTACATTTTTTTAAAAGGATTCGTATTCGAATCCAAAGGTGGGTGATTCGAATCCATATAAAAGGATTCAAATCCTTATGAACGGATTCGAATCTTTATAAAAATATTTGAATATTTATAAAAGGATTTGAATATTTATAAAAGGATTCGAATATTTATAAAAGGATTCGAATACTTACAAAAGGATTTAAATCGTCAAAAATAATTCAAATTAATTGTGAGGATTAACATAAGAAATGTCTTTTGTGTGTTTTTAAATTTCTCGGTTAATCACTGTTTTATACGCGTGGCGCATGAAGTAAAATTTGGGGTTTAGAAAAGCCCAGAAAATTTGTCTCGGGTCGCTGCGCGACCCTCGACAAATTTTCACGGGGCTTTTCTAAACCCGAAATTTTACTTCATGCTTAGTCTGGGAGTGGAAAACTCTTGGTAAAGGTAAATCTTTAAATTCTATTAATTATCCACGTAACGTACTTAATGAATTTTACCCCCGAAACCACGATATCATGATTTCCTGGTGAAATATCGGTACCGGTTTAGATTCATTAATTTATTGAATACCGGGTAAATTACCAGTATAATTACCCTGTATAAAAAATGTACCAATCAAGTTAAAGAGTATTTAGTATTTAATCAATTTTTTTAGCAATTATAAAACGAAAACATGAGTTTTGTGTAGATGTAAGCATAAATAAAATTTCGTAACTCGGATCAAAATATTAGAAAAGTTTAAACTTACTAGAATTAATTAATAGGAAAACCAGTAAACTATTGTTGCATTTACAAAATCACCCAAATTAAAGATTTTTATGTCACAATGGTCTTTTTTTGGAATTATAAAACGAAATAATGACCGTTAGTTTTGTGTAAGCATAAATAAAATATCTCAATTGGAAAACAAATTACAAAATGCCAAAGTTGACTAGAATTATAAATACCGGGATTTGACACTTGCATACCCTGTAATTTTCGAACAATTGTTTTTTTTTATAATTTTAAAATTGAAGGTTAAGTAATTAATGAATTACCCTGTATAAAAAATGTACCAATCAAGTTCAAGAGTATTTAGTTTTTAATCAATAAGTTAAAAAAAATTATTAAGCGTTCATTTTGAAGCTCAAACGAGTGTTTTTCACTCCCAGACAAAGCATGAAGTAAAATTTCGAGTTTAGAAAAGCCTGAACGTCAAAATTCAAACTCAAGGCTTTTCTAAACTCAAAATTTTACTTCATGCACCACGCCTACAAAACGCTGATTCAGTGGAAAGTTATAAATTTAGATGCTTGCGATTTATGGCGCCCAACTAGGGGCCACAGCGTTAGCCTAGCCCCAGGTTGGGCGCCAAAAAACCTCAAATGCAAGGGTTTTAAATATTTTTAAACGAGTGTTCTCCACTCTTAGCTTAAGCATAAAGTAAAATTTTGAGTTTAGAAAAGCCTGAGCGTTTTGATTTCGACCCGTAGCGTCCAAACTCAATCTTTTATAAACTTGAAATGTTACTTCACGTGCCACGCGTACGAAACACTAATCAGTGTGAAGTTTTTAACTTTTACTTTCACAATTTATGGCGCCCAACAAGGGCCTAGCGTCAGCATGGCCCCAAGTTGGGCGCCAAAAAAAGCTTAAATCTATGCAAGTATTGGACAATTTCTAGATAATTAAGAACACACTTACACCGCTTTACTGTTTCGTATGGAATAATCTGAGATATGTAATTTGTTTTTCAAAACAACCGAGATGCCGACAATTTATAGACACTCGTTATAATTTAATTCCTATCATTTCCAACTACTTCTAGCCAACGTTTTGATAAAGTTGTTATTTCTCTATTATAAAATTCTTCAAGTTTTGATTAAAAAGCAGTTGGCAAGTCCATTTTTAGCGTCTCTTCATTATGATTATTTGTTTAGTTTACACTGCCATGGCTGGATACACTGCAATGGTTGCTTTCATAATCTAATGAAATTTTTCTGTGACGAAATTTTTTAAAACAACTTGGACATTTTCTATTATCATAGCACCTTCATCGAGAGGACTGCAACAGTTTTTTTGCCAATTTGTTTTTTTTTTCAATTGGAACTTATACAGCGTGCAGTGATTAATGTTTTTATTTTCATTTCGAACATTTTTAATTGTTTCAACTAAAAAATTGTCATCATTTATCTGCCTGTGTGGCAAAACAAGTGTTGCAGCGTCAACTAATAAACAGTGAAATCTAAAATTTACTAAAAGTGTTGAAAAATTGTTGTTACGCAAAAATCGTGGTAACTAAACTTTAAACTCTCTGTACATATAAAATGTTTTTATGTTATAATGCTTAGATTATTAACAAACTTTATCATCTCTATCAATGCGCACAATAAAAACGACATTAAATATTACTAATTACTAATGATATATTTTTTCAGTAATGAGCAAAATCAAGTTATTCCATGATTTTTAAAAATTATAAGTTTTTAAGAATCTTTCAACAAACTTATTGTTCTCTAAGAAAGAAGATAGTTACGAAAAAACTTAATGATAGAAAAATTGTCAATTTTGGACAATTTTTCTATCATTAAGTTTTTTTTCTTATCTAAAACTTATGTTTGAACGATTTTTTTGTATTCCCATTAGTTATTGAGTTATTCGTAACTTTTGCGAAATACAAAAAAGCGTAAATTCTCGACTTTCCTCAATTTTGACAAAAAACGTTATAACTCAAAAACTATTCGAGCTACAGAAAAGTATAATACATACATTTAGGCTTTTGCGGTGAGATCTACAAGATGGGCGCATTTGTTTTTATACAGGGTGATCCATAAAGTATCTAAAAGAAAAGGTCGATTGTTTTTTTTCTAAATCAAGAAGGCGAGTGTTTATCAAAAGTTATCAATATTATATACAAGACTGTTTTCCACTCCCAGGCTAAGCATGAAGTAAAATTTCAGGCTTTTCTAAACTCGAAATTTTACTCCATGCGCCACGCGCGTAAAACGCTAATTTATCCCGAAGTTTATTAACACACACAAATTCCAATAAATAGTTCTAAGAAGTTATTCAATGATTTTGTGAAAATTATACGTTTTTAGGAAGCTTTCAACAAACTGTCGATTTTTCCCCAAGAAATAAGATAGCTACGAAAAAACTTGAAGATAGAAAAATTATCCTAAATTTTATTATCTAAAACTTTCATTCTAACAACTTTTCTGCATTCCCATTAGTTATTGAGTTATTCGCAACTTTTGCGAAATACAAAAAAAGCGAGCGCGCCCGCGTAAACATTTTCATTTTTCAACTTTGACAAAAAACGTTATAACTCAAAAACTATTCGATCTACAGAAAAGTATAATACACGCATTTAGGCTATGGTAGCGAGATCTACAAGATGGGCGTATTTGTTTTAATACAGGGTGATCCATAATGTATCTAGAAGAATAAGTCGATTGTTTTTTTTTTCTAAATCAAGAAGGCAAGTGTTTATCAAAAGTTATCAATTTTATATACAAGACTGTTTTCCACTCCCAGACTAAGCATGAAGTAACATTTCGAGTTTAGAAAAGCCTGAAAATATGGTTTCGTCGCGTAGCGCTACGCGCTCAAACCAAATTTTTAGGCTTTTCTAAACTCGAAATTTTACTTCATGTGCCACGCGGGTAAAACGCTAATTTATCTCGAAGTTTAAAAACACACACAAATTCTAATAAATAGTTCTAAGAAGTTATTCCATGATTTTGTGAAACTTTTAAGTATTTTACGAAGCTATCAACAAACTGTTGATTTTTCTCCAAGAAATAAGATAGCTACAAAAAAACTTGAAGATAGAAAAATTATCCTAAATTTAATTATCTAAAACTTTCATTCTAACAACTTTTCTGCATTCCCATTAGTTATCGCAACTTTTGCGAAATACAAAAAAAAAACGAGCGCGCTCGCGTAAACATTTTTCATTTTTCAACTTTGACAAATAACGTTATAACTCAAAAACTATTCGAGCTACAGAAAAGTATAATACATGCATTTAGGCTATTGCGAGGAGATCTACAAGATGGGCGTATTTGTTTTTATACATGGTGATCCATAAAGTATCTAAAAGAAAAAGTCAATTGTTTTTTTTTCTAAATCAAGAAGGGGAGTGTTTATCAAAAGTTATCAATATTATATACAAAACTGTTTTCCACTCCCAGACTAAGCATGGAGTAAAATTTCGAGTTTAGAAAAGCCCGGTGAAAATTTGTCGAGGGGCTTTTCTAAACTCGAAATTTTACTTCATGTGCCACGCGTACAAAACACTGATTTGAAGTGAATTTCAGAAACACACAAATACATCTTTCATCAGAGTAACAGGGAATCAGATGTTTAGTCTGTTATCAAAGATGTTCAGTGTTAATTAAAATAATTAGGTTTTAAATATTTTTGTTAAAACAACTGGTAACGATATTTATATATAATTGGTTGAGAAACAATAAAAAAATCAAATTTATTCTTAAAGGATTTGTATTCGTGATTCGAAAAAACAGGATTCGAATCTTTGATTCGAATCATATTTCCCTCTTACGAATCCGTAATTCGAGTATTCGTGATTCGAATGGTTTTTACGAGGATTCGTCCCAGCTCTGATAATAATCAATTACTTCCACTACTGGCAAATTTAAAAGAAATAAATCGATAACAAATGTAATATGACTCACTAAATTTGTCAGGACTTGTTTTTAATACTAAATGTTATTATTTCAAACTGTTTATATTCACAATCGCATGTACATATGTACATCCATTTATAATCCATTAAAACAAATAATGAAATAAGACTAATTACGGTTAAGCAAACACTGTCTACAAAAATGGACTAATCACAAACGCCCGATAACCCACATTTAATGTATATTCATTTCATTGCAAAAGACAGAGTCAAGGTTAAACTCTTGAACGTATTTCATTTCGCTAATTCCTGTCATGCCTTGCAGTCGTTAAAGATATCGCGATTGTACATTATTTTTAGCACACGATGTAAAGCAAAACATTTTTCATGTTCGAAATACGGAAGGTATGCAATGACTTTGATGACGTCGCCGTTGGCAAAGCTACAAGGTTCACATGTATTGTCCTTTATAAATACACATAAATATATATTACATGTAACATGTCGAAATCAAAACAAGATTATTCCGTGTTTCAGTAAGGATGTTTTATTTAAAGTCTATTTTGTCATAAATGAAAAAGAAATAAGTTATTCACGATTTTAAAAAATTAAAAGTTTCATTTTCCTTGTAAAAGATACAAAATCCAAATTCTTGTAAATTTGTTTGTGAAATCACAGATAAAGTTCTTCAAAGCTATACAATTAATGTCATGATTCGTTATAATTTTAAAAATACAGACGTATTCCACAAAGATTGTAGAGCAGGGCCGGTCAACCCGCGGCCCTGTAGAAAACCGATACTCGTATTCGATTAGGTGAATATTCACCAAATTTATTGCGCATCATACGTACAGGGTGAGCGAAACTCGATGTTCAGCTCTATTATAAGAAAAGGAAAAACGATAGAAAAAATCTGAAAAGCGGTTCATAAATGGGATTGAGTAAGGTCCACTTTAAGCCAAAATTACATATTTTTCTAAATTTGGAAACTAAAGTAATGACGTCATTGATTATTTTTTCCCCAGAAACATACCTATATTTATGGGTATTTAAAAAGAACTGAATAAAAATTACTATCTTCTTCCGTTAAAAACTTATAAGCAAACTTAGAAGAAAGTATTATCGAAAATTCACAATTGTCACGATTTAAACAAGTAGCCTTTGGAAGCAAATATCAAAGTCGCATCATTAATATTATCAATCATCATTAATGTTACTATATTACTATTATTTATTTTATAATCTACGGATTTCTCCTTTTTACAACATTACAAAAAATATATAAAAAAATGATAACACGCATAAGTTACAATAAATAAATATCACGCTTAACACTAAACAAAAAACGGTAAACAAATTAATACAGAAAGAAACAAAGTATGTAGGCAATCACTGCAACAAAATTTCAATGTAACCACCTATTACTTCTAAACAAGGTTGTTACAAATAACGTTTTGTTTTCATTTTAATTAAAACAAACAGTTTAAAAAAAACGTTTTTTTCATCGAAACGGCGTTTAAAACATTAACGATTAAAAACATGTTTAAATCGTGTTTAAAACAGAACAACAGGGCATTTTTCTTTTGAGTATACATATCCCGATAATTACAGATTTTTTTTTAAATTTGCGGGAATTCGTTGTTTCAAAGCGGCTAATTCGGGGCTTTTAACGAATGGTTTCCACTCCCAGACTAAGCATGAAGTAACATTTCGAGTTTATAGTTTGACCTTGTCATGATTAATATTTTGTGGAAAACTGAAAACATAAGTGAGGCTTACGAATAAAGTTTAATAGGAATAAGAAACATTTGTTGAAAAATAAGGTAGTTAAAGCTATTGATTTCAAGTATGTAACATAGAGGAGGAGTACTATGTTAGATATATCAATATTTTTTAAACATATTTTGTCCAATTTTTTTGTTTATTTTAGGTTTTTGTCATTTTATATAAAAAAAGTTATAGATCCTAAAAGAAAGTTATAGATCCATTCAGGCGCGCATTTTTCTTAAAGGGGGCTCACGGGTCTTGAAGGATGTGACCATTCCGGTCTTTAGGAGGGAGTTGTCCAGACAAATCGCGTTTTTTCCGAATGAGTTTAGACAAGTCCTAACATGCTAAGTGTCATACAAATGTCAAATTTGTAAAGTTGTAATAGCAGAAGCTCCACGTTAATTGAAATTATTGAAAATATAAGAACATTGTGCTGTATTTTAACGCACGCAAAATAATAAAGAAATAAAAACAAATGGACAATTTGTTACCAAATATTAATTTCCTTGTTTTTTATGTAAAAAAAACAAGAAGAAATTTGAGCTGCTAAAGCTAGAGGAGCTAAATCCTGGGACCAAATTAAATTATAATACGAGATATTCTTCCGTTTTTTTCCGAAACTATAGAATAAATTGATCAAACAAAACAAAACAAAAAGAGTACTGCAAAACATTATTGATAAGGAGTATATTTTAAACTTCACTTTAAATCAGTGTTCATACGCGTGGCGCATGAAGTAAAATTTCGAGTTTAGAAAAGCCTGAAAATTTGGATTAAACTCGAAATGTTACTTCATGCTTAATCTGGGAGTGGAAATACTCATTAGAAGTTTCAAATTGAACGCTTTTATAATTAACTTTGTATAAAAAATCTAGCTATCAATTAATGTATTGCTTAGTATTGATAACTTGGTAAAACATAATCATAATATTTTTTAATATTTAATTGAAATAAAACGACTTCATTTCAATAATTTTTTTGAAACGAAATTAATTAATTGTATTTGAATTTAGACACTTTTTAAATTTTAAATTAAAATAAAACTACTTGATTTAAAAAGTAAACATTTATAAGCATACGTTTTACTTCAATTAATATCAAACTAAACTGGATTATTTAATAATGAATCACTTTCAATTATGAGAAGTAGATTTTTTATACAAGGTTAATTATAAAAGCGTTCAATTTGAAACTTCTAATGAGTATTTCCACTCCCAGATTAAGCATGAAGTAAAATTTCGAGTTTAATCCAAATTTTCAGGCTTTTCTAAACTCGAAATTTTACTTCATGCGCCACGCGTATGAACACTGATTTAAAGTGAAGTTTAAAATATACTCCTTACCAATAATGTTTGGCAGTACTCTTTTTGTTTTGTTTTGTTTGATCAATTTATTCTATAGTTTCGGAAAAAAACGGAAGAATATCTCGTATTATAATTTAATTTGGTCCCAGGATTTAGCTCCTCTAGCTTTATCAGCTCAAATTTCTTCTTGTTTTTTTTTACATAAAAAACAAAGAAATTAATATTTGGTAACAAATTGTCCATTTGTTTTTATTTCTTTATTATTTTGCTCCCAGATTAAGCATGAAGTAAAATTTCGACTTTAGAAAAGCCTGATAATTTGGATTTGCCGGGGCGCGCGGCCAGGCCTTTTTTCTGGCTTTTCTAAACTCGAAATTTTACTTCATGCGCCACGCGTATGAACACTGATTTAAAGTGAAGTTTAAAATATACTTCTTATCAATAATGTTTTTCAGTACTCTTTTTGTTTTGTTTTGTTTGATCAATTTATTCTCTATAGTTTCGGAAAAAAACGGAAGACTATCTCGTATTATTCGTAATTTAAATTGGTCCCAGGATTTAGCTCCTCTAGCTTTATCAGCTCAAATTTCTTCTTGTTTTTTTACATAAAAAACAAAGAAATTAATATTTGGTAACAAATTGTCCATTTGTTTTTTTTTCTTTATTATTTTGCGTGCGTTAAAATACAGCACAATGTTCTTATATTTTCAATAATTTCAATTAACGTGGAGCTTCTGCTATTACAACATTACAAATTTGACATTTGTATGACACTTAGCATGTTAGGACTTGTCTAAACTCATTCGGAAAAAACGCGATTTGTCTGGACAAATCCCTCCTAAAGACCGGGATGGTCACATCCTTCAAGACGCGTGAGCCCCCTTTAAGAAAAATGCGCGCCTGAATGGATCTATAACTTTTTTTTAGGATATATAACTTTTTTTATATAAAATGACAAAAACCTAAAATAAACAAAAAAATTTGACAAAATATGTTTAGAAAATATTGATATGTCTAACATAGTACTCCTCCTCTATGTTACATACTTGAAATCAATAGCTTTTATCTACTTTATTTTTCAACAAATGTTTCTTATTCCTGTTAAACTTTATTCGTAAGCCTCACTTATGTTTTCAGTTTTCCACAAAATATTAATCATGACAAGGTCAAACTAACGTCATTTAACAAAAGCGCACTTATTCAAAAAATAAATAATTCGGAAAATTCACATTTTTAAAACAATTTTAATAAAATAACTGAAAGAGCTACGACAAAAGTACATATTAAATTAGGTGTTAATTTTTCGATTATCTACAACTTTTCTTAGCAAGATTTTTTTATATGATCAATATTAAAGAAAAATCCAAAAAAATGCTAAAGAGTAAACTACCACTTCCGCTTTCCGTATTTTCACCAAAAGTTAATCGAGTACTACTATTATAATAAAAAGCTTAAGTATATAGTATCATCTTAACAGCTCAATCGGTTTAGACTTTATCGTGGCGATAGAATTACAGAAAAAATGGTCTAAATCAACTCAGAATGGATATATCCACTAACATTTTTGATTTTTTTAAACTATGCTTTAATAATATTAAGGGGAACTACTATTTAAATTGTTACCAAATCATAATCATAATTGGTGTTGAAATGTAGTACAGTGCATAGAAACTATCTAAGTAAGCACATATCATGATCATCATCAACTTCAGCAGAGAGAATTATCTTGTTAAAGGCCCCAATTACGCAATGTTGACCACGGGATTTTATTTATTTATACGGTTAGTTCGCACTTGGCGCGTCCGTTTTTAAATTGAAGTCTATTGATCCGGGTCCTGCATAAACGGTTTGTTTGTTATTTTAACCTCGTGTCCCTAATTCACTCGATTGAACCTATCGATTGATTGCCGCCACCACCATACGACCGACGATCCTCTTTTTTGGGAGTTCATCGATTATTACGCCATTGTTAAACGGATGCTATGGATTCAAGTTTGAAATAAAAAATAATCTACTGTAGGTTCAATAATATATGAGGTTTTAATTCTATTTTTAAAACGTTGTTTTATTATTTGTCATGACGAAAGCATAGTTCACAGATGTGAACATTTGGAAACAATATTTCCGAAACTTACTTATCGGCATGGGCGTCGCCAATTTTAGGAAATTTCAACTTTGATTCTATATTTTGAAATATTCAGAGGAGATAATTAAATTTAAATTGTAGAAAATCAAAACGTTTCTGTAAAAAATCTATGCTGAAGTGATAATTTATATAGATTTTTCTTTTTTTAACACATTAAGCGCCATTGATGCATACACGCAACATTATCATTTTTTTGTTAATTAAATTACTATATAAGTTAATTTGATATATTATATTATTTGTCCTGACTTGAATGTGTATAAGAAAAAATGTAAATATTTTGTTGTTTAAATATTTCGATTATTATTCACAAAAAAAAAATGGCAGTGCATTTCTAACATCACAATATTTCAGCGTTTTATACGCGTGGCGCATGAAGTAAAATCTCGAGTTTAGAAAAGCCCCGCGATTTTCTACGCGGGGCTTTTCTAAACTCGAAATTTTACTTCATGTTTAGTCTGGGAGTGGAAACACTCGTTCTTAACTTAATATTGCACGTATTTATATAAAATTAACAAAGGCCTAATACTTTACATCGTATACATTATGTATATTATGTATGTTTATTTCCTTTAAGTAACAATGGAATAAATTCAGGGGTAACATTAGAATTTTTTTACATATAGATCGCATGTTAATAAATCCTTATCAGTTGCATTTTTAATCCTCAAGAAACTTCACCCGCATTGACATCACCTTTCAATCAAAACAAAAATTATGTTGTGTCGAATTTTACTTTTTGTTCTACTCTGTATCGTGCTGCTATAGATTGTGTGACAATTAAACGTATTCAGAAAGCTTATAATGCCGGTCTCAAGTATATTTATGGGATACGTAAATTTGATAGAATATCCCACAAACTTAAAGACTCCGGTTGGTTGTCTATGCAGGAGCGATGAACGATTCAAGCTGTGTGTTAGTACAAGAAAATCGTTACAACTAAACAACCCCCGTATCTTTATAATTCTTTTTTTTTTCGAGAAGATATACATACTATAAACACTTGTTTCGGGGGACGGATATCACCCCTAAAACACTCTACCTCAATATTCGAGTGATCCTTCTCATATGATATTTATAAATTATACAATCTGTTACCAGAGTGGTATAAGATTCTACCCTTATATAAATTCAAAAAATATATAAAATTATCTGTGTTAACGAATGGTTTGCCAATAAGATAAGTTGTTTTATGCCAATGTTAGTGTTCTTTTGCTATTATATCATAATTAGTTATTATTCTTGTTTCTATATACTTATTGAATTATGAATTAAGTTTATGTTTAGATCTTATTTATATTGATATATTTTTTTCTATATATTCTATATATTCCACTCATATTTCGTAGGTTTGGATGGATTCAGAAGTGTTTTTCTCAAGATGAAATATAATTTGTAAAACATAATTGTTATATGTGAATAAAGATTATTATTAATTGCTCGGCAGTTAATGGGTTAAAGAAAAATTCACCTAAAATCGTTCAATTCATTTCGTAAATTTCATGTTGATTGTATAAAACTTGGATGTTTTACAATTTTTCAAAATTCAATTATTGAAATTTCGAGAATTTTCATTATTTTTGTGACATGATATTACATTTTGTCAATTTTCGTTTTTTCGTGTTTACTTTTATAAAATTTAGAGATTTAAGAAAATTAAGAAGTTTGATGCAATTCTTAAAAATGAGACAAAATCTTGCATAAAAATAATATTCTACATTTATTAAACGTACAATGAAAATAATTGGCACAAAATAGTAGATTAGATTTTGTTTTTACTAAATAATAAAAAAATAATTTATTTCCATTTTATTTTTTTGTGGCAAAACCGTACAAGATATTAAACATTACTAAGAGACTAAAAAACTTTGAAATGAACTAATCTTTCAAGATGTGTTTTAACTTTTTATAAGGTGCGCCAATAAAAACATATTTTAGTTTTTATGTTGTGGTACTATTGTTTTTTATACTTCTTGTCAATCAATGATGACTATAATAACTGAAATGATGTGTTATATTATGACAATCAACCATAATAAATTTTAGCAGGATGGAATATAGCGTTCAATTAATAATATTTTTCTGAACGTTGAATACTAATTCCGGCTTAACCGTGAAATTTTGGATATAGATAAGTTATGTTAAATCATCATATTTTGTTCCCAGTAATCTATGACTAAGCCATTTCCCCACATTAACGGGACACCCTGTATTATATCGTGCAATAATTTAAAATATAAATAAGAGTAATCTTCCAATTTTAAATTTGATTGACACTACTGACTGTTAATACATAGTTTACCATGACCTCAAATGTATTCCATCATTCAATTAGCACTCTGGGCAACCGCACAAAAAAAAATCCTGCCTACTCTAATTTATCATTTAAATGATCGCGCTGTATTTTCGCTTTTTATAGTATTTAGAAGAGCTGGGCAGGATTCAAATCCATTTAGAGAATTTAAAAGAGGCATTCGAATACTTTAGTTCAACTGGATTCGTGATCCGGATTCGTTACATTTTTTTAAGAGGATTCGTATTTGAATCCAAATGTGGGTGATTTGAACCCACATAAAAGGATTCGAATTCCTATAAAAGGATTAGAATATTAATAAAAGGATTCGAATATTTATAAAAGGATTCGAATACTTACAAAAGGATTTGAATCGTCAAAAATAATTCGAATTAATTGTGAAGATTAACATGAAAATATCTTTTGTGTGTTTTTAAATTTCTCGTTAAATCACTGTTTTATACGCGTGGCGCATGAAGTAAAATTTCGAGTTTAGAAAAGCCCAGAAAATTTTACTTCAGGCTTAGTCTGGGAGTGGAAAACACTCGTTTAAATGAAGACTGTCTTAGTTTAAACCGAGTCGATCTTGTACAGTAATGACTTTGATTTTGACGTCATGTGAGGATTTCCGCGCGATAAGGTCTGCTCGGTTTAAATCGAGACAACCTTGCACAGTAATGATCTTGGTTTTGACGTCACGTACGGATGTCCACGTGTAACGACATCAACCAAGGTGTGTAAGTAAGTTTGTTTTGATTTAAACAGAGCCGACCTTGTATTGTTTAATTACCTTGATTGTTGACATCACGTGAGGACTTCAACGCGTGACGTCAGTAATCAAGGTGGTTAGTGTAAAAGGCTGTCTTAATTTAAAACGCGAGGAATTTCTTGTGTGACGTCAGAAAAACTGCCTGTATTTCTCGGGACATAGATATTTCTAATAAAATTAAACTGAATTTGCTATGAAATTCATACATAATAAGTAAAACCAGTATATTTTTAATTTCACAATATTTCAGTGCTTTATCGGTAAACCAAATTTTCAGAATTTTCTGAACTCTATATTTTACTTCGTGCGTAAACAAGGATAGTAAATCTATGGTAAAAAACAAAAATTAACATTTCTTAAGATATAAACTTTTTGTCTCGTGTAATATAAGACAAAAGTAATGTCATATTATGAATTGGCTGCCATTTTATTTGAAATGAAAAAATTGGGCAATGTTTTGACTGAAAGTTAATTTAAAGGTGTAAAATTGATAATATAATAATGTATGATAATGTAATGCGACCAAACCTAAGTATGCATCTCACGAAACACAGAATTCTTCCAATATGAACTAAAAAAAATACCATTTGAAAACATTTACTATATCCCTGATATAAACAATAAAATAATCACATTTAATAATTCTATTTTAAGTCTGTTTGATTTAGTTGCGCCAATTAAAAAAAACGTAATAAAAAACCAGCTCCGCCTTGGTTTACAGAGAATATTTAATACCTAATGAAAATCTGAGATAAAGCCAAGGCAAAGTTCAAAAAAACTAAAAACCCAGTACATTGGGAATATTATAAAAGCCTACGCCACTACACTAATACGGCAACTAGAAATGAAAAACGTGCTTTCTTTGAATATATATCTCGTACTTGCAATAATAATCAGTTATGGGACCAGCTAAAACACCTAAGTATTCAAAAGACTCAATTTAATATTCCGGACACTGTAAAAAACGTAGACGAAATAAACGCACATTTTCTAAAGCATACCACTGCTCCCGTTTATACTGACTCCCTTATAATTAAAGATTTCCTATCGACATTAAGTCCAAAACGAGAAACACCTAAATTTACCTTTCAACTCATTGATGAAACTCTGATATATGACTTGTTATTGGGTATGCGTTCTACTAGCACAGGATTCGACGGAATTAATATAATCATGCTACGTATGTGTTGTCCTGTCATACTGCCCGCACTGACACATATAATAAATATGTGCATTCTGGATTCGTCACTCCCTGAGCTCTGGAAAATAGCCATTGTTACTCCAATTCCAAAAATCAACAATCCTTCAGATCTTATTCATTTATGGCCTATTAGTATTTTGTCGACAATCTCTAAATTACTGAAGAAAATTCTGAATATGCAAATGCTAAAATTTATTAATATTAACAGCATCCTTCCCTCGTATCAATCGGGTTTCAGGCAGGGATATAGCTGCGAGACTGCTTTGGTAAACATTACAGACGATATATTAACTGCCACCGACAAGGGTAATGTGACAGCTTTAATTTTACTAGATTACTCTAAAGCATTTGATACAGTAAATCATGCGACTCTTTTAACGATCCTCGAACACCTCGGATTTGGATATTCAGCAATATCACTCATACATTGTTATCTTTACAATAGGAAACAGTGCGTCAAAATTGAATCTAATACCTCAGAACTATTTAATATTCATCAAGGGGTCCCTCAAGGATCAGTCCCCGGTCCTCTTTTATTTTCTCTCTATACCTCTTTAATTTTAAATACATTGGATAACTGTAAAGGGCATATGTATGCAGATGATACTCAAATATTCTACTAATTTCCACCTATACTGTTTGATACGGCTAATGCTTACATAAATTCCGATATAGATAAAATCTGCGAATTCTCCAAAAAACTAAATCTAAATATAAATCAAATAAAATCCCAACTCTTACTACTTTGTTTAAAAAAAGCATGTAGGGATATTTCAGATAAAATTAACATAAAAATAGAGGGCATAAATATACCACTTAGTAATAATGGTAAAAACTTAGGGGTTATATTGGACAACTCGTTTAGGTACAGAGCACACATAAATAAATATTTAGCAGTTGCATACTTAAATCTTAAAAAACTTTAGCCTCACAGACATAGTCTATCAATTAAAACAAAAATATTGCTATGTGATACGCTAGTACTGTCAAAGTTTACATATTGTTCTACCCTGTGGCATGCTGGTATAGACAGTGTAACAAAAAAACGCATACAGAAAGTACAAAATACTTGTCTGAGATATATTCACGGATTACGTAAATTTGACAGAATATCCCATAAAATTAGAGACTCTGGTTGGTTGTCTATGCAAGAGCGTCGAACAATACAGGCAGCATGTTTATATCATAAAATTATAATAAATAAACACCCACCATATTTATACAACAAAATTTCTTTTCTAAAACATCGGTCCGCACTATTTGAACAATCCTTTTCTTACAATATATATCGACTTTATAATGATGTACCCCAAGAATTTAAGAATCTCTCTCTACACAAATTCAAACAAAATTTAAAAAAGGCCGTTTTAACAGATGGTCTGGTAATAAATTGATGCGATCTATGTCAATGTTTTTTATATAAGTTTTGTAACTCATATGCCTAGCTGTATTTTAGTTTTATTTTATTTTTATTATTTCGAAATATAGTTTATGTTGTATACACCTATATATTATATTACTCATATTTGTTAGGTTTGGATGGAAGAACAGTGGGCGTAAGCCTAACTGAATCCCACCTATTGATTCACTTGTTTCTTAATGTATATCTTCTTCATAATTGTATGTTTTAAATTGCATTGAGAACATGTGAATAAAGATTATTATTATAAAGTTAAAAAAATGATATCGGTCAAATGACCATCTTCTGAGTTGATGTTGATTGTGCTCATTTTACAGTATTTTGAATCGTTGTTCGTAAAACATCTGGCCCCAAATTGGTGATTTCTTTTTCAATGTTGGCTTTCAAGACTTGCAAGGTTTGTGGTTTGTTGTGGTAGATACGAAATTTCAAAAAGACCCACAGGGAGTGGAAACGCTCGTTCGAAACTTCAAACTGAATGCTTTGTTAAGAACATTAAATGACTAAAAATGTTTTTAAAGATAATAATCTAATTTTAAAAATTATGTTTAATATAATTTGAAGTAAAACTGACATGGTAGCCACAATCTGATATGCTAAATTATTCCGACATTTCCGTGATTCAAGATTTTTTCCCTGGCCTTTTAATATAACTTTCTTCTGTGGGAAACCTCCATTTTGTTAAATTGTTTTCATTGTTTTTGTCAATATTTAAGTTATTATTTTATAAATTTTTACGTGTTTTGTAATTTGCCTGCTGATTTTGACAAATTTAATAATGTCATATGGCTTTTTTGTTAGTGTTCTGGTCAATTTGAATATAATTTCATGACTATTCTCTGACTTTCCCGGTTTTAATGGTATTCAGTGATTTTTTTTGTTAAGTAATTTTCAGGCATTCGTCGATTTTATAATAGAGCTCAATTTGGAGCTTTAAACGAGTGTTTTCCACTCCCAGACTAAGCATGAAGTAAAATTTCGAGTTTAGAAAAGCCCCGTGAAAATTTGTCGAGGGTCACGCAGCGACCCGAGACAAATTTTCGGGCTTTTCTAAACTCGAAATTTTACTTCATGCGCCACGCGTACAAAACACTGATTTGAAGTGAAGTTCAGAAACACACAAATACATCTTAAATCAGAGTAATATGGAATCAGATGTTTAGTCTGTTATCAACGATGTTCAGTGTTAATAATAAATAATTAGGTTTTAAATATTTTTGTTAAAACAACTGGTAACGATATTTATATATAAATGGTTGAAAAAAAATAATAAAATTAAATTTATTTTTAAAGGATTTGTATTCATGATTCGAAAAAACAGGATTCGAAGCATATTTATCTCTTACGAATCCTGTATTCGAGTATTCGTGATTTGAATCATATTAGGTGATTCGGATTCGTGATTCGAATCTTTTTTACGAGGATTCGTCCCAGCGCTGGTATTTAGTTAATGAATTATTATCATACTGAGAAATGAAAACATGAAACATCTAGTGATAGTAATCTTCTATATTATATTTTACGACAGTTCAAGTTATAGTATCAACCAAGTGTTTTTTTTTTTTTTTTTTTATTAAAATACTTTATTTATATTTTATAATAATCATTACGCCCATCGTTATTTTTAATAGCATTATACGAGTACATAAATTATCCTGTTAATTGTAAGACAATAACTAATTCACCATGCTAATTTGCGCATTCACACAATTATTTCAATAACTTACGAGGTTTCATAGACAAAGCAAATTGCACTTGGAATATATCAGCAAGGTCGATGGTTTGACCGTCAAACATTGACCATCTTGTACGAGTATTTATATGCACACACACGCTGAATTAGTTTACATGACTTTTGTTTAGGATTCGGAAAATTTGTTATGTGTGTGTGGAACTCATGGAAGGTCGAATGTAATTGTGTGTTACGTTTAATTAATTTAGTTAATGACAGTAAAGTGACTAGGTATTTTTAATAGACAAACTATTAAACGCAATAATATTATTGATGGACTAACAAGTTTCAAACATATTTAAAAACAGTCGTTGTATTTCAAACGGCTTTGTTTTAAACATGTTTTAAATGTTAAATTCGTTTAAAACATGTTTTAAACGTTAAATTTGTCTAAGGTTTTTTTATTATCTTAAATTAGTTGAACTAATCTTATACTACTTTATTAAACATTGTTAGTTTACGTTTTCAACGTTTAGTTAAATTGTTGAAAATATTTCAAAAAACATTATTAAAAATAAAATGTTATCATTATAAAATATCACAATTGTATGATGTGATTTAAAACGTGTTTTAAACATGTTTAGCTTTATTAATAGAATTACCGTTAATATCATTATAGTGCTAGTTAATCTCTACAAGACGGTTACAAACACGATACTAACATTTCGTGTTATTAGAGCAACATCTACATGCTATTAGTTTGTTTTGAAATAATGATAAAATTAACGTGGCAACATTACATTTTCATGTGTTCTAACTTCATTGTAATCAAGTAATTTAGAAGGTATATTACACTGTCTTTTTATGTTTGTGAAAATGTATTTCTTTTAATAAATTATTAGATTGAAATTTACTTCTAACGTGTGTCTCCACTCCCAGACTAACGTAGTAGCGCTACGCAGCCAAACCAAATTTTCAGGCTTTTCTAAACTCGAAATTTTACTTCATGCGCCACACGTATAAAATACTGATTTCAAGTAAAGTTCAATATATACTGATAAGGTTTATACATTTATGATTTATTGCAGTATTAAATGAATTCTAAATAACCCTATTTTGTTATGACAATAAGGGTTATGTATAGGACTTTAACTCAGGCCGATTTGCACCCCAACTGATTAACTTTAATCAACTACTAATCACTGATTAAACCTCTGATTAAGTCATAATCCTAGAATATAAGAATGTTCTAAATTTGTAAGATATCCTAAACATGACTCTTTTATCAATATGCGATTTTGTAAATAATTTATACATAAAATTTCTGTTTTTAAGGAGTACTAATCACTGATTAACTAAATCGACTTGGGTAAAAATGGATACTAGGCTATTAAATTATTACTTGTAAACTAACAATAGCAAACTACTAAAACATTTTATTAATCCGAAAATATAATTCTGTATCAGAAATCAATCTCTGATGTATATAAACAATTAATTGCGATTCATTTATAATTTTCATAATTCAATCATTTGAATTTTGTCCCGCTAGATCGGTCAAATCGTATACTGTGCGGCAACAAATTTTATTTCAAAGATTTTTCGACTATGTTGATAATTCACGAGATACGAAGAAAACGCTGAGAGTAAACATCCACTTCACCCACTGGGCATTTGATGACAATCCCATGACCCATTTTCGCTGAAATCGTGCTATAGACGGACCGACCGACAGACTGACATGACAGACCGACATCATGAGATAGCACTTGATTCGGATTTCTGGGTCTCCAAAGCGGATATTTCCGTAAAAATATGGGGAGTCAATTTTTGGGCGATCACAATACGGTAAAAAGAGTGGTGCAATTTTACCAAGTTTTGTTGGCATGTTTAAAATAAAAACAAAATCGAGATACTAATTAGAACAGAACTTAAAGAAACTCAAAGTTAAATCAATATGTTTAAACTAAAGAAAATGTTTGTATTTTTCCCACTGAGCAAAAAAACAAACAAATGCATCAAAATTATCAAAATATTAAACGTTTAATGTTGAAGGAACATTCTTTAAATATTTTTGCTTAATTTGCTCAGGGGGTTTGTAAATGTCGTGTAAAACACTAAAGATTATAGCACAATTAATAAATATTATTTCTAACCCATTTACGACCGAGCAATTATAGAGTTAACTCTAAAAAATGAATGAAGGTTTGAATTAAATTACACTTGGTTTGTTTCACAATTTTCTCTTTACTATTTACCAAGTGTCATTTAATTCATACCTTCATCAATATTTAAAAATGTTTCATTTAGTGAGAAGTGAGAAAATTATTCAAGAAATAACTCTAAAAGTTAATTTTAGGTTAAATTCTGCACCAATTTTTATGATTTCTATGAATGACTTAATATATTACATAATTCGGTTTTTTTCTTTTAAATATACATTATCTATATGCTGTACATTTTTAGACATTCGTCGATTTTATAAATGCGTTCAATTTAAAATTTCGAACGAGTGTTTCCACTCCCAGACTAAGCATGAAATAAAATTTCGAGTTTAGAAAAGCCTGAAAATTTGGTTTCGTGGAGCGACCAAACCAAATTTTCAGGCTTTTCTAAACTCGAAATTTTACTTCATGCGCGACGCGTATTAAACACTTAAATACTGCGAAGTTAGAAATACACGGAAAACATTTTTTTTAAATGTGTCATTGAAATATTTAAATAACAAAATAGTAATATTTTCTCCACACATTCTCAAGTCAAGTCAAATTATACAATGTATCAAACAGAGCTGGACAGGATTCGAATCATTCAGGATTCGAATCCTGGATTCGAATCCTTTCAGAGGATTCAAAAGAGGCATTCGAATACTTTAGTTCAACTGGATTCGTGATCCAGATTCGTTACATTTTTTTAAGAGAATTCGTATTCGAATCCAAATGTAGGTGAATCGAATCCATATAAAAGCATTCGAATATTTATGAAAGGATTCGAATATTTATAAAAGGATTCGAATATTTATGAAAGGATTCGAATACTTACAAAAAGACTTGAATCGTCAAAAATAATTCGAATTAATTGTGAGGATTAACATGCAAAATGTCTTTTTGTGTTTTTAAATTTCTCGTTAAATCACTGTTTAATACGCGTGGCGCATGAAGTAAAATTTCGAGCTAAGAAAAGCCCAGAAAATTTGTCTCGGGTCGCTGCACGACCCTCGACAAGTTTTCAGGGGGCTTTTCTAAACTCGAAATTTTACTTCATGAGTAGTCTGGGAGTGAAAAACACTCGTTTAAATGAAGACAACCCTATACAAGACTGTCTCAGTTTAAACCGAGTCGACTTTATACAGTAATGACTTTGATTTTGACGTATGATTCGAATCCAAGATTCGAATCCTGTTTTTTCGAATCACCAATACAAATCCTCTAAGAATATATTTGATTTTATTATTTTTTTTCAACCATTTATATATAAATATCGTTACCAGTTGTTTTAACAAAAATATTTAAAACCTAATTATTTATTTTTAACACTAAACATGTTACTCTGATTAAAGATGTATTTGTGTGTTTCTGAACTTCACTTCAAATCAGTGTTTTGTACGTGTGGCGCATGAAGTAAAATTTCGAGTTTAGAAAAGCCCGAAAATTTGTCTCGGGTCGCTGCGCGACCCTCGACAAATTTTCACGGGGCTCTTCTAAACTCGAAATTTTACTTCATGCTTAGTCTGGAAGTGGAAAACACTCGTTTAAAGCTTCAAATTGAACTCTATTATAGGGCAGCTTGGTGGTGTAGTGGTTAGAGTGTTGTACTGCCACGCCACGGACCGGGGTTCAAATACCGGCCTAACAAGTTATCTGCATTTATATAGGTTAGGATAAAAATGCCAAACACTCCGTCTTTTCGGATATGACGTTAAATGCATGTAGGACCCGTGTACTGCCTGGATGTTGCGTGCACGTTAAAGATCCCTACCGGTGGGTTGGAACTCCCACCGGGTTCGGCAAAATTCCCGGATAGCTGTAGACCTAATCTCCGGCGTCATGATTGGCCTTAGCAGCGGAAATAGAAAACGTAAAAACCCAAAATAATAAAAAAAAATAAAAAACTCTATTATAAAATCGACGAATGCCTGAAAATTACGTAGATAAAAAAATTCACTGAATATCATTAAAACCGGGAAAGTCAGAGAAAAGTCTTGAAATTATATTCAAATTGACCAAAACACTAACAAAAAAGCCTTATGACATTATTAAATTTGTAAAAACCTGCAGGCAAATTACAAAACACGTAAAAATTTATCAAATTAACTTTAATATTGACAAAAACAATGAAAACAATTTAACAAAATGGAGGTTTCCCACAGAAGAAAGTTATATTAAAAGGCCAGGGTAAAAATCTTGGTGTAGCGAAACGGACAAAACACTGAAATATTGTGAAATTGAAAATATACTGGTTTTTACTTATTATGTTTGAATTTCATAGCAAATTCAGTTTGATTTTATTAAAAATATCTATGTACTGCATAAGGTCGACTCGGTTTAAACTGAGACAGTCTTGTACAAGGTTTTCATTTAAAAGAGTGTTTTCCACTCCCAGACTAAGCATGAAGTAAAATTTCGAGTTTAGAAAAGCCCTGTGAAAATTTGTCGAGGGTCGCGCAGCGACCCGAGACAAATTTTCGGGATTTTCTAAACTCGAAATTTTACTTCATGCGCCACACGTACAAAACACTGATTTGAAGTGAAGTTCAGAAACACACAAATACATCTTTAATCAGAGTAACAGGGAATCAGATGTTTAGTCTGTTATCAACGATGTTCAGTGTTAATAATAAATAATTAGGTTTTAAATATTTTTGTTAAAACAACTGGTAACAATATTTATATATAAATGGTTGAAAAAAAAATCAAATGTATCCTTAAAGGATTTGTATTCGTGATTCGAAAAAACAGGATTCGAATCATATTTATCTCTTACGAATCCTTTATTCGAGTATTCGTGATTCGAATCATATTAGGTGATTCGGATTCGTGATTCGAATCCTTTTTACGAGAATTCGTCCCAGCTCTGGTATCAAATTAACTTATTTAGTAATTTTAAAAATTAATATTGTTTTGTTATTGCATCAATGGGTTAATTGAAAAAAAAACATATTCTAATACATATCTACAATTATTTTGTTTATGAAGTGAAATCAATAAAATGAATACATTTATTAAAAAATTTCTAAAAACATAAGATTTCTACTAAAATAAAAAAAAATATATTAAAGTATTGGGAAATTCAGTGGAGAATTTGGATTATCCTGTGAAAAATATAGGCATTACAAAACAAAGGTTTCATATCTATATGTTATGTAAAATATAAGTGAAAAGAAGAATAAATGAAATGATAAACAGAAAATGTACATGATCAAAATTAGAAAGACATTTTATAGTTAAAAAAATAACAGTTAAATTGTATTGAAGTACACATTAACTCATTTACATTTAATTAAGTATAAGAGACGTCAAATATTTTAATAAAAGAATAATAAGTTTGTGAAATAAAATTCCATGATTAACCTAGTTTTTTAAAATAGAAAAAATCGTTTACATTTGTATTCATAATAATTATTTATGTACCAAGTCAGTAAAATAAGACTTTATCGAACGAGTCTGAGGTTATGAGACGAGCGAGCGGAGCGAGCGAGGTGAATAAAGACGAGTTCGATAAAGATATTTTACTGACGTGGTGCATACAAAATTTTATCGCCAATCTTAAAAATAAATGAAAAAGTATAGGATTTTTTATTTAAAAAAAAAAATAGAAAATATGTATTATTATTTAAACAAACACTACGAATTAATCAAGATATTAAACCACTCTATTTGTTGTATATGTGGAAATTGATGGTGCATCCTGTGGCATTATTTAAATTTATTCCTGATGTTGACCCATCAACGGAAAAATTTTGTGGAAAATGAATATTTTCATTTTGATGTAAAGTTGTGGCAGTGTTGTCATTGATATCAAAACGGTGCGCAATTTGATCACCACCCAAAATCGTTTTTGCAATCTTCGTTTTGTTCAATATTGATTCCTCAACATAGGACTCAGCAACGGTATCACTCTTCCACCCTCCATGACGTTTCAAATTTTCTTTGCTGCCCCCTGCATTAGCAAACAAAGTAGCAGACGACCTCCGAAAACAATGACCAGTATATTCTGACGGATTTGGCAAATTTAAATAGTTCGCAATTTTACATGGTATGTTTCCAAAAGTGTGGATACCCACAGGCTGCACTGTGCATTTACTTTTTCTATATGTAATAAAAAATCTATCATGTTTGGTCTGTGCGGGACGAAGTTTGGCATATTTTTTATATAACTCAATCGGTTTAACGTGTCCTTCGAACTCTGATGTTACGACAAATACTCTTGGTTTATTAGTTTTCGTGTGTCTTATATGCACAATCAATACAGTATCCTTGTCTTCTATATCATCAACTTTAAGATTTACTAATTCATTATTACGGCAGGCTCCAGCAACGCCAAAAATAACACAAATCTAAAATAATATCTACATTAATAACAAATATGCTTCGATAATTGATTACTATCTTACCTTCATCATTAAATATATTTCATTTGGTGCATTCAATAGAAACTGTATTATTTCTTCTTGTGTGAGAACTTTCGATTTTTTTCCCGTATAATTTTTTGATTTCTGTTTTAAAAACGCCGTAAGTTTCTTATATTGGCTTATATCAACGTCGTTTTTTACCGAAAGAGATGCTTTTAACATAGAATAATATGACCATAATGTTGCTGCTTTATATTCCTTGGATTTTTCAGAAAAATATGTCAAGAGAACGTTTTCGCAAATTTTTTTAATGTTATTTCTGTCACACCAACTTGTGAATAAATCGTGTTGACGATTATAAATATGTCTAGACTTACTTGGAAGAATTTCGAGCGTTGTTTCTATCGCTCTTTCGCGTATTTCTGGTGGAGTACATGGTATTTCAAACTCTTCACTACTCATGTTTTTTTTTGACAACTAAACTGACAGGATTCGACCTCCTTAGATTTTGTTAGTATTGTCCCATAATGTTACTTGTTGAAAGTAGTAAAATAATGGGACGGTTTAGTGCCGCAAATGGCGATAATAATAGATGTATTTAGTGCCGATTGGCGATAAATACATTTTTATGATACGTGGAATTTGTTTTGCTTCTTTTTCGCTGTACATTTATTTACAGGCATTCGTAGTATTGATAAAAGCTTTTAATTCTTTAAATTTACTGTTAAATATATTATTATATTTTTGCTGGATATTGTTGTGAGTTAATTTAATGTTTTTGTTAAAGTATTTATTATGTATTATTTTTTATTATATTGTATATAGGGATTTTTACTTACTGTAGGTATACATATCATGATATTTCGCAGTTAATGTTGAGACATTGCTTTTTTAAAAGCTATCAATTTGCAGTTTCTACCGAGTGTTTCCAATCCTTGATTAAGCATGAAGTAAAACTTCGAGTTTAGAAAAGCCTGCAAATTTGGATTGGTCGCGTAGCGAAGCGAAGCGACCAATCCAAATTAGGCTTTTCTAAACTCGATATTTTACTTCATGCGCCACGTGTATAATCACGAGTTTCAAGTGAAGGTTATAATATACTTCTTATGTTAAATAATTCTACAAAGTAATTATAAATCGTCAGTCAAGGGGTTTAAATATTGGGAAAATCAGTGGAGAATTTGGATTATCTTGTGAAGAAATATAGGCATTAGAAAACAAAGGTTTCATATCTATTTTTATGTAAAATATAAGTAGAGAGAAAAATAAAATTGATGTCTTTCATAGTACTTTCCCCTATGTTAGGTACTTGAGCTTTCACCTACATTATTTTTTAACAAATGTTTCTTATTCCAGTTAAATTTTGTTCGTAAGCATCACTTATGTTTTCAGTTTTCTACAAAATATTAATCATGACAAGGTCAAACTAAAGTCATTTAGCAATAGCTCACTTAATGAAAGTAATTAATTCGTAAAATGTACATTTTTAAAACAATATTAATAAAATAACTAAAAGAGCTAGGACATGCAGTGAATACGCAATAAATGCAAATTTTTTGATTATTTACAAATTTTCTTAACAGGATACTTTTATAAGAACAATATTAAAGAAAAATAAAACAAAATGCTAAGAGTAAACTACCACGTCCGGTTACCATTTTCACCAAAAGTTGATCGGATACTACTAGTGTAATAAAAAGCTTAAGTTTATAGTGTCATCTTAACAGCTCAATCGGTTTAGACTTTATCGTAGCGACGGAAGGACAGAAATACAGACATTTTTCAAATATGGTCTTAATTAATCAACTCGGGGACCTCAAAATGGATATATCCATTAAAATTTTTGATTTGAAAATTTTCGCGAAAACAATACTTTCCCTTTGTTTTGCATAATAATAATAATAATAGTAATGATAATAATAAGTCTTTATTTTCAAGGTGTCAAGATAGTACAAGATAAAAATAGACTAAGCATGAAGTAAAATTTCGAGTTTAGAAAAGCCCCGTGAAAATTTGTCGAGGGTCGCGCAGCGACCCGAGACAAATTTTCTGGGCTTTTCTAAACTCGAAATTTTACTTCATGCGCCACGCGTATAAAACACTGATTTCAAGTGAGGTTCAAATATACATAAATTCACAATATTTTTGTTTTGTACGCGTGGCGCATAAAGTAAAATTTCGAGTTTAGAAAAGCCCAGAAAATTTGTCTCGGGTCGCTGCGCAACCCTCGACAAATTTTCACGGGGCTTTTCTAAACTCGAAATTTTACTTCACGCTTAGTCTGGGAGTGGAAACGCTCGTTTGAAACTTTAAACTGGATGCTTTGATTAGAACATTAAATGACTGAAAACGTTTTTAAAGATAATAATCTAGTTTTCAAAATTTTGTTTAATATTATTTGAAGTAAAACTGACATGGTAGCCACAATTTGAAATGCTAATTTTTTCCGACATTTCCCTGATTTAAGATTGTTTTCCCTGGCCTTTTTGATATAACTTCCTTTGGTGGGAAACCCCATTTTGTTGAAACAATGAAAACATTGTTGTAGTCAATATTTCAATTAATTTTATAAATTTTGACGTGTTTTGTATTTTGTCGGCTGATTTTGACAAATTTAATAATATCATATGGCCTGTTTGTTAGTGTTTTATTCAATTTGAATAAAATTCCATAACTTTTCTCCGACTTTCCCAGTTTTATTGTTACTCAGTGAATTTTTTATTTACGCAATTTTCAGGCATTTGTCGGAATTATAATAGAGCTGATTTCAAAGTTTTGAACGAGTGTTTCCACTCCCAGGCTAAGCATGAAGTATAATTTCGAGTTTAGAAAAGCCCCGTGAAAATTTGTCGAGGGTCGCGCAGCGACCCGAGACAAATTTTCGGGCTTTTCTAAACTCGAAATTTTACTTCATGCGCCACGCGTACAAAACACTGATTTGAAGTGAAGTTCAGAAACACACAAATACATCTTTAATCAGAGTAACACGGAATCAGATATTTAGTCTGTTATCAACGATGTCCAGTGTTAATAATAAATAATTAGGTTTTGAATATTTTTGTTAAAACAACTGGTAACGATATTTATATGTTAATGGTTGCAAAAAAATTATAAAATCATATTTTTCTTAAAGGATTTGTATTCGTGATTCGAAAATGCAGGACTCGAATCATTGATTCGAATCATATTTATCTCTTACGAATCCTTTATTTGAGTATTCGTGATTCGAATCATATTAGGTGATTCGGATTCGTGATTCGAATCCTTTTTACAAAGCTCTGCCGCATTCACACTCGATTTGAGGCAGCATGGGGCCCGCGGGTTAAACACCCCTGCTGTAAGTTGAAAGCCGTTAAAAAAAAATCAATGAAAGCTTGAAAATAAGAAAATATATATTCATTATGGTTTAAAATTAATTTAATAAAAATTATATTTTAATAAGTAAAAACACACTGTATTAAATTAGCTTGAAACTTTATTTCATTTAAGTTTTTAAGACGTGTCATTTTTAGATTTTTCGGGCACACGTTCTAATAATACGAGCAATTGGCACCTAAATCATTTGCAAAGCGCCGGATATAATCAACTTAATATTTATAGAGTATAATCTATTTTCGGAACGGCGTTGATAAAACGAGAAAAAAATCTCTAACGATTGTAGTTGGCATTGCCAAAATATAAAACTATTTCTTGTAGTTTAGAATTGTTTTCTAAGTATACACACATTTATAAGTTATGCAGCAGAAATATATAATTTATACTTTTCCTACTTAAAATTTAAATATTTGGACAGTAAACTACTGTCCAAATATTTAAATTTTAAGTAATAATTGTAATTTTTTATAATTACAATTATTTGGACTGAATTACAAAATATTGGTACCAAATTAATAAAAACATTTCCGTTAAATGTTATTAAAAGCAGGAAATTCACAATTTGCAACTTATTTAGAAGTTAAAATCGCAATGAAAAATAAAAGTATTATTGCGGTTGAAAATTATAATACTGTTTTGTTCAATTATCAAAAAAAAAAACTTCTAATAAAAAAACCTATTATTTTCACAAAATAATAACGCATCTAATGTTGTTTCGACATTTTCAAAAAATATAATAGTCATTATAACACAATTTACAAGCATCATTATTCATATTTATCATCATCTAGAAACCTGCTTACCGGTTAAATACTTTAAAGCATGTGTGCGTGTAAAACCGTAGCATTCTAAAAATATATGAAATTATACAAAGTGACCTTGACTGAGAGACGATAAATTGTTTATAATTGCTACTATCGTTACATACACTCACATGTTTCCGCAATTAAATCAAGAGAATTATAAAAATAATAAAAACATTTCCGCAAAAATGACAATCAGTTGCTAATAAACGTTTTCAATTACACTAGGAAACAATACATTTGTTTATGACAATGTTTTCTTCTGAAATGAAGCAGGCTATGACATTGATTGTGGCCAATATACCGTGCGATCGTTTAAATTATGATTTAGAGTAGGCGGCATTTTTTTTGTGCGGTTGCCCAGAATGCTAATTGAATGATAGAATAAATTTGTGATGGCGTTTACACTTTCGAAACATATGCAAATTGGACAGGCCGTAATAAATGGTCAAAGATGTTCAGTATTCTTCAACCACTGGTTCGGGACTATACTGATGATGGCGTTGAAGCCTGAAACGCGTATATAGTTATCCGGTGAATGAATGAGTACTGAACACAAATTTATATTCTTGAATAAATTTGAGGTTATGGTAAATTATGTCTTAGCAGTCAGTAGTGCCAATCTAATTTAAAATTCAAAGCCTACTCTAAATCATATTTTAAACGATCGCACGGTATTTGTTTTGCTGAACTGTCAACATTTTAATAAAATAAAACACTTTAACTTTGTTTTTATAACACACTTTTAATTTTCTTTGCCTGAAGAAGCCAAAGTGAAAGTGTTTAAATTGGTTTATTTATATAGAAGTGAAGATGAACTTTCAACATTTATCAGCCTTATCAATCAACACTTATAATTAATTATTGTGTTATACAAACAAAAGTAAAGTGTTTTCTTTTATCGAATTAACATGTATAACAAAGTAAAAGCCTCCACCGTTCATAATGCCAACATTTTGTTCAGTATATATTTTTTTAATAAATCAGTTGAAATGCCGACTTGGGAAGTTTGTAAACAATCTAGTGAAAATTATTGGTACATGTATATTGTAATATTCATGTTGTTCTACCTTTCGGATAATAGAACAAATAAGATAAAATACAGTAGACGCGACTGGCATCTTCGAAACAATTAATTCCTAGTCAATAGAACTTTACTCATAAGTCTTTCATTTCAAAAATTAAAACTTAGACTTATCAAACAGATCGACAAGGCTTTAAAATAACTTCAGGAGTCTTCCAGATATTAAAAGAATATTCTCTAGGCGGTATTTTAGTGCTCCGTAAATTTAAAAATTTTAATTATTTGCGGATGTTTCCTTTTTACAACATTACAAAACATATAAAAACAAAATGATAATTTCTATACGTTACAATAAATAAATATCGTGCTTAGCAGTAAACAAAAAGTAAACACGTACAAAATGGTTGTTTAAGGCAGGGCTGTTAAAACATTTTTGAATTCATTCGCGTTAACGTTTATCACTTTACGATTCGTTAAGTTAAAATAATTAAGAAAAAATAATGTGATTTTAGAAAAATAATGACATGCCATGGAATTGAAACAACTGCGGATACAAAATGGCAAAAGATATCGTAGTCACTTGATTAAAGTAAATGTTTTCGAAATGATTTACACTATACAAGAAAAATGTTATTATTATTATAAGATCATATTACTTTTTCTCAATTATTTTAGCTGCTAATTTTCTGACATTCGTTGATTTTTAAAAGAGTTCAATTTGAAGCTTTAAACGAGTGTTTTCCACTCCTAAACTAAGCATGAAGTAAAATTTCGAGTTTAGAAAAGCCCCGTGAAAATTTGTCGAGGGTCGCGCAGCGACCCGAGACAAATTTTCTGGGCTTTTCTAAACTCAAAATTTTACTTCATGCGCCACGCGTAAAAAAACACAGATTTAAAGTAGTTCGAATATACATGAATTTGAAAATATTACAGTATTTTATACGGGTGGCGCATGAGCACAGATTTTAAGTGATGTTCGAATATACACAAATTTGACAATACTATAATGTTTTATACGCGTGGCGCATGAAGTAAAATTTCGAGTTTACAAAATCCCAGAAAATATTTACGGGGCTTTTCTAAACTCGAAATATTACTTCATGCTTAGTCTGGGAGTAGAACACTTGTTTAAAGCTATAAATTGAACTTAGAAAAAAAACAGGGAATATCCGCAATTGTATCAATTCCATGGTATGTCATTATTTTTATAAAATCATATTACTTTCTCTTAATTATTTTAGCTATAATTTTCTGGCATTCGTTGAATTTTAAAAGATTTCAATTTATAGCTTTAAACGAGTGTTTTCAACTCCCAGACTAAGCATGAAGTAAAATTTCGAGTTTAGAAAAGCCCCGTGAAAATTTGTCTAGGGTCGCGCAGCGACCCGAGACAAATTTTCTGGGCTTTTCTAAACTCGAAATTTTACTTCATGCGCCACGCGTAAAAAACACAGATTTAAAGTAGTTCGAATATACATGAATTTGACAATATTACAGAATTTTATATGCATGGCGCATGAAGTAAAATTTCGAGTTTAGAAAAGCCCAGAAAATTTGTCTCGGGTCGCTGCGCGACCCGAGACAAATTTTCACGGGGCTTTTCTAAACTCGAAATTTTACTTCGTGCTTAGTCTGGGAGTGGAAAACACTAGTTTAAAGTTTTAAAATAAACTTAAAAAAAAAAACAAAGAATATCCGCAATTGTTGTATCAATTCCATGGTATGTCATTATTTTTATAAAATCGAATTACTTTTTATTAATTATTTTAGCTGTAATTTTCTGACATTCGTTGATTTTTAAAGGCGTTCAATTTGAAGCTTTAAACGAGTATTTTCCACTCCCAGACTAAGCATGAAGTAAAATTTCGAGTTTAGAAAAGCCCCGTGAAAATTTGTCGAGGGTCGCGCAGCGACCCGAGACAAATTTTCTGGGCTTTTCTAAACTCGAAATTTTACTTCATGCGCCACGCGTATAAAACACAGATTTTAAGTTCTAGTATACATAAATTTGACAATATTACAGTGTTTTATACGCGTGGCGCATGAAGTAAAATTTCGAGTTTAGAAAAGCCTAAAAAATTTGTCTCGGGTCGCTGCGCGACCCGAGACAAATTTTCACGGGGCTTTTCTAAACTCGAAATTTTACTTCATGCTTAGTCTGGGAGTGGAAAACACTTGTTTAAAGTTTTAAAATAAACTTAAAAAAAAAACAAGGAATATCCGCAATTGTTGTATCAATTCCATGGTATGTCATTATTTTTATAAAATCGCATTACTTTTTATTAATTATTTTAGCTGTAATTTTCTGACATTCGTTGATTTTTAAAGGAGTTCAATATGAAGCTTTAAACGAGTGTTTTCCACTCCCAGACTAAGCATGAAGTAAAATTTCGAGTTTAGAAAAGCCCCGTGAAAATTTGTCGGGGGTCGCGCAGCGACCCGAGACAAATTTTCTGGGCTTTTCTAAACTCTAAATTTTACTTCATGCGCCACGCGTATAAAACACAGATTTTAAGTGAAGTTCTAGTATACATAAATTTGACAATATTACAGTGTTTTATACGCGTGGCGCATGAAGTAAAATTTCGAGTTTAGAAAAGCCCAGAAAATTTGTCTCGGGTCGCTGCGCGACTCTCGACAAATTTTCACGGGGCTTTTCTAAACTCGAAATTTTACTTCATGCTTAGTCTGGGAGTGGAAAACACTTGTTTAAAGCTTTAAATTAAACTTAAAAAAAAAAACAAGGAATATCCGCAATTGTTGTATCAATTCCATGGTATGTCATTATTTTTATAATATCACATTATTTTTTCTTAATTATTTTAACTTAGAGAAACGTAAAGTGTTAAGTGTGGACATTAGTAAATTTAGAATTTTCCCCTCTACAAAAAAGTGTACAGTTTGTCTCTAAAATAAATAGGGAAGCCAATATTTCAACACTTTAAAATTAACATGCGATTTCGTATCTCTCGTATATATATATATATAGATTTTTTTAACTATGGATACTCGTATATATCATTTACAATTTTATACATTTAACAAATATGAAAAAAAATATTTTGATGAAGGTAAAAATTTTTGTACAAATTATTATTACATAGAATAGTTTTAAGAGATCTTAGGGACCTCTTAGATGGACGTTTTAAACGCGAGGCGGAACGTGAGCGGGCGCAAGCGTTTGCGTTTTAACACAGGTTTATATGAAAGACGGGTGCGAGGCCGAGAAAACGCTAGGACTCGCGTTTGTTTAAATTTGAGCGGAGCGGGACGGACGCGTTTTTCAGTTTTAACACATGGTTTCTTATGCGCCATCTTGTACGGGCGGGTGAAACGCGATTTCAAAGCGGGCGTTTTTTGCAATATTTTTGTAAAAAATCGGCCAAAGCGAGTTTAATTCGTAATATTTTCCTTACAAAATTTAGTCGTAACGCAAAAATAAATATTTTTGCGTTTAGATAAGTGTCCAAATTTAAAAAATAAATAAACAAAAAATATAAATTATACATTTTTAGGTAAACTTCCATCTCTAAGATATGAGTATAATTTTATTTAATATTTAAAAAATCTTTGATATTTTCAGGAAATTGCGAAAAATAAAATAAATAACAATTTAAAATCAAACCCAATCTCTAGTAAAAATAGTGTGATGAGAACAAAATAAATAAAAGAATTAATAATCATTTTTTTGAGAGCAGTCTCCGTGCTCGTAAATTTTGTACCGCCAGCAGCTTCTCTTTTCCCTGACTCTCCAATTGGCCAATATACTAGGGAAATGCCCATTTCACAGTCTATTTTTAATATGCAGGTTATTACCCATCAAAGTGTGTGAAATTTTTGACAGAAATTTGTATACCGGTTACGGGTTAAATAAAAGGAAAAAAAAGTGATTGTCTATATCCTAGCGCTAAAACATGATTTTATAAGTATGTTTGATACAGAAAGTTTTATCTTAGAAATTCAGGCACCGCCCAAGGAACAAATCCATTTAAGTAATGTTTCATCAACATTAAAACAACGTTTAATGTTGCTGCATTGTTGATATAACGTTATTTGTTTGTTTTTTGCTCAGTGGGCGGAGAGCATGTGAAATTTAGGTAAGTAATATTTATATTTATAAAAACAGTAAATACATAAATACAATAACGTCTATGAATAATAAAGGATAAATAAATGATAATATGACGCAATTAAACCTATTTCGTCCATGCTTATTACTCACCGTAGCACAACTGAATGATAGACGGCACCGAAGGCTCGGCGGCGAACTCGCCTAGCACCCGCTTGCAAAACGCGTTCAATCCGCTCCGTATAAGAGCTAAAAGCGGCGCGGAAAAAACGATCCGTCGCGCTCCGCTATCGCCCTAAAAACGTCCATCTAAGACCGCCCTTATTTGTGTAGTAGATAGTACAAAATACATATGTTTATATATAATAATTATTGTTATTTAGTCTGACATATATAAATAAATAATTAAATAATCAAATAAGACTTGAATAAATAAAATTGATAATTGTAAAATTTTCAAAAAATTTACCATTTGGTAAAAATTATGCCTAACCAATAAAAATATTTGACAAAAAGCATCTAAATATTTTTTTCATTTATATATTTTTGATGAAACCTTCTTAGAAAAGAGTAAATGTATATATAAAAAATAACGTTTATCGTCGCTTTGATGATTAAAACGAAACGTTCGAAAAACGTGAAAATACGATATCTCGGCGAATATTTAAGCTACACAGATTAAAAAAAAATGTTTTTAAAAATGCTTTCTTAAAATGTTAAAAATTTGGAGATATATTTGGGCAATTCCATGAAAAAATGGCAAAAATCCTAAAAAATCTTGAAAAATTGATTTTTGAAGATGGCGCGGGAAAATATTAACATAGCTTAAGGCATATTTTTGTAGACTTTTTGCTAACAAAATATGATGCTGCGGTAAACAACCGGGTTACATGGGGTAATAGGCAATGAAAAATCGATTTTAAACTTTTAGAATTTTTTTTTATTACCTAAATGACCTTGAATGATCTTGAAAAAAATGACACAGAAGGGTATTTAGGTCATTTATATTCATGAATTTTTCGATATCTTGATTATTAATAAAAATCAAGAAAAAAAAAATAGTTCCGAAAAAACACTTTCTTGACCTTGAGATCTTATTGGGATCTTATTTTTACACCCTAAGACACCCTCTTAAAGGGTAAATTTAAAAATTAAACGGTAGGGGAATTTTACCATACTTAACCGGAGGTACCCTTTCAATCTAATAATTTATTAGAAGAAATACATTTTCACAAATTACTTGATTACAATGAAGTTACAACAAATGAAAATGTAATGTTGCCACGTTCATATTATCATTAATTTAAAACTAATTAATAGCATGCAGATTTTGCTCTATTAATACGAAATGTTAGCATCGTGTTTGTATGCGTTTAGTAGAGATTAATTAGCATTAAACTATAATGCTATTAACGGTAATTGTATTAATAAGGCTGAACATGTTTAAAACACGTTTTAAATCACATTTATGCACACATAATTGTGATATTTTATTATGATAAAATGTTATTTATAATAATGTAATTTGAAATATCTTCAACAAATTAACTAAAATTTGAAAACGTAAACAAAAAATATTTAATAAAGCATTATAAAAAATAGGTTAACTAATTTAAGATAATAAAAAAAAACGTATTAGGCAAATTTAACGTTTAAAGCGTGTTTTGAACGAATTCAACATTTAAAACATGTTTAAGACAAAACCGTTTAAAACACGATTGGTTTTAAACATGTTTAAAATATTGTTTTAAAAGAAAGTATTTTAAACAGAACAACCCTGATTTAAAGAGAAGTTCAAAATAAAACTGGGAATTTTTAAAATTGAAGTATTCGAATATTCATTCAAATATTTAAATCTTTAAACGCGTCTATAGATGGCTTAAGACAATTAATATTCAGCCCCTATAATTTTTTTAATTTATTTTAATTTCCTGTCGGTTCATTTAGTTTAGTAAGAGAATAATTTGAGCTGATGTTGCATTTTGCATATAAATTATGCATAGAACAGTAAATTTTGCAGAATGTCGATATTAATTTTAATTCGTTTTTATATTTTGTAAATAATTAAATACCGAATAATTCAAATATTTCAATATTCGCATTTGAATATTTTTTTAAATAAATATTCAAATACTTCAATTTTAGAAACTCCCAGTATTAATCAAGACATGCATCCTTACTTTCGTCTACAAATTGAATTAACATTACACAGGATACTTCTAATGCTCTGCAAAGTAACAAGCAGGTTGACATGTTCTACGGAGATATGTCAAAGGCATTTGACAAACTGGATCATGTTTTGCTGCTATCCAAATTAAGGAAATTTGGACTGAATAATAATTTGATTCATGTACTAAAATCGTATTTGCCCAACCGCTTTCAACAGGTGGAGATGCAAGGTTCTAGCTCTTATAAGTACATTGCATTCAGTGGTGTACCTCAGGGGTCGAATTTAGGTCTACTTTTGTTCGTTATGTTTATAGATGATGCGTGTTCAATTTTGAAGTGCAGTGCTCTTTTATACGTCGATGACATTAAATTGTATAGTGCTATTGATAGTGTCGAAGATTCTTTCCAGTTACAACGAGATATCAACAATTTTACCAGGTGGTGCAATGACAACAAACTGACATTAAATATTAAAAAGTGCTCCATTCGCAAATATGCTAGGAAATCTAACATAATTGTACACCCGTATACCTTAAATGATGTTGTATTAACTAGGTCAGCTGATATTAAAGACCTTGGAATTTATTTTGATTCAAAGTTAACGTTTAATACCCATGTAATACAAGTATCACGGGATAGTTATCGTTTTTTAGATTTCATAGTACGTAACTACGGGCAGTTTAATGATCTGAAAGTTCTAAGGTTTCTCTTTCAAACTTTTATACTATCCAAAATGGGATATGGTTCCATTATTTGGACACCTATGTATCAAAAATATATTAATATTCTTGAAAATGTCCAAAAAAAGTTTCTCCGATATCTGTATTACAAAAAGTATAGAATATATAAGTATGACATCCCTTGTACTCAATTATTGTCCGAGTTTGATTACATTTCTGTATACGATAGGCTTATTTATACAAGTTTGTGTTGTTTGTATAAAATAATAAATTACAAAATTGATGATCAAAGAATGTTGGGTATGTTAAATTTTAAGATACCGTGTGTATCCACGAGAAGTATCGATGTTTTTTTGAACAAGTCTCGTGTAAATTATCACTTAAATTCTTTAATTATTAGATTATCACGTTTGCATAACAATTTTTCTCATATTTCAGATATATTCTCATCCTTACTACATAATTTTGAATGCTACATTTTGAACCATTTGAAAGAGTCTGTCTTAAGTACATAGTTAATTTATAGTATCTATTCTTTGATATTACTATTAAGTATATATACCATAATTGTACTTATATTTAATTATACTTAATTCAATTAATTAGCTATATCATTATTGTACATATATTTATTTATACTTAATTTAACTAATTAGTTATCGGTATTTTGTTGTTAAATGAGTACGTAAGCACTCTTACTTTATACAGGGTGCCCGTATTTCAACAGAATGTATGGGGATTTCGGTTATTTGAAGAGATAGAGAGTTGGTTAATTGGGGCAAAGTTGCGTATTTTAGGGCCCAATAATAATCTGCAAACAAATTTGTAATATCTTCTTTCGTTTTTGAGATATTAAAATATGCTACAAGATTCCTTATGAAAAAGTGCCTGTATATTGTCAAAGTTCTAAATGTCCAGATTCAGTAGTTTTTAATTTTTCAAAAAAACAGAACAGTTTTTTGTTGATATCTCGAAAACAAAATAAGATATTTCAAAATTGTTTTCAGATTATTATTAGGCCATAAATATTTTTATTGTTATATTATTAGCCCAGTAATTGGACATTTTTATTTGTCTGTTGGGTTGTAAATGAATAAATAAATAAACTAAGTATTGTATCTTCAATTAAAAAGAACGTCAAGAGTGCCATTAAAAATCTTGTAGGTTGGCAACTCTGAAATTATATATATATATATATATATATATATATATATATATATATATATATATCAATTATATTATGTCTGACGTTTTATACGTCAATTCCCAAAGCGTGTAGCCAACTTTAATTAAAAAAAAAAGATGAAATCGTGGCACTCTGGAGGTTTTTTTATTTCAATATATTTCTGGATTTGCGTCCTTTGTGAATTTGTATTTACATTTCAGCATACAGGAATAAAGATAAAATATTTAAAAAGAAATATTGGTTATTTTTGAAATAATTTAATTGAACAAAAACATAATAATTAATTTTTCCGTGATCTGGCGCCCATAGGTAGGCTGTAACTCGAAAACGAAAACAGATAGCTAATTGTTATTTTCACTATTAAATTATTCTGGAATCAGCAATGTATTTTAGTTTTCAAGATTTAAATAAATTAAATTTGAAATATGTCTGAAGTAGCACTTATTATAGATATTTAATTTAAAATTAATTTTCAATTCCTGCTTCAGATATTACCTACAATTTTCTTTATCCATTGTTAAGGTTTTTTATCACGTCAAGGATGATCTTACCTAAGCAAAAAATATGCTGAAGTGGAGCTGGAGATTACTTGACATCGGTGCTTAAACGTAACCCACGCCACTATCTCTCGACCTATCGTAAATTTTAATTTTAAATTCAGCTCACGAGACCGTTAATTATTCCATTCAGCAAACCAATCTTCTTATGACATAATGATAATTGGCAATAATCTTAAACCTCGGAATGCACTTAACGGTACTATAAATACACGTACAGATGAATGAAACTGCATTTCAGACAATCTGATCTTTAATGGAATTTATTAAATATCCTTCCAGGAAAAATTATCGGTGAAGTGCTAAAATAAATTCTTCGAAGAATGACTGGAAGGCAATATGCACGATTTAGCAGTAGCAATAAAGAAGAAAAATCACTAAAGCTAAAGAATGCTTTTCTTTTACTACCGCATTCATAAGAAATAAATGTTTACATCGTAGGTTATCGACCAGGCGTCCTTCGGTTATGCTTTTCTGCTTTTCTATTACTATTATTACAAAAATTACCAATGATTGTCAGCAAAATTATCAGAAATAGGTACTAATAAACATAATTTAAAGATATATATATATTTTAAGTTTACTAAGAGTGAATTTAATAACAATATCGTGCTGCAATTTCACGCTAGGTGCCTTCATACAGATGTCAGAATAACATTTTCCATTATTCTCTAAAATTAGAAAATACGAGAGTGTTGTGTGAAAGCAACAAAACAGGTGTACGAGTAGAAATGAGAAAATTATATCAAATATTTAATAATAGTAAGTATAGCAAGTGGTAAATGTATTGCGCTATTGACGACTTTTAACAGCGAGCAGTAACATTTAAAAAAAATGTCAAAATCAAAATGAAATCGTACTTGGAGAAGAAAGCTTTTTACAACTTCGCTGAATTTTTAAAAACGATTTTAGTGACTTTGATGTATATAGTTTAATTGATTTTGTAATTGGTATTATGTTTACGCAATATTTATCTTTATTTAGTTTATAACTAGCAGGGTTGTTAAAAAAAACGTTTTTTTTTTATTTTAACTAAAACAAACAGATATTTTTTACGAAACGTGTTTTTTTTTTATTGAAACAGCGTTTAAAACATTAACAATTAAAAACATGTTTAAAACAGAATATACAGGGCATTTTTCTTTTGAGTATACATAGCCTGATAATTACAGTGTTTTTTTTAAATTGCGGGAATTCGTTGTTTCAAAGCGGTTAAATTGGGACTTTTAACGAGTGTTTCCCACTCCCAGACTAGGCATGAAGTAAAATTTCGAGTTTAGAAAAGCCTAAGAATTTGGATTGGCCGCGTAGCTCCGCTTCGCTACGCGGCCAATCCAAATTCTTAGGCTTTTCTAAACTCGAAATTTTACTTCATGCGCCACGCGTATAAAACACTGATTACGAATGAAGTTCATATACTTTATCTATAACAATAATATTGTATGTTTAATAAAAAAAACTCTAGACTGCTACAATTTAATCTTTTTTATATTTAGGTTAGGTAAAACGTCACACATAATAATTATAATAAATAATCTGAGAGTTGCCAACCTAGAATATTTTCCATGCCTCTCTAGAAGTTTTTTTTTAACATACGATACATTTTAATTCATGAATTTATGTTTTTCTGTGATTCAAATTTAGAAAGTTAACTAAAACTGACAAAAGTAACCAACATTAAAGACCATTGAATCATCAATTTGTATGTACAAATAAGTCCAAGAATGCCAATTTTGATCAACTTATTTTGGACAATATCTGATTTTGATTCTTCATGTTTTCATTATTCTGCGAGATTTTATGTAGAAGCAATTGAGGTTTCTAAGTTTTAAACTAAATTTGACATCTTGCGGATGCTTAAGACAAAAATAAATATCAACGTTGAATTCGTCACATTCAATACCCCCATGAACCCTTAAATATAAATAAAAATAGGAAATATTATAAATCAGAACTAAAATCCAAATAAATATTACAACCGGCTGATGTAAAATCTCCAAATAAAATTAATGCGACTTGAAATTCACGGTAGACCTATAGTTCCATGGACTATTTTTCTTAGAATTGAACGTGGAATCGGAAAGAATTAGACTCACTCTTTAAAGAAAACTTCCTTACAATTCGGCCCGCCCTAATATATATGCTGCCCATTCGCTTTACAAATTTAGTTTAGTACGACTATCGAAAATGTTCACTTGATGAACGAAATGTACATCTAGTGATTGAAATAAACCGGTGGAGAAAAATGATTACTTGTTTAATTTAATATTAACAACCCTGTTTGAGAAACACTTATATTAATTTGTGTTTTTATTAATAAACGAATGGAAAAAATTAACGCACCACTTTAATCTAAATATTCACAATATAACCACAAAATAAAACTAAGTATCATTGAAATAAAAACGAACACCTACAAAATTAGTCGAACATGACCCTAATTTGCCTTATTTCTTTTTTAAAAATGTGTGTTTGCTGTAAATAAATAAACTAGCATAACTTCAAATTGAAAAAAGAATCAGTAAAACAGGATAAATGCATCTGCATAAGAGGGTATTCACTTCATTTAGGTAGCTAATAACCTGTCTAGCCACGTGGGGACGAGCGTTGTCCTGCATTAATAATAAATTACATGTTTGACAATAATGTTGTCTAAGTATTTTTGGATGACCTCGTATGTATAGAGACCAACTCCGTACGAGCATCAAAGCAAATTCCTCCCCAAAATATTTTAGAGCCACCACCAAAGGGTACTTTAGGAGAGATATTACAGCTGGCAAACCTTTCTCCTCGCCTTCGCCAGACACGCTACGTCCATCTGAAGTTTTAAGGCTATAGTTTTATGGAGAACAGAACCGTTCCCAATCATTGATGGTCCAATTCTGATGTAGTCTTGCAAAATTCAATCTCTGAACTATGTCTTCTCTGGCAAGCAGGGGTTTTTTGGCTGGTCTTTTGTTGCTCAATCCTGATTCATATAAACGTTTTTTAACCGTTCGAGATGATATAGCAGTATTTCTAACATCTGCTAATTCAGATTGCTGGTGACTCTACTGTCTCTGAGAGACAACGTGTCTCAAAAAACAATCCTTAATTTGATTAGTGCAACGTTTTCGCCCTTGTCCTGGTCTTCGATCGTACGTGCTTTTTTCATTACGTCGTCTCACTATGCGACTGATGCTGGCATGATGTCTTCTTAACAAACCAGAAACGTATCGCATTGAATAACCTTCATCCAGGAGAGTCGATGCTCGCACTGCCTCCTCCATTGGCAAATTTCTTTGGCGGTTCATTTTTCTTACTTGATTTACTCCCAAACATGCATGTGATAAAAACAATTACAATCAAAAGCTTGCTTCTTACAGAAACATTGCTTTAATCAGCACTTTTTAAGATAATGCTAACACGGTTTTAGTCTAAAACAAGGTTTCATACGAATTACTGTTAAAACAAGTTATTATGTGATACTATAATCTGTTTAATAACAAGGAGGAGCGTTTTAAATTTCACGCGCCACAACCTACAACCCTGATTGGCCGAGAGTGCGCCCGTTTTACACTATGCTAATTACGTCATTATTAGACGCAACAGCTGACATAACCTTAATTCGAAGCGTTACCGAGTTGCAACTTTGTCTGTTTGAAATAACCTTTTGTGCAGTGTTTCTTTAGCATAGTTAAAAGTTAGTTTTGTTTATATTGTTGTGATGCATTATGGATCCAGTACAAGCTCGGTGATAACATCACCTTCACCTCCAAAAAAGCGTAAGAAGTTGGATTTGGGTTGTTTATATCTGAGAAACAGTGCATACTAAATATGTATAAGCAGATGATAACAGATGATACACATATGAAAATGACTGCTGTTGTATCAGACATTGTTTGTTTTTTTTGGAAGTTGTAAATTCCACTGTCTATCGTACCATTAGCCAATATAAGAAATCCGGAGAGATATGTAGCCCTAAACAGCTTGGAGGATATAATTACAAGTTTTGATGACGTAGTGAAGAGATCCGTGCATAGTTTCTTCTATAAAAATAAATTGCCACCTTTGATAAAGTTTTAAAAGAAGTAAACGATCATGCAGGCATGCCGAAGAGGAGTTGCGCTACCTTGTATAGTTTTATGAAACAAATCAATTTTAAGTAAGATAGAGGCTAGAACTGGGCAGGATTCAAATCATTCAGGATTCGAATCCTATTAGAGGATTCAAAAGAGGCATTCGAATACTTTAGTTTAACTGGATTCGTTACATTTTTTTAGAAGGGTTCGTATTCGAGTCTAAATGTGGGTGATTTGAATCCCTATAAAAGGATTCGAATCCTTGTAAAAGGATTTGAATACTCACAAAAGGATTTGATTCGTCAAAAATAATTCGAATTAATTGTGAGGAATAACAAGAAAAATGTTTTTTTGTGTGTTTTTAAATGTCTCGTTAAATCACTGTTTTATGCGCGTGGCACATGACGTAAAATTTCGAGTTTAGAAAAGCCCAGAAAATTTGTCTCGGGTCGCTGCGCGACCCTCGACAAATTTTCACGGGGCTTTTCTAAACTCGAAATTTTATGTCATGCTTAGTCTGGGAGTGGAAACGCTCGTTCGAAACTTCAAAGTGAATGCTTTGATAAGAACATTAAATGATTGAAACTGTTTTAAAGGATAATAATCTAGTTTTCAAAAATTTGTTTAATATTTTTTGAAGTAAAACTGATATGATAGCCATAATCTAAAATGTTAAATTTTTCCGGCATTTCCCTGACTAAAGATATTTTCCTTGGCGTTTTAATATAACTTTCTTCTGTGGGAAACCCCCAGTCTGTTTAATAGTTTTTATTGTTTTTGCCAATATTTAAGTTAGTTTTATAAATTTTTACATGTTTTGTAATTTTCCTGCTGATTTTCACAAATTTAATAATATCATATGGCTGTTTTGTTAGTGTTTTGGTCAATTTGAATATAATTTCATGACTTTTCTCTGACTTTCCCGGTTTTAATGATATTCACTGAATTGTTTATTTACGTAAATTCCAGGCATTAGTCGATTTTATAATAGAGTTCAATTTGAAGTTTTGAACGAGTGTTTCCACTCCCAGGCTAAGCATGAAGTAAAATTTCGAGTTTAGAAAAGCCCCGTGAAAATTTGTCTCGGGTCGCGCAGCGACCCGAGATAAATTTTCGGGCTTTTCTAAACTCGAAATTTTACTCCATGCGGCACGCGTACAAAACACTGATTAGAAGTGGAGTTCAGAAACACACAAATACATCTTTAACCAGAGTAACAGGGAGTCAGATATTTAGTCTATCAACGATGATCAGTAGTAATAATAAATAATTAGGTAAATAATTAAAACAATTAGTAACGATATTTATATATTAATGGTTGCAAAAAAATAATAACATCAAATTTATTCGTAAAGGATTTGTATTCGTGATTAGAAAAAACAGGATTCGAATCTTCGAATCTATTCATATTTATCTCTTACGAATCCTTTATTCGAGTATTTGTAATTGGAATCATATCAGGTGATTCGGATTCGTGATTCAAATCCTTTTTACGAGGATTCATCCCAGCTCTAATAGAGACACATTATTATATAAATTCCACATTATATTATGAACATAATGTAAATATGTTTTATTTCACAGATATATGGCGAGATGCCGTATACGCATTTTAATTGAACTGACGATATCGTACGATGAAAAAGAAAATACGTAACCACAATTAAGAAGTACAAAATGGATATTTGATTTTATTTAAAGAGTAATTATGAAATTATTTAAAATTGCCGCCAAATGTATCTAGTGATATTTCTGGTAACTTTTTATAGTGTAAATTGGGCTTTGGCACTTACTCCTTCTAGTTTTTAAACAGACTATAAGTAATATTGGACATTCATAGACCTCGTACGTATAGAGACCAACTCCGTACGAGCATCGAAGCAAATTCCTCCCCAAAATATTTTAGAGCCACCACCAAAAGGTACTTTACGAGAGATATTACAGCTGGCAAACCTTTCTCCTCGCCTTCGCCATAGTTTTATAGAGAGCAGAACCCGTTTCCAATCATTGATGGTCCAATTCTGATGTAGTCTTGCAAAATTCAATCTCTGAACTATGTGTTCTCTGGCAAGCAGGTTTTTTTTTGGCTGATCTTCTGTTGCTCAATCCTAATTCATATAAACGTTTTTTAACCGTTCGAGACGATATAGCAGTATTTCTAACATCTGCTAATTGATTCTTAAGCAGATTGCTGGTGACTCTCCTGTCTCTTAAAGCACGTTGTCTTAAAAAACGATCCTTAATTTGATTAGTGCAACGTTTTCGCCCTTGTCCTGGTCTTCGATGGTACGTACTTTTTTCATTACGTCGTCTCACTATGTGACTGATGCTGGAATGATGTCCTCTTAACAAAGCAGCAACGTATCGCATTGAATAACCTTCATCCAGGGGAGTTGATGCTCGCACTGCCTCCTCCATTGACAAATTTCTTTGGCGTTTCATTTTTCTTACTTGATTTATTTGCAAGTGACCTTCCAAACATGCATGTGATAAAAGCAATTACAATCAAAAGCTTGCTTCTCACAGAAACATTGCTTTAATCAGTACTTTTTAAGAAAATGCTAACACGGTTTCAGTCTAAAACGAGGTTTAATACGAATTACTGTCAAAACAAGTTATTATATGATACTAGCTAGCTTAACCCATTAAGCGCCTTTGATGCATACACGCACAATTCATTGTTTGTTAATTAATTGAAATACTAAATAAGTTAATTTGTTATATTATATTAATTGACCTGATTTGAAAATGGATGAAGAAAAATGTAAATATTTTGTTATTTAAATATTTTGATCATTGCTCATTTAAAACAAAATGTCAGTGTATTTTTAACTTCACAATATTTCAGTGTTTTTACGCGTGGTGCATGAAGTAAAATTTCGAGTTTAGAAAAACCTGAAAATTTGTTTTGGCCGCTCCGCGCTTCGCGCTACGCGACCAAACCAAATTTTCAGGCTTTTCTGAACTCGAAATTTTACTTCATGCTTAGTCTGGGAGTGGAAACACTCGTTCTAAACTTCATATTGCACGTTTTTATACAAAATCGACGAATGCCTAAAAATGGACAGCGTATACATTATGTATATTTGAATATTGTATGTAATACAATTAGTCATTCATACAAATCATTACAAAAAAAATGCAAAATTTTACCTAAAATCAACTTTTAGAGTTAACTCTATAATTGCTCGGCCGTTAATGGGTTAAATAACAACTGTCACTGTCAAACAAGGTCTATGGTCTACTTATCGAACAGCAAGTAATCAATAAATAAAGATTATTGAGAAATATATGAGTGGCGCGTTAATTTGGTTCAGGAGTATATATTAAAAATATATTTGTAAATTTAACAACTTTTCTCATGACTCCATACATATAAATTTCATTTTTATCTTTTTGATGATATCAGCACAAATCCTTCAGGGTCCGGCATACAGACAAACACTATAAACATTTCCTCTGATAAAACCCACAACAGTCTCATTTATTATTACATTTGGTGTGAGTAATAATCACGTTATTACACATATTTTGTCTAAATGACATCACCAAAACTACAAATGAATAATAATTTCTATTTTTTAATAAATATATTCCATAATAAAAATGTAGGTTTAAGTATTTCAACAGAGGCGTAATCAGATTATAATGAATTGCAAAAAAATGTCGACAAAAAAACTTTATATAATAAAATGTAAATTACTGTAAATATATTGAAAATTGTTAATAAAATAGTAATTGCCAACAAAATTGAAGCCTCTAACAAGTGTTTTTAATCCCAGATTAAGCATGAAGTAAAATTTCGGGTTTAGAAAAGCCTGAAAATTTGGTTTGGTCGCGTAGCGAAGGGGAGCGACCAAACAAAATTTTCAGGCTTTTCTAAACTCGAAATTTGACTTCATGCGCCACGCGTATAATAGAATGATATAACGCGTTTGTTTGTTTAAAATATACAACTCCAGCATAATGCCTTAGCGGTATATTTTAAACCTTAGTATAAATCAGTGTTTACTAATATTATTTGAGAATGTAAATACATGTTAACAGGGTGTACAAAAAGTAATGTAACAGCCCTATATTTCGCTATGTGATTAGTTTAGAAAAACATGTTTCAAATAAAACTTATAGCTATAGCCACTTGTTTAACCCATTAACGGCCGAGCAATTATAGAGTTGACTTTAAAAGTTGATTTTTGGTAAAATTCTGCAATTCTCTTTATGATTTCTATGAATAACTTATTATTAACTTTTTTGATTATTACTCATTAAAAAAAATACATCAGTGCGTATTTAACTTCACAGTGTTTCAGTGTTTTATACGCGTGGCGCATGAAGTAAATTTTCGAGTATAGAATAGCCCCGTGAAAATTGTCTACGCGGGGCTTTTCTAAACTCGAAATTTTACTTCATGCTTAGTCTGGGAGTGGAAACACTTGTTGTAAACTTCATATTGCACGTTTTTATAAAGAAATCGATTAATGACTGAAAATATACAATGTATACATTTAGAATATTTAAAAGAAAAAATCACAGTATGTAGAATGTTTCTTTTAAATATGCAAAATGTATACTCTGTAAATTTTCAGGCATTAATCGGTTTTTTATAAAAACGTGCGATATAAAGTTTGGAACAAGTGTTTCCAGTCCCAGACTAAGCATGAAGTAAAATTTCGAGTTTAGAAAAGCCCCGCGTAGAAAATTTGTCGAGGGTCGCGCAGCGACCCCAGACTAATTTTCACGGGGCTTTTCTAAACTCAAAATTTTACTTCATGCGCCACACGAACAAAACACTGAAATATTGTGAAGTTAGAAATACACTAATGTATTTTTTTTTAATAAGTATTAATCGAAAAAGTTAATAACAAAATACTTACATTTTTCTCCATACATTTTCAAGTCAGGTCAATTAATATAATATATAAAATTAACTCATGTAGTAATTTGATTAACAAAAAATGTATAATGTTGCGTGTATGCACCAATGGCGCTTAATGGGTTAAGCTACTAATAAATAATAATTGTTAATTAAAGGCTGATCGATTTTCAAGATATGAAACAAACTTACCTTTTTTTAAGTGAAACGCCCTATATATTTCGTTGGTGTCCGATAACTTGTTAAAATAGAAACATACTAGTGTAAGCTGCATGTTTTGAAGTTACTTGAATTAAAAGTTACAAGGAAAAGTACGAACGAAAATAAAATATCTATTATAATCAAGTGTAGGTGTTTCAAAATGTTGAAACAATTGTTATTGGCATTAGTTATTATTAAATTATCTGTTATTGTCTTACCTAGATTATTCATATCTAACCTAACTGATGCAATTGTTATCTGTCATAACCTAAATTGGTTTTTGTGTGAAATTGATTTTCTTATAGTCTTTTATTCGAAAACTAATTGAACATTTTATCTGTTTTAAAAATTATTTGAATATTATATTTTTATTATTGTCTAACACAAAAAGAAACTGAAAAATAAAATGTCGTTTAGTTTAAAATTTTAGCAGTTTGTTTTTAAAACTGATTTAGCAGTATATTTATAACTTTGCATTAAATCAGCGTTTTATACGCGTAGTGCATGCAGTAAAATTTCGAGTTTAGAAAAGCCTGAATTTGGATTTGGACGCTACGCGTCCAAATCCAAACGTTCAGGCTTTTCTAAACTTAAAATTTTACTTCATGCTTAACCCGGGAGTGGAAAACACTTGTGAGGGTAATTTTAAATTCTTTAAAAAAAAATACAGAAAAAAACAAAATAGTTGCGTAATTTTGCAATTTATTGAATAATCGATTTGATTCATTTATTAGTATCTGTAACCAATATTACATATTAATTTTCTAAACTCAAATTTCTGCAAACTCTAACTTCTAGTTAATTGATTTTAATTTTAAATTTCTAAAATAAATTTCAAGCTATCCCTATTTGAAATTTATATTTAAAATCAATCAACTAGGAATTCGAGTTTAAAGACAATTGAGTTTAGAAAGTTGCCCCCTAAAACATAAAATCTTCATATTATAAATTAAGACTCGAATAATTTTCCTCTAACTTAATTTTCATAATAATCTTGAAAAAAAAAATTAAAGTTGTGAAAACTTGATTTATAAATTTATAATAATCTTCGAAATAATTTAAAAATTGTGGAAACGTTTACTTGTTCAAAAAAATAGTGTTCTGTGAAGTATTTTTACGAATAAAATATTTCCACATTTTTTTTTATTTCTGTTTCTTTTAGTTATGATTATTTTTTTGTACAGGGTAGTTTTTTTCGTTGATATTATAGGGTATAGGCTAAACGGTAAGAGATACAAAAAAACTAAGATATGTGTCTCGTTGCCTTTTTTAGTGTTTAGTTTGTTATATTAACGCATAATTCTTGAAAAAATACAGTGGAATTTAAATTTGTAAGGTTTTGTGTTCTATTTCTTATTGCGAGTAAATAATATACTCTTATATTTAAGTTTACAATAAAATTGAAATTACAGAAACCAATCAATCAAATTAAATACTCAATATATTGCTAACTAAGTAGATATTTGTTTTACGCTGTGTTTTTTTTTATATAAGCATTTAATTTTATTTTAACGAGTATTTTCTACTCCCAAGTTAAGCATGAGGTAAAATTTCGGGTTTAGATAACTTAAAAAGTTGATTTGGTCGCTCCGCTTCGCTACGCGACCAAACGAAATTTTCAGACTTTTCTAAACTCGAAATATTACTTCATGCGCCGCGCGTACAGGACACTGACATATTGAGAAATTAAAAATATACTGCTAAATCGGTATTTAAAATAAACTGCTGAAGCAGGATTGAAAATATATTACTAAACAAGAACATTATAAATGTTATAATCAGGGTTCTTATGTTTAAAACACATTCTTCTAAAACAGCGTTTTAAATATGTTAGAAAACAGCCGTCATGTTTTAGACGGTTTTGTTTTAAACATATTTGAAATATTAAATTCGTTTAAAACATCTTTTAAACTTTAAATTCGTTTAAAACGTTTTTTTAATATCTTAAATTTGCTAAACTATATTTTATACTACTATATTAAGATATTTTTTTACGTTTTTTAATTTTAGCTAAATTGTTGAAGATATTTCAAATTACATGATTAAACATAATATGTTGTTAAAATAAAATATTACAATTGTGTGTGCATAAATGTGATTTAAAACGTGTTTTACATACAGAGAGTTTTATGTAACACCGAACATTTGCATCCAATACAATTTGACACCTTTAATTTTTAAGTTGTGTGTAAATTGAGTTGCCTATATGACCATTAAAAATTGTAGCCAATCAATCGCAATTAATGCCTCAACTTGTACATGCAGGGAGTTTTTCTTTCAAGTATACATGTCCCAGGTACAGCGTATATGCCAGTAAATCTTTAGATACTCGTTGTTTTTTAACAGAGTTCAATTTGAAATTTGTAATGAGTGTGTTCCACTCCCAGACTAAGCATGAAGTAAAATTTCGAGTTTAGAAAAGCCTGAAAATTTGGTTTGATCGCGTAGCGCGAAGCGCGGAGCGGCCAAACCAAATTTTCAGGCTTCTCTTAACTCGAAATTTTACTTCATGAGCCACCGATACAAAACACTGACATACTACGAAGTTTAAAACACACCGCTAAACTTTACATTCCATCAGTGTTTTGTACGGGTGGCGCATGAAGTTAAATTTCGAATTTAGAAAAGCCTGAAAATTTGGTTTGGCCGCTCCGCGCTTCGCGCTACGCGACCAAACCAAATTTTCAGGCTTTTCTAAACTCGAAATTTAACTTCATGCTTAGCCTGGGAATGGAAAACACTCGTTTAAAGCTTCAAATCTTTTAATAAACCGAGCGTCGGAGCATGCACAACATATGCTTATGTATACTTAAAAAATTCTCGTCATGAAAATGTTCGGTGTTAGATAAAACTCTCTGTATGTTCTGTTTAACACGTGCTTTAAACACGTTTTAAATGTGATTTAAACATATGTTTAATTGCTAATGTTTTAAACGCCGTTTCAATGAAAAAAACACGTTTTATACAAAAAAATGTTTGTTTTAATTAAAATAAAAAAACGTTTTTTCAACAACCCTGTTTACAAATTTTCAGGCATATTGTGAAATTGAAAATATTCAGTGTTTTATACAAATTTTCACGCTTTTCTAAACTCGAAATTTAAATTGAACCCAGTAAAAGAATATATATATATATATATATATATATATATATAATCTATTGCCTTGTCTACCCTTAGGTGTAAGGCTTCTATTTTAATAGTATCTTTTCTATTTATCTCCTGCGTATACAAATTTGGACCACCCTCCTTTATTTCTTGCCATCTTCTCCGCTTCATTCCATTTTACATTTCTTTTCTTCAGGAATGCTGTCGTTTGGTCGATCCAGGTTTTTGTTGGTCCTCCTCTCTTTTTCTTTATTCCTGCTTTCGCCTGCTAGATGTTTTTCACCTGTCTTCCATCACTCATCCTGCATAAATGTCCAAACCATTTGAGTTGGTTCAATTCTATGTTATCTGCTATAGATGGTACCCCTAATTCTTCTCGGACTGCCTCATTTCTAATTCTGTCTCTCCTGGTTATACCTTTCACTCTTCTCAGGAACTTTATATCAACGGCCTGTATCTTACTCTTCTGTCTGTTTGTGAGAACCCATGATTCGCTCCCAGAGGTTAGTATTGGTCTGAATACTGTTTTGTATACTGTCATTTTTGTTTTCCTACTGATGTTTTTATTGGCAATGAATGAGTTGCGTAACGCAAAGAAAATTCTAGTGGCGGAGCTAATTCTTTCGTCTATTTCTTGTTCCATGTTTCCGTTTCTTTCTATTGTTACTCCGAGGTACTTGAATTGGTCGACTTGCTCTAGTTCTTGGTTGTTTATGTCTAAATTTATTCGTCTGTTGTCCTGTCCTATGACCATTACCTTTGTTTTACTGATGTTGACGTTTAGGTTTCTTTCTCGAAGTTCTGTTCCCCATATCATTAGACTTGCCTTCAGGTCTTCTTCTCTGGGTGCGCATATCATCACGTCATCAGCAAACGCGCATGCAGATATTCCTACTGGTTTTAGTTTATTAAATCCTATATGTACTGTTTTCACATGCTTTTTCGTTTCTTGTAGGATATCATCCATAATTATAATAAATAGTGCTGGACTCATTACACCTCCCTGTCTAAGGCCTTCGTTGATAGGGAATTTTTCGGATTGTCGGTTATCTCTCCTTACGTAGCTGCTGTTGTTATCATACAGACTTTCAATTGCCCTTCTTAATTTTGTCTTGATACGCCTTTGTCTTAAACTGCCCCATATTTGTTCTTATGCTTCTTTGTCGAAACCTTTCTCCAGGTCTAAGAATGCTATGTATGCTTTTCCCTCCTTCAGTTTCGTTTTCTCTATCATTTGTTTTATTGTGAAAATGTGATCCTGGGCACTACGTCCTTTTCTAAAACCGCTCTGTGGTTCTGCAAGTTGTCTTTCTATTGTCTTCTTTAGTCTTTTTACCAGTATTTGCTCGTATATTTTTGACACAATTCTTAGTAGGGTAATTCCCCTGTAGTTTTTGCAGTCTCTAGAGTCATCTTTCTTAAATATTGGTACTATGATTCCTACCTTCCAATCGGCAGGCACTTTTCCTATGACCCAGCATTTGTTATAGATCTCTTTTAGTATAGCGGTACCAGGTAAAAGAAAATAACAAATGCAAAATACAAAAAGTTATGCTTACTCAACTCAAAAATACAACAATTTTAATGATGAGAGGTTATGGCGATCGAGTAAGAACCCACGGGACTACAATCTCAATCGGAAAGTGGCATACTGTATAATACACCGGGTTGGAGTAAAAATTGCTTTAATAAAACAGTTAAATATTTTATTATTACCATTGTAGATCTTAAGTATGTTTTCAATATGTAACTTTTAAACGGACCAACTTAATAATATGCAGTGTTCACTAGTAACTTTATATTTTAACATGTAAACGAATACCAATGAAAAAAATATATGGGAGGTTCCATTTCAAAAAGGTAAGTTTTGTATGCATCAAAAAACGAATCGCCCAGTATATTAAAAAATGCTGGCAATAAGTAGCTTGAATTAGTAGGTAACATATAAGTTTTATTTGAAGCATTTGTTCTCAAGTTATCACAAACTGAGATATCGAGCCGTTACATTACTTTTTGTACACCCTGTATGTTTTTTTAATGCAATAGTTATTTTTTAATGCAACCATATTTTATCGAATGTTTACAATGAATGCGCATATTATGTCACCTAATGTGCATTTAAATTAATCTCGTTTTTAATTGCGAAACCCTTTGTTTACCTCTATAACGATTTATAAAATACTACCGTAGTCTGTGTAATCCAAACATTATTTGTATTTAAAAGTTATGCTTTAGTATAATTTATACTATAACATACAAATTAATCATATCAACATACAGTAAAACACGAACTGTAAATTTGTTGAAATTATATCCAACTAGTAATTTAAATTAACAAGGAAATAATAAATTCAGTATTGTGGAGGCTTTTACTTCGTTATACATGTTAATGAAATGTTTGATAATGACAAGCTAAATTTGCCGAAACTGCAGTCACATTCAATAAAAAGTGTTATACAAACAAAGTAAAAAGTGTTTTATTGTGAAAGAAATAATATTTGGGTGGAATTTTATAGACCGGAAACAGATTTTTACGGGACTTGAATTATTTCCAAGAAATTTCACGATTGGTTAATTAAGCGTAAGCCCTCAGCAAAATACTATACATTAAAAATGCGAAAGAATTTATAAATTTAAATTAAACATGGCATCTATAGAATTAAATTGTTTAACCCATTATGTGCCATTAATGCATATATATATATACGCAACATTAGTAATTGTATGTTAATTAAATTACTAAATAAGTTAATTTGATATATTATATTATTTGACTTGACTTGAAAATGTATGAAGAAAAACGTAAATATTTTGTTATTTCAATATCTCGATTACTAATTATTTTAAAAAAAATTGAGTGTATTTCTATTTCACAATATTTCAGTATTTTATGCGCGGGGGGCGCATTAAGTAAAATTTCGAGTTTAGAAAAGCCCAGTGAAAATTTGTCTCGGGTCGCTGCGCGACCCTCGACAAATTTTCTACGCGGGGCTTTTCTAAACTCGAAATTTTACTTCATGCTTAGTCTGGGAGTGGAAATACTTGTTCTAAACTTCAAATTGCACAATTTTATAAGGAATCGACTAAAAGCTTACATTTACAGCGTATACACTATATTTAAAAGAAAAATTCTCAGTATGTAATACAATAAGTCATTCGTAATCATAAAAAGAAGTGTAGAATTTTACCTAAAATCAACTTTTAGCGTTAACTCTATAATTGCTCGGCCAATGGGTTAATGAAATATAGAATTTAAACATGAAATTGGATTTAATTAGATATGAATTGTAGTACTGAAACGTGGAAACGTTTTTCACGATTTGATCAATTCTAACCGCTTAAATAATTTATGCCATGAAATGCGTGTTACATTCTTAGAAACAAATATTAGGTTACATACCTATGATACAAACAAACATATAAGGGTTATAGAACTCACATTAAAATTAATGGTTTTTCTATTCGTACAAACACTAAAAAAATGTAATTTTCCCCAGATTGCACTAATTTTAAAACTGCTGCAAGTGCAATCATAAGTGAAAAACTGCGTATGTAATTTTTATATCACATAGAATTAGTTAATACTAATTCGTCAATTAGTTAATACTGTTAAATACAGTAGGCACTTTTGGACTTCAACTTAAATCAATGTTTTATAAAGTAAAATTTACTATATGTTTAATCTAGCATTATAAACTTGTGTAAAAAGTCAAATGAAACACTACAATAAAATTTTTTTATCAAAAATCATAGAATGCTTTTCTATGATTTTATTCCATACCAATGAAGATGTACAAATTTTACCTTTTTATCTCAGCCAGAACAAACTTTATTTCATTTTTTTAATAGCAGAATTTTAATAAGCATCTTTATTTTTGATAAATTTGTGAAGAAGCGACGAATGCCGTTGACCAGAGCTGGGAAGGATTCGAATCATTCAGGATTCGAATCCTGGATTCGAATCGATTTAAAGGATTCAAAAGAGGCATTCGAATACTTTAGTTAAACTGGATTCGTGATCCGGATTCGTTACGTATTTTTAAAAGGAATTGTATTCGAATCCAAATGCGGGTGATTCGAAACCTTATAAAAGAAATTCGAATATTTATAAAAGGATTCTAATATTTATTAAAGGATTCTAATATTTATAAAAGGATTCGAATACTTACAAAAGGATTTGAATCGGCAAAAATAATTCGAATTAATTGTGAGGATTAACATGAAAAATGTCTTTTGTGTGTCTTTAAATTTCTCGTTAAATCACTGTTTTATACGCGTGGCGCATAAAGTAAAATTTCGAGTTTAGAAAAGCCCAGAAAATTCGTCTCGGGTCGCTGCGCGACCTTCGATAAATTTTCACGGGGCTTTTCTAAACTCGAAATTTTACTTCATGCTTAGTCTGGGAGTTGAAAACACTCGTTTAAAGCTTCGAATTGAAAAAACCAGAAATATCTAAAGATTACAAAAATACGCTGTTTTGCGGAAAACACTATTTCTACTAGCAGAAACAACTAGCACTATAACCAGGCAGGACTTCTAGGTCAGATATCTTGCTACCAGCAGACGAGGCCTGTACTAGTACTACTAAGTACTATTAGCCGAAAGAACCACTACTACAAACTGTAACTGTAACGATTTGTTTACTAGCAAAAAGAACTGCCGCTAGTAGCAGACAGAGCTTCTAGTTCCGTAGACGGAGCCTGTACTACTACTACTACTAGTAGCAGAAAAATCTAGTGGTTGTAGAAAAAAAAAACAAGTATTAAGCTGAAAGTACGACCAAGGCCGCAGCCAGAAAAAAAATTTAGAAGGGGTTATAAAAAATTCGTGGTGGGGCTTAGGAAAAAATATTGTTTTTGTTCTTACTGTCCCGCTTTTACATACAGAAATAATGATAAATTTCTGGGAGGGGGGGGGGTTGAACCCCCACATCCCCCCCCTCGGCTACGGTTTTGAGAACAACTGCTACTAACTAAAAGAATTACTACAGCAGAAAGAACTACCGCTATTAACTTCCTTCCGTACTAGTAGTAGAAAGACCTACTCGTAGTAGAAAGAACAAAATAGTAGTTTTTCTTTCTACTACTGAAAGGACGAACGCTACTAGCACAAAGAAATTGTACTACTAGCTGAAATAACTACTACTACAGATAGAAACGTTTACTTTTTAACAGAACACGCTATTTCTACTAGCAGAAACAACTACCGCTATTGGCAAACAGGGCTTTTGGTTCAGATGGTTCTAGCTTCAAATCTTGCCACCGGCAGATGGAGCCTGTACTACTACTAGTAGCAGAAAGATCTAGCAGTCGTTTTTTATAGAAAAAAAACACTATTTCTAGTAGCATAAAGAACTACTGCTATTAACAGAGCGTCTAGTTCAGATGGTTCTGGCTTATCGTGTCTTGCCACCAGCAGACGGAGCCTGTACTACAACTAGTTGCAGAAAGTCCTAGTAATAGTAAAAGGAACAAACTAGTAGTTGTGTCGTCTACTACTAAAAGGACAATTAATAATAATAGTAAAAGGAACAAAATAGTAGTTGTTTCAGCTACTACTAAAAGGACAATTGCTGCTAGCAGAAACAACTTGTACTACTAGCTAAAAGATGGGTAGTTTACTTCTTTTAACATAAAACGCATTTCGACTAGAAGATTAAAAATACGTGTTTTTTCTTTGTCGCCGCCATTGTTTAAAAAACGTCAATTGTGTAATATTAATTAACGAGTGTTTTTTCAGAATTAATCTTCATTCCTTTCTTTTCAGAATACGTATTCCAAATTCAGCCTATTTTCTGTAATTCTTTAGATATTCCTTATTTTTTTAAGTTCAGTTTCAAGCTTTAAATGAGTGTTTTCCACTCTCAGGCTAAGCATGAAGTAAAATTTCGAGTTTAGAAAAGCCCCGTGAAAATTTGTCGAAGGTCGCGCAGCGACCCGAGACAAATTTTCGGGCTTTTTTAAACTCGAAATTTTACTTCATGCGCCATGAGTCCAAAACACTGATTTGAAGTGAAGTTCAGAAACACACAAATACATCTTTAATCAGAGTAACAGGGAATCAGATATTTAGTCTGCTATCAACGATGTTCAGTGTTAATAATAATTAATTAGGTTTTGAATATTTTTGTTAAAACAACTGGTAACGATATTTATATATTGGTTGCAAAAAAATAATAAAATCAAATTTATTCTTAAAGGATTTGTACTCGTGATTCGAAAAAACAGGATTCGAATATTTGATTCGAATCATATTTATCTCTTACGAATCCTTTATTCCAGTATTCGTGATTCGAATCATATTAGGTGATTCGGATTCGTGATTTGAATCCGTTTTACTAGGATTCGTCCCAGCTCTGCCGTTAACTACGCGACTAAATCAAATTTTCAGGCTTTTCTAAACTCAAAATTTTACTTCATGCTTAATCAGGAAGTGGAAACACTCGTTAGAAGCTTCAAATTGAACGCTTTTCAAAAACAATTAATGCCTGAAAATTTACAATATACATCAGGATATGTATACTTAATAAGAAAAATTCCGTGTACAATTTCTAATATTAATTGGTTTATTATCCTTGGAAGTAGTTGCTTCAATGGATGAATTAATCTTTGTAACACAAATTAATTGTAAATAGCAAAAAGTATCGCACTTTTAATAATTTAAAAATATTCTATTACCAAGAATTGGCAATTTCATCCATGTTTTAAGTTTAAACTTTACAAGTTCCTACTTTACACAATATAATTTACATGCATTTCATGTTTTCACACAAAGCAAACATTCTATATATCTTTCGTACGCAAAATAACATCGGTACATTATTTCGTACGTATTTTATTTTTGTATTTGTGCCAGAGCAGACTAATGAAATTACCACCTTTACGATTGCAGTGTAAACAGTGTAAGCGAAATTGTTAAACATTCGTGATCGACGGCTATTTGCGGACATTAATTATGGAAAATATTACGTCCAGTGCTCGCTCTGACGTTTGTGTACAAATATTTGAACCAATTTATGCGGGATCAATCGAACAGCTTAGCCATCAATTCATTTGAAATTTAACCGTGTGTACATACACCATATATTGTAACATACACTTACGTGCAAAGAAAACGGCCCACCCAATATTTGCTTTTTATTTTTTTATAATAGCATTACTCTTGCAATCCAGCGAATAAAACTTTTGGTATTTTACAATAAAATAGACTATCAGGCAGAGCTGGGCAGGATTTGAATCATTCAGGATTCGAATCTTGGATTCGAATCCATTTAGAGGATTCAAAAGAGGCATTCGAATACTTTAGTTCAACTGGATTCGTGATCCGGATTCGTTACATTTTTTTAGGAGGATTCGTATTCGAATCCAAATGTGGGTGATTCGAATCCATATAAAAGGATTCGAATCTTTATAAAAGGATTCGAATATTTATAAAAGGATTCGAATATTTATAAAAGGATTCGAATACTTACAAAAAGATTTGAATCGTCAAAAATAATTCGAATTAATTGTGAGGATTAACAAGAAAAATGTCTTTAGTGTGTTTTTAAATTTCTCGTTAAATCACTGATTTATACGCGTGGTGCATGAAGTAAAATTTCGAGTTTAGGAAAGCCCAGAAAATTTGTCTCGGGTCGCTGCGCGACCCTCGACAAATTTTCACGGCGCTTTTCTAAACTCGAAATTTTACTTCATGCTTAGTCTGGGAGTGGAAAACACTCTTTTAAATGAAGACAACCTTATACAAGACTGTCTCAGTTTAAACCGAGTCGACCTTGTACAGTAATGACTTTGATTTTGACGTCATGTGAGGATTTCCGCGCGTGATAAGGTCGGCTCGGTTTAAATAGAGACAACCTTGCACACTAACGATTTTGGTTTTGACCTCACGTACGGATTTCCACGCGTGACGACATCAACCAAGGTGTGTAAATAAGTTTGTGTAGGTGTGTAAATAAGTTTAAAGCGAACCGATCTTGCATTGTTTAACCTTGATTGTTGACGTCACGTGAGGACTTCCACGCGTGACGTGAGCAATCAAGGTGGTTAGTGTATAAGGTTGTCTTAATTTAAAACCGAGTCGACCTTGTTAGTTTAATTACATTGAATTCAAATTCAAACATAATAAGTAAAAACCAGTAGATTTTCAATTTCACAATATTTCAGTATTCTGTCCGTTTCGCTACGCAACTAAACCAAATTTTCAGAATTTTCTAAACTCTATATTTTACTTCGTGCGTAAACAAGGACAGTAAATCTATGTTAAAAAACAAAAATTAACATTTCTTAAGATATAAACTTTTTGTCTCGTGTAATATAAGGCAAAAGTAATGTCATATCATGAATTGGCTGCCATTTTATTAGAAATGAAAAAAATGGGCAATGTTTTGACTGAAAGTTAATTTAAAGGTGAAAAATTGATAGTATAAAGTTAAAAAAACGATATCGGTCAAATGACCATCCTGAGTTGATGTTGATTGTGCTCGTTTTACAACATTTTAAATTGTTGTTCGTAAAACATCTGGCCCCAAATTGGTAATTTCTTCTTCAATGTTAGCTTTCAAGACTTACAAGGTTTGTGGTTTGTTGTGGTAAATGCGAAATTTCAAAAACACATACAGGGAGTGGAAACGCTCGTTCGAAACTTCAAACTGAATTCTTAGTTAAGAACATTAAATGACTAAAAATGTTTTTAAAGATAATAATCTAGTTTTCAAAATTATGTTTAATAAAATTTGAAGTAAAACTGACATGGTAGCCACAATCTGAAATGCTAAATTTTTCCGACATTTCCCTGATTCAAGATTTTTTCCCTGGCCTTTTAATATAACTTTCTTCTGTGGGAAACCTCCATTTTGTTAAATTGTTTTCATTGTTTTTGTCAATATTTAAGTTAATTTTATAAATTTTTACGTGTTTTGTAATTTACCTGCTGATTTTGACAAATTTAATAATGTCACACGGCTTTTTTGTTAGTGTTTTGGTCAATTTGAATATAATTCCATGACTTTTCTCTGACTTTTTTATATACGTAATTTTCACGCATTCGTCGATTTTATAATAGAGTTAAATTTGAAGCTTTAAACGAGTGTTTTCCACTCCCAGACTAAGCATGAAGTAAATTTCGGGCTTTTCTAAACTCAAAATTTTACTTCATGCGCCACGCGTACAAAACACTGATTTGAAGTGAAGGTCAGAAACACACAAATACATCTTTAATCAGAGTAACAGGGAATCAGATGTTTAGTCTCTTATCAACGATGTTCCGTGTTAATAATAAATAATTAGGTTTTAAATATTTTTGCTAAAACAACTGGTAACGATATTTATAGATAAATGCTCAAAACAAAATAATAAAATCAAATTTATTCTTAAAGGATTTCTATTCGTGATTCGAAAAAATAGGATTCGAATCTTTGATTCGAATCATATATATCTCTTACGAATCCTTTATTCGAGTAACCGTGATTCGAATCATATTAGGTGATTCGGATTCGCGATTCGAATCCTTTTTACGAGGATTCGTCCCAGCTCTGCTATCAGGGTATAGAAAAAAACAACGTATGATATTTATCAGTTTATTTAATGAACAATAATCATCACAAATGAAATTTAAAGATATGCTGTCCATTCGACATTATGCATAAAGTATCAAAATGTCTACGTTCTTCTACTGTTTTTGCTTTTTTTGATCTTCAGTGGATGTGGGAAATAACCTACTGAAGGTTGTTGTGTTCTTCATGGTTATAAGTGCTGCAGATTATGCAAAAGCTGTAACTCCTTTTGGAAAATTGGCAAAGCTGTGCCCAGAGTGCTTAATGTCAGCCGTTCTACCGTCCAATATCTATTTGATAGTCTATATTATTGTAAAATACCAAACGTTTTCTTTATAGTATTTCAACAATGATTTTATTATAAAAAATAAAAGAAATGTGTGAGCCGATTTCTATGCACTTGAGTGAATTTATAATTTGCAATCATTCATTCAATTTATTGGTATAGTCAACACATTACCCTTTTACCGTGACCTCGCAAAAAAAAAACAAAATAAAGCGATAAAAGCGCATGTCTGTGCCATTTTCTTTTTACAAATCTGTCAGTGAGAAGTCAAATTTTTATAAAGTTTTAAATAAAGTAACATATAATTAGAAAAATACAAAGTTATCGACATTCGTTGTTTTATAAAAGAGTTCAATTTCAAGCTTTAAACGAGTGTTTCCACTCCCAGATTAAGCATGAAGTAAAATTTCAGGCTTTTCATTCTTTCGCGATTTGGTTTGACATTTTTTTCGATTTTTCTTAACTGAAGATAAAGAAGTGAAACGAACAGCCAACGAGAACAACTAGTGTTACTCCTTCTAAAAATCCACCTGGGAAAATTATTAGAAGTGGCTAGAAGTTAACGGCGTGCAACATTTATTTAAAGTATAAATCTTTGAGAAAATGAAAAGTAAGGCCTTAAATATCGGTGCTATTAATATGGAAGATTAAGAACAACAATGTTTAAAACGTTTGTGACATGAAATAAAAAACGTGATAATTAAAAGTTATGGTAGCCACACACGCAACTGCAAGATTGACAAGCATGTATGATTTTATTGAATTAATGCCCTTCATCAAGATTAGTACTGCTCAAAAACCCAACAATTTTATTCAAAAATTGGTTACACAATCGCATTATTCATTTAAGAAACATGTTCGGAATATCTTATAAGTTTACAACAATTATATGTTCTAGAATTTAAACGTAATTAGACGTTTAATCAATGATTAGTAGTTGAATAAAGTTAAACTAATATTAGTGAAATTTAACCAAGTGGTTTCTTTTTAAAATGATAGTTAAATATATTTCTCCACGTGAAAGATGAGGAACTTATTTCAAATTAATTAGTAACTTGCTTACTTGCACCATAATGGGTAAGTGTTTTTTTTTGTCTACAACAAAACCACGTATTGTTAAAAAAATTATCAAACGACAACAATTTGCAAATACTAAAATCTTAATAAAACACTTATATAATTATTATAACATCTATGGAAATATGAAGAGATTATTTCCCGAGGTTGGCTAGTTACATCCCGACGGCGAAGCCGGAGGAATGTACAGCCAACCAAGAGAAATATATTCATATTTCCCGTGTTGTAATCAATAGGTTTTTTTTTCTGATTAAAGCAATAGCTTTCTAAAAAATAATAGATTAATTTTGTTAATTTATTAATAACGTTGCTACGGGCCATGTTTGTAGTTATCATAGTAGACTGACTGGTCTGACTTTTTCATCATGTCATAATTTGGAATGTGGTACGTGCTAACGCAAGCGGCGATTTGGTTCTAGCCAAATCTAAATCAGAATATAACAAAATGTATGCAATTTTTACGAATAATCGAGGAGCCAACATTCCGTGAAAGGTGCCGCAGTAAATATTTTGCTGGCGTTTTTTTGAAGATTTGCTATGTTGTTACAATTTTTGTTATTTTTCAGATATGACTTGTTTATTCTATTCGTAGTCACAGAAATATTCACATAATACGTTGTGGCCCAAATTATCAATGCTAAGATTAATGTTACATCTGAAAGAAACAGAGCATTCACGTGTGAATGCGTCAATTTGATTCTGTACTTTGTAACCAGTCGCGCCACATTTTGTGGCGAGGCTGTGTGTGAATGCTACTATTCAGCCTTCGTCATTTGTCGGGCGTTTGTGGCGCGACAAAAAGTGGCCAGTGTGAATACGCTCAAAATGTGAACGGTACCAAGGAAAACATTTTCTTGTCAGTTTTTGACAATCCGTACTTCCCCAGGGAAATGTAGATTGTCAAAAAGTTTCATATTTCCCTAGGGAAATACGAGTATGTTATGACATATCGTAACCAAGGCTATATTACTCATTATTGTAGAGGAGCAAGAAGAAGACCAATTGGTCAACCATGGCGTACCACAGAACGTCAAGATCGGCGCTTAAGACAAATAGCCCTGCGAGACCGTTTCGCTACTACGCGTCAAATCGGTGATCAATGGATTGGAGAAGAAGGTAGGCCCGTTAGTATGCGATCCTTATATCGCCGCATTCAATCCTTTGGGCTTCTTTCGTACCGTCCAAGATTAGTGCTTCCTTTAACAGCGAGACACTGTCGCCAAAGGTTGGACTGGTGCAGAAAACGGCAGCATTGGGAGGCAGAATGGCACGATGTCGTATTCAGCGATGAATCACGATTTTGTCTAGGCACGCATGATGGCCGTAGAAGGGTACGACGCTACCGTGGAGAACGACCTGATCTTAGGTTTGCTATTGAGAGGCATGTACACAGGACTGCTGGAGTAATGGTTTGGGGGGCTATTGCTTATGGTAGTCGATCAGCTCTTGTATTCATTCGAGGCAGTATGACAGCTGCGCGTTATGTTGAAGACGTCATACGACCGACTTTGTTGCCTTATTTAGATGGCCGCCCAGATGTACTTTTTCAACAAGATAACGCACGTCCCCATATTGCTTGTCGAACTATGAACTTTCTTAATGAAGCTGGTGTTAATGTTTTGGCGTGGCCGCCCCGTTCGCCGGATTTAAATCCCATTGAACATGTGTGGGATATCATGGGAAGAAGAATATTCTCTTTGCACCATCCTCCACAGACTCTAGCACAGTTGATGGATGAAATTCAAGTTGCTTGGAACGAGATGCCTCAAGAAGACATCGACCATCTCATTTTGTCGATGCCCAGACGTCTACAGGAGTGTATACAGCAAAGGGGTCGCCAAACACATTATTAATTTTTTTAGATTGTTTTTTAATAAAATGTCTTGAAAATGTAATCATTTTATTCTTGATGTAAGACTACCATACTGGCAAAAAATCTATTTAAAATAATAACTCCTTCTGGGTGTTACGCTTCTAATGTCATTGAGTATATAAAATTAGAAAAAAACTATTCGTGAAAATGCAAACAATGTCTTAATTAATAAGACAACTCAAGACGATAAATATCCATTGAAACAACTACTTCCCGTGCAAATACACTGCCGGATATTGAATTATACAATGAAATATTTAAAATCTTATTTAATTTGATTTGTTACAACGCTCTATTAAAGTATATGTAACGTTTAGGTCAAATTCTCTTCAAACCAACTAACAATGTATTGAAAATGTTATTTTCTGCTTACGTATCCCAAAGCAAAGTTCTCGAAGCCATCGAATTTTCAAAGATTTGATAAACAGTATATTTTGAGCATCATTTAAAATCAATGATGTATACACGTGGCGCATAAGTAAAATTTTGAGTTTAGAGAAGCCTCATATGTTGCTTCATGCTCAATTAAGGAGTAGCAACACACGTTGGAAGATTAAAATTGAATGCTTTTATCGATTTGATAATCAAAATTAAAGAAATCACAAAAGCTGTTAAATCTTCAAATCTTTTACAATAAAAACAAGAATATGATTATCATTATTCATGAATTCTGCCGCTTCAATAGGTCTCGAGTTTTTCATATAAATAAACAAATAAAACTAACTTTTGTATAAATATTGACAATTTTGTCTAATTTTAAGACTTTCATCCAAAATTCATGAATTTCATGATATTTGTAATGTTTACAAATAATTAAATTTTGATAAAAGCTGATCAGAGTATGAACAAAAATCTAGGAAATTTCCTGTAATCAATGAAAGTGTGTGAACATTGGGAATTAACAAAAATCAACTTTTGCTTTAGAGCTTTGAACATTTAGAATTAGTCGTAAAATTAGAATTACAGCTGACAAGCAAAAATGAAATCCGGGAATTAAAAACTTATTTACAACTATTTACGTAGACATAAAAGAAAAACTGATGTTTTTGTTGGATATTTGTTTGAAAATTGGCAATAAAATCAGTTCATCATTTTTAATCATTAATTAATCTCAGATTAATGATTAAAATGAATTGGTTTTTGCCAATTTTCAAACATATACAGAGAGTTTTATGTTACACCGAACATGTTCATAAAGAGAATTTTTCTTTTAAGTGTACATAAACATACGTTGTACATTTGCCGATGCTCGGTTTATTGAAAGAATTTAATTTGAAGCTTTAAACGAGTGTTTTCCACTCCCAGGCTAAGCATGAAGTAAAATTTCGAGTTTAGAAAAGCCTGAAAATTTTACTTCATGCTTAGTCTGGGAGTGGAACACACTCATTTTAAGTTTCAAATTGAACTCATTTAAAAAAAAAACAACGATTATCTAAAGTTTTACGGCATATATGCTGTAATTGGGACATGTATACTTAAAAGAAAAACTCCCTGTATGTACAAGTTGATTCATTAATTGCGATTGATTGGCTACAATTTGTAATGGTCATACAGGCAATCCAATTTACATATAACTTAAAAATTAAAGGTGTCTGATTATATTCGATGAAAATGTTCGGTGTTACATAAAACTCTCTGTATGTAACAAAAAAATAAATAGACATAAACAAATATTAATCTTGGGAATTTAAAAAGCATTTGCACCTTCACATTGAGATTTTATGTGAAATTATTACATTTTTAGTTGAATTTGTGTTTGAGAATTGGTAAAAAATAAAATCTTTGCAAATTTTATAAATATTCAATCAATTTTGTTTAGTATAGTTTTACTACTAACTATATTGACTGCCATTTCACTAAATAGACCACATTCTAGCTGTTATTTAACAATCTTGACTATAATGACTGAATCTTATCTATATTGACCATTTTTGTTAGCGGATGCAGTTAAAAATCCCCGTTACCTTATTTTGTGTTCAGCAATATTAACTAAAATAAATATAAATATCGATACTTTTCATTACGATATTGTGCCGTATCGACACTTTGCTATAGGATATAATCGATACTATACAGGGTGTCTACGCTAAACCGTTCGTTGAAAGTTTATGGGGTTGCCGTTGCACTAGAAATTTGAAAAAAATCCTTGTCATAGGCTTGAATCAGTTCTCCTCATTTGAAATATTTTCAACTTTGTATCACTTCCGGTTCCACCGGAAGTAGCACCAAATTTGTTATTTTAAATAAAACATCCTAAATATGTATTAGTAATTTTTTGGATTCCTCGTTTAAATTACATTTCGATACTTTTTTAGGATCAGAACATCCCTATACTGGGTTAATCCAATACTGGAATTTATCCAGTACTAGAATTTATTTATATATAATTTATATAGATATATATATATATATATATATATATTTATAATGTTTGAGTACTTACTTATGAGTGAAAGTAAATGACACATTTGTTATATACAAATTATAATTTTTGTATTCCTTATCAGCGTCCTGATTAAATACGTGTATAAATTTAAATAAACTACACAGAAATTAAATTGAGTTGACTAATACAAAAGTAGTGTACAACTTATTATTTTATTGTTCTTTTTCTGTACTAGATAACCACACAAGAAATTAAAAAATCAATTTTAGGCAATCCTTATTATCACAAAAAAGAACCATTCTTCGCATTTATGTTTTAAATATTATTTCTTTCAAATGTTCACCGTAACTGCGACTAACATAGTCCGTTCTGAAGTTCCAATCGTCATGACGCGTTCAAGCAATTTCTAGTGGTATTTGGCGAATGATGCCAATGTTGGCTTTCAATTCCTCAGTCGTAGCCGGCTTATCCATGTAGACTTTGGACTTAATGTAGCCCCAAAGGAAACAGCCTAGAGGTGTTATATCAGATGCTTCAAGTGGCGAATTCACCGGTTCCAAGTGTGAAATTAACTGTTCACCGAATTGTTCTCGCAATTAAGCCATGGTTTTACAGGCTGTGTGATAATAGCACCGCCGCCTTGTTGAAACCAAGATCGGGCTGTCTTTCAAAAAACAAAAATACCATGACTGTTTGACTCGGCGCACAGTGTGGCTGATTGACGGCAACGCGGCCACGAGTGTGCGCGGAGGGGGTTAATTTTCAACTTGAATTGATTAAAAACTATCAACTGCATCATGTGCCTCATACTTCAGAGCCCCGAAGTATAGATTTTCAATACAATAGTGGTTATAATTAACAAGTAATTAATTTATAAGCACGGGTAATTTTAAAATGTGAATTTATAACGAAAATCGATGCGCGGTTAAATGGATATATTATCGTAACTCCTTGAAATATTTATCTCTATTTTTGTCTGTAAAAAAACAAATTATCTGTGCTCCAGACACACAAAGAATCAAATTAATATTTTAATTAGTTAATGATTTATTATTTTATCAATTTACATAATTCTTAAATATAAATTTAAACTTTGCAAGACCGGCAAAAACGCAATTTAAATTTGTCAAACCTATAATTACTACCAAACCATAGCCCCAAGTTTCCTTTACAACAGGAATTTTTGTTTTTTCAAATATCGAAACGAATTTAAAAATTTTTTTTTTTTATTATTGTCGCGAGTCGCCTCAAAATGCCTACAGCGCGCGTCTTCCAGCCGCTGCAGCGCATAGTGGTCGAAATGCTCATTCTAACTGAACATTTCGCTATAAAGCGATTTAGTCTACTTTAAATTGTTCGGAGCCGAAGAAAATATTTGATTAAAAATATAAATTACTCAATATTAAATAATTTTTCTCTTCTACCCTTTACCATGGGGTGAAGTAATTCTTGCATTTTTTTCGCTATATCTCGCTAAATATAAATCACCATCACATCTAAGCGTTATATATTTTTAACTTTACAGTTAATCAGTGGTTTATACGCGTGGCGCATGAAGTAAAATTTCGAGTTTAGAAAAGCCCCGTGAAAATTTGTCTCGGGTCGCTGCGCGACCCTTTACAAATTTTCTACGCGGGGCAGTTCTAAACTCGAAATTTTACTTCATGCTTAGTCTGGGAGTGGACAACACTCGTTCTTAGAAGTTTCAAATTAAAGGATTCCTCTAGATCACTAAGTTTATTACCATTTTACAAAGGCTATAGCTCGAAGGACCAATCATGGTCTTCGGAGACCGAAGGACTACAGGGAATTGAAGTTTTTTTACAAGAAAACAACGAATATCAGAAGGTTTACAGCATGGATAGCAAGAAAACCTCCAATTTTGAAAAAATATCGAAGTTGGGTTGGTTTTCAGTGCATTTTTAAGTAAAGTTAAAAATGCACTGAAAACCAACCCAACTTCGATATTTTTTCAAAATTGGAGGTTTTCTTTCCTATCCATGCTGTAAACCTTCTGATATTCGTTGTTTTCTTGTAAAAAAACTTCAATTCCCTGTAGTCCTTCGGTCTCCGAATAAAATCAGTGTTTTATACGCGTGGCGCATGAAGTAAAATTTCGAGTTTAGAAAAACCCCGTGAAAATTTGTCTCGGGTCGCTGCGCGACCCTCGACAAATTTTCTACGCGGGGCTTTTCTAAACTTTTCATGCTTAGTCTGGGAATGGAAGACACTTGTTACTCTAAAATACATCACAACCTTAAAATATGTATCGTCGGATGCCCGTCTTCAGGGGTGATATGTAAGCAAATTATGGGTCCTAGGAGTTGTCAACTGACTGAGTTACTCAACTGTTTCGAAAGTACTCTTTACAAAAAACAAAAGATTAAAAGTTTACACATAAAATGTACAATAAACTATAAGTGTAGTACATCGTTGAAATCAGAAAAAAATATTCTTTCAAAAATATGAAATCCGAAATTACGCCCGTAAGAAAAACAAAAGTTGGTTCCTGTATAATGTCAAAGTTGTAAATATCTGGATTCAATAGTTTTTGAATAAAAAAATGAAAACGAAATTTCAAAAAATCAGTTTTTCGACAATATTTTAAAAACGGAAAAAGGATTTTAAATTTGTTTTAGATTATTATTGGGCCCTTAATTATACATTTAGATTATTATTGGGCCTTTAATTATACATTTAGATTATTATTGGGCCCTTAATTATACAACTTTGCCCCGATTTAACCGACTCTCTATCTCTTCAAATAACCGAAATTCCCATACATTCTGTTGAAATACGGACACCCTGTATACAGTATAAAGAATCTAGGTAAATCATATAAACACTTTACACCAAAGCTAGAAATTATTCGGAGTCAAAATCCTCTGGTAAAGATGCTTGTTCTGGTTCTACTAATAACATTAACACCTCTGTGTTCAATTTTTTGGGGCCCATTAGGTAAACCTTCAGTAGAGAACACATCCATTCCGTTTAGCCACTTAGAATATTTATTTTCAAAATTTAAAATTGTTCTATGAGAGGTTTGCAATTTGATTGTCAATTGTGAAAATTGTTTATTTTATGTATTAATAAACCTACATTTTCAGTGTGCGATACAATTTCAATATTCATAATGTCAATCACAAAGAGATAGACTGCTTAATTTATTTGTTCTAGTTTGAGGGCGCCAAATATCGAATAATACTCTACGAGAAATTGTTATGCTACCTAAAAAAATCACTCTTGTAAACGGGCAAAAACGGGCAGCTAAATATTATTTATATATTAAACTAATTAGTTATTATGTATAAAAAACAAAGATTCATTACTAAGAACGGCTAAGAATGTATACTTTAACCTTTTTCAAGTTTAACTTTGTAAAATTTTACTATAGGATTCTTTACTTAATTTAAATTAGTATATCTATATGTTGAGTAAAGTTATGTGAAAAATATTTAAAATTATGCTGTATATATATACCACTAGAATATATATTCATCTTTAAATTATACTTTTCACGAAACACAAATGTAAAAAAATAAATTAAACTTGGGCGTCTGGAGCACGATGCGTGCACTTTGGGCACTGATAACTACTGGACCAAAGGTCGGAGGGGTTTATGACTTTACCTGCGCACCCTTTGGACATTAAACTGCTCATATTCTAAGAAGGAATCTGTTTTCTAAACAGTTGATTTTCGGCGAAATGTTCAGCTAGAATGAGCATTTCGACCAGTGTGCAGCGGCTGGAAGATGATCGCGCAGCCTCGTATTCTTATAAAAATATTCAATTTTGCTTCCTGAAATAGTACACATTTTCCAAATAACAATCCATTAGTTAAGTTCACAATGTGTAATTTGTTCCATTTTTACAAAATAGCACAATATTTTAATCACTTAAACTATCGTATGTTCAATAAAAAAAAACCTCTAGAGTGCCATGATTTAATCTTTTTTTTAAATTTAAGTTGCCTACGAGCTTTAGAAGTTGTCACATAAAACGTCAAACATAATAATTATAATGTATAATTTTAGAGTTGCCAACCTACAATATAATCCATGGCGCTCTAGAGGTTTTACTTTTTTGAACATACTATATTTATATTTACACTTTCACTAAGAAACACTAAAACTATGGGAATGTTAACATTATTTATAAAAATTTCAAGTTTAGAATATTCAATTATAAAATAATAATTAAAAGAGGCTCGGCTGTTGTCTTTGCACAAGCATAGACAAATGAATACAAACTGAAAACGAAATACAAAAATGCTTTTTGAGAACTTTTGACAAAAACAAATCCACTTGACACCCCTTAGAAACAAAACGAAAAAAAAAAACTAAAACTGTGAAGTGCAGAACGCAAATGTAAACACGGATCACTTAAGTGTGTTATGGCATTTTTCGCACTTCATAATTTTATTGAGTTATGTGAGAGCAGCGCCGCAGTAAGGAAAACTTGCGCCTGGGGCCAAAAATCTAATTGGCGCCCCCCCAACTTGACAGTCAAAATAAATGTCATTTGTTATTATAAACTAAATGTCAACTAATGTTAATTATCACTATTGACAAATGCTAACATGTCAGCTGTCAAAATATGTAAATAAAATACAAAACATGCACAAAAATGTAAAACAAAACAGAATGACTTGAACTCCAACTTTACTTTATACGCAATATATGTAATTGACGCTCTTAAATACCATGTCAAAAGTAACATGATGAGTCAAAATTTGTCTTGAAAAAAGAAACAAGCGCAAAAATTGTGGAAACAACAACAATGAAAGCAGAGTATTGCGAGTCACTATTGACAGTTGATATATTTAACAAAATAATAAACATTTTAAAACTTGTTTGTTTTTCTATTTTGACAGTTTTTACAAATACACACATACTATAGCACACACATCAGGATGATGATTTATATAAAAATTGCTATCTTTTTGATGTTGAGCCATTCTCAAACCAAGTACTAAAAATTAACATTGAGGTCTTTATATATACTTAAAAAATGTATGAATCAGGTAGAAACGTGTCAAAGAGTGTACAGGGTGAGCGAAACTCGATGTACCAGCTCTATTATAAGAAAAGGAAAAACGATAGAAACAATCTGAAAAGCTGATTTTTTAGACCGATGTGAAGAAAGCCACGGATTTTCCAGCCACGGATTTTGGCGCTTCCACCATCACACGAATTATGAAACAAATTCCCCAGAATTTCAAAACTTCATAACTCCCAAACCACATAAATTATTTTCAAAATTTCTTCACTAATTGATTAAACAATATACATAGAGTGAGTATAAATAACTAAAATGTTGTAACTCTTGATTGTTCTTTATTTAAACGATATATTGCTGTCCCGCGTATGTCACCTTTCATACCAAATATTAAAAAAATCATATCTCTAAAAACTGCTTTTTTATTTTACAAATTTCTTCACTAATTGTTTAAACAATATATCTAGACCGAGAAAATATGGTCAAAATGTCGTCACTCTTATTTGTTAATTATTTAAATAATATATTGCTGTATAGCACCGTTCATACCAAATATTAAAAAAATCATATCTCTTCAAACTCCTATTTTATTTTACAAATTTCTTTACTAATTGTTTAAACAATATATCTAGAACGACCATAGATGATCAAAATGTTGTCACTCTCATTTGTTAATTATTTAAATAATATATTGCTGTCCCGCGTATAGCACCGTTCATACCAAATATTAAAATAATCATATCTCTAAAAACTCCTATTTTATTTTACAAATTTCTTCACTAATTGTTTAAACAATATATCTAGAACGACCATAGATAATCAAAATGTTGTCACTCTAATTTGTTTATTATTTAAATAATATATTGCTGTATAGCACCGTTCATACCAAATATTAAAAAAATCATATCTCTAAAAACTCCTATTTTATTTTACGAATTTCTTTACTTATTGTTAAAACAATATATCTAGAACGAGCATAGATGGTCAAAATGTTGTCACTCTTATTTGTTAATTATTTCAATAATATATTACTGTCCCGCGTATAGCACCGTTCATACCAAATTTTTTAAAAATCACATCTCTAAAAACTCCCATTTTATTTTACAAATTTCTTTACTAATTGTTTAAGCAATATATCTAGACCGAGCATAGATAGTCAAAATGTTGTCACTCTCATTTGTTAATTATTTAAACAATATATTGCTGTCCCGCGTATAGCACCGTTCATACCAAATATTAAAAAAATCATATCTCTTAAAACTTCTGTTTTATTTTACATTTCTTTTACTAATTGTTTAAACAATATATCTACAACGAGCATAGATCGTAAAAATGTTGTCACTCTCATTTGTTAATTATTTAAATAATATATTGCTGTCGCGTATAGGACCGTTCATACCAAATATTAAAAAAATCATATCTCTAAAAACTAACATTTCATTTTACAAATTTCTTTACTAATTGTTTAAAAAATATATCTAGAACGAGCATAGATGGTCAAAATGTTGTCACTCTCATTTGTTAATTATTTAAATCATATATTGCTGTCTCGCGTATAGCACCGTTCATACCAAATATTACAAAAATCATATCTCTTAAAACTCCTATTTTATTTTACAAATCTCTTTACTAATTGTTTAAACAATATATCTAAAACGAGCATAAATGGTCAAAATGTTGTCACTCTCATTTGTTAATTATTTAAATAATATATTGCTGTCCCGCGTATAGCACCGTTCATACCAAATATTAAAAAAAATCATATCTCTAACAACTCCTATTTTATTTTACAAATATTTTTTTTTCTAATTGTTTAAACAATATATCTAGAACGAGCATAGATAGTCAAAATGTTGTTACTCCCATTTGTTAATTATTTAAATAATATATTGCTGTATAGCACCGTTCATACCAAATATAAAAAAATCATATCTCTTAAAAGTTCTATTTTATTTTACAAAATCCTTTACTAATTGTTTAAATAAAATATCAAGAACGACCATAGATGATCAAAAAGTTGTCACTCTCATTTGTTAATTATTTAAATAATATATTGCTGTCCCGCTTATAGCACCGTTCATACCAAATATTTAAAAAAACATATCTCTAAAAACTCCTATTTTATTTTACAAATTTCTTTACTAATTGTTAAAACAATATATCTAGAACGAGCATAGATGGTCAAAATGTTGTCACTCTCATTTGTTAATTATTTAAATAATATATTACTGTCCCGCGTATAGCACCGTTCATACCAAATATTATAAAAATCACATCTCTAAAATCTCCTATTTTATTTTACAAATTTCTTTACTAATTGTTTAAACAATATATCTAGACCGAGCATAGATAGTCAAAATGTTGTCACTCTCATTTGTTAATTATTTAAACAATATATTGCTGTCCCACGTATAGCACCGTTCATACCAAATATTAAAAAAATCATATCTCTTAAAACTTCTGTTTTAGTTTACAAATTTCTTTACTTATGTAGTGACAACATTTTGATATTCTATGATCGTTCTAGATATATTGTTTAAACAATTAGTAAAGAAGTGTCTAAAATAAAATAGGAGTTTTTAGAGAAATGATTTTTTTAATATTTGCTATGAACGGTGCTATACGCGGGACAGCAATATATTATTTAAATAATTGACAAATGAGAATGACAACATTTTGATCTTCTATGGTCGTTTTAGATATATTGTTTAAACAATTAGTAAAGAAATTTGTAAAATAAAATAGAAGTTTTTGGAGATATGATTTTTTTAATATTTGGTTGAACGGTGCTATACGCGGGACAGCAATATATTATTTAAATAATTAACAAATAAGAGTGACAACATTTTGATCATCTATGGTCGTTCTAGATATATTGTTTAAACAATAAGTAAAGATATTTGTAAAATAAAATAGGAGTTTTAAGAGATATGATTTTTTTAATATTTGGTATGAACGGTACTATACGCGGGACAGCAATATATTATTTAAATAATTAACAAATGAGAGTAACAACATCTTGACTATCTATGCTCGTTCTAGATATATTGTTTAAACAATTAGTAAAGAAATTTGTAAAAGAAAATAGGAGTTATTAGAGATATGATTTTTTTAATATTTGGTATGAACGGTGCTATACGCGGGACAGCAATATATTATTAAAATAATTAACATATAAGAGTGACAACATTTTGACCATGTATGCTCGGTCTTGATATATTGTTTAAACAATTAGTGAAGAAATTTGTAAAATAAAATAGGAGTTTTTAGAGATATGATTTTTTTTAATATTTGGTATGAAAGGTGACATACGCGGGACAGCAATATGTTGTTTAAATAAAGAACAATTAAGAGTTACAACATTCTGGTTATTTATACTCACTCTATGTATACAGTTTAATCAATTAGCGAAGAAATTTTGGTAAAAAAATATGTGGTTTGGGAGTTATGAAGTTTTGAAGTTCTGGGGAATCTGTTTCATAATTCGTGTGATGTTGGAGGCGCCCAAATCTGTGGCTATCTTCACATCGGTTTTATAAATGGGATTGAATAAGGTTCACTTTAAACCAAAATCACGAATTTTTCTAAATTTAGAAATTTGGATATTTAAAAAGAACTAATTTTTCTGAATAAACTTAGTAGGGAAAAAAAATTGCTATCTTATCTTCTTCCGTTAAAAAATTATAAGCAAACTTAGAAGAAAGTATTATCAAAAATTTACAAATATCACGATTTAAACAAGTAGCCTTTGGAAGCAAATATCAAAGTCGCATCTGTCAATAAGGAAACATTATTAATTAGTATTATTAATTATACGTTAAAACACATCATATGTTACAATATTACTATTATTTATATAATAATCTACACTACAAAAAATATATAAAAATAAAATAATAATACGCATAAGTTACAATAAATAAATATCGCGCTTAACACTAAACAAATTAATACAGAAAGAAACAGAGTATGTAGGCAATCACTACAACACAATTTCAATGTAACCACCTCCTACTTCTAAACAAGGTTGTTAAAAAAATGTTTTTTTCATTTTAATTAAACCAAACAGTTTTTTCAACAAAACGTGTTTTTTCATTGAAACAGCGTTTAAAACATTAACGATTAAAAACATGTTTAGAACGTGTTAAAAACATGTTTAAAACACGTTTAAAACGTGTTAAAAACAGAACAACAGGGCATTTTTATTTTGAGTTTACATATCCCGATAATTAGAGCGTTTTTCAAATTTGAGGGAATTCGTTATTTCAAAGCGGTTAATTTGGAGCCTTTGGAAGTATTCGAATCCTTTTATAAGGATTCGAATTACCCATATTTGGATTCGAATACGAACCCTCTTAAAAAAAATGTAATGAATCCGGATCACGAATCCAGTTGAACTAAAGTATTTTATTTAAATGCCTCTTTTGAATCCTCTAAAAGGATTCCAATCCAGGATTCGAATCCTGAATGATTCGAATCCTGCCCAGCTCAGGTATTAGTTAGAATAGGAACAAGTTTTCGGGAAAACTCGAATTGAGCATTTAAACTTGAAATATAAATAATTTTCGAAAAATAACGTTTATTAGTTTTAATTAATAATAACAAACTAAATACAAAAACTTTCTTTGTAAATTATATAATAATTGATTATTATTTTGAAAAAGTGTACCATTTTTTGGAAGTAATATTGAATATTTTTATAAGACGCGCGATCATCTTCCAACCGAACTAGCTTATTGCCTACGCGCGATAGACGTTTTGAGACGACTCGCGATATTAATGAATTATTTTTTCAAAAAGAAAACCAAGACAAATTTAAGACGTAATTTCATTGTTGAAATTTGTGGAAAAATCGTTAACATTTAAAAAACAGAAAATTTGTGGACTTTTATAAATCGACAAAACTGATAAATAAATAGTAAAAATTAATAAGAAATAGTAAAAATTAATCAAAATCAATTACAATTAAAATACATTTTCTAAAAATTGTCAAAAAACATTAAATTTAAATGAAATCATCAAAAGCAACAAACATACAACTTTACCAATAAATAAAATTCTTTGCGAAGGCCTTCGACCGTGTTGATCATGCTGTACTTTTGCAAAAACTTAATAATTACGGTTTTCATATCAATTTAATTAAGTTATTTAACTCATACTTATGTGATCGCCCACTTAATGTTTGGGTTAATGGATTTAAATCAAAGACATTTTTGGCTTGCTCTGGTGTACCACAAGGCTCAAACCTTGGCCCGCTACTCTTCCTTCATTTTATAAATGACTTGAGCTTCATTTTAGATTGTAAACATTTATTATTTGCTGATGATCTTAAATTGTTTTCAACTATCTATGACTCTTCATCTTGTTCGCAATTACAAAATATGCTTGACATACTTTGTACATGGTGCCAAACTAATAACCTTTATCTTAATGTAGCCAAATGCAAAGTTGTGACTTATTCGCGTAAAAGAAATCCGATCGTACATACATATACCGTTGATAATCAGTCAATTGAAAGGCTCTATGTATTTAAAGATCTAGGGATAACCTATGATTCTCTTTTTACGTTTAAACATCATTACAGCGCTATTATCTCAAAAGCTAACAGAGCTCTTGGATTCATCAGACGCAATACTAGATCATTTAATAATAATAATTGTTTAAAAACGTTCCATAACTCATATGTGAGATCGATTCTTGAATATGGCTCAATTGTTTGGAATTCAATTTATATTTCATCTATTCAATCGGTTGAGAATATTCAGCGTAAATTTTATAAATACTTGTGGTATAAAAAGCATGGTACCTACCCCCCTCAAGGTTTCAGTCATGAATTACTTTTAGAAGAGTTTGATTCAGTTACTTTGGTCGAACGTAGGAATATTCACGGTCAAATCTTCTTGTTTAAGTTACTACATAATTCAGTTGTTGTTCAGTTGTTCGGAACTTTGGCAAAACATACATTTTTATGTACCTAGACTCTCGACACGTCATTGTACCAGCTTTTATGTTCAAAATGCTTAAACTAATGTCTTGGAACTGTCCCCGGTGCGTCGCATTTGTGTGTATCACAACACGTTTGCCATTCATTGTGATATTTTTCACTTGGACTTACGTGAATTCAAGAACATAATTTCTGGTACTTGATATTAATAACAACAAACGGCTGCATTGACTAACTATTGTTATTTCTTTGTTATTTTGTCATTGTTTTATTATTATAATTTCTAAATATTTAATTTATTTTGTTTAAATTGAACATGATCTTATATCACGTGATCTTTATTTTTGTAATTTTATTTTGTTTTGTTTATATATATTATTTTAAGAATTTTTACTTTTGTAATATTACTCTTTAATTGGGATGTCCTGTTGGGTAATAAATATTATTATTATTATTAAATCTTGACACTTTTAACAAAAAAGAAATAGCAATCATAATTATTACGATGTCTGTAATTGTTCGTACAAATCTATCCAATTCAATTTACTGAATGTTACAAAAACTTTAGAACTCTGAAACTTAGGACAAAGACAAAAATATAAAAATTTACCAAATCAACTAAAATGTAAGATTTCAAATGAGTAATTGATTAGTGGAATTAAACGTAAATTTTAAAACTGTCTTTGAAAGATAATTGCTCTCTGGATCCACATCTGACTCCATAATATCACGAACTGATCAACTTTCGGTTTATTTATCGTAAATTATGGGAATAATCAATATATACTAATCCTAGAACATTTTAATTTGCGATCGGAACCTGTGTTGGCCACAGCAAATTTGTACTCAGTTTAACCATTTGCATCAACTTTGTTCTAGCCTTATCTTCATTATTATTTTATCTGTATGTACACAGAATGCCATAAAATGAAATGTGTATTAGAAACAAGGGAACACTGACACAGTTAAAGGCGGATAATAAACAGCACACTTTCGAGGATTGGAGTGTTGTAAAGAATAAAAAGCAACCCCTTTATTTCCGTGCGCGTTTCCTTTTTTTGTAGTCCCACTGGGACGTTACCTGTCCGATATAATCCACATGAAAAAGAACCTTGAGATACACTAATAGAATTTTGTAGCAGGTAATGTCGCACTGCGCCAAACAATGCCGCAAATAAATCAATTCATTTCCTCTATACTAAAACGAAACGGATACTGGTTAAAAAGTTTCCATCGCAAATACAAACACAATATATTATATCGGATACTTTTTTCTCATTAATATTTGCCGCCCCCTTATTTAGGTATTTAAATTCAAAAGGCTTCAAAATTTACATAAATTCTGAAGAACTTTTCGATTTATAGTTTACATACAATTTTTCGACAGAGTTCAATAATTTAAAAATCGCAACACGCACTTATTATGAATTGTAGCAAGTTAATTGAGTCAATGTGAATTGTTAACATGATAAAGTTATTGCGTTAGAGATAAGTGGCTATGAAATAAAAACAGTTGAATTTATAACAATTTTTAGCAATTAAGGGTAACTTTAATTTTTGTCAAATGGAACCATATAACTTTTTTGACACCATTCGACTCAAAATTTAATTCTCTTTCAATTTCTCTAATCAAATATGTCCGTAGATATAAGGTCATTTTCATAAAAATCTAGAAAAGTCCGAATAAAAATGATAAAACTAATCGACAGACGATTAAAACTTGAATCGAATGGTGTCAAAAATTTATATGGTTCCATTTAGAAAAATCGAGTTACCCTTGATTGAAAATATATAAATTCAACTGTTTTATTTCATAGCCACCTAACTATATCGCTTCAACTTTATAGCGTTAGCGGCAGCGCCCTTGTTACCGACGATTCTTTCAATCGTCGGTAACAAAAATTAAATTTCTAATTTAATTCTTTTTTGTATATAAAATAAGTTTATCCCCAGCAATTACCTGAGAACCGATCGAAGATTATCTCGGGTAATTTGTAAGACTAGAGGCCGAACACCTGGAGAGCACTCCGAGCAGACCTCCTAGAGGGAGGATTGGCGAACAGCGGCAGTCCGTTTTTCGGAAAAGATATTTGTGTAATCTTTTGCATTCTCCTTTCCGAAGAACGGATTAGATAAGATTCCAAAATTCTCGAGATTCATCGAATGCCTGTAATTGCGACGGATTCGGTAAATTTCGGCCGGCTGGTCACGTCCACCATCAGTGGCAAACCAAAAGCAAAAACGGCAACAAGTTTATACAAGTGCAGTCTGTGGTGTCTAAGTATTTTTCAACTTCGTTTTTTCTGTTTCTTTGTGTAACTTTTCTTTGATTAGAGCAAGTGCACTAATAAGAAGAACCGGAATTGCTCCCAATCCCGCCTGTCACCGCTCCGGTCTTCGTTACTGCTACAGCAGCCTTTTGTGGATGCTTTCCGGAACCCTCCGGACTTTTTCCGACACCGCTCGACTCCCGACGACGCCTTCCGGACTTTTCCGACGCCGACCGGTCTTTATCTATGCTCTCCGGACTCGGTCGACGCCTTCCGGGTACATCTGGACTTTTCCGAAGCCGTCCGCGCCTTATCGTCGTATACCGAACTTTGCTGTTTTCGTCCGGATTTCGCTGCCGCTATTCACCACCTCTGACGACTACGCTGCCACTGTTTACGCCCACTTATTAATTATTATTTGCTGCTGTGTTTTTTTGGGCTGTGGTTAATTTTTTGCTGTGTTATTTATTGTGTAAATAAATTTGTTGTTTTGGATTGGTGTTTTAAGGACTAGTTGCTTGTGCTCTCCGTCCCCAAACCCCTGAGCTAGCTGGAAGCGCATTTGGGGTACCTTCCCCCTATGACACCCTCTATTTTCAAAAGGATGATAAAAACTGCAATATCTATCTTATTTAATTTCAGAGATATTTTAGGTTTATGAACACAATAAAAACGTCATTTTTTTCCAAAAATGTCGAATAACTCCGAAATGGTTCGACTTAGACCAAATATTATATTAAAAAACTGTCATTCATTTTTAACAAGGAATCTAAAAAGTTAATAATATATGGGGTGTTCAAAATAACAAAGTTGTATGGCGTCCAAGAAATATGGGACACCCTGTATATGTAAACATATTTGTATGCTAAGAAGAAGATTATTGCTTGCAACTTCCATTTGAAACATATTTTCGTATTGTTAATATTAAGCGAGCTATTGAACTTTCCGTTCTCGCTGAACACCCTAAATATTTTAGTATTTTAACAAGTAAAATCGTGATTGAACTTTGCAATAATAATAAAAAGATTATTGATTATTAAATATGTTTCTTTAGTTAGACATGCTAAAACAAGTAAACACTTGATTTAAACAGGAGGAAAATTGAAAATTATAAATGTTTTACATGAACTCATAAAACATGCAAAATTATAGAACATAAAAAAACATTAAAAAGTACAACTTTAATTGACAATCTTTTAAAAATATAAATCTAAGAGCTGGAAATTAGCTTTAGAAAATGTGTGTTGTAAAAATTGAGCTAAGCTTCACATTTAACGTAAATTTGCAGGCATTCTTAAGAAATGAATAGGCTTCTTTTCTGCGCTGGAAAAATAAAGATCAATCTAGGGATAATACGTGGGTCGTTAGATAGGTTTAATAAATGTCTATTAAATGGTTACAAAGATCCACTCTTCAAAACTCCTCGGGCCAAATTTCTGCCAGAAGTGACATGCAGTTCACGTTTAGTAATCGATTGAAGCGAGTTTCTGCAAAAAACTGAAAACATGAATTCTATACAGTGATTAAACATTTTCGTTCACGATAATCTTACAATATGTGCATTATTTAATGTTGTGGGCAACATAAATGGGGTGCATTAAACACGGAAGTGTTTAATGTGGTTTTTAAACACGGGCGTGTTTAATGTGGTTTTTAACAACGCTAATTCACGTTTCAATACAAGCCGAATGTTACGAATCGTTCTTGTATATTTTTGTTTTATTATTTATTGCTCTAACCTATTGACATTCCTCAAAATAGGTCGTCTTCCAAAAATACAAAATAAATCTTGTAATTCTCTCGTTTGTGAATTATCATGTTTTGGAAGTTTACCTGAACAAAAGAGATCTATTTTGAATAGGTTTGTGAGTTTGTTAGGGTGGAGCAATTTGTAACGGTCGCGCCTTTTTGCACAGCAGGGGAGTTGTTTTGGTCATTCGTATTTTCGGAAACTCATTAATAATATTTTAAAGAGAAAATCCAGATTTTCTCTTTCAAGGAATTTCTTACCACCACTTCTTTTGGGATCATCCCCCGAAATACGAGTGCCCAATAACAGCGATTTTGCCCCCACATTCCTAAACATAGTTTTCTCAATTTATATTTTATAATTTTAAGATAAACCATTCTAGTTTTAAACTTCAAACTATAAACATTAAACAACAAATCATATACATCTAAACATCAACTGTCAAACATTTCGCTGTAAATACTTGTAATTATTTTGAATTTGAATATACCAAGTTAAATGTGCTTCGAAGTGTTTTTCTTTATACAAAAAACTTAAACATTTGCCTTAGAGTGGTGATATCTTCCAGTGAGATAATTCATTAAACTGATTGTTCCACATCGCAACACCGAATTACACATTGAAAGCATGATACCGCAATCTGTCATCATTTATTTGTCAAATTATTATAAAACAATACGGAAAATAAAATAAGCAATAAAAAAGTAAAAAATAAAAAAATGGAAAATAAATCAGTGAATCAAGCAGGCAGGTAATTCAAAAATAGCACCTACAGTGGCCAACATAGACAAGAACGCAGAACTTCCTACAAATCTAAATAAAACAGAAACATAATCATTGGTTTCATTGGTATTTATGTACTCTTAATATAATATATATATTATACAAAGAGTTTTATGTAACACCGAACATTTTCATAACGAGAATTTTTCTTTAAAGTATCCATATGCATACGTTGCACATTTTTTTATGCTTGGTTTATTAAAAGAATTTAATGTGAAGCTTTAAGCGAGTGTTATCCCCTCCCAGATTAAGCATGAAGTAAAATTTCGAGTTTAGAAAAGCGCGGAGCGGCCAAACCAAATTTTCAGGCTTTTCTAAACTCTAAATTTTACTTCATGCGCCACTGGTACAAAACACTGACATATTACGAAGTTTAAAACACACCGCTAAACTTTACATTGAATCAGTGTTTTGTACAGGTGGCGCATGAAGTAAAATTTCGAGTTTAGAAAAGCTTGAAAATTTGGTTTGGCCGCTCCGCGCTTCGCGCTACGCGACCAAACCAAATTTTCAGGCTTTTCTAAATTCGAAATTTTACTTCATGCTTAGTCTGGGAGTGAAAAAACACTCGCTTAAAGCTTCAAATTGGATTCTTTTAATAAAACGAGCATCGGAAAATGTGCAACGTATGCATATGAAAATGTTCGGTGTTACATAAAACTGTCTGTATATTGTTGTTGTCGTGAACAAAGTATAGTGTATAACTGTGTATAACAAAAGTGATATTTATAAAACAAAAATGCGTCATAACATTTATTTTGGCAAACTTTTTATAGATTTCAAAAATACTCACTAATAAGGTATATATAGATATGTAAGTAGTTAAATTCCTTTATCTTCACTATTTTATTTTAATTTTAAATGTACATTTCAGGCACGATATGCCCTTTTTCAATACATTAAACTATTAAAAAAGGGCACGTCGTGTCTGAAATGTACATTTAGAATTAAAATAAAACAGTGAAGATAAAGGAATTTAACTACTTACATATCTATAAATAACACTTCACGTAACTCCAACAAAAATATCATTAATAAGGTAGATATAGACGATTTTCAAAAATAACAATTTTCAGTTTATTTACAATAACTTAATTTTTTTAAATTTTTAATTCGTTCTTTCGTGGAATCTAAATAAGCACATAAAACAGCACAATTTTGTCCTTTTAACCAACTCTCTAATATACCGACCATAATTTTCACTCATTCCATTTCTGTGTACCTGTTCATTCCACACACAACACTTTTTCCAAGTTAGTTTATTTTAATTTTTTTAAACGTCATAAGCAAAGCTATACTGAAGAGAGATAAATCTCGAAACGCGTCTATAGATGGCCTAAGACATTAATTTTAATCCAAGTCCTTTCACTTCTAATTTGTTGCATCTCTCCATTCATTTTAAATTTGTATTGTTAGTTGGTTTGAAGAGAATTTGACCTAAACGTTACTTTAATAGAGCGTTGTAACAAATCAAATTAAATAAGATTTTAAATATTTCATTGTATAACTCAATATCCGGAGGTGTATTTGCACGGGAAGTAGTTGTTTCAATGGATATTTATCGTCTTGAGTCGTCTTATTAATTAAGACATTGATTGCATTTTCACGAATAGTTTATTCCTAATTTTATATATTATCTCTAATATTAATAATAAGAAAGTTACCCACACTGTCCTACTCAAACTCAAAATAAAACATTTTAACTTACCAGAGTCCATAAAATTGTTGCTTATTATTGTTATTAAAATAATTTTATTACTTACGGCATATCTATTATAGGTAAACAAATGCCAATTGCATATGTCGTTTTTAAAACACTGGCCCCCCTTGATGTGGTAAGGAGCCTGTTCGTCAATTATTGCAAGTAATTAATGCAGTATTGACAACTATTTAATAATTCTGGTGTAGTAATAATAAATAATTACGTAAATGAATTTTTGATTTAAAATTTTCAGTAAACCTATTTATACATGTTCAAAACGAGTACTAAGAAAATGAAATCATCAAGTTTGAAATAACTGCATTTGGGATTCCCTATGATTAAATTAATTTACATATTTGATTTAAACATGCACTACTAAAAATACTTTAAACCAGATTTCTGAAAAATATAAATAATTTGTATTCTCTAAACAATTAATTCTAATAAACAATTCATCTCCATTTTGAATACTTGTAATGAAATCATAAACTATTGCAACATTTTCTTTCAAAACTGTATAATATGTGCATAATCCAAGCATATTTTTAATTAATTCTGTCGACAAAAATGACTCGCCCCTAAAAACCCCTAAATCCATTATTTACAAAAATTGAACTAGTATTGCCATCTGTTGGTATATAGTTATAGGAATATTTTAGCACGATATTAGTTATCAAATTGAATTACATCCTGCTGTAAAGATGTGTGTAAGGTCGCTGTTGCTTTTAAAAACCACTAAATCCATTTGCGGTTACTTTTCAAACACCGCTAAATCCAGTGACGCACTTGGTAAACAATCGTAAAACATTATAAACCATCGTAGACTTTAATATTAAATATTATAACAAAGATAGCTAAATCCAATTTTGTCGATTTTCGCGCTCAATTAACGGAAAAATATATAAACAAAAGGATACAATAATCGACGGGAACGACTATTACAATATATTTAAAAAAATTTGGCTGTGTAAAGAAATTAAATGCACACATTTCTGCCATTATTAAACCTACTTCTCCGCTTCATTTTAAATTAAACTCTTGTAAAAGAATTGTGTTGACAAAAATCAAAACAGGAATCATATTAGTTTATGATAAACCACACTACAACTCAGATATTACCAATTCTCAAACCATATACAAAAGAGGTAAATAAATTGGCTCAACTAACCCATTACTTGTAAAATTAGACAAAGTAAAACTAAACCCAGAAAAAAATAAAAATGTAAATGAACTCTCAAAAGTACGGCATTGAGTGGCAGGGAAAAGCGATAGAACCTCAACTACAGGGCGGCGCAAAACTACCGATATGGTTTGAATGTTTAAAAACTTTTTCAATTTATTTATATTTTTTATTTTTATTTCAGAATTTTGTGAAGAAAACTTGGGGAATTTGAAATGGAACAGTAGACAACAGAACAGCGATTAAAAATTGTTGAATTTTATTTTGAAAATCAACGGTCAATTGTTTTGACGCAGAGTGCTTATCGTCGTTTTTTTAATGGGCGTACTGGACATTCAGCATCAACAATAAACCGCCTGGTTGCAAATTTTCGACAACATGGTACAGTAAGACACCTTCCATATACCAGAAGACCACGTACGGTCCACACGGAAGAAAATATCGAACGTGTTGTGGATAGTGTGCAGGACAATCCAGAAACATCAACAAGAAGACGTTCGGCACAACTGGGGCTATCGCGGAGGTCCGTTCAGAGGATTTTGGCCACATTGCACATGTTCCCGTATAAGGTTCAGCTTGTGCAAGAATTGAAGCCGATAGACTACCAACAACGGCTTGATTATGCCATTTCATTCCGACAAAAAGCAGAAGAAAATCGCGATTTCATTAACAATTTGATAATGAGCGATGAAGCCCATTTTCAATTGAATGGTTTCGTAAACAAGCAAAATTGCAGGATATGGGCTACGGAGAATCCAAGAACAGTTCATCAGCGACAATTACGACAATTACACCCACTTAAGTGCGCTGTATCGTCTGAAAGGATCATTGGTCCATATTTTTTTGAAAATGCACATGGCGCCTCAGTTACGGGTAATGGTGCTGAATATCGAACGATGCTGGACAATTTTTTGAAGCCAGCTGTATAAAACCATCCACAGTTGTGGTTCCAACAAGATGGAGCCACATCCCACACTGCAAGGGACACAATGGCTCTGTTACGGGATCCCTTTGGCGAACGCATTATTTCGCGCAGAGGCGATTTCAATTGCCCCCACATTCACCGGATTTAACAGCTCCAGACTGTTTTCTTTGGGGTTATTTGAAAAAAAAGGGTATACGTAAATAAGCCAGCGACCATACCAGAGCTAAAACAAAACATTCGCAATGAAATTTAAGCCATAATACCGAAAATTTTACGAAAAGTTATGGAAAATGTACTGGAAAGAGCACGAATGTGCGACGCCGAAAATGGCCACCACTTATAGGATATAATTTTTCATACTTGAGCCATAAATATTCCCCATTAATATACTGGATAACAAAAAAACAATAATGATAATTAACCATTAAATAAAAAAGTTATTAAACATTCAAACCATATCGGTAGTTTGAGCCACCCTGTACTACAAAAACGTCATTAGAAGATATAAAGCTAGAGGAAACAAATATAGTATACACAGGTTGATATATAACCTTATCGTAGGTCAAAGTAGAGCGTAATAGTAGGTCAAAATGTAGCCCTTTTCCAGGTCAGAATATAGCCTTGCCACAGACCTACATTAGGCTGTTTCAAGTTAAAATATTGCAGTATCGTAGGTAAAAATATAACCTTGTATCAGTTTAATATATTGGATTATCGTAGGTCAAAATATTGTCCTATTGTAGGTCAAAGTATTGTTCAGAAACGTCAAATTATAGCTTTATTACAGGTCAAAATATAGCTATATAAAGTATGGCCACATTTTGATGTAGCAAGGCTATATTTTGACCTGCGACAGGCGTTGCCTCAGGCCCAAATATTGTCATATTGCAGGTTGATATACAGCATTATCGCAGGTCAAAGTATAGCCTAGTCATAGGCCAATTGTGTTATGTAGAGAAAATCTTGATACAGTAATGTTTTAATCTTGATTTTCAAGTTGTAATTCAATCTTGTAACAATATAGAATTTCTACTTAGGATTATAATAAAAAATATATTGTAACGTTATTTGTCTTCGAAATATCTACGTGAACTATTTAGAATAATATTAAAATAACGACAATTTAAAGCTAAACTTTATTTAAATAAGAGATGTTATAGAATTTCGGATCCGGTAGGTAGTGAAACTCGGGTGTGGGGGCCGATTTTTCCGGGAGTTTGTCAAATGTGCCAATCCGTGCCTGTTGTAGGATGATGGTGAAAGACATTCAATATCACACCTCCACAATATTGTTTCTATATTGTATGCACATTGCATAACAGTTTCAATGTATAATCATCATAACAATATAGATACAGGGAATTTTTCTTTAATGTATACGTATTCCAAATTAAGCTTATTTTCTTTAAATCTTTAGATATTTGTTGTGTTTTTGAAACAGTTTAATTTTAAGCTTTAAACGAGTGTTTTCCACTCCCAGACTAAGCATGAAGTAAAATTTCGAGTTTAGAAAAGCCCTGTGAAAATTTGTCTCGGGTCGCGCAGCGACCCGAGACAAATTTTCTGGGCTTTTCTAAACTCGAAATTTTACTTCATGCGCCACGCGTATAAAACAACTAAATATTGTGAAATGTATGTATATTTGAGCCGCACTTGAAATCAGTGTTTCATACGCGTTTCTAAACTCGAAATTTTACTTCATGCGCCACGCGTATAAAACACCTAAATATTGTGAAATGTATGTATATTTGAGCCGCACTTGAAATCAGTGTTTCATACGCGTGGCGCATGAAGTAAAATTTCGAGTTTAGAAAAGCCCAGAAAATTTGTTTCGGGTCGCTGCGAGAGCCTCGACAAATTTTCACGGGGCTTTTCTAAACTCGAAATTTTACTTCATGCTTAGTCTGGGAGTGGAAAACACTCGTTTAAAGCTTCAAATAGAACTCTTTTAAAAACTCAACGAATGTCAGAAAATTTATAGCTAAAATAATTAAGAAAAAGTAATGTGATTTTATAAAAATAATGACATACCATGGAATTGATACAACAATTGCGGATATTCCCTGTGTTTTCCACTCCCAGACTAAGCATGAAGTAAAATTTTGAGTTTAGAAAAGCCCCATGAAAATTTGTCGAGGGTCGCGCAGCGACCCTCGACAAATTTTCTGGGCTTTTCTAAACTCGAAATTTTACTTCATGCGCTACGCGTATAAAACACTATAATATTGTCAAATTTATGTATATTCTAACTTCACTTAAAATCTGTGTTTTATACGCGTGGCGCATGAAGTAAAATTTCGAGTTTAGAAAAGCCCAGAAGCTTCAAATTTAACTCTTTTTAAAAAACAACGAATATCTAAAGATTTAAAGAAACGAAAAGATTTAAAAGCAGAATTTAGAAAACATATACTTTAAAGAAAAACTTCCTGTATAATATTGCTACAAGGATTCAAGTGATTGCTCTGGAAACGTTTCGACATTCGTTGTTTTTGAGTTCAATTTGAAGCTTAAACGAGTGTTTTCCACTCCCAGATTAAGCATAAAGTAAAATTTCGAGTTTAGAAAAGCCTGAAAATTTGGTTTGATCGCTCCAAACCAAATTTTCAGGCCTTTTTAAACTCGAAATTTTACTTCATGCGCCACGCGTATAAAACACAAATCTTAAGTGAAGTTTAAAATATACTGCTTTAATATGGGGCCGAAAATTAAGACATTTGTGAAAAAATTGAAATTTCAGATAACATATTTTAACATATAAGTTTTGTGTCACATGTTTAAAGAATAACAATTAATTACCGATGTTAAGATAGCCATAGATTTTCCAACCACGGATTTGCCCGGCGCATCCACCATCGATCGTAAATTAAAATAAATGTTTTTCTAAATTTAAGGCATATTATTATTGAAACAAAGAAAACTAAACTAATTCCAGCCCTAAAAATATAGCTCATCCAAACTTAAACTTATTTTCGTATATAGGCTTTATCAAACACAAATATATAGTCCTCCCAAAAGCATGTAATAAAATGACCAGATTTCAAACTTAAATTTAAAGTATGTAGTTGTGATTAAAATTATTTCTTTTAACTCCGACGTGTTGCTTAAAGCCTAAATAAGGCAGTTAAAATTTTGCCAAAAATGTTAAATGAATTTTTTATAAATTTTTTCCATCAGAACGACTCGAATAAAATGACCAGATTTCAAACTTAAATTAAAAATATGTAGTTGTGATTAAAATTATTTCTTTTAACTCTGACGTGTAGCTTAAAGCCTAACTAAGCCATTTAAGCTATAAAATTTTGGCAATAATGTTAAATGAATTTTTTATAAATTTTTTTCAACCGAATGACTCGAATAAAATGACCAGATTTCAAACTTGAATTAAAAGTATGTAGTTGTGATTAAAATTATCTCTTTTAACTCTGACGTGTAGCTCAGAGCTTAACTAAGCCATTTAAGCTATAAAATTTTGGCAAATGTGTTAAATAAATTTCTTATAATTTTTTTCCATCCGATAGACTCGAATAAATTGACCAGATTTCAAACTTAAATTAAAAATATGTAGTTGTGATTAAAATTATTTCTTTTAACTCTGACTTGTAGCTTAGAGCCTAACTATACATACTTTTAATTTAAGTTCAAAATCTGGTCATTTTATTCGAGTCTATCGGATGGAGAAAATTTATAAGAAATTTGTTTAACACTTTTGCCAAAATTTTATAGCTTAAATGGCTTAGTTAAGCTCTAAGCTACACGTCAGAGTTAAAAGAAATAATTTTAATCACAACTACATACTTTTAAAAAATGTATATAACATTTTTGCCAAAATTTTATTGCTTAAATGGCTTGTTAGGCTTTAAGCTACACGTCAGAGTTAAAAGAAATAATTTTAATCACAACTACATACTTCTAATTTTAGTTTGAAATCTGGTCATATTACTCGAGTCGTTCGGATAGAAAAAATTTATAAAAAATTCATTTAACATTTATGCCAAAATTTTATAGCTTAAATGGCTTAGTTATGCTCTAAGCTACACGTCAGAGTTAAAAGAAATAATTTTAATCACAACTACATATTTTTAATTTAAGTTTGAAATCTGGTCATTTTATTCGAGTCGTTCGGATGGAAAAAAATTATAAAAAATTCATTAAACATTTTTGCCAAAATTTTATAGCTTAGATGGCTTAGTTAGGCTCTAAGCTACACGTCAGAGTTAAAAGAAATAATTTTAATCACAACTACATATTTTTAATTTAAGTTTGAAATCTAGTCATTTTATTCGAGTCGTTCAGATGGAAAAAAAATTATAAGAAAATCGTTTAACATTTTTGCCAAAATTTTATAGCTTAAATGGCTTAGTTAGGCTCTAAGCTACACGTCAGAGTTAAAAGAAATAATTTTAATCACAACTACATATTTTTAATTAAAGTTTGAAATCTAGTCATTTTATTCGAGTCGTTCGGATGGAAAAAAATTATAAGAAATTCATTTAACATTTTTGCCAAAATTTTATAGCTTAAATGGCTTAGTTAGGCTTTAAGCTACAGGTCAGAGTTAAAAGAAATAATTTTAATCACAACTACATATTTTTAATTTAAGTTTGAAATCTGGTCATTTTATTCGAGTCGTTCGGATGGAAAAAAATTATAAAAAATTCATTTAACATTTTTGCCAAAATGTTATAGCCTAAATGGCTTAGTTAGGCTTTAAGCTACACGTCAGAGTTAAAAGAAATAATTTTAATCACAACTACATACTTTTAATTTAAGTTTGAAATCTGGTCATTTTATTCGAGTTGTTCGGATGGAAAAAAATTATAAAAATTAATTTAACATTTTTGCCAACATTTTATAGCATAAATGGCTTAGTTAGGCTTTAAGCTACACGTCAGAGTTAAAAGAAATAATTTTAATCACAACTACATATTTTTAATTTAAGTTTGAAATCTGGTCATTTTAGTCGAGTCGTTCGGATGGAAAAAAATTATAAAAAATTCATTTAACATTTTTGCCAAAATTTTATAGCTTAAATGGCTTAGTTAGGCTTTAAGCTACACGTCAGAGTTAAAAGAAATAATTTTAATCACAACTACATATTTTAAATTTAAGTTTGAAATCTAGTCATTTTATTCGAGTCGTTCAGATGGAAAAAAAATTATAAGAAAATCGTTTAACATTTTTGCCAAAATTTTATAGCTTAAATGGCTTAGTTAGGCTCTAAGCTACACGTCAGAGTTAAAAGAAATAATTTTAATCACAACTACATATTTTTAATTAAAGTTTGAAATCTAGTCATTTTACTCTAGTCGTTCGGATGGAAAAAAATTATAAGAAATTCATTAAACATTTTTGCCAAAATTTTATAGCTTAAATGGCTTAGTTAGGCTTTAAGCTACACGTCAGAGTTAAAAGAAATAGTTTTAATCACAACTACATATTTTTAATTTAAGTTTGAAATCTAGTCATTTTATTCGAGTCGTTCGGATGGAAAAAAATTATAAAAAAATCGTTTAACATTTTTGCCAAAATTTTATAGCTTGAATGGCTTAGTTAGGCTCTAAGCTACACGTCAGAGTTAAAAGAAATAATTTTAATCACAACTACATATTTTTAATTTAAGTTTGAAATCTAGTCATTTTATTCGAGTCGTTCGGATGGAAAAAAATTATAAAAAATTCATTTAACATTTTTGCCAAAATTTTATAGCTTAAATAGCTTAGTTAGTCTTTAAGCTACACGTCAGAGTTAAAAGAAATAATTTTAATCACAACTACATATTTTTAATTTAAGTTTGAAATCTGGTCATTTTATTCGAGTCGTTCGGATGGAAAAAAATTATAAAAAATTCATTTAACATTTTTGCCAAAATGTTATAGCTTAGATGGCTTAGTTAGGCTCTAAGCTACACGTCAGAGTTAAAAGAAATAATTTTAATCACAACTACATATTTTTAATTTAAGTTTGAAATCTAGTCATTTTATTCGAGTCGTTCGGATGGAAAAAAATTATAAAAAAATCGTTTAACATTTTTGCCAAAATTTTATAGCTTAAATGGCTTAGTTAGGCTCTAAGCTACACGTCAGAGTTAAAAGAAATAATTTTAATCACAACTACATATTTTTAATTTAAGTTTGAAATCTGGTCATTTTATTCGAGTCGTTCGGATGGAAAAAAAATATAAAAAATTCATTTAACATTTTTGTCAAAATTTTATAGCATAAATGGCTTAGTTAGGCTTTAAGCTACACGTCAGAGTTAAAATAATTTTAATCACAACTACATATTTTTAATTTAAGTTTGAAATCTGGTCATTTTATTCGAGTCGTTCGGATGGAAAAAAATTATAAAAAATTCATTTAACATTTTTGCCAAAATTTTATAGCTGAAATGGCTTAGTTAGGCTTTATGCTACACGTCAGAGTTAAAAGAAATAATTTTAATCACAACTACATATTTTTAATTTAAATTTGAAATATGGTCATTTTATTCGAGTCGTTCGGATGGAAAAAATTATAAAAAATTCATTTAACATTTTTGCCAAAATTTTATGGCTTAAATGGCTTAGTTAGGCTTTAAGCTACACGTCAGAGTTAAAAGAAATAATTTTAATCACAACTACATATTTTTAATTTAAGTTTGAAATCTGGTCAATTTATTGGAGTAGTTAGGATGGAAAAAAAAATGTATTTAACATTTTTGCCAAAATTTTATTGCTTAACTGGCTTAGTTAGGCTTTAAGCTACAAGTCAGAGTTAAAAGAAATAATTTGAATCACAACTACATACTTTTAATTTAAGTTTGAAATCTGGTCACTTTATTACATGCTTTTAGGAGGACTTTCTATTTGTGTTTGATAAAGCCTATATACAAAAATAAATGTAAGTTTGAATGAGCTATATTCTTAGGGCTGGAATTAGTTTAGTTTTCTTTATTTCATTAATAATATGCCTTCTATAAAGAAAAACATTTATTTTAATTTTCGATCGATGGTGGATGCGCCGGGCAAATCCGTGGTTGGAAAATCTATGGCTATCTTAACATCGGTACCACCCCCAAAGGTAGGCCTATTACATTCATTTTTCACTTTGAAAATAATGTAATCGGTTTCGTTTCACTATTTCATAAAATAAGCGTAAATTTTCAGTCTTAGAATGCCACTAAAATTTTATTGCTTAAAATTGCTCTTCGACCCTTCCTAAATACAGGGCAAATCAGCTACCACCCCCAAAGGTAGGCCTATTACATTCATTTTTCACTTTGAAAATAATGTAATCGGTTTCGTTTCACTATTTCATAAAATAAGCGTAATTTTTCAGTCTTAGGATGCCACTAAAATGTTATTGCTTAAAATTACTCTTCAACCCTTCCTTAATACAGGGCAAAGCAGCTACCACCCCCGAAGGTAGGCCTATTACGTTCATTTTTCACTTTGAAAATAATGTAATCGGTTTCTTTTCCCTATTTCATAAAATAAGCCTAAATTTTCAGTCTTAGGATGCCACTAAAATTTTATTGCTTAAAATTGCTCTTTAACCCTTCCTAAATACAGGGAAAATCAGCTACCACCCCCAAAGGTAGGCCTATTACATTCATTTTTCACTTTGAAAATAATGTAATCGGTTTCGTTTCCCTATTTCATAAAATAAGCCTAAATTTTCAGTCTTAGGATGCCACTAAAATTTTATTGCTGAAAATTGCTCTTTAACCCTTCCCAAATACAGGGCAAATCAGCTACCATCCCCAATGGTAGGCCTATTACATTCATTTTTCACTTTGAAAATATTGGAATCGGTTTCGTTTCACTATTTCATAAAATAAGCGTAATTTTTCAGTCTTAGGATGCCACTAAAATGTTATTGCTTAAAATTGCTCTTTAACCCTTCCTTAATACAGGGCAAAGCAGCTACCACCCCCGAAGGTAGGCCTATTACGTTCATTTTTCACTTTGAAAATAATGTAATCGGTTTCTTTTCCCTATTTCATAAAATAAGCCTAAATTTTCAGTCTTAGGATGCCACTAAAATTTTATTGCTTAAAATTGCTCTTCAACCCTTCCTAAATACAGGGAAAATCAGCTACCACCCCCAAAGGTAGGCCTATTACATTCATTTTTCACTTTGAAAATATTGTAATCGGTTTCGTTTCACTATTTCATAAAATAAGCGTAATTTTTCAGTCTTAGGATGCCACTAAAATGTTATTGCTTAAAATTGCTCTTCAACCCTTCCTAAATACAGGGCAAATCAGCTACCACCCCCAAAGGTAGGCCTATTACATTCATTTTTCACTTTGAAAATAATGTAATCGGTTTCGTTTCCCTATTTCATAAAATAAGCCTAAATTTTCAGTCTTAGGATGCCACTAAAATTTTATTGCTTAAAATTTCTCTTTAACCCTTCCTAAATACAGGGCAAATCAGCTACTACCCCCAATGGTAGGCCTATTATATTCATTTTTCACTTTGAAAATATTGGAATCGGTTTCGTTTCACTATTTCATAAAATAAGCGTAATTTTTCAGTCTTAGGATGCCACTAAAATTTTATTGCTTAAAATTGCTCTTCAACCCTTCCCAAATACAGGGTAAATCAGCCACCACCCCCAAAGGTAGGCCTATTACATTCATTTTTCCCTTTGAAATTTATGCAATCGGCATCGTTTTACTATTTCATAAAATAAACGTAATTCTTCGGTTTTAGGATGCCACTAAAATTTTTTTGCTCAAAATTGCTCTTCAACCTTTTCTAAATACAGGGAATATCAGCCACCACCTCCAAAGGTAGGCCTATTACATTCATTTTTCACTTTGAAAATAATGAAATCGGCATCGTTTCACTATTTCATAAAGTAAATGTAATTTTTTAGTCTTAGGATGCCACTAAAATTTTATTGCTTAAAATTGCTCTTCAACCCTTCCTAAATAAAGGGCAAATCAGCCACCACCCCCAAAGGTAGGCCTAATACATTTATTTTTCACTTTGAAAATAATGTAATCGGCATCGCTCAACTATGTTATAATATTATCATATTTTTTCAGTATTAAGCCACTAAAATGTTATTGCTTAAAATTGCTTTTTAACTCTTCCTAAGTATAGGACAATTCAGTAACAACCCCCAAAGGTAGGCCTAAGACAGAGAGTTTTCGTTTTATAATAGCCTGAGATCGCTTGATCAAATATCAATACAAGTTTCACTTTTTACATCAAAAATGCTAATGAAATGTCTTAAATAGTTAATATGTACTCCTATTACACAATGCATTTCAATGGTTAGCGCTATGTATGAGTAAAATATCGGTTTTTGCAATTTATAAATTTAATAGGGTTACCACCATTTATGGCTGAACAATTTATGGCTAACTTCTCATCGGTTCGGAAATACGCGACTCAAATAATTGTTCAAACAATTATCACTATGGCAAAGTCAATATGGTGAATTTTTTAAGTAAACATATTCCGATTATTATAGCGTTTCATATATTTTTTGAATTCGTTGTTATAATAAATATGTTAAATTGCAAGCATGAAGTAAAATTTCGAGTTTGGAAAAGCCTGAAAATTTGAATAAGTCAGGTAACGAAGTGACCAATCCAAATTTTTAGGCTTTTCTAAATTGGAAATTACTGCTGGCCACTCATTTATAAATTATGTAAGAATATCAGTCAAAATAATCTAAAATTATGTAGAAAGTTAGAAACAATAAATGAATCAAGATTGCATTTTATAAACTACTTAAACACATGTACATTGTCTGATAATGTCTTTTTTTATTTGTTCGAGCTAGTATTTGGGTTGTGCGTGTAGATTTTAAGTAGATACATATATATGTACATATGTATACAAACAGATTAGTTGCGGAAGCCCTACACTTGTATTATTGAATAAATATTATGATTGAAGATAAAATAGAAACCAATTGTGTGCTTGACAAATATTGGAATAATTTTCGAGGATGAGTAATAGTAAATCTGTATTTGAATAGATATGTACGAGTATATCAACAAATCATAAATTTGGTTGATTTAGAACACAAATAATGCCAATATCAGTATAAGTTAATCTGATTACGAAAGAACAAAAAGCTAAATTCCGAGTGATTATAAATGAATATACATAGTGGCGACCAGTTTGAAATATTAAATGTCCCTGACTTTTCCCTGATGCCTGATTTTTTTTCCTGACCCCTTAAAATATTTTCATATAATCAAACCAAATATAGGAGAGAAAAAAGTTATTCAAGTTATATTAAGAGGTGAAAAGAAAACATAAAGCACAAATTTAGAAATAGAAAGATTTGATAATGTTTTATTACAATTTATAAACGCCAAATCAAATATAAGCAGTATATTTTGAACTTCACAATAATGTCAATGTATTTTACGCGTGGCGCGATTTTCCGGGGCGCGACTCGCTTCGCTCGCGCGCCCCGGAAAATCCAAATTTTCAGGCTTTTCTAAACTCGAAATTTTACTACATGCATAGTCTGGGAGTGGATGACACTCACAAATTTCCCTGACTTTTCATTAAAAATGCCGAATTTCCCTGACTTTTCCCGATGAATAAAATCCCCTTACTTTTTCGGTTTTCCGGTTGGTCGCCACCCTGTTACAATAAATCGGATGTCTCAAGTAAAATTTTTGATTTGACCTTATTGATGAAAACAATACTTTCGCTTACCGATTGTTTGATTTATAAGATATACAAATAAATGATTGGATACAAAAAGCCATTCTTTGTTTTAATTACTTTTTAAAGTGCAAAAATACATATAAATTTATCCATGAACATTAAAATACGTATGGAGGTTAAGTAATTAAAAGTGGAAACAGAGAAATTTTCCTAAAAAATGAAGAGTTAAATGAAAAATAAACGTAGACCTTTTTAAATGATGAGTTGTACAAATAATAAAATTGCATTCTGTAAAACAGGAAGCGGTCATACAGAACGCGGGCTCTGTTACGATTCAAACAAAAAATGAGTCAGCTTAAAGCTACCAAAGAAAAATGGAGTGAATAATTGAGTCGACTTCCTCTTTATATTTTTAATTAATTTGTAGGGGATTTGAATATTACACATATTATATTACTATTGCGAATAAAATAATCTCCTGTGGTTAACCGTACATTACAATATTGTGGACACTAATAACCAATATTTTTTTTGAAGCACACGTTTAAAACACTTCATTTCCACGACTAGTGAACCAAAGCAAAATCAATATGTAATAAACATTATTTACAGTAATAATTGTTGTACTTACTAGTAAACGTGCAAATATTGTAAGCAGGATTGTTGGCATATAAAATATCCCACTCCTATTTTTCAAAAATCCAACGCCGACTCAGGGCAAATTATAAAATATAGTCGACGCCACCACAGGTTTGTGTTTTAAATATTTTTCGCCAAGATTTTCTCTTTAACGCTTTCAGCCCTGCAATTTTTCTGGTCCCCAAACAAATGTTTTGTACACGGCGTATTTTTATTACTACCTCAGATATACAGAGTTTTTCTTTTAAATATATATATATATATATACATATATATATATATATATATATAAATATATATCTCAATGTACTGTATACGCTGTAAATCTTGATATATTCGTTGTTTTTACATATATTTAAAATTGAACTTTCAAACAGTGACTAAACCAAACTTTCAGGCTTTTATAAACTCGAAATTTTACTTCGTGCGCCACGTGTACTAAACACTGATATGATGTGGTGTTCAGAATACACGTTTTTAGCATAGTGCTTTAGTAGAATATTTTGAAATTCACCTAAAATTAATGTTTCATATGCGTGGCGCGTATAAAACATTGATTTTAGGTGAATTTCAAAATATTTTACTTAAAAAAAATATATATATATATATTTTACTGAAGTAATGCTTAATCTAGGAGTGAAAAACACTCGTTTGAGACTTCAAATTAAACTATTTTAAAAAACAAACGATTATCGGAAAAGTTACAGCTCATGTATACATGTATGTATATTTGAAAGAAAAATTTCCAGTATGTTAACAACATTTTAGTTGTGGCAAACGCTACCGCCAGGGCAAAAAGGATTAACATCATAAACTATTTTATATCTCGTAGGAGATAATATTTTGTTGCTCCTATTCTGAAATATACGTATGAATCCATCACTGATTAGTAAATGTAATACAATATATGTGATGTTTTTATTATGTGATCGTTGCCATGGAAAATGTAATACAATATATGTGATGTTTTTATTATGTGATCGTTGCCATGGAAACCATTGCAGTTTTATAATTACAATAGGTGTGTTTTAACTAAATCTAGAAGTGTAATGGTTTCTATAGCAACGACCACATAACAAACAAAAAAACTGATTGCGCGCATACGCCGTGGAGTGCGACCTAGAATAAGCGAATCTAACAAAATGTCAGAAATTCCAAATTGTATACGCTCGGCTTACAGAGACCGAATGGGGCCCCCGGATGGGTCAATTCCGATGTAAATCGACACGTGAAAACCACTCGCGACGATCGAAAGTACCGAATACAAAATTTAAGTATTAGTATATCGTAAGTGGCCTCTACCGTTATATATTCTTCTAAGAGGCAGACGAAATTAAACACGACTCTTGACTAATTCCTGCGGAATAGCTCAAATATCTGCTTTAACCCATTTGTGCCATGGATGCATATACGCAACATTATTATTTTGTGTTAGTTAAATAAATAACTTAAATTGATATATTATATTATTTGACTTGACTTGAAAATGTATGACGAAAAACGAAAATATTTTGTTTTTTAAATATCTTGATTATTGCTCATAAAAATAAAGTGCTTTTAGTGTATTTCTAACTTCACAATATTTCAGTGTTTTATACGCGTGGCGCATGAAGTAAAATTTCGAGTTTAGAAAAGCCCCGTGAAAATTTGTCTCGGGTCGCTGCGCGACCCTCGACAAATTTTCTACGTGGGGCTTTTCTAAACTCGAAATTTTACTTCATGCTTAGCCTGGGAGTGGAAATGCACGTTCTAAACTTTATATTGCACGTTTTTATACAAAATCGACGAATGTCTTACATTTACAGCCTATACATTATTTATATTTAAAAGAAAAATGTATAGAATGTAATACAATAAGTCATTCGTAGAACTTATATAAAAAAACGTGTAGAATTTTGCTTAAAATCCACTTTTAATAGGTTAATGCTTGTTTAAAGTTCATCAATGTATCTTGTATTTACAATAAAACCCTTATGTTTTAGGTAGCCCCAAAGGAAAAAGTCTGGAGCAGTAATATCTGGGGATCTCGATGGCCAATGTAAGTCGCCATTGAGAGAAATCAGACAACGTGGAAACTCTTTTTTGTAAATGTTCGCTGTGTGGCTGATTGCAATTATTTTATACATATCTCTAAAGCCTACTATTTAAAGTAATATAAAACACTTATCGATTGCTGTCACTTTTAATTTTTTCTTTAAATAATAAAATAATCAGTCCTTTTCGACGATCCCTCTATTTATTAAATAACTCTAGAAAAAAAAAATCTGCTGTGGCTAACACAGGTAGTTCGTAGCTCCAAAGATAACAAAGTTAACAATGGTGGCCTGATAATTTAGAACACCCTGTATTTCGTCCCGTGGAAAAATAATGATTTTTCCAAAATTTTGTTTTAAAATTACTTGAAAAGAAAAATTTCAACTGTAGCATTTACCACAAATACAATTTCTAGTATAAAAATTGTATTTGTGGTAAATGCTAGAGTTAAAATTTGTCTTTGATAAACAGTTAAAATCAATTTCAAGCTTATTAAATTCCAATTCGACTTCTTTTGAAATAAATATATATATTTTATTTTTAATTGAATATATTTTATTCAAGAACTAAACAAAACGAACAGTTTCAGTTAGACTTGAATGAATGAATGAAAAATGCAGATTTTGATTAAAAAACACTTAGAACCTTTCTTCAATACTTTATTTTGTAACCAAATGTACATTTCGGACACGAAGTGTCCATTATCAATGGTTTGATACTAATACGAAAAATATACATTTTACACTGATATACAATGAGAGCCAAAATGATTTGTTCATTTTTAATAGGAAATAACACATGAATTATTTTAAATGCAGAAATAATATAAATGACATCTTAAAAAGTAATAATGGGAGTTTTACTTTTTGAATATAGTGTGTGTTAAATGTCCCCCACCCTTCTCCACACACTCTTCTAAACGACGGACGAAATCTGCCATAACTCGTTGAAGCATATCCTGTGGAATAGCTTCAATTTCTTGTCGGATATTTCTTTTGAGCTCCTCTATATTTCTAGGCTTACTCTTGAACACTCTACTCTTAAAATATCCCCAAAGAAAAAAGTCTGGAACAGTAATATCGGGAGATCTTGGGGGCCAATTAAAATCACCGTTTCGAGAAATTAGTCTATTCGGAAATGTCTGTCGCAGGATCTCCATACTTATTCTTGCAGTATGACAGGTCGCACCGTCTTGTTGAAAAAGGTGATTTCTTTCTTCTTCTTCAATTTGCGGTATAAAAAATGTCTGGAGCATATGTGCATACCGTTGAGAATTGACTGTGACTGTTTCGCCGATTTCTTCAAAAAAATATGGACCGATGATTTTTGACGATGATACAGCACATCAAACAGTCACTTTTTGGGAATGTAAGGGTCTTTCATAGATTTCACACGGGTTTTCGGTAGCCCAGTATCGAAAATTCTGTTTATTTACCAAGCCATGTAAAGTAAAGTGTGCTTCGTCGCTCATGAAAAGATGTTGTGCGATATCGGGTTCCTCCATTGCTTAACTCCAAAAAACGTTGACAAAACTCAACACGGCTTTGTTTATCACATTCAGTTAACTTCTGCACCACTGCTATTTTGTATGGATGAAACCTAATTTTGTGGAGCATTCTTCGGGTACTTGTTGCAGATAAATTTAACGCTGCCGCATGCCGCCGAACTGATCGATTTGGGCTACGCAGAATTGATTGTCTCACCCGTTCCTCATTTTCAGGATTGCACGCAGAGCGAAGCCTCCCGGCTGATTTTCTTCTCTCAACTGACCCATGATTTCGCCACTTCCTTACCCAATACGAAATAACAGTTCGAGCCGGAACATCACGAACATTAAAATGTAGACGAAATAAACGTTGAGTTTGAATAATTGAACTTAATTTAAGAAATTTTTCAACACAAAATATGCGTTGCTGTATGTTCCAACGCACCATTTTGACAACTGTCAAAATATCTCCAAAGTCTCCTCTTTCAAATTGTTATCAGTAATATAGCGATTAATAAATAGTTATATTTGTTATTGCCTATTAAAAATGAACAAATCATTTTGGCTCTCACTGTATATACACTAAAAAATGAGGGGATTAGAGGGTGTCGGTAGGGGGTGTGGTTATGGTGGTAATAAACTAATTTTAGCCGAAAAAAGGTTATCTGTGGGTAAGTAGGTACGTGTTTGATGGGGATTCCAAGGGATTAGGAAAACACCCGAGTTTCAGGTGGACACACTAAATCTAATAAAACATTTTCGAGCGGACTTAAATCGAAATTTAACAGTAGGTTTTCTTGTTTTTTCATTTGAATTGCCTCCAACATATTTAAATGATAGTGTGTAGAATGTTTCAATAATTTTACGTTTTCTAAAATGAACTTATGGCCCGTTTCAATTGCATGGTTAGCGACCGCAGATTTATCCGGATTCAGGTGTTTAATGTGTGAGACATGTTCCTTGAATCTAGTTTGAATGTTTCTTTGTGTTTGTCCTATGTATATTTTGTCACAATTCGAACATTTAATGGAATAAATTCCAGATTTTTCTAAGAAATGTGTTTCGTTAAAAGTGTTCCCTAGTAAATTGTGTAATTTTGTATTTACATAGTACGCTGGGGTTAAATTGAATTTCTTGTACAATTTTTTGAAATTATTTTCGATTGTGGGGGAATAACTTAGTCTGACATATTTTGTTTCTTTTATGGTTTCTATATCTGTAAGTAAAGTTATATTTCGGAGTTTATATTTACGTGAATGTCTATTAATTAGTCTCTGTATTGTATTTCTGTTGTATTTAAGGTGTGCTGCTATTGTGTGAATGAATTTTAGTTCTTTTTTTCTAATTTCGGGTGATAATGGTATGTTGAAGGCTCTATTAATCATACTATTAAAGGCAGATAATTTATATTTCATTGGTGCAAATGCGTTGGCATGGATATAATTGAAAGTATGAGTATGTTTCCTGAATATATCAAATTCTAATTTATTGTATTCTCTTTTTAGAAGAATGTCTAGGAAGGGCAGTGAGTTTTCGTCCTCTAACTCGTATGTAAAATTAATACTATTGTAAATATTATTAACGGATGAGATGAAGTTGTTAATATCGAAATTTGTTTCGACCACAGCAAATATGTCATCGACATATCTAAACCAAATATTCGGAAACTGGGTTATTGATTTTTTGGCAATATTTTCAAAATTATTTAGAAAAATGTGAGCAAGAAAAGGTGATAACGGGTTACCCATGGCAGTGCCAAATGTTTGCTTATAGTACGAATTATTGAACTCAAACACGTGACAATCCATCACTAGTTCGGTAAGCTGTAAGTTTCTTTGATTTGTTCGTTTGGAATATTATTTTTTATTCAAATTTCTTCTAGAATAGAAATGGTGTTCTTGATTGGTATGCTCGGGATTGAAGAAAGGTTCTAAGTGTTTTTTAATCAAAGTATAATTATCTTCAAGTAACTCAATCAATCCAAAAAATGCAGATGATTCAGTGTTTTTATAGAAGTATTCAATATTTGTCAACCGAGTGTTTTCCACTCCTTGATTAAGCATGGAGTAAATAATTCGACTTCAGAAACCTTAAGGATTTAGATTGGCCGCGAAGACAATCCAATTTGGTTAAAATTTTCAGGCTTTTCTAAACTCGAAATTTTACTTCATGCGCCACGCGTATAAAAACAATGATTTCAAGTGAAGTTAAAAATATACTATTAAGGCTGGACATTTTTCATGGTTAAGTAACCAAATATGCATTCACAAATATTTGAATTATTCGAAAATTTAAATATTTATATTCAAATACGAATAATTGAGTGATTTTAATATTCATATTAGAATACTTGACTATTTGAATAAAATAAATTTTAAGGGTTTTCTAAACTCGAAATTTTACTTCATGCTTAATCTGGGAGTGGAAACACTCGCTCGAACTTTAAATTGAACTTTTTTATAAAATCGACGGACTGACGGTGTATATTTAAAACAAAAAAGAAGTATTCATTAAATGTTAAAGTTGCATTTAAAACAATAACAAACTGTAAATGTATAATAAATTAGTTGACTGAACACAAGGATTAAATATAAACCAGTAAACAATTTAAACAGTATAAAAAGGCCAATTTTTTCATGGCACACTACATTTATTGTCAAAAAATAATGTGAACAAGATTTATTCTATTTTTTTTCTGGCATAAATATTAAATGTATATCAACATATCAGGCATAATTGGATTCAGAAAAACAATGTCTAATATAATAAAATGAGAAAAGTATATACAGCCATTTAAAATTTAAAGTTGACTACTATTTGGCAATGAAGTTAATAAATATATAATTACTGCCAATTTACAGTAATGAAACAGCAATTGACTTCTTTTTATAATTAATTCAAATGGGTCAATAACTAACAGAGTTATGGAGTTGGGCGATTTTTATAGAACACCCGGTATATTCAATTTCCGACTTATATTCTTAAAAAATTATTTTTTTTTAGAGCACATCTTTTAAAATTACAAGAAAATTACACCAAATTATCTCATTATATAATAAACATTAAGAAATTCTAAACGAAATTAGAAAATCTAAAAGTTAATTAAAACTATGAAAATTACTAGAAACCAGATTTTTATAAAATTATCAGAGATTGCTAAGAAATTAATAAAACATCATTGTGTGTTATATAAATAATTTTTAATTTTCTAGAAAAGTTGAATCAAATCATTAAATAACTAAAAATAAAACCTCTAGTTTGTTTTCTTTCCTTCAGAGGTTCATATTTTTTGAAGCGTTTAATATTTGAATAAAATTATACTCTATAACACTTTGTATTAGTTTTATCATAATTTCTTGTTATCGTTACGTGCACTTTATTTATTTTAATTGCTCGTGATCGTAATAACAATAATGTAGTGTTATTACGCAGATGTTTTTTAATATTTATAAGTTTTGTAAAAAATGTTAATCCGCATTAAATATAAATATATTCAAACCTCTGATTAAGCATGAAGAAAAAGAAAAAAATAACAAAAATCAGCATAGGTATTAAGTGTCATGAAATTAGTAAAAACGTTATTAAATCCTGTACAAATTAGTTTGTTAGTTTTATTTATTTTAACAAAACATATTTTTAATAAGCACAAAGTTGATATTATTTATAAAATGTATAACAAATATAATTAAATATTTTAAATTATTCAAACTATTGACGAATAAATAAACAAAAATCGTGGAAAACTATTTATATAATAAAATTGGGTAAAATGATTTCTTAGGTTTTTATTGAAGTGCTTCTATTAAACCAACGGGTGTATTCCACTCCCAGACTAAGCATGAAGTAAAATTTCGAGTTAAGAAAAGCCCCGCGTGAGAATTTGTCGAGGGTCGCGCAGCGACCCGAAACAAATTTTCACGGGGCTTTTCTAAACTCGAAATTTACTTCATGCGCCACGCGTATAAAACACGGATTTAAAGTGAAGTTAAAAATGCACTGAAAACCAACCCAACTTCGATATTTTTTCAAAATTGGATGTTTTCTTTCCTATCTATGCTGTAAACCTTCAGATATTCGTTGTTTTCTTGTAAAAAACTTCGATTTCCTGTAGTCCTTCGGTCTCCGAAGACCATGATTGGTCCTTCGAGCTGTAGCCTTTGTAAAATGGTAATAAACTTAGTAATCTAGAGTGATCCTTTAATTTTAAACTTCTAAGAACGAGTGTTGTCCTCTCCCAGACTAAGTATGAAGTAAAATTTCGAGTTTAGAAAAGCCCCGCGTAGAAAATTTGTCGAGGGTCGCGCAGCGACCCGACACAAATTTTCACGGGGCTTTTCTAAACTCGAAATTTTACTTCATGCGCCACGCGTATAAAACACTGACTTAAAATGAAGTTTAATAACACATATATCATCATTAATTAAAATAATTATTTAATCAGATATTTAGTCGGTAAATAATTAGGTTTTGAACATCTTTGTCAATAGAAACTGATGGGATAAAATGTTACTGGTTGCAAATAATAGATTCAAATTTATTTTTAAAGGATTTGTATCCGTGATTCAAAAATGAGGATTCCAATCTTTGATTCGAATCATATTCTTCACTTACGAATCCTTTATTCGAGTATTCGTGATTCGAATCATATTAGGTGATTCGGATTCGTGATTCGAATCCTGTTTTTGAGGATTCATCCCAGCTCTGGTAAACATAAGTAAAAGAAAAATACCCTGAATAATACATACAGTTCATTAATTTAATTTTTAATTATGACATAAAAACCAGTTGCTTACAAAATAGTAAAACATGTAAATATTTAAAAGCTATATTTATATGTTTTTGTAAAACTACTTTCAGTATATTAGGTTAATCGTAGGAAGAATCCATGATGTTTGATTTAGCAATAGATCTTCCTAAATCAAGTTTAAATTTCAATCTTTAGAAACATTTTCACAATTTAAATAAAAACACAAATTTGGTAGCCTTCTAATTTCTTAACTGCTTAATTTTTATTGCACTAAGGCAAATGATGAAAAATGTCCCGATTATTAGTCTCTATTGTTTGCATTCCTGTTGGCAATTCTTCAATTAATTAAAGAAACTACAACTGGGAATATTCGAAAAACGGGAGAATACCCGCGACGAGCAATTTAATAAATTTGTGCAATTTATAAATATCTATGATATATACCGTAGTTTATAAATAATAATATTATGATAAATATCGTGATAGAAATAATACAGAGTGTCCCGTTAATGTGGGGAAATGGTTTAACCATAGATTCCTGGGATAAAAATTTTGATGAATTAACACAACCTATCTATATCCAAAACTTTACGGTTTAGCCGGAATTAGTTTTAAAAGTTCAATTTTTTTTTATTATTTTTTTTTGTAACGATTAAGGGCTATATTCGATTTAACTGAAATTTATTATGGTTGATTATCATAATATAACACATCATTTAAGTTATTATGGTCATCACTAATTGATAAGATGTATGAAAAACAGTAGTACCACAATATAAAAACTAAATTATGTTTTTACTGGCGCACCTTATAATAATTTTAAAAAAATAACTCAAAGGTTGGTTAATTTGAAAGCTTTTTGTCTCTTAATATCAAACATTATTACGGTTTTGCCACAAAAATATAAAATATGGGCTAATGTGTAGAATAGGGTACATACTCCATTTTGATACGTTTCCATGGTTTCCATGCACCCACTCCAGTGGTTCTCAATAGTTTATTTACACCGATCTGTGTGAGGGTGTATGTGTGTGTGTGTGTGTGATTTAAGATCAAAAAGCCAACATCAAAAATGAAACGTCAAAAATTAAAAAAAATCGAATATTTGTAACTTTGGTAATTGGCACTTTTGGGCGTCGTGAGTAGTCTCGTTGTGGCGGGCGTATGTTCGTACGTCGGAATTGACTTATCCGGGCGGCTCATTCAGTCTTTGGAATGCAAGCCCAGTATAAAAGGAATTTCGCGATTATTATTTTTTTAACATTTACCAAAAATCGAATCTGCACGGATTTCCTGCGGGTTTTCTCTAATGAGTTGCCTGATGTATCCCTTCGCACTATTGTTGCTCTGCCGACGCTCCGATGTTTTCAACAAGAGCCATACAACGGCATTTGGTGGCGATGGGAACATTTGAATATCCAACTTATAGTTAACCTTTTTATTCGGCACTTGATCGCGGCCGGACTTATGCCAAAATGTGTGTAACGCAAGTTGAGTGTAGAAAGTTTGGAAATTTATAACAATTTGTTAGATTGGGTCTGCCATAATAAAAATTGTATGGCTGGATTATACTTTGTGTCAGCGTTGATTTTTCGCCGAAAAAAGTAAAATATACTCTGGCAAAGTGTTTTACGAAATCGGACTTACCCTTTGATCAAATTTTATTGTTGAAACTTACATTTTTGATAAATCATGAATATAATAGGCCCGTTTATCATAGACATCAATTGAGAGTTTACTGCCAACTGTTGAGGAATTCTCTGATAACCAGACTGTTAATCGCGAACGTGTTTGAGATTTTTGCATTTCGCTCACAAATTATTTCCGAAATTTACACAATTATTTCCGAAATTTACACTTTTTTTAAGATTATTTTCATCGTTCCCGGTCTAATTATTTACTAATTATGTTTTAACCACCCAGAGTTCTTATTAATTTTACTACTGTTCACTTATTTTGAAATTTTGTTTTGAATTTGATAAAAAAATAAGCTTACAAAAGAACACGAATATACAACTTACATATTAAGGTTACCTATAAATAGACAATAATTTGTTCTATATCAAACCTTTCTACTAATCTAACCGAACCTAGAAGTATGCAAAATCGCTAACGTGTGCAAAGATACTGCTGCTTTGTTTCCCTCACCTGATAAGCGTTAGCGTTGCAAATAGATAAGTAGTGTATTCTATTAAAAACCTTTCTCCTAACCTAATCCAACTTAGAAGTACGTAAAATAAGCATCGCGCGCAAAGTGACTTACGGAATTTATTCTATTGCAAACCTTTCTCATAACCTAACCTAGTAGGTGGAATAGGCATCGTGCGCAAAGAGACTTACGCAATTATTGCAAAACTTTATCCTAACCTAACCTAGAAGAGGAATAGGCATCGGGCGCAAAGAGACTTATGCAATGTATTCTATTGCAAACCTTCCTCCTAATCTAACCTAACCTAGAAGTATGTGGAATAGGCATTGTGCGCAAAAAAACTTACGTAATTTATTCTAGTGCAAACCTTTCTCTTAACCTAACCTAACCTAGAAGTGTGTGGAATAGGCATCGTGCGCAAAGAGACACACGCTGTTCCATTGCGTATGTCTCTTTGCGCATAGTGCATACGCAACTTATTCCATTGCAAACCTTTATCCTAACCTAACCTAACCTAGAAGTATTTATTCTATTGCAAACCTTTCTCCTAACCTAATATAACCCAGAAGTATGTGGAATAGGCATCGTGCGCAAACAGACTTAAGCAACGTATTCAATTTTAAACCTTTAACCTAAACCGAAACCTAGAAGAAATGGGAAATTCATCAATGTCTCTATGGTTTATTAGTCTCAAAATTCCTTGAAATGTTTCACACATATTCTTCTGTATTAGATTTTTCATCAATTTTCAACAACCACCAACAATATTTGAGAAGCCTACATGTACTTAAATAGTCTTAAAGTTATTATATTATTAATTTAATTGCATAGAACCTACATTTGTTCAAAGTGTATTAAAATTAAATAGTACGTATTATAAAGTTACCACCGTAAGCGTCACCCCTGGCGGACATAAAATATCGGGACTAATCGAAAATTAGATAATGTCAAACATAATCAAATTTATATCTGTTAGGTCAGGTTTTTTTGAAAAAAGGTTATGAAAGTGACAATGAAAACATATAATAAAAGGAATTATCTAAACACATTTCATTTTCGACACATCAAATGACAATAACTAATAAGTCCTAAGTTTGGTACAACGTTCTAAACAACAATTTTATTCACACATTCTATACATATTTGTATTTTGATAAAAGAGACATGCAGAGGGTTAATCGTGATTACGTAACTGTGGAAGTACCTGCGGTGCAAGTGGGCATTGGTTAAAAGTCATAAGTTATTACCACAACATTGCATTGTTACCTTTTATAAACAACGGCACTCGGCGGCAAAGTAAGCATTTATTTTCCGATTTATGGTTAATTGTTTTATTCAGCAATTAATCGCAATCAGACTTGTACTACAGTGTCGGGCGTACGATTTTACGTCGGTATTGGCCCATCTGGGAGTTTGATTCTGTGTGCAAAGTTTGAAAATGTTTGACAATTTGTCAAATTAGGTCGGCCATAGTAAAAATTGTATTTGTTTAAATCACACACAAGCCCACACACACATACATACATCCACTGCTAAGGGTGTTGCTGCGCATGCACGAACCAGTCAAAATCGCCCATGTACCCTGTTCTACACATTAGCCAAAATATGAATATGGCATCCTCAATTTGCATAAACTTTAAATTTTCCGACATTCGTTGTTTTTTAAAAGAGTTCAATTCGAAGATTAAAACGAGTGTTTTCCACTCCCAGACTAAGCATGAAGTAAAATTTCGAGTTTAGAAAAGCCCCGTGAAAATTTGTCGAGGGTCGCGCAGCGACCCGAGACAAATTTTCTGGGCTTTTCTAAACTCGAAATTTTACTTCATGCGCCACGCGTATAAAACACGGATTCAAGTGAAGTTGGAATATAAATAAATTTCACAATATTTTAGTGTTTTATACGTGTGGCGCATGAAGTAAAATTTCGAGTTTAGAAAAGCCCAGAAAATTTGTCTCGGGTCGCTGCGCCCCCTCGACAAATTTTCACGGGGCTTTTCTAAACTCGAAATATTACTTCATGCTTAGTCTGGGAGTGGAAAACACTTGTTTAAAGCTTTAAATTGAACTTTAGAAAAAAACAGGGAATATCCGCAATTGTTGTATCAATTCCATGCTATGTCATTATTTTTATAAAATCACATTACTTTTTCTTAAATATTTCAGCTATAAATTTTCTGACATTCGGTGATTTTTAAAAGAGTTCAATTCGAAGCTTTCAACGAGTGTTTTCCACTCCCAGATTAAGCATGAAGTAAAATTTCGAGTTTAGAAAAGCCCCGTGAAAATTTATCGAGGGTCGCGCAGCGACCCGAGACAAATTTTCTGGGCTTTTCTAAACTCGAAATTTTACTTCATGCGCCACGCGAATAAAACACGGATTCAAGTGAAGTTGGAATATACATAAATTTCACATTATTTTAGTGTTTTATACGCGTGGCGCATGAAGTAAAATTTCGAGTTTAGAAAAGCCTAGAAAATTTGTCTCGGGTCGCGCAGCGACCCGAGACAAATTTTCTAGGCTTTTCTAAACTCGAAATTTTACTTCATACTTAGTCTGGGAGTGGAAAACACTCGTTTAAAGCTTCAAATTGAACTCTTTTAAAAATCAACGAATGTCAGAAAATTTATAGCTAAAATAATTAAGAAAAAGTAATGTGATTTTATAAAAATAATGACATACCATGGAATTGATACAACAATTGCGGATATTCCCTGTTTCTTTCTAAAGTTCAATTTTAAGCTTTAAACAAGTGTTTTCCACTCCCAGACTAAGCATGAAGTAAAATTTCGAGTTTAGAAAAGCCCCGTGTAAATTTAACTTCAATTTTCTGGGCTTTTCTAAACTCGAAATTTTACTTCATGCGCCACGCGTATAAAACACTATATTGTGAAATTTATGTATATTCCAGCTTCACTTGAATCTGCGTTTTATACGCGTGGTGCATGAAGTAAAATTTCGAGTTTAGAAAATCCCAGAAAATTTATAGCTAAAATAATTAAGAAAAAGTAATGTTATTTTATAAAAATAATGACATACCATGGAATTGATACAACAATTGCGGATATTCCCTGTTTTTTTCTAAAGTTCAATTTTAAGCTTTAAACAAGTGTTTTCCACTCCCAGACTAAGCATGAAGTAAAATTTCGAGTTTAGAAAAGCCCCGTGTTTCTGGGCTTTTCTAAACTCGAAATTTTACTTCATGCGACACGCGTATATAACACAGGTTCAAGTGAAGTTGGAATATACATAAATTTCACAATATTTTAGTGTTTTATACGCGTGACGCATGAAGTAAAATTTCGAGTTTAGAAAAGCCCAGAAAATTTGTCTCGGGTCGCTGCGCGACCCTCGACAAATTTTCACAGGGCTTTTCTAAACTCGATATTTTACTTCATGCTTAGTCTGGGAGTGGAAAACACTCGGTTAAAGCTTCAAATTGAACTTAAAAAAAAACAAGGAATAACTAAAGATTTACAGAAAATGGGCAGAATTTGGAAGACCTATACTTCAAAGAAAAACTCCCTGTATCTGTTTGCTAATTATCAACCATAATGAAGATAACAATTAATTCTAAAAAAACACTGGTTAAATAATATTACACATAATTGACGTTTGTTAAACAATGGCGGCGACAAAGAAAAAACCTGTATTTTTAATCACCCGAAAAACTAGATTATATAAAATAATTTATTTGCATTTTATTGTTTTGTGCCAAAACCGTACAAGATATCAAACATTATTAACAGACAAAAAAGCATTTAAATGAACTAATCCTTCAAGATGCGTTTTTTTAATTTTCATAAAGTGAGCCAATAAAAACATATTTTAGTTTTTATGTTGCGGTACTAATGTTATTTATACTTCTTGTCAATCAGTGATGACCATAATAACTGAAATGGTGTGTCATATTATGATAATCAACCATAATAAATTTTAGTCGGATCGAATATAGCGTTTAATTGTTATAAATAAAAATAATAATATTCTTTTGAACTTTGAAGATTAATTCCGGCTTAACCGTATACTTTTGGATATAGATAAGTTATGTTAGATCATCATATTTTGGTCCCAGGAGTCTATGGTTAAGGCATTTCCCCACATTAACGGGACACCCTGTATATATCGTCCGAACCCCGCTCTTGGGACTAATTATTTCTCACCTGTGTGACAACATAAGAGCCCTTCCAACTGAACAACGGCTTGTGGAACATGTAGAACTGCAACCGCATCTTCCCCATATCATCGGCCACCCTGAAACTGTCCGCGAGGGTCGTCACCCAATTCACCACCTCCTCATTAGCGTACGTGATTAACCCTTGCCCGAACTGATGTTTCCCGTCCATCACGAAATTCAACACACCCCTCACCGAATTCTCCGTCAACAAAGTTTCCTCGTCCAAATGAACGACCCAATCGGAATCCCCCAAAATATTCACAGAATCCTCCAAGCAGTATTGCAAAGCGCGCGCTTTGAATAACGCCCCTGATTTAGTGCGATAATTAGGGGGCACCACGATTTCCCTAATTCTTCGACTGTGCTCCAATCCAATTGCTTTATCAGTCACCACTTCGATTAGAAAGTTTTCCAACCCGGAATCGATGCATTTATTCATGTTCCTCTGGACGTTGAATTTGACTAGTTGGGGGTAGTCCCCTCTGGTTACCACCCTGATGCAGATGAATGGGGCTAAAATGGGGCTCCCCTTCAGGACAACTTTATCGGGGAACGCGTTGTACAAGATAAGCCCAGCAAAATTGAATAAGACCTGGGGGAGCGGTAGAAACGTGGCTAATCTTAATAAATAGAGGATGATGGTCCACATGTAACCGTAACGGACCCAGGGGTTGATTTCCTGGGTGTCATCGCTAAACACTTTAACCCCTCCGGAGAACCACTCGAAAAGTCCAATTACGGTGAATAGTAAGCATATATGAAGAAAGTGCTTAGTTTGACTGCTTAACATGGTTGAAGAATTTGTACTAATTACTCATAAAACACACACAACCCCTTTTTTTTAAATTTTAAACAACGCACACTTAAATTAAATAACACAGCCCGCTTCGATTTGCCCCTTCTAACATGATAACTAGTACACTTGCAGACTCAACATTAAGGATTGTATGTATCATTTGTATATTACATGTATACAAAATTACAAACCCACCCTTAACACAACCTCGCCCCTCTTTAACATCAATTCCACTTAAACTGCACTCTGACACACACACAACAACAATATTATACGCCGAGTTACACACATTCTTCAACCTTAAGCAATTCAACACCGGACAGACTGTTTGTTATTTTTTGTAGTTGATTTAAGTCAAAACGCCGGCTTCTTCATGTTTCGCGTTTTCACGGGAGAACGAGAGAGAGTTGCCGGCGGAATCTTTTTGCGACTGATGCCGGACTTGACACAAAGCCGCCGTGCGGTGGTCGGCGTAAACAAGGACGGAAGATGCGAGCGACGTGTTATTTCAGTAGGTGAAATTCGTCGGAATTATATTAAGACGCATGTGTTAGTTGACGTAAATACGTTTAAAATACGAAGCGTGTTATTTTGTAAGAATAATTGGAAGGAAAAGCGTTTATTGTTGGATTTGTTAAGTGAAATTCTAAGTGAGACGACCTTTGCGTCAATGTCCTTGTTCTTCGAGTGAGTATTGACGTTTACCACGCACGTGCTTTTTAGCGCCATCCTTCGGTTTTAACACGAAACTCTTTAAAGAAATTTATAAAAATAAAATTATTATTAATTCAATAATATATTTAACAATATTAAAAAAAATACAAGTAATTTATGCGTGTAAATGGTAACTTTATTATTAATATTAATTAAATTATATATATGTTAGTGTTTGCATTAACTTATCATAAGTTGCGCAATCAGAAATTTTAAATGGTAGGTAATTAATTGGATTTTTTTGATAATTAGTTATACACAGTGGCCACGCTATAATCAATATTACAAATTATTTGTAAGTTAAAATAATAAAATAGATAAACATTTTTCTTTTAAATGTAAAGGGTGGTTTTTTTCGTTGACATTATAGGGTATAGGCTAAACGGTAAAAGATACAAAAAAATTAAGATTTGTGTCCCGTTCTCTTTTTTAGTGTTTAGTATAATGGCGCAATCAGATCTTCGCTAACTAGATTGGTTTAGAAGATACAGGGTGATTCTCAAAATGTGCCGATTTTTATTATCTCGTATGACTTGGTTATTTATAGAGATAAAAAAATAGTTAAATACGAAAGTTTTATGTCTTTTTACGTAGAATCCAGTGGTGTACTTAAAATATATAGATGTTTTCATTTTTGAGATATTATCAAAACCAGCAAATTAAAATAATATAGGATTATTAAATTCATTATTTTAATTACTTTTCGAGGATAATTTGTACAACAAAATGTCCGCTACTAGTAAAATGATTAGTTTTCAACTTTGTCGCTTAAAAATCGTACCACACGCCAACCGACCGACAAACCGACAGAACGACATCATTGAGATAACACTTGCTTCGGATTCCTGGAACCCCAAAACGGATATTTCCGTTAACAAAATGGGGGGTTAATGCTTGGCCGATCACAATACCTCCCTTACATAGTAGTGCGGTCTGTAAAAATGCTTCCTATAAAAGTAAAGGTACATATCCTACGCAGTATATCTTAAACTTTGCAATAAATCAGTGTTTTATGCGGGTGGCGCATAATGTAAAATTTCAAGTTTAGAAAAGCCTAAACATTTGGTTTGGTCCCTTCTCTTCGCTACGCGACCAAACCTAATTTTTAGGCTTTTCTAAACTCGAAATTTTACTTCATGCTTAATCAAGGAGGGGAAATACTCGTTAGAAGTTTTATTTGCAAAAATTATAAATAATACGTGTACCAAAGCAGATTTCTTGAGGAACCCCAGAAGCAGTGACGGCTCGTTAGGGACGGCAGGGTCGGACGGGCCGTACCGGTAAATTTGATAGAACAAAAATTATAAATTTTTATTTTCTCAGAAATAAATATTGCGCACTTTTTGTATTAAATACATAGCAGGCTAATATGTAGTAATATTATTAAGCACTCAGCATAAAGCCGATAAATGTAGACATTTATTTTAATTTAATATATGTTTACTAAGCAACTTCGTATCCGCAAAATCGGCCAGCCGTAGATTTTCAGATTAAGAAGATTAATGCAAGCGCTACGTCGTCACAAGTGTCAGTGCAGTTTCTGTCGTTACATTTTCCCTGCAGGGTGAACGTACGTCCGCAAATGGTTTACTCAAGTACGGCAAATTTGCTGGGCCCGTGCTCGCCGTTCTTCCACACAATACACCGATGCCTATGTGTCAGAGCTGGGCAGGATTCGAATCATTTTAGAGGATTCAAAAGAGGCATTCGAATACTTTAATTCAACTGGATTCGTTACATTTTTTTAAGAGGATTCGTATTAGAATCCAAATGTGGGTGATTCGAATTCATATAAAAAGATTCGAATCCTTATAAAAGGATTCGAATATTTATAAAAGGATTCGTATATTTATAAAAGGATTCGAATACTTACAAAAGGATTTGAATCGTCAAAAATAATTCGAATTAGTTGTGAGGATTAACATGAAAAATGTCTTTAGTGTGTTTTTAAATTTCTCGTTAAATTACTGTTTTGTACGCGTGGCGCATGAAGTAAAATTTCGAGTTTAGAAAAGCCCAGAAAATTTGTCTCGGGTCGCTGCGCGACCCTCGATAAATTTTCACGGGGCTTTTCTAAACTCGAAATTTTACTTCATGCTTAGTCTGGGAGTGGAAAACACTCGTTTAAATGAAGACAACCTTATACAAGACTGTCTCAGTTTAAACCGAGTTGACCTTATACAATAATGACTTTGATTTTGACGTCATGTGGGGATTTCCGCGTGTGATAAGGTCGGCTCGGTTTAAATCGAGACAACCTTGCACAGTAATGATCTTGGTTTTGACGTCACGTACGGATTTCCACGCGTGACGACATCAACCAAGGTGCGTGAGTAAGTTTGTCTTCATTTAAACCGAGCCGAGCTTCTATTGTTTAATTAACTTGATTGTTGACGTCACGTGAGGACTTCCACGCGTGACGTCAGCAACCAAGGTGGTTAGTGTATAAGGTTGTCTAAATTTAAAACCGAGTCGACCTTGTTAGTTTAATTACATTTAATTTTCACGTCACGCGAGGAATTTCATGTGTGACGTCAGTAAAACTCCCTGCATTTCTCGGGACATAGATACTTCTAATAAAATCAAACTGAATTTGCTATGAAATTCAAACAAAAAGTAAAAACCAGTATATTTTCAATTTCACAATAGTTCAGTGTTTTATCCGTTTCGCTACGCAACTAAACCAAATTTTCAGAATTCTTTAAACTCTATATTTTACTTCGTGCGTAAACAAGGACAGTAAATCTATGTTAAAAAACAAAAATTAACATTTCTTAAGATATAAACTTTTTGTCTCGTGTAATATAAGGCAAAACTAATGTCATATTATGAATTGGCTACCATTTTATTAGAAATGAAAAAAATGGGCAATGTTTTGACTGAAAGTTAATTTAAAGGTAATTGATAAAATAAAGTTAAAAAAATGATATCGGTTAAATGACCATTGATTGTGCTCGTTTTACAACATTTTAAATTGTTGTTCGTAAAACATCTGGCCCCAAATTGATGATTTCTTCTTCAATGTTGGCTTTCAAGACTTGCAAGGTTTGTGGTTTGTTGTGGTAAATGCGAAATTTCAAAAAGACACAGGGAGTGGAAACGCTCGTTCGAAACTTTAAACTGAATGCTTAGATAAGAACATTAAATGACTAAAAATGTTTTTAAAGATAATAATCTAGCTTTTAAAATTATGTTTAATATTATTTGAAGTAAAACTGACATGGTAGCCACAATCTGAAATGTTAATGTTTTCCGACATTTCTTCCCTGGCCTTTTAATATAACTTTCTTCTGTGGGAAACCTCCATTTTTTAAATTGTTTTCATTGTTTTTGACAATATTTAAGTTAATTTTATAAATTTTTACGTGTTTTGTAATTTGCCTGCTGATTTTGACAAATTTAATAATTTCTTATGAGAGAAATTCAAATTCAAAACTATTTGAATTCGAGAAAATAAGCTTACGCTTCTTATAGATTGCACACTTTAAACATAATATATAAAATTACGAAAAAACTATTCGTGAAAATGCAAACAATGTCTTAATTAACAAGACAACTCAAGACGATAAATATCCATTGAAACAACTACTTCCCGTGCAAATACACCTCCGGATATTGAATCGTGTATAGTGTATTTGCACGGGAAGTAGTTGTTTCAATGGATATTTATCGTTTTGAGTTGTCTTATTAATTACGACATTGTTAGCATTTTCACGAATAGTTTTTTCGTAATTTTAAATTTCTTATGGCTTATTTGTTAGTGTTTTAGTCAAATCAAATATAATTCCATGACTTTTCTCTGACTTTCCCGGTTTTAATGATATTCAGAATTTTTTTTATTTACGTAATTTTCAGGCATTCGTCGATTTTATAATAGAGATCAATTTGAAGCTTTAAAAGAGTGTTTTACATTCCCAGACTAAGCATGGAGTAAAATTTCGAGTTTAGAAAAGCCCCGTGAAAATTTGTCTCGGGTCGCGCAGCGACCAGAGACAAATTTTCGGGCTTTTCTAAACTCGAAATTTTACTTCATGCGCCACGCGTAGAAAGCACTGATTTGAAGTGAAGTTCAGAAACACACAAATACATCTTTAATCAGAGTAACAGGGAATAAGATGTTTAGTCTGTTATCACGATGTTCAGTGTTAATAATAAATAATTAGGTTTTAAATATTTTTGTTAAAACAACTGGTAACGATATTTATACATAAATAGTTGAAAAAAAAAATCAAATTTATTCTTAAAGAATTTGTATTCATGATTCGAAAAAACAGGATTCGAATCTTTGATTCGAATCATATTTATCTTTTACGAATCCTTTATTCGAGTAACCGTGATTCGAACCATGTTAACCATGTTAGCTCTGCTATGTGTCATTGCACACTTTAAAATCGGTTACGTTACAGATCACAGATTTTTATTCTAGAACTAGTGGATTTATTTACCAATGTATTTCTAATTATTTTCATATTATTGAATTTAAAAGTAAAATAGGCATTTACTTTAATTCAAATTGGTCATTAATAAAACCGGTATTATAAAAACAGTTAAAACATAATATTCGTCTTTAATTTTATTTAACAAATCAGAACATATCTCGCATTTTTAAATATGGTTAAACAATTGATGTGATTTAAAAGAGCGAACAATTATTATATAGTTACCTAATTGTAATTTACAAAATATTACCTCGGTAGTTTAGGAAGATTATGTGAAATATATCAGTGTATAACTATAATTATTTAATTAGATAGGGTCCTGCATCTCACCTCCTGTCTTCTGTAGCTCAGTTACTAATTAAGTTAGGCTTTTGATAATTGGCAGACTTTACCTGTATCCTAAGGCGTATTTCAGGAAAATATTTTTGAATATACAGGGTGTCCCAAAAAAGTTTGACGTCATTATGATATATATTTTTAGATTACATGCTATATATTTTGTTCGTTATTTGGGTGCCTTCTATGGATACCTACATACCCCTAAAATTTTATAGAAATTGGTTTAGTATTTTAGCAAAAAAAAAAAAACTAAATAAAATGAGTTTTGCACCATTGATTTAAAAAATTAATAAAAAATAAAAATAGTGCCTCATTAATAAAATTATACAATGTACTTATTAAATAAGGTCTGACAGTCCCGTTAACCAAGCTTTATTCATATGAATTATACAGAGTGTCTAAAATTTAGTGTCAAACTATTCAAACTTTAAAGCACTTTATTTTTCTTATTTTAAATTAGACCCCCTGTATATTTTTATGTCATTCCATGCGAAATTATAGAACAAACATTTTTCCAAATTACAACCCTATCGCAATTCCTAACACATTAAAAGTTATTTGCAGAAAACTCGTTTTATCAACTAATCCAATAGCCATTTTAATGATAAAAATCGAAGGTGGCTTTAAAAAACAATTTTTTGTTTAACAAAGTGACAAAAGCCTATTTTGACTTTAGTAATGTAAAAGTTAAAAGCATTATGAGTTAAGCTCTTTATATCCAAGAATTTGTTGTCATGAAGTACAACCGAGACGATCTCGTAGATATGATTTTCATATTAGGAGAATGCGAAAAAAACTGTTTTTTTGGCAAGTCGAGTTTACGCACAGCGGTATCCGGAACGACGACATCCAGACAACAGGAGCCTGGAAAACTTATTGGAGAGATTTATACATACGGGTAATGTAAACTATACAAAACCAGTTAGAAATAGGTCGGTTCGAACTGAAGAAAATCAATTGGCTGTGCTATTATCAATTACGGAAAATCCTTCCGTTAGTCAACAAGCAGTCGCTGCTGCCGTGGATGTAAGCGAAAGAACCGTTCAACGAATTTTAAAGGACAACCGTTTCCATGCCTATCATATCCAGTTCCATCAAGAAGTCTTTGAACAAGATTTTGATCAACGTGTCGAATTTTGCAACTGGGCGCAAACTAAAATTAGGGTACATGTTGACTTTTTGATAAGGTTTTGTTTTCTGATGAGGCCTTTCATAAAAATGGATTTGTGAATCGTCATAACTTCCATTATTATTGCGACTACAATCCAAGAGTTTTTAGGCATGTTGATCAATAACACAGATGGGCAATTAATGTGTGGGAGGGAATTATTGGTGAACATATTATTGGCCCTCACTTTTTTAACGGACATTTGAATGGACCAACGTATCTGGATTTTTTGCAAAATCAATTGCCAGATTTATGTCAACATTTACCAATGGTTGTGAGGGATGCAATGTGGCTGCAACAGGATGGAGCCTCAGCACATTATTCATTACAAATCAGGGATCATTTCAATACAACCTTCCCGAATCGGTGGCTTAGAAGAGGAGGGCCAAGTAAATGGCCGCCCCGATCACCCGACTTAAATAAATTAGACTTCTTTTTGTGGGGCTACGTTAAGGAAATCGTTTATCAAGAACCTCCAACCACACCAGAAAACATGCAGCAAAGAATCATAAATGCATTTCACAACATTACACCCGACCTATTGCGAAGAGTTGTAAGGTCATTTCATACTCGTCTTCAATTGTGCCTCCAAGAGAACGGAAGACATATCGAACATAAGTTCTAGTAGGTGATTAATTTTAGAAATGCGTATTTTTGTTATGTTTTTTATGAAATGTTATTACTAAAACTATTTTTTATACAAAATTAAATACCACGCGATCGTAAAAAACATGATTCAGAGCAGGCTTTGACTAGAACAACATGGTTTGTTAAGACAAATTTCAGAATACTGTTTTGTGTTAAAATTTATTTGAAGTTTCCTGTTTTAATTGAATTGAAATCAGTGTTGCTAATCGTTTTGTAGTAGTCAATGCCTGCTCTGAATCGTTTTTTTTTTCGATCTCATTGTACTTTCACGATGTGTAATATGTTTAGACAAAAATCTGTGAATCCTTTAAGACTTTCGAGATGCAATTTAATTACAAAATATATTATGTTAATAAAATGTTTTTCAAAGCCACCTTCGAGTTATTTTAATTAAAATGGCTACTGGATTAGTTGATAAAACGAGTTTTCTGCAAATAACTGTTTATGTGTAAGGAATTGTGATAGAGTTGTAATTAGGAAAAATGTTTGTTTTTTTATTCCACATGGAATGACATAAAAATATACAGGGGTTTCAATTTAAAATAAGAAAAATACAGTGCATTAAAGTTTTAAAAGTTTGACACTAAATTTTGCACACTCTGTATAATTCATATCTACCAAACTTGGTTATCGGGACCATTAGACCTTTTTTAATAAATACGTTCTATAATTTAATTGACGAGATACTATTTTTAATTGTTATTAATTTTTTAAATTAATAGTGCAAAACCGATTTTTATTTAGTTTTTATTTTTTTTGGCTGATATCACTAAACCGATTTCTATAAAAATTTAGGGGTATGAAGGTAACCATAAAAGGCACTGAAATTATTAACAAAATGTACACTATTTAATTTAAAAATAGATATCATCATGACGTCACACTTTTTTGGGACACCCTGTATAATCAAAAATATTTTCCTGAAATACGCCCTAGGATACAGGCAAAGTCTGCCAAATATCAAAATCCTAACTAAATTAATAGCTGAGATGCAGGACCCTATATAACATTATTATGTATAACATTATTATGGGGCAGCTTGGTGGTGTAGTGGTTAGAGTGTTGTACTGCCACGCCACGGACCGGGGTTCAAATACCGGCCTAACAAGTTGTCTGCATTTATATAGGTTAGGATAAAAATGCCAAACACTCCGTCTTCTCGGATATGACGTTAAATGCATGTAGGACCCGTGTACTGCCTGGATGTTGCGTGCACGTTAAAGATCCCTACCGGTGGGTTGGAACTCCCACCGGGTTCGGCAAAATTCCCGGATAGCTGTAGACCTAATCTCCGGCGTCATGATTGGCCTTAGCAGCGGAAATAGATGACGTAAAACCCAAAATAAAAAAAAAAAACATTATTATGTATATAACATGTTTAAAAATGTTATTGTAATTCCGAGAATATTCTCTTTCTATTTTTTAAAGTCGGGCAAAATTATTTAATTTAAAATATCGTTCTAGCGAATGTGTATAGTTCGGTACAGCTGGCCGTTTACTCTCAGTGCGCATGCGCCAAAATACATTCGGCCGACCCACTTCGTTAGATCAAGAGCCGTCACTGTTCAGAAGTTACTTAAACTGGTTTTGAAATTTAAGTAGCTTTTTTAATTCAATTAAGTTTTTAAAAATGAGAGACACAAAGATTTAAAATGTTTTTTATCTGCAACCTCATAAAAAAAATCGTTTATTCATCGATTAATATGTGTAATGCTTTACTTTTCAACACAGGTGTTAAAATGGCCAATGCGTTTTAAATGGAAGCTACTCTTTTAAACACTTTTATCTACGACCCCATTAAATACCATAACTTCATTTATGCATTGATTAATATGCACGCAACTCTTTTATTCAGTACAAGTGTTAAAATGGCCAATTTAAATACATTGGCTATTTTAACACCTGTGCTGAAAAGTAGAAAAAGCGCATAAGGTACTTACTTATTTTAAACAGTTTTTATTATCTATCATTTATGACAATCCGAAATGTAATTTGATATAATTGTTGCAAAATATCTAAATCGTAGCAAATACTGGTGGAATTAATAATTAATAATAATAGTAAATAAATAACTACTGAAATAATGTCTTATTCAAATTCTATTGTCATAATCACAGCGCCAATTAGTCTGTGCGACTCGGGTCTCAAGTAAACGGTCATCAGACAAAAAGAGGTTGACGCCAGTCATTCTCTAATCGAAAGAGAGAGAAAAACAATGTTGCAGGGTTTCAAATTATGACGCCATGGGGCAACAACTGTCGCAAATATGCAATAAAACCAATGTTGTCAACTTAGGGAGTTTCCCCCTAAATTTGGGGTTTTTATTCTTGTTTAGGAGGACATTTAGGGAAGACAGCATTTTAGGGGTATTTTAGGAGTTACATACTTTTAACAATAATTTCTTGAATTTTTATATATATTTTTTCATACACTATGTCCACAGATTCGTTCTAAACATGGGGATCTCCGTTATTATAAGAGAGATTTGGTTAAATTGGATAAAATACTCCTTAGCTAAAACTTCACTAAACCCCATACAAAAAAACATTTGATATTCTACGTAGTTAAAGCGCCATAGCGAACTTTGCTTTTTTTTATTTTCTGTTATAGCTGATTTATTTCTAGAGGAAGTCAAATTTAATTTGCATGTTTTTTTAATAGGAATCTGGTAGTGTACTCAGATTTTCGGAAATTGTTATCATATTTAAGTTACAAGGGTCAACTTTGTTTTTTCTTATGGGGTCGTAGTTGGCTATGGTACCATTAAAAACAACTTTTTTCCGCCTTACATAAATGTATAAATTGTTATGTCTAATATGAAAAGTAATGGTAAAAACAACAAAATTGATTATTTTATTACTGGCAGGTTGTCAATGGAAAAAACTCTGAATGCAAAAGAATAAAGTAAATCAATTTATCATTATTTATTAAAGACAGTTTTGTAAGTATGATCTACAAACAGTAGATTAAACAGCTTTGTGTAAAATATTATTTGGAATATTTCGAAATACTTGAATGACGCTTTCACGTAGTTCGTCTTCGTTATTATAGATGTGATTAGCATAAACTGTGTCTTTAATGTAACCCCACAAAAAAATCAAAGGCGTTAAACGTGTTGCAACAACATCTTCTAACGAAGTCGAATGTTCAAAAGTAGTAAGCGCGCAGTATACAGCAATTACCGATCCAGACGATGTTGCAACGACGTCAAGTTCCAATGTTTAAAAGTCGAAAAAAAGGAAGTATGATGAATCATATATCAGTTTCGGATTTGTTGATTTCAACGGCTCACCTCTCTGCAGGTTATGTAGTAAACTGCTTCCTAATAGTTCCATGGCAACTGCCAAGTTGCGCCGACATTTAGAAACTGTACACCCCGACTCTAAAGACAAGAATAAAGAATTTTTTTGTACGTAAAAAAAAACAGTTATTGGAAAGTCAAAAAACTATGATGCATGTAGCCCAAACTACCACGCAGGCATCATATTTAGTTAGCTATCCCATTGCACAAGCAGGTGAAATGCAAAGCAAAGCATCTTTCTACTGTGCCGCTATCAAACGATACTGGTTCACGGTGAATTCATGATCTGGCAAGCTACGTCAAACAAGAACTAGTTACACGTCTACAAAAAACACGATTCGTCTTGCAAATAGATGAGTCAACTGATGTCGCTGGTCTGGCTATCTTTCTGGTTATCGTGAGATATCCATATGAAAGTTCTTTTGAAGAAGACTTGCTTATGTGTTCACCGCTGCCCCCAAACACTACCGGAGAAGAAATTTTTAATAAAATAAATATATTTTTTGAGGAAAATAATCTCAGTTGGAACGATTGCATTGACATTTGTACAGATGGGGCCAAGGCGATGACGGGTATAACAGCAGAAGTAGTGTCACGAATAAAAAATAAAGCGCCTAATTGTAGTTCCAGCTATTGTATCCTGCATAGACAAGCACTGGTCAATGCCGTCAAATCTAACATTAGTTATGGATGAAGCGGTAAAAATAATTCATTTTATCAAATCACGACCACTACAATCCCGATTGTTCTCATTATTGTGTGAAGATTATGGTAGCAAACATAAAACACTGCTGCTCCGTACAGAAGTGCGATGGCTGTCTCGGGGTAAAACTTTAACAAGGCTATTTAAACTTAGAGCTGAGTTACAAATATTTCTTTCAGATACTTCTTTTAATTTGAAAGACCGATTGTATGATAAAACTTGGTTGTTCCGACAGTCTTTTATGGCGGATATCTTTTAAAAACTAAACGAATTAAATTTATCATTGCAAGTTAAACAGACAACAGTGTTCCAGGCCTGTAACAAAATAACTGCCTTCAAAAGAAAATTAGATTTTTGGATTATGATTTAATAAAGAAAACACTTGGTTAAATTTCACTAATATTTGGATTATTTGCGTAGGAAAGAGAGAAATAGAAAGCTATACGTCACTCAGTGAGTTTGTTAGCGATAACGACTTAGAAATGTTTCAAGATGATGTATTTGAAGAATTGGTCCAATATCTCACTTCGATGCGCGCATTTTTTGAAAATTATTTACCCGAAGAACAGAATACAAAAATGAAACTAAATTCATGAATTCATAATCCTTTTTTACTCAACTTACAAAAGCCCGAAAGTATATCAAACGAGATATATGAATCTCTTTTAGAAAAGTCATCAGACACAAGTATGGAGTTACTGTTCAAAACGACGCCTCTCAACGATTTTTGGTCCAGAATCCGTGATGAATATCCAATGCTTGCCAAAATGGCTCTGAATATTCTTCTCCCGTTCCCAACAACATATTTGTGCGAAACAGGATTCTCAACCTCTGCAGCCACGAAAACAAAATACCGCAATAGACTGGACGCCGAACCTGATATGAGACTTCAACTGTCCTCTATCAAACCTGATGTCAACCAACTGATGAAAAATAGAAAAACAGTTTCATACCTCCCATTAGTTAGATTTGTTTTCTTTTTTAATATCTTATATTATTATACTTGTTATGTAAGTAAGTAACAAGTAACTGTTACGTGGTACTTTTATTACGCCTATTAATAAAGAATACACTTTTAAAAACTATTGTTTTGTTGTAGGGTTCAGTCAAGTATTTCGCTTTCCAAAAGGGTTCCGTCACCAAAAAAGATTGAAAACCGCTGCTCTACGAAATATGTACTCGAGTACAATTAACTAACAAAATGTAATTAAGTACAAAGTACCAAGTACATCGAGTGACTAAGGAATATATTGATAATAAAGGAAAACATTAATATGCAACCTTACAATTTCGTGATTACTTAGATTAACCTAACATAATTTCACAATTTGGAAATGTTGGGTTAAATTAGTCGTCAAGTTGGGATGTTAGATTAGGTTAGATGGCAAATCGTAAAGTTAGGTTAGAGTACACATTGTGAAACTAGGTTTGATGACAGGTTTTTGTTAGGTCTAATTTGGTAAAGTTGAGTTAGGTTTGCTGTCAAGTTGTAAAGCTGGATTAGGTTAAATGATAAATCATACAGCTACGTTACTTACTTACATTTACCTAACTTCATTTTACAATTTGGAAATATTGGGTTAGGTTAGTTGTCAAGTTGTGATGTTAGATTAGGTTAGATGACAAATTGTAAAGTTAGGTTAGAGTACACATTGTAAAATTAGGTTAGGGTAGAGAAAAACATTGTTTGATTCTATCTAATTTGGTCAAGTTGAATTAGGTGAGTTATCAAGTTGTAAAGCTAGGTTAAGTTAGATAGCAAATCATAAAGTTGGGTTAGTTGATCATTGTTCATAATCAGGTAAGATGCTCTTCAACCTGTGGCCTGCTGCCGGTCTTCGAAAGTTTCAACATCCTTTCTAAAAAAAGTTTCTAGAAACCATTTACTACAAAATAATCAGCAACAACCTAATCCAACTTCACAATTGAGAGTAACAGAGGTATCATAAATGACAAATTGTAAAGATAGGTTGGAGGACAACTTGTGGAATTATTTTAGGTTATCATTTAACTCAGCTCTACAATTTACGTTTGATACGATAGGTGTTATTTAAGTTAGGTTAGACGAGTGGTTATTGACGCAACTTCACAATTTAGGTTAGATACGATAGGTGTTATTTAAGTTAGGTTAGTTGACAAGTTTTACAAGATTTTGTTTACATAGTTTTAACATATTAATGAATTCGATTGCTAACGCCATCTAATGCTTCATAGTGGCATCGTCAGTGTCACTGACGAAGCATTAGATGGCGTTAGCAATCGAAATCATTAATAGTTTTCACATATTGGCTTGAAATAGTCAGAAATGTTCAGTATTCCTCAGCACTGGGTCGGGACCACACTGAAGAGGACCTTGAAGTCCGAAAAGCGTCTGTGGGTATCTGGTGCCGGAATACTGAACACAAATTCAATTTTTTTTAGTTTTAACATATTTGCTATTTTTGACATAAGTGGATTGAGTGCACCTACACAACTGTCATCTAACCTTATTTAACATTGACAAGATGTTTTAAACGTTTGAATATTCTGATATTTAAATATGTTTTTGAACAAATATTTTAAAATGTGAATAATTTAAATATATAAATATTTTTTTAAATGAATAACGCTTAAGTTTAGAGAAGCCTGAAAATTTGGATTTGCCGGGCATGCTTCGCTCCGCCCGGCAAATCCCAATTTGCAGGCTTGTCTAAACCCGAAATTTAACTTCATGCTTAACCTGGAAGTAGAAAACACATATTCGACAACTATCAAAACCTTTAATGACAACACTGATTTTTTGAAGAAAATAGAAGACGAACACATAGTGTAGTTATTTTCATAATTTTATTACAAAAGTTTTGATAAAAAGAAAACGCATAATTCTTTTTATACCACATCTATACACAAATTAAGTGTTTTCTTTATATTTGAAATAATCTTTATCTTTATTTCTTAAAGTTATTGTTTAATTTAATATTTGGCATGTCAAGAAATTCCCTATATGACTATATTGCCAAAAATCTGTAAAGTAAAACAAATACATCTAAATATAAAAAATAAAACATCTAAAATCTTTGAAAATATTGAATTGTATGTATATTCTTTCAAAGATTCAGTGATCGCATTAAAATGTAATAAAATACAATATAAAATTTGTAAGAATTGTTTATTACAAAGTTTTGATATAAAGAAAACGCTCAATTTTTTTATACCACTTTTATAAAAGATAATACCACAAAGGTTAGTGTTTTCTTTATATTTTAAATAATCTTTATTTCCCAACAACATTACAATATTTTTTTAAGTAACTAAAAAGTTATCATATATTAAAAAGAAAAATTAATTGATACAATTGTAAAATTTCACTACACTACAAAAGCCTAAGTGCGAAGAAACTGCTACAATTTTAAATCATTAAAATTATTAAACAATAATTGTTTTTCGTAAATGTCTAAAAATATTATAAATATCATAACCAAATGTTAACAAATTATTGTGTCAAAAAATATAATAAATATGTAGAATTCACGAGAGGTGTCCTGTGATTACAAATTTGAAACCTATGGTTCAACTTTTCTTTGCGGTATTTTGATATTAGCATAATTTCTTTTACTTCTGTGTGCTCAATTTCAACTTATGCTAAACTCTCTTAATTAGGAGATTCATATTATTATTATTTTTTTGTTGTTGTTGTGTGGCAGGGGAACATCCATTTACGGACGGAGTGTCGGACTCCCTCCAAACTGGAGGACTACCGACTAAAAACCCCTCCCACTTACCGGCTTCGACTGCAAGGTCATTAGCCGGTTAACTCATGTATTTTGAGAGTTTTATAAAACAAAACAATCAGTTTGCATAAATAAACAAAAGATAAAATAGTATAAATAAACCGAAACCTAATATCACAGAAATTGTGGTGGCAGGATTGTAAAAGACCCTGTCACCGATCAAACACAAAATTTACACACACATCTTAGACCTAATATCACAAAGCGGACGATATCGGGATTGTAAAAGACCCCGATGCCGGACCCTATAAGTAACGGACGACACAACCTAGACCTAATATCACAGACAGACGATATCGGAGTTGTAAATGGACCCCGATACCAGACCCTACAAACTATATACAATATGTGCTCCAGAGTTGTAAAAGGACTCTGGAGCGGACAGACACAAACTAAAAAATGACACCGAAGTTGTACAGGAGCTTCAATGCCACTGTACAAGAACGAGACAACAATAAATAAATTAATAATAAATTAACACTTAAAAGATATTCACGAATCGCTATAGTCGCTTTAAAAGACTTGTATCTCGTAGAAACGTTAAACATGTTTGTACGGACCCCTTACTATTTGCTAATATGGACGCCACATCACCTATTTCGCTCATCCTATTTCGCTGTAATGCGTAGGCTGGGCATTCGACTAAAATATGCTCCACCGTTAATCGGTCGTGACAGGATGGATACTCTTCATCGCCGGCAAGGAGATACGAGGAGGTTAAGTTGGTATGCCCTATGCGAAGACGACACAGGGAAACCTCCTCCCTCCTCGTAAGTGTCACCGGCGATCGCCAGGGAGTCACGGAGAGCTTTACAGACCCTAACTTGCTCTCGGAGCCGTTCGAACTCTGCTGCCAATCCTCTGTAATTTTCTTCTTGATGTACCCTTTCACGTCGTCTGGCCTAACGGGTACATCATCTATGCCGTCCGTTTCGGCTGCTTGACGAGCAGCTTCATCGGCCAGCTCATTGCCCTCGATACCTACGTGCCCCGGAGTCCAGACGAACACGATCGTATTTCGCATCCGGGATACTTCGAATACCGAGGCTTGTATGAGCTGGACCAGCGGATCGACTGAGTATAACGACGATATACTCTGGATGGCACTTAATGAATCGGAACATATAACGAATGTACTTTGGTGAGTTTTCATCATACAATAGCGAAGAGCTTGATATAAGGCGTATAGTTCGGCGGTGTACACACTGGCGGACTCGTGGAGTGACCACGAATGTGGGATGCCATCGATAACGACGGCAGAGCCCACACCGTGATCGCATTTCGAGCCGTCCGTGTACAACCGCGGAGAGTCCGGATATTCAGCGATAATTTGGAGGAAGCGGCACCTAAGAATATAGGGGCTCATATCGCTCTTCTTAACTGAGGTCAGATCCAGCCGACATTTAACCCTTGGCATAAGCCAAGGGGGTACCTCCAGGAATCCGACCTCGAATACCCTTGGGAGACTGATATTGAGACTCTCCATAAGCTCCTTCGCGCGAACGCACACCGGCCTACTGACTGTAGGTCTTCCTCTGCTGCTCTGTGACACTAATAAAGTGTCATCGGTTTACGTGTCCCCTCCTCCTCGCGGATAGTGGAGGGACACCCGACTCGCAGCAGAGACTCGGTGTGGGACTCGTCCGAAATGCTCCTGTTTCGTATCTAAGACCGGCATAGTGAACAGGGTCTAGGGCTTTCAACCAGGACTTCCTTGCCGAAGAGTACACTGCGCAGCCGTAGTCAACTCTGGATAAAACCAGAGCCGTGTACAGCTGCAGCAGCACTTCTCTTCTAGCGTCCCAGTTGATGCTGGCCAAGCACTTTATAACGTTTAGTGCTTTTCGAGACCGCTGGACCAGCTCATCAATATGGGCCCGATAGGAAAGAGTCCTATCGAACCTCAGCCCTAGAAATCAGATACTATCCAAAACCTGTATCCTATTACCCCGGAGAGACAGACCGGGGTCGCGATGGATGTTTGAGTCTACAGAAATGGACACATGAGGTTTTTGTTTCGGAGAAACGAAAACCATTAGACTCAGCATCTTTGTTCACCTTGTCGATGACCGATTGAAGTTGACGGTTTATGGCGGGGATGGTATCTCCCGCCATATATATTACAAGGTCATTGACGTAGAGACATTTCTCTACAGGGGATTCTACAGACAAAGCGATGTCGTTAACAGCGATAGCGAAAAGAGTGCAACTTATGGTTGAGCCTTGTGGAATCCCGTTTTCCAGCACAAACTGTGCGGATTCGGTATCCCCAACTCTGACTTTAAACGACAGATTTTCCATGAAAGATTGTACAAAAAGGGGCAGACGGCCCCTTAGTCCCCATTCGTGCAACTTTTGAAGAACTCCGTATCTCCAGGCCATGTCGTATGTCTTCTCTAGGTCAAAAAACACCGCAATGAGGTGCTTTCTATCTAGGAAGGCATCCTGGATTGAGTTCTCCAAGTGGACTAACTGGTCAACTGTGGAGTGAAATTTACGGAAACCGGCCTGGTACTTTGTTAATAGACCATTGGTCTCCAGCATCCATACCAGGCGATTGTTGACCATTCTCTCTAGGACTTTTCCCAAGCAGCTTGTCAATGAAATGGGTCGGTAACTTTCGACGTTTGTTGGATCCTTACCCGGTTTTAGAAGAGGCAGGATAATGGCCGTTTTCCAGAGGCTGGGGTAGACGCCTCTGTCCCATATCAGATTATAAATGTTTAACAAGTGCTCCCTCATACAAGAGGGGAGTTGTCGGACCATCTGATACGGGATGCCGTCCGGACCCGGGGCCCTGGAATCGCCCATTGAACGGACTGACTCTTTCAGTTCCCTTATTGAGAATGGAGAATTATAGCATAAGGGATCCGGTGAGGAGAAATCCAGAGGGACTTCTAATTCACCCTTGGCTTCATATTATTATAGTTATTTTAATTTGAACTTAAATGTAACAGGACACCTTTCGTGAACTGGGCTATAAGAATGTTACATAATTCAAAAAAGAAATACAATTTCAAAAAATTATAATTGCCAAAATATGTCCAATTGTAAACTTGTTTTTTTAACATAAATTAATATTAAGCAGAGCTTGGCTGGATTCGAATCATTCAGGATTCAAATCCTGGATTCAAATCCTTTTAAAGGATTCAAAAGAGGCATTCGAATCCTTTAGTTCAACTGGATTCGTGATACGGATTCGTTACATTTTTTTAAGAGGATTCGGGTTCGAATCCAAATGTGGGTGACTCGAATCCTTAGAATATTTATTCAAATATTTATAGAAGGATTCGAATATTTATAAAAGGATTCGAATACTAACAAAAGGATTTGAATCGTTAAAAATAATTCGAATTAATTGTGAGGATTAACATGAAAAATGTATTTTGTGCGTTTTTAAATTTCTCGTCAAACCACTGATTTATACGCGTGGCGCATGAAGTAAAATTTCGAGTTTAGAAAAGCCCCGTGAAAATTTGTCTCGGGTCGCTGCGCGACCCTCGACAAATTTTCTACGCGGGGCTTTTCTAAACTCGAAATTTTACTTCATGCTTAGTCTGGGAGTGGAAACGCTCTTTCGAAACTTCAAACTTAATGCTTTGATAAGAACATTAATGACTGTTTTTAAAGATAATAGTCTTGTTTTCAAATTGTTGTTTAATATTATTTGAAGTAAAACTGACATAGTAGCCACAATCTGAAATGTTGATTTTTTCCGACATTTCCCTGATTCAAGATTTTTTCCCTGGCCTTATATATATATTTAAGTTAATTTGATAATGTTTACGTGTTTTGTAATTTGCCTGCTGATTTTGACAAATTTAATATCATATGACTTTTTTGTGTGCTTTGGTCAATTTGAATATAATTCAATGACTTTTCTCTGAGTTTCCCGGTTTTAATTATATTCAGTGAATTTTTTATTTACGTAATTTTCAGGCATTCGTCGATTTTATAATGAAGTTTAATTTGAAGTTTTGAACGGGTGTTTCCACTCCCAGGCTAAGCATGAAGTAAAATTTCGAGTTTAGAAAAGCCCCGCGAAAATTTGTCTCGGGTAGCGCAGCGTCCCGAGACAAATTTTCGGGCTTTTCTAAACTCGAAATTTTACTTCATGCGCCACGCGTACAAACCACTGATTTGAAGTGAAGTTCAGAAACACACAAATACATCTTTAATCAGAGTAACAGGGATTTAGATATTCAGTCTGTTATAATATATTCCATTTGTTTCTGGATCTCGCCTAGCTATGGAAAAGTGACAGTTTAAGTATTGTAAATGGGGCTGGTTGTGTTTTAAATCAGGGTTTTTAAATGTCACTGTCAGATGTTCGATTTTAAGGTTATAATTTCTGACTATTGTGATCTTACACTGTTGCCTGTTTTACAAATTTTCAGATATAAAAGGATAATAATATGCAGTTTTAAGATTAACAAAATTTACTACTAGGTTTTTGTACATACAAACACAGCAATAATATTGTATATAACAAATATAATGAATTCGGCTCTGCAAACTTATTTCGTCATCCATTTGTATTTCTCGCTTGGGTCTTCCCGTTAACACATTTTGATCAACTCCATCCATCCACCTTAATTTTGGTCATTCTCTCTTCTGTTGGCCCTCAGTATTTTTTTGTAGAATTGCAAATTTATTCCCACCCTCTTGTGATACTGATAATTTTCATGTCAAACAATTTTTAAGCCCTCATTCCACTTTTATTATTTAGTCAAGAGAACCTGCATCTGAATCTTCTGATGTTTGTTCTGAGCCAGATTCCCCAAGCGAAATAATAAAAGGAGGAATGGTTTCAAAAGAATGGTTCCCCATGTGTTTTGTCCAGTCATCCGAAATAAGTTTTTCACAATGATCACAGAAATTTTGCCACATATCGGATGTACATTTTGAGAGAGACTCAAGCCATAAATTCTGAACACGATCCTTAGATGGTTGCTTAGAATTTATGTGCTTATTGTAGTAAGTCTTACAAAACCCCCATGCCATTTCAATTGGATTGTATTGACAATGGTATGGCGGTAATCTAAGAACTTCGTGCCCGTTCTTTCTCAAAATGTCATCAACTACGTAAATTTTGTCATTTGATCGAAAAGGTATAAATAAAGCCCATAGTGCCTTTTTGGTTAATTTTGGATTGAATTTTACATTGTGTTTAACCAACCACTCCTGCGTTTCGCATTTCTTACAAGAAAATGAAGGAGTTTTGTCTAATTGCACAGAATGGTATGCAACATTATCCATAATAACTACACATTTCCCTGAAAGCTTAGCCAAAGCAGGAATAAGTTGATTAACCACCCAATTTTGAAAAGTATTACCATCCATTATGTTTTTCGAATGTAATAAAAAATCGCACACATCCAAAAACCCACCCCTATACCCAGCATGTAGAATGGTGAAGCGTTTGCCTTCATTTTTGAATTTAGTTGGATTACTTTTTATATCTGTTTCATGTACCCAGCGTCGAACCACGGATCCATTCTGATATATCCATGGTTCATCCAGGTATACGAATTGGATATCTTCACTGGAGTTTTGATACTGTAAAAATTTTCTAAGGAAAATAATTTTAGCTGCAACAACATGTTTTTGTTCACAGAGAATTTTGCGCCCATTAATTAATTTGAATTTATACCCCATACTTTTAACAACCCTATAAAGTGTTGTTCTACTCCCATGGAACTCATAATTTTCTTTCATATCATTCAAAAGATCTCTCAAAGTAAAATACTGATTTACTGATTTCTAGAGTTATATTGCCAAATTAGTTGTTGCAGATCTTTTCTAGCTAGGTGATTCCAAAAATGGCTGTTTTTAGATCGTTTGCCAGAAGTAGTAGATTTCAATTCGTCAGGTCTTTGTCGTAAAATTAATTGTAATGAAGATATCCCTACCTGAAACGTAATTATCTTTAATTAAATATATATGATAATTAAAATACTAGACATACCCCAAAAATATCTATTAATATCGTAATAATATTGTGATGCTGTAGATTTGGATTACTTTGCCTAAAATGTTTGTAGGATTTCAGAATTTGTAACCTGTTTGATTCAGAGATAATCTTTGGCATGTTAATATTTAATATGTGCCTGAAATTATTTTTCACTTTGACATTGACACAGCATTGCAACACTAGATTAATTTGATTTAATAATAAAATGCTCGAAGAAGCGACCGCGTGGCGAAATAATTGTTGCAAGATTAACAATAAACCTCTTGAAAATTAAAAAGAGGATTACTTATGATATCATAAATTATTGCAACACTGTTAAAATAAGGAATCAGGAGTGGCAACTAATAAAAAATGTAAATGTTGATACTGCAACATAAATAACAACACGAAAGCATGGCTAGGCGAGATCCAGAAACAAATGGAATGGTGTATATCAACGATTTAGTCTTGATAATAAATAATTACAATTTGAATATTTTTGTTAAAACAACTGGTAACGATATTTATATAATAATGGTTGCAAGAAAATAATAAAATCAAATTTATTTTTAAAGGATTTGTATTCGTGATTTGAAAAAACAGGATTCGAATCTTTGATTGAAATCATATTTATCTCTTACGAATCCTTAATTCGAGATTCGAATCATGTTAGGTGATTCGGATTCGTGATTCGAATCCTTTTTACGAGGATCCATCCCAGCTCTGAAATTTAGTTGTTTTTTTTTTCGAGAATAATAATTTTATTGAAGCAAGTTCAAAAATAACTACATATATTTCAATTTTCTACAAAGAAGCTTAACGTTTATTTATTTCTGAAAATATTTTAGGGATTTTACGTTTATTGTACAACTCTTCTTCTTTATTTTAATTAAAACAAATATTTAACCAAATTTCAAGGGTAATTTTCAATTTAAAAAAAATATATAAATTAAACACTTTTCAACTCTGTTTAACCAGTTATAAGCGTAATCAAGATGCACCACAAAACCTATAACACAAAAAAATGTGAATAAAATCTCCCCAAATTAATTATGTATTTTTGCCTACAAAATTTAGAGTTTCGGAAACACGAAAAGAAACATTTTAATTCTATTTAAAGAAGATTAAAAACTAATTATTTGCACCTGAATTAGTTGTTTTCTTCCAAAATTAAAAGCTTGCTGCAATAATTCGAGATATTTTAAATCTTCATATACAGAGAAATTTATGTAACACCGAACATTTTCACAACGAGAATTTTTCTTTTAAGTATACATAAGCACGCGTTGTACATTTGCCGACGGTCTGTTTTTGAAAGAATTTAATTTGAAGCTTTAAACGAGTGTTTTCCACTCCCAGGTTAAGCATGAAGTAAAATTTCGAGTTTAGAAAAGCCTGAAAATTTGGTTTGGTCGCGTAGCACGGAGCGGCCAAACCAAATTTTCAGGCTTTTCTAAACTCGAAATTTTACTTCATGCGCCACTGGTACAAAACACTGATGCAATGTAAAGTTTAGCGGTGTGTTTTAAACTTCGTAATATGTCAGTGTTTTGTACCGGTGGCGCATGAAGTAAAATTTCGAGTTTAGAAAAGCCTGAAAATTTGGTTTGGCCGCTTCGCGCTACGCGACCAAACCAAATTTTCAGGCTTTTCTAAACTCGAAATTTTACTTCATGCTTAGTCTGGGAGTCGAACACACTAATTTCAAGTTTCAAATTGATTTTTTTTAACAACGAATATCCAAAGATTTACAACATATACAGTGTAATTGGGACATGTATGCTTGAAAGAAAAACTCCTTGTGTGTACACGTTGAGGGATTAATTGCGATTGATTGGCTACAATTTTTAATGGTCATATAGGCAACCCAATTTACACATAACTTAAAAAATAAAGGTAACAAATTGTATTGGATAAACATGTTCGGTGTTACATAAAACTCTCTGTATGTTTTGATTTTTCTAGAAAAAGAAAATTTTGTTAATACCTTTTATTATTTTCTCTAATTTCATCTAAATAAAAATATCTTGAAAATAAAAGATGATTAGTATAGGTCAATGCAGAATTGAATTCTGCGTCGAATTATGTAAAAATACACAGGGTGTTTATTTTAAAAAAATCGAAATATTAAGTTGACTAAATGTGGTATGAAATCTTTACATATTCGTTTAAATTTAGGAAACTATAAAATGTTCTTTGTAGAAAGTGCATTCAGTTTTAAAGAAATTGCTACTTTTGTTTAAAAATCACAGACATTTCTATAAAAGTTTGTTTAAAATGTTTTCTCATACTTCACATGGTGGAGGACCAACACATTATTAACATACAGAGAGTTTTATGTAACACCGAACATATTCATAACGAGAATATTTCATTTAAGTATACATATGCAGACGTTGTACAGTTTACCACGTTCGGTTTATTAAAAGAATACAATTTGAAGCTTTAAACAAGTGTTTTCCACTCCCGGGCTAAGCATGAAGTAAAATTTCGAGTTTAGAAAAGCCTGAAAATTTGGTTTGGTCGCGTAGCGCGAAGCGCGGAGCGGACAAACCAAATTTTCAGGCTTTCCTAAACTCGAAATTTTACTTCATGCGCCACCGGTACAAAACACTGATTCAATGAAAAGCTCAGCAGTGTGTTTTAAACTTCGTAATATGTCAGTGTTTTGTACCGGTGGCGCATGAAGTAAAATTTCGAGTTTAGAAAAGCCTGAAAATTTGGTTTGGCCGCTCCGCGCTTCGCGCTACGCGTCCAAACCAAATATTCAGGCTTTTCTAAACTCGAAATTTTACTTCATGCTTAGTCTGGGAGTGGAACACGCGCATATTAAGTTTCAAATTTAACTCCTTTTAAAAAAAACAACGATTCTCTTAAGATTTGCGGCATATACGCTGTAATTGAGACATGTATACTTGAAAGTATACACCCTGTATGTACAAGTTGAGGCATTAATTCCAAATGATTAGCTACAATTTGTAAAGGTCATATAGGCAACCCAATTTACACATAACCTAAAAATTAAAGGTTGTAAAATACGCCCTGAATCTTGCATCTCGGTACGCCTATGATCAACGCCGCCCTTGTGATGTGATATTAGTTATGTTGCTAAGATATAATAATAGTTTTTTTTATAATAAACGTTAACTGTGTCCAGTATCTCTCTCGAATCCACAAAAAGAATTCCACACAAAAGTATAACAGAGCTGAACCCTGTTACAATTGGCGCCCAACGTGGGGCCATGTATTTTCGTATGATTTGGCTGAGCAAGTTAACAAGTTTGAAATTAGGTGTTGTCGTCGCATCGTGAAGATTATTAGTTTCGTACATCGTGATTTCACCGTACGTTGAAAAGTATATCTTTAGACGCTCTGCGTAGTTGGTAGTTGATTTTGCACGACATTGACTTGACAGTAGTCGTGTCAACGTTTTCTATTTGTATACGTAGAGTATATTGTTTTAATGGGTAAAATAAAGCAGACGAGTGGTCAAGAAGTAGCATCGAACATGATATCATTTACTGATAAGCAATTCCAAGCACTGTTGCATAGGGTACAAGCACCGTTTCCGCAAGTAAGTGTCATCAGTGGGAATTTTGCAAGATGTCAGTCTCGTTTTGATGGATCTAAAGGTTCTGATGTTTCTGGCTTTTTGGATGCAGTTAATACCTATAAAGAGTATAAAAACGTAAGTGATGAGCATGCGTTAAAGAGATTATCTATGTTATTAGATGGATTTGCGTCTACATGGTGGCAAGGAGTAAAAGCTACCACAAGTACATGGAATGAAGCTGTAGCCCTTCTTCGATGTACGTTAGGACCTCAGAAGCCTGCTTATCGAGTTTATAGAGAATTATTTGCCGAGGAGCAGAAAACAGATACTTCGACAGACGCATTTATTTGTAAGTGTAGAGTTACATTATCACAATTACCTGTTGGTACTCTGTCAGAAAATGTGCAGCTCGATATGGTGTATGGCTTGTTGCATTCTGGAATAAGAGAAAAGATTTTCCGTGATGGATTTTCTTCATTCACAAAACTCCTGGAACTTGCTAGAGCGATTGAAGAAAACCTACAGTTACAAATCCAGTCAGAAGTAAATAAGGAAAAGTGTAACTACTGTCGGCAGTCCGGTCACATAAAAGAATCTTGTAAGAAGTTGCTTGCAAAAACCAAACCTGAGCAAACGTTAACAAATACGGGTGAGATGTCAAAACCATTTATTCATTGTTACAACTATGGACAGACAGGTCATGTCAAATTCAGATGTTCTAAAATAATGAAGAAGATAAATGATAACACTGGTCGGCATGAAAATCGGCCCTGACACCATTCCTGCTGATTCTTATGTAAAATGACCTCCTGAATCCGAATATGACCCCCGTTTTCCCCCATCACCCACCGTTTTCGGGGGAGGCCCCCCACCTATTTTTATCACTTTTCGATAATTTGGAGGGATGAAAAGGATTATTTTAGCCTTTACGTTTCTTCTGAGGGGTGAAAAGTTCCAAGACATGAACATTTCTAGCAAGGAGGTAGATTTGGGGGGGATTTGCCCCCTTAAATTGTAAAAAAAATCCTTAAAAATGATCGATTTTTCCGTTTTTTCCGCAGTTTTTTCACTTATTTTCTACATATTCCAGCTTCCATCCCCCCTCATCCTCCCCCAAACAATAAAAGTATATAGCAACAATAATAAAAATATATAGTAACAATAATAAGAATATATAGCAACAGTTCGGAAGATTCACTGTACCACGCTGGCGCTCTCAATACCTCGCGCGCACAGGTTTGCCCAGGAATTTTTATGCTTTGACAGGTTTAAACTTGCATTGCTCTTGTCACTATAGACCTGCACTGTAATCCTTATCTTCCCTCAGTACATCTCTAGCGATCGTAGAGTCAACTTGTCGGTGCTCTAGGCGGAGATTCTGTGTTTCCAACTTGTTTAAATTGTGTATAACGGTAGAAATTTTTTAATTCCGGCTTTTTTCCAAGTCAATTACAGTGTGTTTAATTATGCCATGCAAGTGTAAAAATCATCCCGATAGCTTCTGCTATGTTTGCGGGGAATTGACTTTAAAAGCGCAACGAAAACCCCTTTCTCCGCTTCTTAAAACTGCTTATAAATTTTACTTTGATTGTCAAGTTGGCGATCAGGACAAGAATTGGGCTCCAACAGTTTGCTGCACTACTTGTTACAGTAGCTTGACCAAATGGTTCAAAGGTACCCGTAAATCAATGCCATTTGCTGTGCCCATGGTTTGGCGCGAACCTCGCTGTCATCTCACAGATTGCTACTTTTGTATGACTTCCACCGTCGGGTTATCTAGCAAACGTAAGCATACAATTCAGTATCCTAATATCCCTTCAGCTCTAAGACCAGTTCCTCACAACGAATCTTTGCCAATCCCAGTGCTCCCAAAAACCTATACTCTAGAGCCAGAAACGGATTTGAAAGACTTTGAGCCACAGCCTGGACCATCTTATGATACGTTCACCGATGATGAAGAGTGTTCTGCTGATTCAGCTCATCGAAAACCTCACCTCGTTACTCAGTCGAAATTGAATGATCTCGTCAGGGATTTGGAGTTACCTAAGAGTAAATCACAACTTCTTGGATCTCGACTTCAGCAGTGGAATCTCTTAGAAAAGGGTGTAAAAATCTCTTCTTACAGGACTAGGCAGTCAACCCTGAAATTACTTTTTTCGGCAGATGAAGGCTTAGTGTTCTGCCCTAATTCAAATGCATTGATGATAGAACTGAAGATGCCATGTGACCCAGACAAATGGAGACTGTTTATAGATTCATCAAAGACAAGCTTGAAAGTTGTCCTATTGGCCAATGGGAATGAGTTACCATCACTCCTGGTTGCATACTCTGTGGATATGAAGGAGACGTACGAAAACATCAGCCGGATCCTTGATAAAATCAAATACCATGATTATAATTGGAAACTTTGCGCTGACTTAAAAGTTGTTGCTCTACTCATGAGCCTGCAATCAGGCTTCACAAAATACTGCTGCTTCCTATGCGAATGGGACAGCCGAGCCCGAGACAAACATTACATCGTACGGAACTGGCCTCTGCGAGAAAGCTTTACCCCCGGTCAGAAAAACGTCGCTCACGATCCTCTGGTCCCGAAGGAAAATATTTACTTGCCGCCTTTGCACATCAAACTCGGATTGATCAAACAGTTTGTGAAAGCAATGGACAAGACCGGTGATGCATTTCAATTTTTGAAAACTAAATTCCCTCGTCTTAGTGAGGCTAAAATCAAGGAAGGAGTTTTCGTGGGCCCCCAGATTAGACAACTTTTCCAAGATTCGACGTTTATTGAACACCTGAATCGAAAAGAAAAACGAGCTTGGATTGCATTCCAAAACGTGTGTGAGAACTTTTTGGGTAACAACAAAAGTGATGATTATGTCGCTCATGTCGAGGAATTGCTGTCAGCGTACAAGGCCATGGGGTGTAACATGTCTCTTAAAGGGCATTTCCTTCACTCACACCTGGATTTCTTGCCTGAAAATTTAGGAGCAGTTTCGGATGAACACGGGGAACGGTTTCATCAAGACATCTCTAAGTTCGAGAGATTTTCGGGGAAGTGGAATGCGAGCATGTTAGCAGAGTACTGCTGGTTTTTGATACGAGAAACTTCTACCTCAGGGTACAAAAGGAAAGCAAGCACCAAATGAAGGTACTTATCTTAGTTATTTATTATTCTTTACATTTATTATTTTACATTTATTATTTTACTTTTTATTTATTATTCTTTACAGCTAAAATAATCCTTTTCACCCCTCCAATGGATGGGGGAAACGGGGGGAGTATTGAGAGCGCCAGCGTGGTACAGTGAATCTTCCGAACTGTTGCTATATATTTTTATTATTGTTTCTATATATTTTTATTATTGTTGCTATATATTGTTGCAATATATTTTTATTATTTCGGGGTGTTTGGGGGAGGATGAGGGGGAATGGAAGCTGGAATATGTAGAAAATAAGGAAAAAAACTGCGAAAAAAACGGAAAAAATTGATAATTTTTAATGATTTTTTTACAATTTAAGGGGGCAAATCGCCCCCCAAATCTATCTCCTTGCTACAAATGTTCATGTTTTGGAACTTTTCACCTCTCTAGCCCCTCAGAAGAAATGTAAAGACTAAAATAATCCTTTTCATCCCTCCAAATTATCGAAAAGTGATAAAAATAGGTGGGGGGCCTCCCCCGAAAACGGTGGGTGATGGGGGAAAACGGATTCATTCGGATTCAGGAGGTCATTTTACATGAGAATCAGCAGGAATGGTGTCAGGGCTCGAAAAAAAAAATTCTTGCAGACCAGTGTAATTTGAATTTTTGTTCATTGGATTTTGATCAGATTTTGAAACCCCGTCGAAGACCAATACTGTTTATTAATATCTGTGACAAGAATGGTACAGGTTATTTGGATTCAGCTGCTAAACTTTCCATTGCCGGTAAAACGTTGTTTGAAATGCTAAAACGAGAAGGTTACCAGTTCAGTAAGAAGAGAGTTTGTACTTCGTTGGCTGATGGTAGTGCTCAAGATCGAGATGTATTAGTTTGTATGGTGACAGTAAAACTCAAGACCAAACTAATCCCTACAACTTTTGTTGTGTTACCCTAAGCCAAGAACTATACACTCTTAGGTGTAGCTTTCATAGAAGATGCTAAAATAGTGTCAAATCTTCATAACCGAATTTGGCATTTTGCTGATGATCCACATACTGTTTTTAAACATGAATATGAAAATATTTCAAAAACTCTAAGTGTGGATTGTATTCAGCTATTGCGTCCAGAAGAAGGCTCTATGTTGGATGAACCACAGAGGAAAATTATGAATGGCTTACTTTTTGAAAATTCTGACGTGTTCGAATCAACTGGTGAGGTTACTCCATATGCAGAGCACTGCATAATAATAAATAATCATCCGCCGATTGCATCGCCGCCGTACAAAATGGCTCCTGCAAAGAAAGCTATTCTTCGGAGAAAGATCAATAGAATGTTGGAAGAAAAGATTATCGAGGAATGTGAAAGTCCTTGGTCCGCGCCTGTGGTCCTTGTTCCAAAGAAGAACAATGAAATGCGTGTGTGTATTGATTATCGTAAACTTAATGCTATTACTGTTGCAGACACTTATCCCCTGCCTCGAGTAGACGACTTACTGCATGCGACAAAGCGTTCTCTATACATCTCTACTATTGATCTTCGATCCGGTTATCATCAGCTGAAAATTTGTGAGTGTGACAAAGACAAGACAGCATTCATCACGCCCTTCGGTACATTCCTTTTCCTTAGGATGCCCTTCGGTTTGCGCAATGCCCCCGCTACCTTTCAAAGACTGATGGATAGATTTAGAAGTGGTTTTAAAGACTTTGAACTTTTATCTTATTTCGACGATATAATTTTAATATCTGCTTCCTTTGATGGACATATAAGTGATCTAAAACAAGTATTTCGGAGATTAAGACAATTTAAATTGACTGCTAATCGTGACAAGTGCCATTTCGCGTGTAAATCCGTAAAATACTTAGGTTATTTAGTTACAGATCAAGGAATCCAAGTTGATCCTGAAAAGACTGCTGCGGTCTCACGAATGCCCTCTCCAATGAATGTAAAACAAGTCATTTCCTTCTTACAAACCTGCTCCTGGTATAGAAGATTTGTACCGAATTTTGCCGAAGTGTCGAGACCGCTGAGCAGCCTGACGAAGAAAAATGCTGCATGGGAATGGGGTCCACAGCAGGGGGAGTCTTTTGAAAAGCTGAAATCCTTGTTAATGTGTGCTCCGATTTTATTACAGAACGATCCTGAAAAGCCTTATGTTGTTCGAACTGATGCGAGTGGTTACGCCCTTGGTGCTGTGTTACTACAAGGTCAAGGCGAAGAAGAACACCCAATTGAATATGCCAGCCGCTTGTTAACATCTGCTGAACGTAATTATTCTACTACCGAGTGAGAGGCTCTAGCCATAGTTTGGGCATTAGGAAAATTCCGTGGGTATACACCGTTCCATTTGTTTCTGGATCTCGCCTAGCCATGCTTTCGTGTTGTTATGTTGCAGTATCAACATTTACATTTTTTATTAATTGCCACTCCTGATTCCTTATTTTAACAGTGTTACAATAATTTATGATATCATAAGTATGGGGTATAAATTCAAATTAATTAATGGGCGCAAAATTCTCTGTGAACAAAAACATGTTGTTGCAGCTAAAATTATTTTCCTTAGAAAATTTTTACAGTATCAAAATTCCAGTGAAGATATCCAATTCGTATACCTGGATGAAACATGGATATATCAGAATGGATCCGTGGTTCGACGCTGGGTACATGAAACGGATATAAAAAGTAATCCAACTAAATTCAAAAATGAAGGCAAACGCTTCACCATTCTACATGCTGGGTATAGGGGTGGGTTTTTGGATGGGTGCGATTTTTTATCACATTCGAAAAACAATGACCGAGATTACCATGCCACAATGGATGGTTAATCAACTTATTCCTGCTTTGGCTAAGCTTTCAGGGAAATGTGTAGTTATTATGGATAATGCTGCATACCATTCTGTGCAATTAGACAAAACTCCTTCATTTTCTTGTAAGAAATGCGAAATGCAGGAGTGGTTGGTTAAACACAATGTAAAATTCAATCCAAAATTAACCAAAAAGGAACTATGGGCTTCATTTATACCTTTTCGATCAAATGACAAAATTTACGTAGTTGATGACATTTTGAGAAAGAACGGGCACGAAGTTCTTAGATTACCGCCATACCATTGTCAATACAATCCAATTGAAATGGCATGGGGGTTTTGTAAGACTTACTACAATAAGCACATAAATTCTAAGCAACCATCTAAGGATCGTGTTCAGAATTTATGGCTTGAGTCTCTCTCAAAATGTACATCCGATATGTGGCAAAATTTCTGTGATCATTGTGAAAAACTTATTTCGGATGACTGGACAAAACACATGGGGAACCTTTCTTTTGAAACCATTCCTCCTTTTATTATTTCGCTTGGGGAATCTGGCTCAGAACAAACATCAGAAGATTCAGATGCAGGTTCTCTTGACTAAATAATAAAAGTGGAATGAGGGCTTAAAAATTGTTTGACATGAAAATTATCAGTATCACAAGAGGGTGGGAATAAATTTGCAATTCTACAAAAAAATACTGAGGGCCAACAGAAGAGAGAATGACCAAAATTAAGGTGGATGGATGGAGTTGATCAAAATGTGTTAACGGGAAGACCCAAGCCAGAAATACAAATGGATGACGAAATAAGTTTGCAGAGCCGAATTCATTATATTTGTTATATACAATATTATTCCTGTGTTTGTATGTACAAAAACCAAGTAGTAAATTTTGTTAATCTTAAAACTGCATATTATTATCCTTTTATATCTGAAAATTTGTAAAACAGGCAACAGTGTAAGATCACAATAGTCAGAAATTATAACCTTAAAATCGAACATCTGACAGTGACATTTAAAAACCCTGATTTAAAACACAACCAGCCCCATTTACAATACTTAAACTGTCACTTTTCCATAGCTAGGCGAGATCCAGAAACAAATGGAATATATAATATATTGAAGGATCTCAAGTTACTGTCGCTTCAGACCATATGCCATTGAAATGGTTGATGTCTTTGAAATCGCCTTCTGGACGCCTAGCACGATGGTCATTAAACAGCAGCAGTACAATCTACAATTAGAGTACATACCTGGTAAGAGTAATGTAATTGCTGACACGTTGTCACGTCCTTGGTCGACTGAAGCAGACTGCATCGTCAATCTTGACTTAGTTGCTGTAGAAGTCCCGTCTAGATCTTTTTCTGATCTTCGTAATGTACAGTTAAAGGATCCTGAGTTGGTTAAGATAATTAACTGTTTCGAGAAGGATGGCTCTGACGTAGATTTTTCAAAATGGACCGAGAGAGGTTAGATTATTACTAATGGTGTGCTGTATCGCTACTCTCCCGATTCTGATGAAGAATGTGCTGCGTTTGTTGTGCCAAAACATGAACGTCTTCGAGTTCTACATGAGTACCATGATTCGCCAACTGCTGGTCATTATGGTGTGAATCGTACAATTCAACGTATTATACCTAGATATTTTTGGGTTGGTATGAGGAAAGAAATTGCAGATCATGTTAAGTGCTGTATAGAATGTCAACGGTATAAGGCATCAAACCAGAAGCCATCAGGTTTGATTCAAACACCTTCTTATGCGCAGCGTTTTGAGACGATTGCAATCGATTTGTTTGGTCCACTGCCAGCCGCACAATCTGGGGAGCGATGGATTCTCGTCGTCGAAGATATTTCTACAAAATGGGTAGAACTGTTTGCTCTCAAAGAAGCCACAGCCATAGAATGTGCTCGAACGCTAATTAATGAGGTTTTTTTAAGATTACCTCGTAAATTAATTTCAGACAACGGTACACAGTTTGTTTCTAACATAATGCAAGAAGTTACCTTTGTACTGGGTACTAAGCAATCATTGATTCCTGTATACCATCCTGAGTCAAATATGGTGGAGCGGAAGAATAGAGATCTTAAACCTCGTCTCGCAATTTTAGTTGGCAAAGATCACAGTCGTTGGTTACCATATTTACCAGCAATAAGATTTGCCATGAACACTGCTAATTGTGAATCAACTGGATTCATCCCTGCATATCAATAAAGTATCAATTTCCAACGTTGCCGATTATCTTCAAAACACTGGTTCCCAAACAGAATGTCGCGTGCATGTGGTATTTGCGAAGTCAACCTTGGTCCTCGTACGAAGACGCTGAGATGTTCAAACTGTAAAATTCGATTCCACGTAGATTGTCTGGATAAACTAACTTTAAATGATGTCGCTTATATATCGCGGAGGCTGAGAGGGACGATGGGGACCGTTGGTGGTGCGATTCATGCGCTTCTACGAAGCGTACCAAAGCAACGGATGCAACGAAGGAGTCGATCTCGCCGCGCACGTGTGTATTAGATGGATCTGCTCGCGCCTCTCTCTCTCTCTCCCACGTCCATTTCAATGATGCGTCACCGCCAATTATTGATATGATAAGGAAATTATTTTAGGACGAATTCTTGCCTCTTGTAAAATTAGAATTTCATAACATTTTGGTTGATATTAAAAATGATATCAAAAATCTTAACGAAAGAATATGCACACTTGAGGCCGCTGCTAATAAAATCAAGAATGCACCTTCACCGGTAATTAATCAAGCAGATGCAGTGCGTGAGATGGAGGAAACGCGATTAAGAGCGCGAAATATAATGGTTTTTAATGTACCTGAACCACAAGGACCTATCAATGAGAGAGTCAATCAGGATATAATTGCAATTGAATCAGTAATTGATAAAGACGTTAGTTTTGAACCTAAAACAATTGTTAGGTTAGGCAATCAAATTCCTGGTAAATGCCGCCCAATTAAAATAATATTCTCATCAGAAAAAGAAGCAATAGATATATTAAAGGTCACTCGTGTTACTGATACAGGCGTAATTCGATTTAACAACGACTTGACACAATTGACACAATTAAATAAGCTAAGGAAGGAATTAGAGGCTAGAAAGGCTCAAGGAGAAGATAACCTAACAATTCGTTATGTAAAAGGACATCCAGTCATTACCAACACTTCTCAGACTAAGAAAAAAAACTAATGGTCTATTTTCAAAATGTAGGTGGCTTTAAAGGGAAAATAAATAAATTCTTGCTAAATGTGAACGTGTGTGTGTACGATATTATTGTACTTGTGGAAACCTGGTTGGACAATAGTGTTGATGACACCGAATCTGGTTCGATTGATTATGTAATTTATAGAAGGGATAGGTCCAGTCAAAGTAGCTCCAAAAGTAGAGGGGGTGGGGTATTGGTTGCAGTTAAGCGAAATTTAAAAAGTGTACCGCAGGAAAGTAGTGATACTATAGAGCACTTATTTGTGAAAGTAATGGGGCGACCTATATTCCACCAGCTTTGAATATTACGCACTACTTATCTCACGCGGATGAAGTGGATACTATCTGCAGGCTTAACGCCAAGTGTGATTTTCTTCTCTGTGGAGACTGCAACCTGCCGAAAGCTACTTGGGGTGCCTTTAATAAAAATGTGTTAAGTGTAAATAATACTTGTGAATCAGCCAATGCATTGTCAAACGTGTTCAGTTTTCACAATACATACCAAGTGAACCAGATTCCAAATAATAGGGGTGTTCTGTTAGATTTAATGTTTTCTAATATCTGCGGTGTTTGCGTTACTGAAGCTAGCGACATTCTATGTCAATCAAATTTGCATCATATACCTTATGTAGTTAACCTGCCCTGCACTAGGATTGAATTTTCAAGCTATAATGCGGGTTGGTTTTACAATTTTAAAGCAGCGGATTACACAGCAATAAACAACTACTTGTACAGCGTTGATTGGCATGATATGTTATCAAGTAATTCTGTAATGATAATGTTTGTAGTTTCTATAATGTTTTATATTCTGTGTTTGACATGTTCATTCCACGTAAATATGTAAACTCGTCAAATTATCCCAAATGGTTCAATAGCGAAATAATAAAGTTAACTTACGAGAAAAAGCAAGCTCATCTAAACAATAAAATCTCTGGTCTCTCATATCACTATGAACAATTTAAGGAATTGAGGAAGCAATGCAAGGAGTTAAATGAGCTGTTGTATAATGACTATATCAACTTAATCGAGACTAAAATTAATAATGATTCCAGATCATTCTGGGAATATGTGAGTGTATGTAGAAAAACGAACGGTTTGCCGAAAGAAATGTTTTTAAATGATAGTCAGTAATACAGCAGCGGGATGTGCAGATTTGTTTGCGTCTCATTTCTCTAAGTGTTACAATGACCGTTACAGTCCCGTGCCAGAATTTCATTTGACACCAATATTGGATTTGAAACAGTTCAGTCTCAACCTTCAAGATGTGTTTAGTAATTTATGTGCACTTCCCGAGTCTTGCAGTTCGGGTCCTGATCGTATTCCACCATATTTTTTAAAACAATGTGTATATTCGTTAAGTGAGCCTATTTATAGCATATTTGAATTATCACTATCCACTGGAGTGTTTCCCATAGAATGGAAACACAGTTATGTTGTACCAATCTATAAAAATGGTTGCAGATCTAATATAGCTAATTACCGCGGAGTTTCTATCCAATCAGCATTACCCAAACTCTTAGATCGGTTGGTATCTGAGCAGTTAACTTGGTGGTGTTCTCAATATATTGTTGAGGAGCAACATGGCTTCCTTAGAGGAAAGTCTACTACTACTAATTTGATGACATATCAATCTTACATATCGAATGCTTTGGAGGAAGGTTTACAGGTAGACTTGATTTACACTGATTTCTCCAAGGCATTCGACCGGGTACAACATGATATTTTGATTCGAAAACTTGAATGTATCGGTTTCTGTGGCAATTTGATTAAATGGATAGAGAGATACTTGGTGGGCAGATCACAACGAGTACGTATTGGTCAAAATGTGTCCAATACGATATCAGTGTCATCTGGGGTACCTCAGGGCTCGCACTGCGGCCCTCTTTTATTTTTATTGTTTGTGAATGATATTGGATTTAATGTGAGGAATAGTAGAGTTCTCCTTTTTGCCGATGATTTAAAGATTTTTAAAAAAATTCGTAGTATGTCAGATCAGCAGCAGCTGCAGGATGATTTGAATGTCATTGCAGAATGGTGCATAGAAAACAATCTAGCATTGAATTTAAACAAATGTTTTCGCATATCTTTTACCCGGGGAAGAGAAAAACATTTTAATTTCTCTTTGGTCAATCATCAGTTGGCACGTGTAACCAGAGTAAAAGATTTAGGTGTCATGTTAACTTCAAAGCTGGATTTTAGGGAGCATATTTCGCATGTGTGTAACAAGTCACTAAAAGTGTTGGGTTTTATTAATCGATTTAGTAGACAATTTAAGAACGCAACTGTTAAAACTCTCTATTTGTCTCTGGTACGTTCACATGCGGAATATGCTTCAATAGTTTGGTCACCCTACACAAAAAGCTCCATTCATCAGATTGAGATGATTCAAGGAAAATTTCTGAAGATAATGGCTTTTCGTGTAGGGAAAAATATTATAGATTTTAGTCATAGCGAAATGTTATCATTATTGAATCTGCGATCGTTGGCTGAAAGACGAATTTTTCTGGACTTGTCATTTTTGTATAAGTTGGTGAGTGGGTTTGTGAATTGCACTGAACTGGTGGGTGCTTTAATTACAATGTACCCCGGGGCCTTCAATCAAGGCATAGGGCATTATTTCGTTTAGCCTTTCATACCACGAACTATGGTATGAACAACCCCATCGACCGCATGATGAGGCAGGCAAATGTTTTGTCACATAATTCCAATTTTATCCTCTTCGCACCATCCTTTGCAATTTTTAAAACCCACTTACGTTATATCGAACTGTCCGTTGTCATTGATGTAACATGAACATACTTCTTATTATTTATTTATTCTATTATCTATTTATTATATTATTTGTTATAGCTAATTCAATACGTGTTCGTTATTTACACTTCATGTTCAATCTGTGATAATTTGCATTTGTGGTACATGTTAAGATGCTATTTTATCCTTTTATATACAGATATATATTGGTGCTTTGTTATTCAATATGTATTCGTCATATACTATTTATGTTCCATCTGTGATAATTTGTATTGTTGACATCGCTGTGATATCTTGTGTGAGTTTGGGACGGTTCCTTTTATTAAGTTTTGTCATATATTTTATATTTATATTCATATTATATTTATATATATATATATATATATATATATATATATATATATATATATATATATATATATATATTGAAGGTTGAGTGTTTGATTAATTAATCTATTTATTGTAACTTGAAGGTGAGAAGGAGCTTGTTTCATATTGTTACGTTTTGAACTATTTGGGATCAATATGCAATATATTTTGAAATAAAATATTTCTGTAGGGTTATAAGTTTAAATTTTGTTTGGCATATTTAGATTTTGTTTTTGTTTAGTCAATTTATTGTATTAAGATGTATATGTATTAATCTATTGTAAACTTGAGATTCCGTAAATAAATAAATAAATATATGAATATTGGTAGAGAATTGCGAACAATTGATGACGTAATTCAAGATCCTAAAATTATTTCAAATGGTGATGGATTTATCCCGGAAATTACGCCATATTTAAGAAACGCAATTAACGTTTATGGTCGTGCTAAGGAGACGAACGAGAAGAAACGTGATCGCCAACAGGAAACTGCAAATAGTCGTAGACGCGAAGGTTCAGGATATATGGTTGATGATTTGGTGCTGGTTGACGTCAAGAAATTAAGCGATGCTTCTAAGAAGTTAAGTTCAAAACTTCTCCCACGTAGAGATGGTCCGTACATGATTCGAGAAAAGAAATCGCCTTCGACTTTTGTAATTGGTGAGCTTTCAGATGAATCGAAAACTTATGGTACCTACCACGTGTTTATTGGTGCACCAGAAATTATACCAGTAACACCGTTTCGAAAAAGAGGACGACCTCGTAAAACACCTTAGAATGATAATTGTATTGGTTCTCTTGTCGGGACGTCTTCGGAACCAAAGGGGGAGAAGTGTAACGTACGCCCTGTATCTTGCATCTCGGTACGCCTATGATCAACGCCGCCCTTATGATGTGATATTAGTTATGCTGCTAAGATATAATAATAGCTTTTTTCTAATAAACGTTAACTGTGTCCAGTATCTCTCTCGAATTCACAAAAAGAATTCCACACAAAAGGATAATAGAGCTGAACCCTGTTACAAGGTGTCAAATCGTATTTTATGAAAATGTTCGGTGTTATATAAAACTCTCTGTATGTACACATTTCTAAAACCGGTTACTTAGAAAATTTAATAAATTATACTTATTATCATACTGAATATATGTATACCAAAAGTTATTAAAATTAAATAATTATTACTTGGTGTATACTTTTCTTTGTCACTTAATATAGATGCAATATTGCTACAAGATTTATTTCTACTAGGGAATAATAGAGCGTAGTCATCCACAGAAACGAAAGGTCAAGTGATACACTGTTTTAAAAATAATGAGAAATTACTTGTTATAACAAAAAACAAGATATGCTAATACATACAATTACGGTTGAACACACTAATAACCATATTTTACTTTTGTGGACCACATAAATTATACATATTTCAACTAAAGTTAAAACGTAATATTTAATTTTTTCGACGAAAACAAAGTGAACACATTTATTTATTTAAATTTCGTAGTTTTCATATATCTATTTAAATTTTATGTTAATTCCTATATCCCTAAATATATAGCCCAGTTTTACAAAAAACGATTGCAAATATTTTCAAGATGTTGAAGTACATACTTTTCTGCCATTTATTAATACAAGTAGTATTATCTATTCCAATTGATGAATCAGAGGAACAGTCCTTACATTACTTAGTATGTCGTTCAAAATGTATGATGTCAAAATGCGTTTACTACCAGCCTTGTCCAGTTATAGAACCTCCAAAGTGTAATTGCTGTGCATGTGTTGATCCGGTAAGATTTTTATTTTGAAATTTATGTTTGAAATACATTTTGCTTATCACTAATTATATAAAATATAAAAACGAATTAAAATTATTATCGACTTTCTGCAAAAATTTTGTCTTGTTGAGACTTCTCTAATATTCATTGAAACAACTACTTCTCGCGCTGATACCCCGACAGATATTGAATTATATAATAAATGTTTGAGTTACACGACAAATTTACTGTTCTATGCATAATTGATATGCAAAATCAGGTCAGCATGTAATATACTTGTCAAAGCTATTACGTGCATGTATAGGTAATGTCAATCATACGCGTCAAGATGACAGTCTGGTATGATGCGGTTACTAGATAGGGCGTAGGTAAAATTCGTAAATTCAAAGCTACTAACTGAAATCGTCAACATTTTTAATTTTAACAAAATCGGTCGAAATTGTTAAACTCAATATAAGATGATAAAAATCTTCAAATTTAAAATTACATGGACAATTAATGCTGTTTCATTTAATGACATACCTTACCTTTAACGAGTGTTTTCCACTCCCAGGTTAAGCTTGAAGTAAAATTTCGAGTTTAGAAAAGCCTGAAAATTTGGATTTGCCAGGGCGCGCTAGCGAAGCGAGTCGCGCCCCAGTAAATCCGAATTTTCAAGCTGTTCTAAACTCGAAATTTAATTCATGCGCCACGCTTGTACAACAACGATTTGATGTTAAGTTTACAATAGAACATTATTAAACAGTTTTAAATAAACCACTTCAAATATTATTATGCAACATTACATAAACATAAAATGGCACTAAGTGAAAGAGTTGATATTAAACTTTCACATTACATTTGGGATAATACTTGATCAAATCTTATTTTAAAATATATTCCAAACAAGTTGTTTAGTGCAATTTGGCTGAATTTTGAGTTATTTAACAAAAATGATAAAATTTAAAATTAGGTAACTTTAAAAATTAAAAAAAATATATAGCATGATTATTCAGTAAGCTTTACAAGGCCGTTAACCCATTAACGGCCGAACAATTATAGAGGTAACTCTAAAAAATAATTTTAGGTAAAATTCTGCACTTATTTTTATACTGTGAATGTTTCTATTAAATATATATAATGTATACGCTGTAAGTTTTAAAACATTCGTCGATTTTATATAAAAACGTGCAATAAGAAGTTTAGAACAAGTGTTTCCACTCCAAGATTGAGCATGAAGTAAAATTTCGAGTTTAGAAAAGTCTGAAAATTTGGTTTGGTCGCTCCGCGAAGCGGAGCGGCCAAACCAAATTTTCAGACCTTTCTAAACTCGAAATTTTACTTCATGCGTCACGCGTATAAAACACTGAAATATTATGAAGTTAGAATTACACTGACATTGTTTTTTTTTTAGATGAGTAATAATCAAAATATTTAAATAACAAAATATTTACATTTTTCTTTATATATTTTCAAGTCAGGTCAAATAATATAATATATTATTATTTGACCTGCCTTAAAAATGTATGAAGAAAAATGTAAATTAAATTATTTAGTAATTTAATTAACAAAAAATGTATAATGTTGAGTGTATGCATCAATGGCGCTTAATGGGTTAATATTCTAAATATGTGACTATAATTTTTTAAATGGTTATTGGTATTAATAATCGACTAAACATTACATAAACAAAAAAAATATTATTGATTTCTAGTCACATATTTATTATTTCAATGGCCTCCTGAGTCGTAATGAAGATATACACAAACATTTTTAATTTAGATTGTCTACTCAAAATTAATTAAAGAATCAAGTTACCTAAAAGTTTATAATAAACCTTACAACATCTTATTTTTATTTTCAGAATGGTGAAGTACTAAACTTGCCCACAGAATATTAATGAAGACAGTTATAATAGTTTGAAATTAAAGATAAATAAAGGAATGGATAAAAAAATGTTTTTGTTTATGTATACAAACCCTCCGAGATATTTTTTGCAGCCCGTGATGAGGAATTTAAATTTGTTAATTTTAAAAATTTGAAATTAAATGGGTCGGTCGGTCGGTGAAAGAAATTGCTAATCCACATTTTCTATAAATTAAACGAATCTGCCATTTATTTTGCTGAAGCTAACAAACACATAAACAGACACTTAAAAAAAAAATGTCAAAGAAATACAAAACGATTTTTTAAAGTATTTACTCGCCCCTATAAATACAACAACACACAAATTATAAACTTATAAAAATACATTTCAATAATAAAACACAATCACCAGAGTAATTTAAGATACTTTATACAAGCAGACACCCATTTCATTTCATGAAAAATATATATTTTGAAATGTTTGTTTATGTAGACCACATGTAGAAATAGATGTTCTGCCAAAATGGCACATATGCATCCAGCGGTTTGCAGAGCATCGCCGCCAGTGGAATGTTATTGCTCATCGCTGTTAAAACTGAGGAAATCCTCTTCTTACTATGTCTATCATAGAAAGGTGACCTCAGCAAATACAACACCAAACCTACGGTCCTCCTCGATATTTCCAATCTTTGTTTATTCGTAAGGGAATGTTTCGTTTTATCATACAAATGTAAACTAAAATGTAATTTTTACAATTATAATTTCATATAATAATATTTTAATAAAGAGAAATCAATATTGAGTGTTCTAGTTAGCAGTACTTTTCTATACCTTTTTAACTTCAAATTGAGAACAAACAACTTCAAATTGGGAACAAACAATTTCAAATTGGGAACAAACAATTTCAAATTAGGAACAAACAATTTCAAATTGGGAACAAGCAATTTCAAAATGAGAACTGGCAATTTCATAATGAGAATAAACAATTTCAAATTGGAAATAAAAAAAAATGCACTGCAATGTACAATGCACAAATTTGCATTTGAATATTGTCTGCTTGAGCTTTTTTTATATATGGCATTTTTATAATAGGATGGAATAGGGCAAATAAAGCTTAAGTACAAAATTACAGTCAAATTATTTACTTTTTTTATTATTTTACGGCCCAATCAATTTGAAATTGTTTATACCCATTTTGAAATAGTTAGTTCCTAATTTAAAACTGTTTGTTCCAATTTGAAGTTGTTTGTTCCCAATTTGAAATTGTTTGTTCCCAATTTGAGATTGTTTGTTCCCAATTTGAAGTTGTTTGTTCTCAATTTGAAGTTGAAAAGGTATAGTTTAACACATATTTTGCTTCATGTTTAATCTGGGAATGGAAGACTTTTGTTAGTTTAAAATATGTCACTACAGTAAAAAAAAATATGTATCATAACTAGTCATGGAATTATTTGAATGAGAATACAACTCATAGCCAACTAGAAAGAATTTTCAACCAATGAGAGGCAAGGAAAGCCATAGGTACATGTCTATCACCGCGATGATAAAAAACAAAAGAAGCGGTGGGTGATAAGTTGTCCTGTCATTTGAAACGTCAAAATAGGTAAAGTTTCGTGCAGTGATATCAATAGAAAAGTGAAAAGTGCGACGCCAAAAAACACCATCATGAACAAAGAATCACAGTGGCGGCAGTTTACAAACTTTTGTGCGGTTAAAAAATTCTCAATAAATAGGGAAACTACAATATCTCAGCTGTCGATAATGTTAAGGGACTCACATTATTTTATTCGTTATATTCTCTCACTAAATATAACTCGTGATATGATTAATTATCGATGATATTTTGTCGTTGAAACCGAAGCAGCACATTCAACTCGTGCTGCGCACTCGTTGAATCTGCAGCTCGGTTTCAACTCCAAAATATCATCGATAATAATCATACCACTCGTTATATTACGGTTGAGAATACAACTCACAGCCTACTAGAACAAATTTTTAACCAATGAGATGCAAGGAAAGCCGTAGGTACATGACTATCACCGCGATGATAAAAAACAAGGGAAGCGGTGATAAGTTGTCCTGTCATTTGAAACGTCAAAATGGACGAAAATCGCTGGGGTAAAGTTTCGTGCAGTGATATTAACAGAGAAGTGAAAAGTGCGATGCCAAAAAAAAAACACCGTTATAAACAAAGAATCGCAGTGGCGGCAGTTTACGAACTTTTGTATGGTTAAAAAATTTACAATCAATAGGGAAACAATAATATTACAGCTGTCAAAAATGTTGAAGGATTCGCATTAATTTATTCTTTATATTCTCTCACTAAATATAACTCGTGATATGATTAATTATCGATGATATTTTGTCGTTGAAACTGAAGCAGCACATTCAACTCGTGCTGCGCACTTGTTGAATCTGCAGCTCAATTTCAACTCCAAAATATCATCGATAATAATCATACCACTCCTTATATTACGGCTGAAAATAATTAATTTGTTCAATTATCGAAAGGTTGTTGAAAAAAGATTGTTGAAAATACTTCTCGAAAGATCTCTCGAATAATATCTCGAATGATTGCTCAAGAGACCTCTAGAATGAGAGATATAATAAGATATCATCTTTAAATAACGTTTTAAAGATCTTTCGAATGATTACTGGAACAATCATTCGTATGCTCATTTTAATCCCAATTGAATTTTTTTAAACTTATATGTCATATATTTCTTTTGCATTGTCAATCGGCTGATCATACAAGCAATCATTCTAGGGATCATTCAAACAATCAAATAAGTGATCTCTAGAGCAATCATTGGATTATCAATTTGCACTCTTCACTCGAGCAATCATTTGAGTGATCTCGCTAGCGATGATTCAGATGATATATTAAACAATCATTTAAGCGATCGTTTGATTATCAATTTACACTATTCACTCGAGCAACCATTTGTGTGATCTCTCGAGCGATTTAGATGATATATTGAGCAATCATTCAAGCAATCGCTCGATTATCAATTTATACTATTTACTCGAGCAATCATTTAAGCGATTAACCGATTGAGCAATCGTTGAATTATCAATTTACACTATTCACCCGAGCAATCATTTCAGTGATCTCTCGAGTGATCATTCATACGGTATTTCGAGCAATAATTCAAACGATCTCTGGAGCAATCATTCGGGTGTTCGATTATCAATTTAATTCAAATCAAAATAATCAGTTATTGAAACAATTCGATTATGCCCATCACTAATCATAACTGTCACAAAGAGAAACAATAACACGGCCATCTCATTATATGATTCAAATTAAACTTATGTCAAGTTGACACGATGGACTAAATGTCGGTTGGCATAAACTTATGTCAACTGTCATTATAGGCTAAATGGTGGCTGACACCAACTTATGTTAGGTTGATACAATAGATCAAATGTCGGGTGGCGCCAATTTATGTCAAATTGACAAGATGTCGGTTTATGCCGACTTATGTAAACATTATAGTCAAAATAGTGGCTTACAATTGTAATGTCACATTAGTTAAAATACAGTCGATGGAGATATTTTATGAAAAAATCCTATTATATTGAAAAGACAGTCAACTAAGTAACATATATTCATTATATCACAATAGTCAAAATGCAGTCAACGGTGATTTAATAACAAAATCCTATCTTAGGCAAAAGACAGTCGACCAAGTGACTTACAGTCATAATGTCACAATAGTTAAAATACAGTCGATAGACATTTTATGACAAAATCTGACCATTGCCCAAAGACAATCAACTAAGTGTCAACCTGTCTACTTACCGTCAAAATGACAAAATACTGTCAACAGAGTGATTCAATGACAAAATCCTATCATAGTGAAAAAGCAGGCAACCTAGTGACTTGCAGTAATAATGTCAGAATAGTGAAAATACAGTCTATTGAAACATTTCATGACAAAATCCTAGCACAGCAAAAGACTGCTAATCAGGTGACTTACAGTCAAAGTACAGTCAGCAGAGTGATTTAATGTAATAGTTAGAACACTGTCGACAAAGATATTTCTACTAAATACTATCATAGTCAAAAAAACAGTCAACTAATTGACTTATAGTCATAATATGGTGGATAGAGAAATTCAAAGACAAAACACTATGATAGACAGCCAACCAAGTAGTTTCAAGTAATTTTCAACGAAACAGTGGTTTATAGTAAAAATTCAGGTGGAAGTAACGATTGTACTTTGTCGAAACTCAGGGATTAATAACAGCGATGTCAACCAGTGAGTAGGCTTTCATATTTCAAGTAATCAATTTATTGAAATCAACCGATCGTTTGGAGATTATTTGTCTCCTTGTTCAGGGTGATACAATTTTGAATCTGTTACCCAACCAACGTAAACGATTTATTACAGTTTCATTCTTCGGGGCATAACACGGAACACCTGGGCACATAACCTAACATCTATCCTTGCAGTTTTTGTATTTCTCCGATCGTAATAGTGGCCATGTATTGTAAACATCCTATTTTTGCAATTTATATCAATTCGGAATTAACTTGGCACAATTAACTCAGCAATGGTTGCGATGCACGTCGATATATTCTTAACTCAACTCTCTTTCACCTTCATTGTTTTTCTTAGCGTGGTTGTGTGTTTATAACAACATGGCTTTCACCTCAGGTAAAATTGATTACTTGAAATAAGAAAGCCTACTTACACAACCACTCTAAAAAAAACGGCAGGCAAAAAAGAGTTAAGAATATATCGAAGTGTATTGCAACCATTGCTGAGTTAATTGTGCCATGTTAATTCTGGATTGATATAAATTGCAAAAATAGGATGTTTACAATATAATACATGGCCACTATTACGATCGGAGGAAAACAAAACCCTCTCTGCAAGGATAGATGTTAGGTAATGGGACATGTTATGCCCTGGAGAATAAGCCATGAATCGTTTTCGTTGGTTGGGTAACAGATTTAAAATTGTAAAACCCTGAAAAAGAAGACAAATAATCTCCGAAAGCTCGGTTGATTTCAATAAATTGATTATTTGAAATAAGAAAGCCTACTCACTGGTCGACGTCCCTGTTACTAATCCCTGAGTATAGTAAAAATGTTGTGATAGTCAATTTAACTGTCATTAGACATTATATGTTGATTATATTGACCGTCTTTACTATACTGAAACTATATTGACTGCCTTTTGTCTATTTTGGGCTTATCTAAACTTGAAATTTTACTATATGCACCACCCATATAAAACACTGATTTAAAATAAAGTTGAAAATATATTTTTGCTGAGATGTAATGGATCAATATTTACTGAGATATAGCAAGAAAATGTAAAAATAACTTTTTTGTGAATATGTTATAAATAATAATAAGAAAAGTACAACAAATTTAGTTTGGGATACTTTTCTATATTCTTAATATTTAAATCACCTGCCTTATTAATAGACGTTAGCATATAGCTTAAACACTGTACTAAGGATCATATTAACATTTTCGTATTGATGAACAATTTTAGTAGATTACAATTGTTAGTTTACAACTAATAATTTAATTTTTAATAACCTTTTTAACATAAATTGAGAACAAACAACTTCAAATTGGGAACAAACAATTTCAAATTGGGACCAAACAACTTCAAATTGGGAACAAACAACTTCAAATTGGGAACAAATAATTTTAAATTGAGAACTAACAATTTCAAAAAGCAAATAATTTGACAGTAATTTTTACTTTGGTTTTATTTGCCTATTCCATCCTATTAAAAAAATATATAAAAAAAGCTCATGCGGACAATATTAAAATGCAAATTTGTGCAATGTACAATAGCAACAAAGATTGGTGAACTCTAGCAAATACATTAGGAGTGAAAATGTCCACTGCTTATCTATTGATGGGTAAATCACCAAGACAGGAAAAAACAATGTGGTGGAAAAAGACGTACCAAAATAACAGCTGAACATCATGAATTTATGGAACGTTATAGGGAAGAAAATCTGAAAATTACTTTGAAAGAATTAAAACTCAAATTTCAAGAAAATTATAAAATTGTTGTTTCTAAGGAATGTTTGCGAAAACATCTGGATGGGACGATGTTTACATTAAAAGACATTCGCAATGAGCCGGAAAGAGCAAATACGGAAGAAAATAAATAAAAATACGTAAATATGCACAAAAATGTTTACAATATCAAGCCGAAAATATTCCAATAATTTACGTGGATAAAACCAGTTTTATATCAAGAAGGGACGATCAAAGAAGAGAACCCGTTGCTCATATATTTCTGCTAACTGTAGAGGTATAAACATTCATGTCATTGGATGTATAGGGAATATGGGGTTGATTTATCATGAAATTAGAAGAGGAGCATTCAAGAGACCAGAAGCAAATGAATTAGTGCAACGCTGCCTTTGAAATGCTGAAAATATGTATCAGTTAAAATTTATATTGGTAATTGATAATGCTCCTTGCCATAATTGAATTTCCAAGAAGTTGAATTTAATGGCCATCAAATATTGTGACTTGGACCATACAGTCAACCATATAATGCTACCGAACATGCATCATCAACTTTAAAACCTGATGTTAAAAGACATTTGGTCGTTCAAATGCCAAATATTCTGCCTGGAGAGGACAAAGCAAAGATTGCTCAAACCGAGTCTCGTCTACAGTGGCAAGAATCTATTTTAATTGATAATTTTCTTGCCTGATGCTTTAAATATGATGAAAGCTAATTTCTAATTATTATTACATTCTGTATTACTCTTTATAAATTCTTGAAAAATATATCACAAAAACAAAATGTAATATTAAAAAAAAGTCTTTTGAACATTAAATTGTGTATTTGCTTTTTTCCAATTTGAAATTGGTTATTCTCATTATGAAATTGCTAGTTCTCATTTTGAAATTGATTTCAATTTAAAATTGATTGTTCCCAATTTGAAGTTGTTTGTTCCCAATTTTAAGTTGAAAAGGTTTAGATTCGTTATTCGTGTTGTGTGGACAGGGGAGGGATACATGGGGACACTTGGTGGAGGAATGTGAGGGGGTGAAAGAGGAGTGGCTGGGAGCGGGGTAAGGACGTTGGAAAAGCTGGGGAGGGAGAGGGAAAAGAGAAGGGAGGGTAAGAGGGATACGGGAGGGTAATGAGATAACCTAATGTAAAGGTAAATGTAATGTAAAGTGTGGAGATATGCCAATAAAGGTCTTTTTTTTTTTTTGTTCCCAATTTGAAGTTGTTTGTTCTCAATTTTAAGTTGAAAAGGTTTAGATTCGTTATACATAACCTCAAATGTCATAGCAAAACGAATTTATTTAATTATAATGCTATGATTAATTTAAGATTTATAAATGTACAAACCTAAGCAGTATATTATAACTTTCGAACTTGAAATCCGTGTTGTAACGGGGGGTGCATGAAGTAAAATTTTGAGTATAATAAAGCCTTAAAATTTGGTTTGGTCTAAACTTGAAATTTTACTTCGTGCTTAATCTGGGAGTGGAGACCCTCGTCAGAAATCAATTTTAATGAAATTATTTAGCGAAAGAAACATTTTTATAATGCAACATCACCTCTAATGATTAAATTTAATTTGAATGAAGTTGGTACACATTAAAATGAGATGTTGCCACGTTAATTCTATCAATAGTTAAAAACTAACAACATGTAGATTATCTTCTATTAATACGAAATGATAGAATCATGTAAAGTATGGGATGCGTGTGTGAGGTCAGTGTTAATGTATGGGGTGTATAGAGAGGGAGCAGTTGTGGTTCTTGAAGAGTATGTTGGGGTTGGAAAGGTCGACACCCGGATACATAGTACTACAGGAAACGAATAGAGAGAAACTAGAGTGTGAGGAAATGGTGAGAATGGCTAGGTATGAGATGAAGTTATGGGACCTGGAGGAAGAGAGACTGGTGAAGGCGGTGTAGGTGGCGTGTGTGAATGGGAGAGAGGGTAAATGGAGGAGCGAGAGAAAGAGAATGTATGAGAGGATGGGTTTGTCGGAGGCGAAGGTGATCGAGTGGCTGGGGAATGGGGTAAAGATGGATGCATGGGTGAAAGAGAAGGAGGTGGAAGCACAGGAAAGGCAAGGGTGTATAGAGAGGAGTGAATACGATAGGTACGGGAGGTGGCAGGTGCATAGGAGAATGCCGAGGTATTTGGTGGAGGGGTGATGGAGTAGGGAGGAAAGCGTGGTGCTGGCGAGGGCGAGGTGTGGGTCAGGGGAGAGAGGAAGGAAGGTGTGGATGGGGCAAGAGTATGGTAGGTGTGTAATGTGTGAGCGGGAAAGGGATATGTGGAGTCATCTGGCAGAGGAGTGCGAGGGGGTGAAGGAGGAATGGGTGGGAATAGAAGAGTGACGGAATGGATGAGAGAGGATGGGGCTGGAGTAAGGACGCTGGAGAAGTTGGGGGAAAAGAGGGAAAGCAGAAGGAAGAGAGGGGGCAGTGATTAGTGTAGATATGGATGTAATATAGTATTAAGCCAATAAAGGTCTTTTTTTGTTTGTTTTAGTATCATGTTTGTACGGGTTTCATAGAAATTAACTAGCATTAAACTATTAGCGGCAATTCTATTAATAAGGTTTTTGTGCTTGACGACAAGAATCTTTAGTTATTAATTACTTTTTATAATATCCTAAAGAAATAGTTAATGAGATCATGGCTCAAAAACAATTGGCAGTCAAAAATAAAAATTGATATGAAAAACCATTTTGTTAAACGTGTACAAATTTGTGTACCAGAGGAATTTTAATTAGGAAATTAACCTAACTTTACAAAAATGCCTTTCAGAAAAAAGTCAACATTGCCAAATATTACCACTCATTCTTGATTTGAAAGTAAAATCTCACCTTCCTAAATCCAGTGCTAAAGATATCATCCACTGCTTCCATGATTTCCCGCCAAAACACGCTACACTACCCAAATGCACAATTGGCTTCAAAACGTAAATAGTTTCAGCAATCAACTGCTGCCCAGCAAGAGCTTGTTCTATGGTCTGCTTGTTTTCAAAGTCTGCCCGATGTATAGGTTTCCAGGATCTTCCACGTATGGAAGGTGAAGCGTCGATTTTTCTCACCACCCTTCCGGACCGTTTCAAGTTGAAAGAGACCGAATCCAATTGAGCCCGTGCCATTTCAGCCATTCCGTTCTCATGGACCGGCTTGTGCAAATCTTTGCGTTCCAATTGTGGAATCGGTGGTTGTTGAATTATGCTTTCCTTATGGTGGAAAATTAAGAGTAACCGAGAAAGGCATCTAAAAAAAAAAATAAGTTCAGATTTAGCATTTCGATTTGTAATTGAATGGTTGATATTAGAAATAACATCAGCTTACAAATTTTTAATAATATTATAATGGTTTGTAAAAAGGAAAATCAAATAAACTTTTTTTAAACTATCTAAGCATGTGGTACTTATTATTGTTGTGAATACTTGTCACATATTTTTGCTAGTTTTTGTTGTAAATTCATTTAATATATTTATTTAAGGTATTCATTACATATTATTATTTATTATACTGTATACAGGGAATTTTTCTCTAAGGTGTACACATCATGATTTTTCATGAAAACTTGCAGAAATTTGTTGTCCTTATAAAACCTGTTAATTTGATGCTTCTAACGAGTGGTTCTAGTCCTAGATTAAGCATGAAGTAAAATATTGAGTTTAGAGAAGAAGAAAATTTGGATTAGTCACGTAGCGGAGCGGAGTGACCAATCCAAATTTTCAGGCTTTTCTAAACTCAAAATTTTACTTCATTGTGAAGTACAAAATATTCTGCTTGTGTTTGATCTCATGTTAATTAACCCATTAAGCACCGTTGATGCATACACGCCACATTATTAATTTTTTGTTAATTAAATTATTAAATAATTTAATTTGATATATATTATTTGACCTGACTTGAAAACGTATGAAAAAATATATCAATATTTTGTTATTTAAATATTTCGAATATTACTCATTTAAAAAAAATTATGTAAGTGTATTTCTAACTTCACAATATTTTAGTGTTTTATGCGCGTGGCGCATGAAGTAAAGTCCGTCAAAAGATATTCTGCGTTTACGACTTTGATTTTACAAGAGGTTTATGGCATCGTCCGCCCAAACACTCGAGAAGGTTGCTTCCGAACAGCCATAAAGGACAGATGGCCCGTAACGATTTTTTTCAGGTATTGGAGGGATTTCGTCAACTCCAATTTGTATATTATGTTGTAATTTTTGTTTACGTTCACATTATTTTATCACTATTCCTATACCTATAATAATTAACATTATCATTACAATTATTTTATTAATTATATAATAACAAAACATTGATAAAGCTGTAATAACCTACGTACATCGATCCCAACCAGTGCCGAAAAAATAGTCGTTTTTTATTTGGATGAATATTTTAAATAATAAAAATTAAAATCAAACATAGTCGATTTAATAAAAGTAACAATGTTTTTCAATTGTTTTATCTGATAAATTTATCATAGGAGTATTGAAAATTATGTTTGTATAAAATCTGTATAATGATATTAAGTATTAAAATATTAAAAATCGGATATTTAAATGATCAAACTTCACGGCCGGAATCAATCATTGTATTATCTTCCACTGCTTCCAGGCTATTGAGCCGTCGCGTGGTTGATCGCAATTTCTTAGAAAAATAGACATTCTACAAAATGGGGTTTGAACAGCGGGTGATAATCCTTCCTTTTGTATAATGTTATGATCAAAGGAATGGTATGAGCGCATCTACATAAAAGAAGAATGACGAGTTTACCATTTTAATATTTACTTTTGCAATGATTTCGTCAATTGTCTCATTTCTTTTCCAATCTTTGTCCTATTTAGTGTTGCGTGTAATTGTTGTTCAGTGTATTATTATTAAGTTTGAATTTAGTTACTCAAAAAGATTTGCAGGTATGTACTTCATATTTTGTTATGTACATTTAATATCATTAAAATAGCCGAAGAAAATTAATCTCCTATTTCGAAAGAGTAATTAGTATTTGTCGATTTTTAACCCCAACATATTTTTTTAAAGAATGATACATTTTCCATGTAATTTTTTTATCCATTGTTAAAAATTATATTAACAGCTATCTTATCTTATTGAACTGAATAAAGTTGAAGTTCAAGCTATAAAACCTTTCAGCAATGAATTTTATTACATTATTTTTTTATAAATTTCCTAGGTTTTATATATTGACACTGACGTAACTAAACCAAGTTTTTGTTAAACTTTGCTGAAACCACAGTTTAAAACCGGGCCTCGCATATTCAGATTCAACACACTCTAATCTATTATTTAAACAAATAAAATTCGGAACGCCGGACTAACTTTTTATGATAGTTTCAAACATAAAATCGAACTTCTGTGAAATTCCGTATTAATTCTACATATAGTTGGTGAAACTCTTTTTTGTCCACCATCTCAGCAACATTAATATAAAATGCCATTGCTATACGTGTCTAATATTGTCTACAGCATCCCGTGTTCTTTATGTAATTTAAATTATATCAAGATTTGTAATCATGTTAAAATGGAAAACTTTGATGATGGCAATTTTTCATATATTACCAAGGGGGACTTGCAAGAATTTTAAAATCGAACACATATATAGTATTACTTCATAATGTTAGGTATAAAAACACTATTGCCTAAATATAAGTATAAAATAAAATTTATTTTATCAGTAATTTAAAATCGAAAAGTGCGAATTTTACGGAGAATTTAAATCTGCCGAAAACGAATTTCTATTGTACTAGGAAAATGAGTTTGCGCATTTCTACATAACCTTGATATTTAGATCGAAATCTTTCGTACAGATGTAAACAAATATTACTGCGCATGCTTATTAGTTACAATACGATTTGTGGCATTAAACGTGTATGAAAATTATACTTACAAATAGTTACAATTTCATAAAAATGCGATTAGTGTAATTTATTTTAAATTAAATAAGTCTAAATTAAAATGTAAACAATGTACAAATCCTGGCATCACTATGGGCTTGCGCTTGTCACAACACATCGTCACGGGCTGTTTTAAGAAGTACTAATGGCAGGAACACTTTAAGTTAGTGTAATTTAAAATTTAAACAAAAAATTATGTTTTTTTGGCGGAATGATTACATTTATCCAATATATTTTTTGTGCAAGTCTCCCATTATTAAGATTAGCTGAATGTTATTATGCAAATTGATAAAATACTTATGTGGGAAAATGTTTATAACTTAAGCAATTTAGTTAAAACTAAATATTAACTTTTATTGTTAACTTTACACCGTCACTAATTCATTATAGATGATATCTATAATTCCAATAAAATTTTGTAATTTATGTAACAAAGTATATAAATATTTTTATTTCTTCTAGTTAAAACTTTCGGCACTTCAACTTGATTTGTGATATTCAAAATAGAAACATTTTGACTTAATTTCACCTGTGGAAAATTACATATACATTTTATAATGTGGAGACCTTGGGCAGAGATGGATGTTTCAGAAGAGGAATATCAAAACTTGGCAGAAGAAGTTTACGAAGAAGATGAATTGAATGATGATTTATTCGATGATGAAGATCCCTGTATCAAACGATCTCACAAACATTTACAGTTTGAAAGTAAACAAATAATTTTAAACGTTTACGAGTATATTAAAAACGTAGAAGGGAAAAGCGGTGCCATAATTAAAACTAGTCGTATGACAAAAATTTCGCAGTCAACGGTGAGAAATATAATCACTATTGGAATTCAGAAAAGGAAACCAAGGAAGGATGCTGGTTGTCCCAGAATATTCCAGGATTATCATGCCGACTTAGTTAGAAGCATGATCCACGATGCTTACAAAAAAAATATTGTCTTAACATTAGATGAATTGCTTCATAAAATAAAGCGGGACCTAAATGTTCACTGCAGTCGGGAGACCGTACGATCATTGTTACAAAAAATGAATTTTCATTTTATGAAATTAAACAAAAGACACGTTCTTATGGAGTCTGCTCGAATTTCGAAATGGCGCGTCGATTACTTGAATAAAATAAAAACATTCCGAGACGAAAACAGAGCGATAATTTATCTCGATGAAACATGGTACGATACACATGATACTGTTAAGAAAGGATGGTGCGATAAAAGTAATAAGTGTACTTTGGATGTTCCGGTATCACGTGGAAAACGCATAATAATTTTGCATGCGGGATCTAAAAATGGTTGGGTTAACGAGGCGTTATTTTTATCGGCGAAGAACATAGAATTCGCCACAGTGGATTATCATCAAAGCATCACTGCTGATATATTTGAAAATTGGTTTGAAAATAAATTAATTCCTAATTTGTCTCCAAATTCAGTAATTGTGATGGATAATGCATCCTACCATTCAGCCTTATCTTGTAAGATTCCAAATTCAAGTAGTTGCAAAGATGAAATTCAAACATTTTTAATGCAAAATGACTTATATTATGATGAATCATATACTAAAAAACAACTACTGGAGATTTTAGCAACAAAAAATTTCCAAAAATCTTTCAGAATTGATCAAATTGCCCAAGAGAGTGGGCATACAATTTTACGATTACCTCCTTACCACTGCATGTTCAATCCTATTGAATTGATTTGGGCCGAAATAAAAAAATATACCCGAAAAAACAATACATCCCCAAAATTTTCAAATACAACTGTACAGATAATCAAAGATGCTGTATCAAATATATCCACTAGGAGTTGGAATAATTGTGTACAACATGTGATTAAAGAAGAAAATGTTTATAGAGAACGTTTAGTGCAAGAACTAATAATCGAACTGCGTGAAGACTCTACTGATAGTGATGATATTTTAAGTGACAATTAAGTATATAAGGTGTATATTTTTTTATTAAATTAATTAATTAATTTTATTGATTTTTTCTTCTTATTGTGTTGCCTTTTTTTGATTACAATATTTTTAAATATATGAATCAAACGTTAATTAAATTCTGAAAATATTCCATGCTGGAATTATACCTGTATTCGTACATTGTACTGCATGTTTTTGCCAATTGCCTCTTACCAATTATAGTTTACAAAAAATATTTCTGTGGCATCAGTGAATGGTATAAAAATTGCATTTTTAGGAAATTGACAGTTTGTATTTTTTCCAAAATCGCATGATTTATAAAAAATCAGTATTTGCCCCAAAAAATGTAATTAGCGATTGCTATATTTTTCAAAATTAAAATAACCTTATGAGCGTTTATTTTAATTAGCCATTAAAATTTCATTAGTTGAAATATACAACATGAAAAAAAATGTTCATATTGGCCTGTTTTGCTTTTTATTTTTTATTTATAAATTAATTCAAGAGACTTTAATTATCGTTGTCATTCTTTAACATTTATTATTTGAGCAAAGTCTTTTATAATAAAAATATTTGTCAATATACCAAGAATTTATAGATATCATCATGTTATCATAAAAACCCGCTTTTCCGTTTAATGATGTCATTGAGAGTTAAATTTGCATGTTAAGTCATGCAAATTTACTTTTAAATTGCTTTATTACTTTTAAAAGATAAAGTAAACTTACAGCTTGCAGCAAACTTGACAATTCATTGATTTAACAATATTTTTTTTAACAAAATAATTAGAATAGTGTTATAATTAGCATCATATGGATAGACCTATAAAATATTCATGAATCGCTAAATATTATTTTAGCAAAACTATAATAATATTTAGCAACAACTGGCAAAAATACGATATTCAACGTTAGGCCCTTTGAAACTGGATAACCGGTATATGAAATTAGCAAAATCCAAGGGACGGTCCTGTTAAGCTTATGCCGACCCTCTTGTAGGTAAGAGGTTTATTGCAGAGGGTGGATACTATTTTATGACCAATAATCACCAGCTTAAGTCGTAAACGCAGAATATCTTTTGACGGACTTTAACATTTCGAGTTTAGAAAAGCCTAAAAATTTGGTTTGGTCGTTCCGCTTCGCGAAGCGACCAAACCAAATTTTAAGGCTTTTCTAAACTCGAAATTATACTTAATGCTTAGTCTGGGAGTGGAATCACTCGTTCTAAACTTCATACTGCACGTTTTTATACAAAATTGACGAATGCCTGAAATTTAACAGCGTATACATATGTATATTTACAAACAAATCACAGTATGTAATACAATAAGTCATTCATAGATATAGTAAAAAGAAGCGCAGAATTTTACGTAAAATCAATTTTTAGTGTTATCTCTATAATTTCTCGGCCGTTAATGGGTTAAGGGGGTATTACCATTCGGAAGTTTTAAAAAATTGATTTTTTTTTTTTGCATGTATTGATACTTGATAGTATCTAGTTTCATGTCCGAAAGCCGTTTTACAATAGGCGAATTCGTTAGTTAGATTTTTGCTTGTTGAAGTAAACAATGCTAGTAGGTGGCTGGGTGGAAATACGCAGAACTCAAACGAAAGTTTGAATGCTTGTGTCTGGAAGCTGGCTTCGAAGCACCTCAACTGTGGTGCAAAAACCGTCGCTATCGCGTCTTTCATAGCTACCAGCATTTTCAACGACGGATACGCGGCAGTTTTTAAGGCGATAGAGACACTGGGAATCCATATCGGCCTGCAAGCCAAGGCTTTCCGGTGCGGAGCGCGAGATGTGGGACGAATTTTGCCTGACTCCAGCAACTCATAAGGCCATCCAACAACGCTGGCAGGAGTAAATCATTCAAACCCAGTTTTTAGAGGAAGAGGAGGGCCTAGTGTACGGAGCTGGCATAGCTGACTAAAGCCAAAAATCTCCAAAAATAGTTAAAACTTGTGTCAAAACTTTAAACGCGTTTTTCTCGAAACCACTTTTTTTTCGCTGGCCGGAAACTTTCTTTTCAAACTATGAAACGGATTGACTTGAGCTTTTAGTGTTCGGGTCTCCACATTTTCCTCTGGAGTTTGAACCACCGTCATTCAAATATATTAACATTTGATATTTTTCATAGAGTTTTGTTATTTATCGAGATTTTTTATTGTCGGTGGTTCAAACTCCAGATAATTTAATACAGATTAATGACTACTACTTCATTTTATGTTTCAAATCACAGAATCGAAAAAATCTTTCCGGCCATGAGGAAAAACACGGCGGACACGGCTTTATTTGAGGCCAGATTTAGAGGTTTAGCCGGAAGATTGAAAAGAATTAAAATTCATTTTTTATAGTTTATGAATCTATAAACAAGTTGCAAGAAACCGCAAGATCGCATGTATTAAATTTCCCAAAAATAAAAATTCTGAAAAACCGTAAAAAAAAACGAGGTCCTAGTGGTAATACCCCCTTAATGTTATATATTTTTATTTTTATTAATTCGAGCGTTTGGAGGAATTTGTACTGCAATATGTAAAAGTATACATAGTTTTAATTTTAAATTGTCAGACTACAGTGTAGTAAATGCTAAAAATTATGAAAATTCCTTAAATTAGAAAAATTTACAGATTAAATTAAAAATTGTAAGGATAACAACAAAATGTTAAGTGATACCTAATGTATCTGTCAGTACTTTCTCCGTACGAAATACAAACAATGTTTTCAAAATATCTGAAAAACCCAGTGATCTCTAATAATTTAATTAGACTGAAGATGATCACAATAAAAAATGTACTACATCAATTTAAATAAGATTTTGTACTCACTTGAAAACTTGTATTGAAATAATGACAATCCATTTCCCTGTGTAACCCCATAACTTGCTAGCACTTAGCTCCAAGAAAACTTCACAATACTCTAAAACGGTCAGCCACAATTTTAATTTATCTCCTGATCCAACCGATTCGTCCCGGTGATATTCGGCTATGAGCCTATCATTAAACAACACCAGCAAGTTCGATAGGCAATACACCAATTCCGATACTATGTGTGAACTATTTATACGCCCTAAAATGAAACATATAATTCCAGTGCATCTGATTTAAGTCAATGCGATGCCGTTATTATGGCTTGAAGTATCGTATGTTCAATAAAATAAAACCTCTAGAGTGCCATGGAAAATATTGTAGGATGGTGACTCTGCAATTATACATCATAATTATTATGTCTGATGTCTAATATGTCAATTCCTAAAGCGTGTAGCCAACTTAAATTTAAAAAAAAAGATTAAATCATGGCACTCTAGAGGTTTTTTTTTTATTGAACATTCTATACTTTGAATCAGCCCTAATGCCACTAGAACTATGTGTGTATACTACTCCTTTGAATCACATCATAATAGCGTTGATTAAAATCAGATGAGCGCACTGTCTCTTAACAATAGAATAAATAATTACTTTCTAAGCAATTAATATCAACTACAAGTAACAGTGTGTACTGATACTAGAAAAAGCATTAATTACAGCTCAAATACATCAGAAAGAGACACTTTGAAAAAGTAAACTTGATAAAATTGTGTAATAGTAATATCTTACCAGCGATAAAGTAAGATATCCATTTAGTTGTTAATTCGTAATCTGTGGCTTTTAGTGGATTTAACGCTACCCATCGTTTGTACGAAACGTAAAATTCGGGCAAAGAAAAGATGATTGAGGACATCGGAACATAGGTTATGTTTTGAACTTTAGCCGTCAAAAAGAAATCACGGATTAGGTTACGTAAATTGTAGAGGGTAAACCGTGAGAAATAATTGATTATAGAAAGTTTTCATTTAGTAGATGGAGCAATTACATTTTAATTGACTTACAGATTTCTGCTTATCCTATTTATCTGTTATTACAGATTTTTGTTATCAAATACAGATTTTTGTTTGAAATAATTACAGATTCCTACTTATTACATTACAGATTTCGCTTTAGTACGGTTACAGTTTTCTATTTATTACAATTACAGATATCTGTTTATCTTAACAACAGATTTCTAAGTACTACTAAATAAATCACTTTTATTGACAAATAATAGGTGGCGGTAATTATGTTTGAATTGTAAGAGTAAATACAGTGTGGCAATTTGTTCGTAGTGGGCGCTATTAATATTAAGTAGAAGAATTCTACTCACATCTTCCGATCTGATAGAGATTTTTAATAGAGAGATATTGATATAATCTCTTTTTCATATATGGCTTAATTGGTAATAAGAACTTGAAACAAAAAAAATCCGTACAGGGAGTTTTTCTTTAAGCATACATATCTCAATATACTATACAGCCTGTAAATCTTCAGATGTTCGTTGGTTTTAAAAACAGTTTAAATTTAAACTATAAACGAGGGTATTCTACTCCTAGATTAAGTATGAAGTGAAGTTTCAGGCATTTCTAAACTTGCACTTTTATTTCATGCGTCAAGAGTATAAAACACCGATTTGATGTGAAGTTAAGAATATACATCTTACACGTACTGCTTTAGTAGCAGAGCTGGAACGAATCCTCATAAAAAGGATTCGAATCACGAATCCGAATCACCTAATATGATTCGAATCACGAATACTCGAATAAAGGATTCGTAAGATATAAATATGATTCGAATCAAAGATTCGAATCCTGTATTTTCGAATCACGAATACAAATCCTTTAAGAATAAATTTGATTTTATTATTTTTTTGCAACCATTAATATATAAACATCATTACCAGTTCTTTTAACAAAAATATTCAAAACCTAAATATTTATTATTAACACTGAACATCGTTGATAACAGACTAAATATCTGATTCCCTGTTACTCTGATTAAAGATGTATTTGTGTGTTTTTGAACTTCACTTCAAGTCAGTGTTTTGTACGCGTGGCGCATGAAGTAAAATTTCGAGTTTAGAAAAGCCCGAAAATTTGTCTCGGGTCGCTGCGCGACCCTCGACAAATTTTCACGGGGCTTTTCTAAACACGAAATTTTACTTCATGCTTAGCCTGGGAGTGGAAATACCCGTTCGAAACTTCAAATTGATCTTTATTATAAAATCGACAAATGCCTAAAAATTACGTAAATTAAAATTCACTGAATAGCATTAAAACCTGGAAAGTCAGAGAATAGTCATGGAATTATATTCAAATTGACCAAAACACTAACAAAAAGCCATATGATATTATTAAATTTGTCAAAATCAGCAGGTAAATTACAAAACACGTAAAAATTTTTAAAATTACTTGATTATTGACAAAAACAATGAAAACAATTTAACAAAATGGGGGTTTCCCACAGAAGAAAGTTATGTTAAAAGGTCAGAGAAAAAAAAAAAAATCCTAAATCAGGGAAATGCCTGAAAGATTTAACATTTCAGATTGTGGCTAACTACCATGTCAGTTTTACTTCAAATAATATTAAACAAAATTTTGAAAACTAGATTTCTATTTTTAAAAACATTTTCAGTCATTTAATGTTCCTATGAAAGTATTCAGTTTGAAGTTTCGAACGAGCGTTTCCACTCCTAGACGAAGCATGAAGTAAAATTTCGAGTTTAGAAAAGCCCCGTGAAAATTTGTCGAGGGTCGCGCAGCGACCCGAGACAAATTTTCGGGCTTTTCTAAACTCGAAATTTTACTTTATGCGCCACGCGTATAAAACAGTGATTTAACGAGAAATTTAAGAACACACAAAAGAAATTTTTTAAGTTAATCCTCACAATTATTACGAATTATTTTTGACGATTCAAAACCTTTTGGAAGTATTCGAATCCTTTTATAAATATTCGAATCCTTTTATAAGGATTCGAATCACCCACATTTGGATTCGAATACGAATCTTCTTAAGAAAATGTAACAAATCCGGATCACGAATCCAGTTAAACTAAAGTATTCGAATCGCTGTTTTGAATCCTCTAAAAGGATTTGAATCCAGTATTCGAATTCTGAATGATTCGAATCCTACCCAGCTCTGTTTAGTAGTATATTTTGAACATTAATTTAAATGAGTAATTTATACGCGTGGCCTATGGTAACATTTCGAGTTTAGAAAAGCCTGAAAATTTTGATTTGCCGCTCCGTTTCACTGCGCGGCCAAGTCAAATTTTGGGCTTTTCTAAGATCTAAATTTTACTTCATGTTTAATGAAGGAGTGGAATCACTCGTTAGAAGCTTTCGAATGAACGCTTTTATAAAAATCAATGAAAGAAAAATTCCCTCTATACCTACAAAATTTTGAGCACTGGTAATACACCTTTAAATAACACAATTATAAAACTAATTACGGATTAACTTATTACACTGGGTGATTATAAATAGATTTTCTAATCAAAAATTGCACCGATACTTTCAATTTTAAAATTTTGATTTAGATCACTTTTAATTATGTTTGTGTGACTGTGTGTCTGTTATCAAACTAAATTTTTAAAGTAATAATTAATTATCTACGTTGCAGATAATTGAATTTCGATTTTTTTCTATATATACCTATATTAATGCAACCTTTGTTTTTATGATATTTGACGAAGCATATATCTACGATGAACAAATTACAATTTTTTATATAATCGTGCCAACTAATTTCAATAAATTCAAAAAAGAAAGTTAAAGCTTTCAACAATACTGCAGTGTCATTATTATTATTATTACTTTTCACTTCATATCACCGAAATTAAAAATCAAAATCTACGGTGCTATTTTCAAAATAAATAAATAAATAATATTGTTTAATAAGGCAAAATATGATTTGTAGTCAGAGCCAATTTGTATATGCTTTGTCAAGCGTTGATAACCACTTCCATTTGACGCGGAATAACGATGGTTATCAAAATATTTCTAAACGATCAAATCTGCATACCGCCGCACACTGGTCGAAATGCTCATTCTAGCTGAACATTTGGCCAAAAATCAACTGTTTAGAAAACAGATTTTTTCTTAGAATATGGGTAGTTGAATGTCCAGAGGGTGAGCAGGTAAAGTCATAAACCCCTCCGACCTTTGGTTCAGTGGTTATCAGTACCCAAAGTGCATGCATCGTTTACGTCGTTTAGTTGTGGATTTTATAAAACGCCTATGTTTTATTGCTTTTTTTACATTTGAGTTTCGTGCAAAATATAATTTAAAGATGGATATATATTCTACTGGTATGTATACAACATAGATTTAAATATTTTTCATTTAACTTTAGTCAACACATAGATATACTAATTTAAATTAAGTAACGCATCCGACAGTAAAATTTTGCAACGTTAAACTTGAAATAGGTTAAAGTATACATTCTTGGCCGTTCTTGGTAATGAATCTTTGTTTTTTATATATAATAACTAATTAGTTTATTATGTAAATAACATTTAGCTGCCCGTTTTTGCCCGTTTATAAGCAGTGATTTTTTTTAGGTAGCGTAACCATTTCTCGGCATACATTATTCGATATTTGGCGCGCTCAAAAAACGCAAGAACAAAAAAATAAAGCAGTTTGTGATTGACATATTGATATTGTGTCGCACATTGAAAATTTAGATTCATTGATACATAAAATAAATAATTTTACGCGACAATTGACAATGAAATGGCAAACCTCTCATAGAACAATTTCAAATTTTGAAAATAAATAAATAAATATTCTACGTGGCTAAACGGAATGGAAGTGTTCTTAACTGAAGGTTTACCAAATTAACCTCAACCTGGATTCTCTAGTGGTAAATCCAGAGGTCCGTATAAATCATTTACGGAATTGACTGATGTCTCAAAAAAACGGAAAATTATACCACTAGTTGAAAATTATTCCCAGGAGGAACTTTCATTTGCCACGCGGGTCAGTCTTCGTACATCTGGAAAAAGGGATAGTGCTAAAATGGTCGAAGAAGTCACGCAGCATTCACCGACAAGAGCTTCAAAAATTAAACGAGCGTGGAAGTCTCCTTTGAAGCAACTTATTAAATATACACCTGAAGAAGCGCTTGCATTATATATTTATGGGGATTTCAGCAAGCATTCATATATAATTGATGCAGTCTGGAGCCAAGGTACGGCATGCAAACATTTACCCAAGCTATGATACTATTTTACAAACAAAAAAAGCGTGTTATCCTGTAGATGCAAGTATTACAATTACAGACATTTCTGCACAAGTTACAATACAAGCGCTTGTGGATCACACAAGTAAGCGCTTAATAACTTTAATAGAAGATTTAATCGCTAAAAAAGTTGGAGTAATTGGAAATTAAATTATAATTATTTATGAATGGGGCTGCGATGGCAGCTCTGAACATTCGCTGTATAAGCGAATCCAGAGGATTCTGACTCTGACTAATTTCTGGCTTTAGTGTAAACTGTTTGTATGATCTACCTAAATTCTTTATACTGGTTGTATATATTGTATATTTTTATTTATAGATGTGTGCAGTTTTGAATTATTTGTTATTGTCTATTTGAATAATTTTGAAATTATATAAAACACATATGGGCAACCCCCAGCCCGCGGGCCGGATACGGCCCGCTGTAAGATATGATCCGGCCCGCGAGACATTTTGAAAAAACCCAATTAAAAAAATATTACATTAGGTACTTATACTCACGGGAGTGAAAGTGAGGCGGCAAACATCAAATTCATTGATGTTTGCCGCCTCACTCTTTGATAATCGCCGCCACTCGACTTGCTCGATCAAATTCTTTGAGGTTTGCTGCCTCACGGGCTACACATCAAAAGATTTATTCTAAACTGGTTTATTCCAGATTATTCGTTCATTTTGCCTATATAAGCGGGTGGATGGCCCGGACGTTAGTTCAGTACTATTTGAGCTACCGAGGTGATAACTTGGACAAGCGATATCCTAGCGAACTGCTCGAGCCGTCAACTTGCTTTGTGACTTTGTGTGCATCTTGAGTGGTTACTAACTATAGTTTGTTATTAAGTTTATTATTGAACGAAAAGTAAATAAAAATTATGTCTGGTGGAAAGAAACGAAAAGTAGATACAGAGGGTCGCCATTTTCAAGAAAAATGGACTGAAGAATTCTTTTTTATCTTGTACAATGGTAAGCCTATTTGTTTGCTGTGTAATGAATCCATTTCAGTAATGAAAGAATTCAATATAAAGTTGATCTAAGCATGCTACGCTGCACTCATTGACAGGACAATTAAGAACAGACAAAATCCAGAAGCTTACCGCAAATTTGTAAAAACAGAAACAAATGTTTCATAAACAAAGAACACAAATTGATAATGTTGTGAAAGCTAGTTTTATAGTTAGCTCAAAATTGATAAAGGCATTAAAACCATTTGCCGAAGGAGAATTTATCAAGGAGTGTATGTTAGAAGTTTGCGGTATTATGTGTCCTGAAAAGAAAAAAGAATTTGAAAAAATTAGTTTGTCAAGACGAACTGTTGTTCGACGTATAGAAATGATGGCCAATGATATAAAAACAACATTGACTGACCGTATGGCTGGTTTTGAATCATTTTCCATAGCATTAGACGAGAGCACCGATTTGTCTGACACAGCTCAACTGGCTATATTTATTCGAGTTGTTGATAAGGAGTTCACTGTTACTGAGGAATTGCTTGCTTTACAGCCGCTAAAAGAAACCACTACAGGAGAGGATATTTTTATTGAAGTTCAAAAGGTATTCACAAGTTTTGGCTTGCCGTGGTCAAAATTAATTGGAGTATGCACTGATGGTGCACCTTCTATGGTTGGCTTACGTAAAGGTTTCATCGGAATTTTGAATGAAAAAGCAACAGAATTAAATGTGCAAAAAGATGATTTGATAGTCCTTCATTGCATTATCCACCAACAGAACTCGTGTTCTAAGTACATTCGACTCCAGAATGTTATGAATGTGGTAGTAAAAACCATGGTTTATTCGATCCCGAGGGCTTAACCATCATCAGTTCAAGGCGTTTTTGGATGAAATATCAGCTGAATATAACGACGTAACATATTATTGTGAAGTCAGATGGCTGAGCAAAGGAAAAATGTTGAAACGGTTTTACGAGCTTAAAAATGAGATAGCAGACTTTATGAAAATAAAAGATAAACCACTATCTGAATTAAGTGACCCAAAATGGATATGTGACTTAGCATTTCTGGTCTTACAGGCTATTTGAATGATTTAAATTTGAAACTTCAAAAACAAGGACAGTTAGTAAATGATTTGTACAGCCATTTAAAAGCGTTTCAGATCAAAATACGCTTGTGGGAGTCACAGATGCTGTCTGGTAACAGTTACCATTTCAACACGCTCTCTGCGTATGAAAATATTGCTTATGCTCAATATGCTGAAGAACTCAAGTTACTGTCGGAACAATTTTCGAACAGATTTTGCGACTTCAAAAACATGGAAGACTGTTTCAGTTTATTTGCTACTCCTACAACATATATTGTACAAAATGCTCCAATACACTTACAAATGGAGTTGATCTAGATTCAAGAAAACTCACTCCTAAAATTCAAATTTGAAGACCTAGAGTTGTGCGATTTCTACAAAAAATACCTAGAAGAAGACAATTTTCCGCAGCTTAGAAAATTCGCAAGAAGATTGATTTGTGCGTTTGGCAGTACTTATAAATGCGAACAGTTCTTTTCATTGATGAAAGTTAATAAATCAACACATCGTACAAGACTGACTGACGATAATTTGGAAAATTCTTTACGTCTTTGTGTCAGTGGAATTAATTCAAATATCTATGGATTAGTTTCCCAAATTCAAGCTCAGGTGTCTCATTGATTTCGGTGTATTTAACTTTCGTAGTTTGTAACAATTGCAAATTTATCGATTTAATTATAATGTACCATTTTAAATATTATTTTGTTATTTTAATTAATTGTACTCTAATAACATTGTCGTATTATTTCATGTCTAATATCTATCGCAAAAAATATTATAACTACTTTAAAATACACTAAGTATTTTTAAACGCGGCCCGCGAACGTATTTGCATGCCAAAGTTTGGCCCTCAACATGTCAAAGGCCCATACCTGATATAAAACATGATAATTACATTTTTTATGTTAATTTTTTAATAATTCGAAGGGAAGGGGTTGTAATATAATAACTATTTTTAAATAAAAATTGTATCACAAAAATGCAAATAGTGAAATTATCTTCAAATTTTAATTTAACAATTATTCGCTAAAAATAAAAATTAAAATACGGATGGTGAGGGGTAGAAGGGGAGAATTATTCAATGTTGAGTAATTTATAATTTTAATTAAATATTTTCTTTGACTCTAAACAATTTAAAGTAGACTAAAACGCTTTATAACGAAATGTTCAGCTAGAATGAGCGTTTCGACCAGTGTGCTCCGGGTTGATCCAAATAGACAAAATGGAAATGGAAGAAAATTAAATAAACTTGTCATGAAAAATACAACTAAGCTATTTAAAGGATGTTATTGGGAAGCCTATAATTTCTTAAGTTTTGCTTACGAACTTATTTTCTATTCTAATTGTTGAGGCATTCTGTTCAATAGATCAACGATTGGAGATAACAGGCTCAATAAATAATAACAATATTACTTAAATAAATTATTATTTCAAGATTATAATTTAATTTGAGAAATTGGTTTAAAGTTACAATCTATTAGAAGTATTCCATTTTGAAGATTCGGACTAAAAATTTCTAGATAATTTCTAAATTCTATGGTTCATTTCCAAATTCTATGGTTCAAATCCTTCATTGGAGTGCTATAACCGGGAAATTGGTTCGTTATAACGAAAACATTTTTTATGTAAAATTGCCAGTTGTGGTCGTTATAAACGGAACAAATTTTGATTGGACATAATTTTATTTTAAGTTGAATGTGAAATTCGATAATTATGTACAGTAAAAAATCCTATATTTTGATACTAGTTTCGTTAGGAGGAGGTAAACCGATATCCAAATTTATAAAACTTAGCCTATACTCTTGGTAACTAAATCCTTATATTTTGTACTTTTACCGTTATTTCATAAAATAATCTACTGTAGCTATCACAGGTACCGACCGCAAATTAAAATAATATAGGATTATTAATTTTCATTATTCCAATTACTTATTGAAGTTAATTTGCACAATAAATGTCCGCTACTAATAAAATAATTTTGTTCAACTTCGTCGTTTAAAGAAAAAATACAGCCTGAAAATATAAAAAATAGCATACCGGGTGTTAACTTGGCGGACGCAACATAGGAAATGGCATGTTAATTTTAAAGTGTTCTAATATTGGCTTCCTTATTTATTTTAAAGACAAAATGTATTTCACTTTTTTGTAGAGGGAAAAATTCTAAATTTATTATTGTTCACACTTAACAGTTTACGTTTCTCTAAGTTAAAATAATTAAGAAAAAGTAATGAGATTTTATAAAAATAATGACATACCATGGAATTGATACAACAATTGCGGATACTCCCTGTTTTTTTTAAAGTTCAATTTAAAGCTTTTAACAAGTGTTTTCCACTCCCAGACTAAGCATGAAGTAAAATTTCGAGTTTAGAAAAGCCCCGTGAAAATTTGTCGAGGGTCGCGCAGCGACCCGAGACAAATTTTCTGGGCTTTTCTAAACTCGAAATTTTACTTCATGCGCCACGCGTATAAAACATTATAATATTGTCAAATGTATGTATATTCGAACTTCACTTAAAATCTGTGTTTTATAGGCGTGGCACATGAAGTAAAATTTCGAGTTTAGAAAAGCCCAGAAAATTTGTCTCGGGTCGCTGCAGCTGCGCGACCCTCGACAAATTTTCACGGGGCTTTTCTAAACTCGAAATTTTACTTCATGCTTAGCCTGGGAGTGGAAAACACTCGTTTAAAGCTTCAAATTGAACTCTTAAATATCAACGAATGTCAGAAAATTAACAGCTAAAATAATTAAGAAAAAGTAATGTGATTTTATAAAAATAATGACATACCATGGAATTGATACAACAATTGCGAATATTCCCTGTTTTTTTGAACTCAATTTAAAGCTTTCAACAAGTGTTTTCCACTCCCAGGCTAAGCATGAAGTAAAATTTCGAGTTTAGAAAAGCCTCGTGAAAATTTGTCGAGGGTCGCGCAGCGACCCGAGACAAATTTTCTGGGCTTATCTAAACTCGAAATTTTACTTCATGCGCCACGCGTGGAAAATACTATAATATTGTCAAATGTATGTATATTCGAACTTGGCTTAAAATCTGTGTTTTATACGCGTGGCGCATGAAGTAAAATTTCGAGTTTAGAAAAGCCCAGAAAATTTGTCTCGGGTCGCTGCGCGACCCGAGACAAATTTTCACGGGGCTTTTCTAAACTCGAAATTTTACTTCATGCTTAGCCTGGGAGTGGAAAACACTCGTTTAAAGCTTCAAATTGAACTCTTAAATATCAACGAATGTCAGAAAATTAACAGCTAAAATAATTAAGAAAAAGTAATGTGATTTTATAAAAATAATGACATACCATGGAATTGATACAACAATTGCGAATATTCCCTGTTTTTTTGAACTCAATTTAAAGCTTTCAACAAGTGTTTTCCACTCCCAGGCTAAGCATGAAGTAAAATTTCGAGTTTAGAAAAGCCTCGTGAAAATTTGTCGAGGGTCGCGCAGCGACCCGAGACAAATTTTCTGGGCTTATCTAAACTCGAAATTTTACTTCATGCGCCACGCGTGGAAAATACTATAATATTGTCAAATGTATGTATATTCGAACTTGGCTTAAAATCTGTGTTTTATACGCGTGGCGCATGAAGTAAAATTTCGAGTTTAGAAAAGCCCAGAAAATTTGTCTCGGGTCGCTGCGCGACCCGAGACAAATTTTCACGGGGCTTTTCTAAACTCGAAATTTTACTTCATGCTTAGCCTGGGAGTGGAAAACACTCGTTTAAAGCTTCAAATTGAACTCTTAAATATCAACGAATGTCAGAAAATTAACAGCTAAAATAATTAAGAAAAAGTAATGTGATTTTATAAAAATAATGACATACCATGGAATTGATACAACAATTGCGAATATTCCCTGTTTTTTTGAACTCAATTTAAAGCTTTCAACAAGTGTTTTCCACTCCCAGGCTAAGCATGAAGTAAAATTTCGAGTTTAGAAAAGCCTCGTGAAAATTTGTCGAGGGTCGCGCAGCGACCCGAGACAAATTTTCTGGGCTTATCTAAACTCGAAATTTTACTTCATGCGCCACGCGTGTAAAATACTATAATATTGTCAAATGTATGTATATTCGAACTTGGCTTAAAATCTGTGTTTTATACGCGTGGCGCATGAAGTGAAATTTCGAGTTTAGAAAAGCCCAGAAAATATGTCTCGGGTCGCTGCGCGACCCTCGACAAATGCTCACGGGGCTTTTTTAAACTCGAAATTTTACTTCATGCTTAGTCTGGGAGTGGAAAACACTCGCTTAAAGCTTCAAATTAAACTCATTCAAAAATCAACGAATGTCAGAAAATTAACAGCTGAAATAATTAAGAAAAAGTAATGTGATTTTATAAATATAATGACATTTTACTTGTATAGTGTAAACCATTTCTAAAACATTTACTTTAATCAAGTGACTACGATATCTTTTGCTATATCTTTTGCTATTTTGACATCCGCAGTTGTTTCAATTCTATGGCAGGTCATTATTTTTATAAAATCACATTAATTTTTCTTAATTATTTTAACTTAGAGAAACGTAAAGTGATAAACGTTAACTCGAGAATGAATTTCGAATTTTTGTCTCTACAAAAAAGGTAAATACATTTTGCTTCTAAAATAAATAGGGCAGCCAAAATTTAAACATTTCAAAATTTACATGGGATTTCCTATGTTGCGTCCGCCAAGTCAACAAGATTTAGAATAAAATAAGGATTTTTTTGGTAGCATTAAAAAATATTTTTGCAACCAAAATTTAACATTGAAACCTGCATAAGTCTATCTGTCTCCCACTCAAGCATTTCCCACCCTTGGAAGTCGTAAACTTCTGAAAGTAGGAAAAAATAAAAAATATTTGCATCTTCCATCAAAATTGTTGTTTCGCTGTAATTAGGAGAGAAGTGGAGAATTTGTAATAGGTACCATGACCACCTTTTTAGCTCAAAAATTGGTTAAGCGATGTTTAAAAAAATAATATTTACTATTTTCAAGAAAACTAAAAGAGCCATGGGCGCCCGTACATGTGGACAAGGGGTGGCACTTCTCCTCCCCCTGGGATTTCGTCTTATGGGGCCCAATCAATTTCCCAAATTATATGTACGGTAAAATATTGTAATGTTAAAATAAGTTCATATGTTTTAACATACAGGGCATTAGTAATTTCTAGTTTAGAAAAGAGAAAGTGAAAAAAATTGTCAAAAGTTTCAAATTAAACGATTTTCAAAAATAATTTCCTGAAAATTCACAGAGTACGTACCCTAGTATAAATTTAATCTTGTATACAGGGTGTCCCAGACCACCCGTAACAGGCATTTTTTGAGAAAACGGCTAGTCTTAGAGAGTTGGGATAAAAAAATATTACTAAAGCCATATTGAAGAATCGAATAGTGATGTTGTTTCTTTCCAAAAAGGTTGGCATCCCTGAGATTTCGTTTAAAAACTCAAGATTTTCAAATGGCATAATAGGTCAAAAGTGATATCATTCAAAAGGTCTTTGAAAAATGAGTAACTTTTGTAGGAAAAATATTTTTGTAACTGGCGTTTGTTTTGAGTAATTTTGGATTGAAGTTACCAAATATCAATATCTCATGGCTACCTTGTTTTAAAAGTAGATGCTTAGGGCCACTGGTATTAGGACCAGAATAGTTCAATAGTGTTTAGAAGTAAATGGAAAATAGTTTGAACCAGCGTTGTGAACTCTGAGTCGGAGTTAGAGTCAAAACTGTGGGGTCGGAATTTAAGTATTTTTGTGATGAGAAAATCGGAGCCGTGCAGTTGGAAATTTCATATAATTCCGACGTGGATTTTTAATATAATTATTTAAATATAAATGTGCTAAACATATTTCGTTTTTTATTTTCTAAAATTTGAACGTAAACAGAGTTTTTAATTACAATGGAAATTTATATAATTTGCATATGAGAGTAAACCAAAATTTCGATTTTTTTTTTAAAAACTATTAAATTGCAATTATGCAAATGTAGTAACCATTAAACTTTAATTTTTATTGCAAAGAAATGCATTATTAAGTAACGTTTTAAAATTTTTACATGATTCGAACAGCAGTCGGAGTTGGCGTAGGATTATAGAAAATAGAGGAGTCAGAGACGGAATAGGAGTCGAATATTTCTTTAGCGACTCCGCGACCTTTGTCAGAATATATTTGAGAGGTCTCATCGACATTTGAAACTCAATCTTTTCAAATATGTTGGCCATGAAAAATTGAAATTTAATAACTTTGATCAGATATTACTCAAACCCGATGCTAGTAACAAAACTATGTTTCTTACAAAAGGTGGTTATGTTTTAAAGACCTTTTCAATGATAGTACTTTTGACCTATCGTGCTATTTAAAAATCTGAAGTTATTGACCATTTTAAGCAAATTTTTAGGGATGCCAACCTTTTTGCGAAAAAACAATATCACCATTCCAATCTTTAATACGGCTTTTGTCATCAATTTTTTTGGTTATTTTCAACAAATTGCCTAACACAGCCATACTCTAAGTGTGTTCCGCGGAACCCTACGGTTCCGCGATACCCATGTAGGGGTTCCGCAAGAATTTAGAAAAAAATTCAAAACACCTCTCTCTGGTCGACCGTTCTGCCGCCGCGTATCACCATTCACGAGGCGCAGCCGAACTTAGTCGCCTCGTACAATTTTACTATGCCGCCACCGCCGATATCTACTTGTAAGCGCGTAGTCGCTTTGATAAAAGCCGCTTCTGAGATTAGACGCTATAATTGTGAACAAGCGACTTTCGGCTCTAACTTCAAAACGTAAAATCGAGATTGTTTACACCGATTTTTTTGTATTTCTATTTTCATGTCGGCTTTTTATTTATCAAAGGCGCCGAATCGAGTATTTTTGAGAATGTTCGAGATCGAGGCTAGGACTATATAAGCGATGATCGCGCCTCGACACTAAGTCAGTCGACGATTAGCGTTCGCAGCGATAAGTACCTACCTGCTAGAAACAAAGTGTTTATTGTTCTACTGCTGTATTCTGATTGTATCAGTTTTGTACATTTATATTTTGGACTAAACTCTTTTACGCAGTAACGATCGTGCCTTATTTTGACCCCACCATCCTGACATGTAATATTATTAATAAAGAAGAATGGAACGTTGGCTTAAAGGCGTTAAACGTGTTGCAACAACATCTTCTAACGAAGCCGAATGTTCAAAAGCAGTACGCGCGGAGTACACAGCAATTACCGATCCATACGATGATGCAACAACGTCAAGTTTCACGGTCTCAAAGGCAAAAAAAGGAAGTATGATGAATCATATATCAGCTTCGGATTTGTTGATTCCAACGGCTCACCTCTCTACATGTTATGTAGTAAACTGCTTCCTAATAGTTCCTTGGCACCTGCCAAGTTGCGCCGACATTTAGAAACTGTAGACCCCGAGCCTAAAGACAAGAATAAAGAATTTTTTGTACGTAAAAAAGAACAATTATTGGAAAGTCAAAAAACTATGATGCACGTAACCCAAACTATCAATGCACAAGCAGGTGAGGCGCACACTATCGCTGAGAGTTTAATAAAACCATGTGTGTTAGACATATCAAAATGTATGCTCGATGAAAAATCTGTGAAACATCTTTCTACTGTGCCGCTATCAAACGATACTGGTTCACGGTGAATTCATGATCTGGCAAGCTACGTCAAACAAGAACTAGTTACACGTCTACAAAAAACACGATTCGTCTTGCAAATAGATGAGTCGACTGACGTCGCTGGTCTGGCTATCTTTCTGGTTATCGTGAGATATCCATATGAAAGTTCTTTTGAAGAAGACATGCTTATGTGTTCACCGCTGCCCACAAACACTACCGGAGATGACATTTTTAATAAAATAAATATATTTTTTGAGGAAAATAATCTCAGTTGGAACAATTGCATTGATATTTGTACAGATCCTCATTGCCATGACGCGATGACGGGTATGACAGCAGGAGTAGTGTCACGAATAAAAATAAAGCGCCTAATTGTAGTTCCAGCTATTGTATCCTGCATAGACAAGCACTGGCGATGAAACAAATGCCGTCAAATCTAAAATTAGTTATAGATGAAGCGGTAAAAATAATTAATTTTATCAAATCACGACCACTAAAATCCCGATTGTTCTCATTATTGTGTGAAGATTATAGCAGCAAACATAAAACACTGCTACTCCATACAGAAGTGCGATGGCCGTCTCGGGGTAAAACTTTAACAAGACTATTTAACTTTATAGCCGAGTTACAAATGTTTGTTTCAGATACTTCTTTTAATTTGAAAGACCGTATGTATAATTAAACTTGGTTGTTCCGACTGTCTTTTATTGCGGATATTTTTCAAAAACTGAACTTAAATTTATCATTGCAAGGTGTTCCAGGCCTGTAACAAAATAACGGCCTTCAAAAGAAAATTAGATTTTTGGATTATTTGCGTTGGAAAGAGAGAAATAGAAAGCTTTATGTGAGTTTGTTAGCGATAACGACTCAGAAATGTTTCAAGATGATGTATTTGAAGAATTGGTCCAAAATCTCACTTCGATGCGCGCATCTTTTGAGAAGTATTTTCCCGAAGAACAGAATACAAAAATGAAACTGAATTCATGGATTCATAATCCTTTTTTACCCAACTTACAAAAGCCCGAAAGTATGTCAAACCAAATATATGAATCTCTTTTAGAAATGTCATCAGACACAAGTATGGAGTCACTGTTCAAAACGACGCCTCTCAACGATTTTTGGTGCAGAATCCGTGATGAATATCCAATGCTTGCCAACATGGCTCTGAATATTCTTCTCCTGGTCCCAACAACATATTTGTGCGAAACAGGATTCTTAACCTATGAAGCCATAAAAACAAAATACCACAATAGACTGGACGCCGAACCTGATATGAGACTTCAACTGTCCTCTATTAAACCTGATGTCAACCAATTGATGAAAAATAAAGAAACAGTTTCATACCTCCCATTGGTTAGATTTGTTTTCTTTTTTAATATCTTATAAAATTATACTTGTTATGTAAGTAAGTAACAAGATACTGTTACATGGTACTTTTATTATGCTTATTTATAAAGAATACACTTTTAAAAACTATTGTTTTATTGCAGGGTTCCGTCAAGTATTTTGCTTTCCAAAAGGGTTCCGTCACCAAAAAAGATTCAGAACCGCTGGCCTAACAGTTTATAATTTTCCTCAAGTCTAAATATGAGATCTTTCTAAAATCTTAACTTTATTGAACATATCTCAAAGTTTTTGACATTTCTACGTACATTACTTACAAAAAAATGTGTTTGATTTAGACCTCTACACAAAATTTAGAAATAAACAATAATTATGAAGTTAACAAAGATTGTTGTTGGGCGTTTTTTATCGAACACCCGATATGTTTAGTATCAAACATACCGGGTGTTCGATAAAAAAAGCCCAACGTCATAACTCTGTTATTTATTGACCGATTTAATTGAACTAGAAAACCAAGTCAATTGCCGTTTTATTTCTATAAATTGACAGTTATATATATATATATATATATATATATATATATTTATATATATATATATATATATATATATATATATATATTTATTTATAACAGTATTTTAATGTGTAATAATCACTTCACGTAAACTCAAAACATACGGCAATAAATCAATAAATCAATCAATTTATTAGTCTATTAGATTATATAATATAATATTAGAAAAGTGATGCAAACACATAATAATAAAAATCAATAAATGTAGTGTGCCTTAAAATGCAAAAAATACAACACACGATGCTGTAAAGACATGCAATTTATGTATTCAACAAACATATTGTCAAATATCATTTATTGTAAAGTAATGTCAACAAAAAAAGAACAACACTTGCAAATTGTCCTTTTAATTTTGTTTAAATTGTTTTTTGGTTAATATTTAATCCGAATGTTCCGTTAACTAGTTTATTATACATTCAGTGTTTGATATTATTTTAATCGCGATTTTAATATTTAAAAAATACTTTATTTCTTAAAAGAATATTAATTTAATACTTGCACTACTTTATTATTCTATGCATAAAGTATTCAAATAAACAATATTCAACTAATCTAAGCTCCAAATTTGATGTAAAGAAACAGGATTCAACAATCCTTTTTCCCAAATATCATGTAAACAAAGAGAATTTAACTAGCCTAACCTACAAATTTGATGTAAACAAACAAGATTTAATTAACGTAACCTACAAACTTGTTGTAAACAAATAAGATATAACCTACCTAACCTACAAATTTGTTGTAAACAAACAAGATTTGACAATTCTAAACTCTGAATTTGATCTAAACGAACAGGATTCAATAAACATAACCTCAAAGATTGATGTTATCAAACAGGATTATACAAACATAACCTCCGAATTTTATTTAAACACTGAAAATTTTAACGATGTAAGCTTTAAAATAATGTCTGATAATGAAACGAGTGTTTTCCACTCCCAGATTAAGCATAAAGTAAAATTTCGAGTTTAGAAAAGCCCCGCGTTGATAAAAATAAAAAATTATAAGCAGCCGTTTACAAATTTTAAGTTAAATATTATTTGGCAATGAAGTCATTATTGAAAAAAAAAATTCTTAGTAATTAAACGGCCATTGACTTAGGTTAAACGGTCAGCAAATAACGGAGTTATAGCGTTGGGCGTGTTTTTATCAAACACCCGGTATAATAAAAAACTAATTCGTATAATGAAAAGTATACATATCACAATACATACGCCGTCAATTTTCAGGCAATTGTTTATGAAAGTCGTTCAAATTGAAGCATTTGACGACTCTTTTTACTTTTACTTTTCTAAACTAAAAATGCTACTTCATGCTTAACCCATTAAGCGCCATTGATGCATATACGCAACATTATTAATTTTATGTTAATTAAATTACTAAATGAATTAATTTGATATATTATATTATTTGATTTGACTTGAAAATGTATAGAGAATAACGTAAATATTTTGTTATTTAAATATCTCAATTATTACTCATTAAAAAAAATGTTTTCAGTGTATTTCTAACTTTACAATATTTCAGTGTTTTATACGCGTGGCGCATGAAGTAAAATTTCGAGTTTAGAAAAGCCCCGTGAAAATTTGTCTCGGGTCGCTGCGCGACCCTCGACAAATTTTCTTCGCGGGGCTTTTCTAAACTCGAAATTTTACTTCATGCTTAGTCTGGGAGTGGAAACACTCGTTCTAAACTTTATATTGTACGTTTATATACAAAATCGACGAATGCCTTGCATTTACAGCGTATACATTATGTATATTTAAAAGAAAAATTCACAGTGTGTAATACAACAAGCCTTTCGTAAAAATCATTAAAAGAAGTGTAGAATTTTCTGTAAAATCAACTTTTAGAGTTAACTTTATAATTGCTCGGCCGTTAATGGGTTAATCAAGGAGTGGAAAACACTTGTTAGAAATACCCTGTATATTAAAATGTATGCATTTATGAGATATTGCGTGGGCGCTTATGAATATACCATTTATTTAATTGCATAACAGTTTTTTTTATCAAAAGTGAATTTGACTAAACAATAATTAACATACAGATTCGTATTTTGAGGGCAGATAAAAATGTTTTAATCGATAATACAAAGTTTTATTCCACGCAGTCTCACGAATAAAATCACGGTTTGTGTTTTATTTGCGGTTACGGGTTGGCGATGATGCTATGCGCATTTAAATCGATGAGAGAGGAAAAATCTTTACATTTGTCGGAGAGACGAACCGTGCCGACTGTCGCCATTGGACGGCGAGTTTCCGCGAATCCCACGAATTTATCTTATTGTCATTCAACAGTCGGAGTGGATTCCGTGGGTGGCGGCTCCCCGGTCTCGACCATTCACACACTTCTCAACTGAAAACGACCGAATTGATAAGACAGTCAATCCGATGCGGGATTTACCTAGCAACACAATTGGTTATACGAAAATAATTGTAGGCACTTTCAAAAAACAGTATTTGAAACTTTTATTTTAATATAACATTGTTAGCATAAAACTGATAATTGCTTTATAAATACTAGTAGAAATAAGCGGAGTTGTCCAAGCAATTATTTACTTCAATCTTTCAAATAGACATGAATATATGACTGCCCGGCGCATTCACCAGTTTCACATTTTGCAGCCCACCCCTACTAGTATTAGGTTATTAAGTATGAAATATCCGATAACCTCAACCACCACGTTTTCTACCGAATAACTCTTATATTTATGGGCGTAGCCAAGGGGGGAAGGGGGGGGGCAAGGGTGTGCCCCCCGGAACAGATTCACAGAGAGCAATTTTGGGGGAAGGGGAGGGGGATTATCGTTCAAAGACAGTTTTAAAATTTAAGTTAATCTTACTCGTTTAGAATGTAACATTTTTGTTGATTGGAAATTCTCACATTTTTGTCAATTTATACTAATTTTTAGTTTCGACAGGATGTCGTGAATTATTTAAGCATCTAAAAATTGTGCTACTTATCAGTTTATACATATTTGAACCATTAAAATTTGTAATTAAAATATGCACTTATTCAGCAAAAATCAAAATCAACACAGCTACAGTGTAAGATATAGAAGTATACAAATAAAGAAACACAAACACACTTACATCCACAATTCTTGTGTGATATAACCCGTGAAATTATAAAACAACCTGCCAAATATAATTAAATCTCTCCCCAATACATCGCTCGTTAATAAAATAAAATGCTTAATATTAGACCAGTCATTCCATAATTTTAATGAATACACAGGGTGGATTATTTTCGTTGATATTGTAGGGTATAGGCTAAACAGCAAGAGATACAAAAAACCTAAGAACTGTGTCCCGTTCTTTTTTTTTAGTGTTTAGTTTAATGGCACAATCAGATTTATGTTCACAAGATTGGTGTAGAAGATACAGGGTGATTCTTAAAATCTACTGGATTTTATTATATCTTATGACTCGGTTATTTATATAGATAAAAAAATATTTTAAATACAAAAGTTTTTCGACTTTTTACGTAGAATCCAGTGGTGTTCTTAGAAATAGTATAGATGTTTTAATTTTTGAAATATTATCTAAACTAACATTTTCTTAAATGGGACACCCTATATCTGAGTATCTCAAAAAATTGCATTTTTTCTTGTGATTGCAACAATGTGTAACACTTAATATTTTGTCTTGTATTAAATAGCTGAAATACCAAAATCATTAAAATATTGTGAAATTTATGTATATTTAAACTTCACTTGAAATCAGTGTTTTATACGCGTGGCGCATGAAGTAAAATTTCGAGTTTAGAAAAGCCCAGAAAATTTGTCTCGGGTCGCTGCGCGACCCTCGACAAATTTTCACAGGGCTTTTCTAAACTCGAAATTTTACTTCATTCTTAACCTGAGAGTGGATAACACTCATTTAAAGTTTCAAATTGAACTCTTTTAAGAAGCAACGAATATCGGAAAATTTGCAGCGCATGCATATGTATACTTAAAAGAAAAATTCCCTGTATAAGTATAATATATTCCATTTGTTTCTGCATCTCGCCTAGCCATGCTTTCGTGTTGTTATGTTGCAGTATCAACATTTACATTTTATATTAATTGCCACTCCTGATTCCTTATTTTAACAGTGTTGCAATAATTTATGATACCATAAGTAATCCTCTTTTTAATTTTCAAGAGGTTTATTGTTAATCTTGCAACAATTATTTCGCCACGCGGTCGCTTCTTCGAGCATTTTATTATTAAATCAAATTAATCTAGTGTTGCAATGCTGTGTCAATGTTAAAGTGAAAAATAATTTCAGGCACATATTAAATATTAACATGCCAAAGATTATCTCTGAATGAAAAAGGTTACAAATTCTGAAATCCTACAAACATTTTAGGCAAAGTAATCCAAATCTACAGCATCACAATATTATTACGATTTTAATAGATATTTTTGGGGTATGTCTAGTATTTTAATTATCATATATATTTAATTAAAGATAATTACGTTTCAGGTAGGGAGATCTTCATTACAATTAATTTTACGACAAAGACCTGACGAAATGAAATCTACTACTTCTGGCAAACGATCTAAAAACAGCCATTTTTGGAATCACCTAACTAGAAATGATCTGCAACAACTAATTTGGCAATATAACTCTAGAAATCAGTATTTTACTTTGAGAGATCTTTTGAATGATATGAAAGAAAATTATGAGTTCCATGGGAGTAGAACAACACTTTATAGGGTTGTTAAAAGTATGGGGTATAAATTCAAATTAATTAATGGGCGCAAAATTCTCCGTGAACAAAAACATGTTGTTGCAGCTAAAATTATTTTCCTTAGAAAATTTTTACAGTATCAAAATTCCAGTGAAGATATCCAATTCGTATACCTGGATGAAACATGGATATATCAGAATGGATCCGTGGTTCGACGCTGGGTACATGAAACGGATATAAAAAGTAATCCAACTAAATTCAAAAATGAAGGCAAACGCTTCACCATTCTACATGCTGGGTATATGGGTGGGTTTTTGGATGGGTGCGATTTTTTATTACATTCGAAAAACAATGACCGAGATTACCATGCCACAATGGATGGTAATACTTTTCAAAATTGGGTGGTTAATCAACTTATTCCTACTTTGGCTAAGCTTTCAGGGAAATGTGTAGTTATTATGGATAATGCTGCATACCATTCTGTGCAATAAGACAAAACTCCTTCATTTTCTTGTAAGAAATGCGAAAGTAGTTGGTTAAACACAATGTAAAATTCAATCCAAAATTAACCAAAAAGGAACTATGGGCTTTATTTATACCTTTTCGATCAAATGACAAAATTTACGTAGTTGATGACATTTTGAGAAAGAACGGGCACGAAGTTCTTAGATTACGGCCATACCATTGTCAATACAATCCAATTGAAATGTCATGGGGGTTTTGTAAGACTTACTACAATAAGCATATAAATTCTAAGCAACCATCTAAGGATCGTAGCTTAAGTCTCTCTCAAAATGTACATCCGATATGTGGCAAAATTTCTGTGATCATTGTGAAAAACTTATTTCGGATGACTGGACAAAACACATGCGGAACCTTTCTTTTGAAACCATTCCTCCTTTTATTATTTCGCTTGGGGAATCTGGCTCAGAACAAACATCAGAAGATTCAGATGCAGGATCTCTTGACTAAATAATAAAAGTGGAATGAGGGCTTAAAAATTGTTTGACATGAAAATTATCAGTATCACAAGAGGGTGGCAATAAATTTGCAATTCTACAAAAAAATACTGAGGGCCAACAGAAGAGAGAATGACCAAAATTAAGGTGGATGGATGGAGTTGATCAAAATGTGTTAACGGGAAGACCCAAGCGAGAAATACAAATGGATGACGAAATAAGTTTGCAGATCCGAATTCATTATATTTGTTACATACAATATTATTGCTGTGTTTGTATGTACAAAAACCAAGTAGTAAATTTTGTTAATCTTAGAACTGCATATTATTATCCTTTTATATCTGAAAATTTGTAAAACAGGCAACAGTGTAAGATCACAATAGTCAGAAATTATAACCTTAAAATCGAACATCTGACAGTGACATTTTAAAACCCTGATTTAAAACACAACCAGCCCCATTTACAATACTTAATCTGTCACTTTTCCATAGCTAGGCGAGATCCAGAAACAAATGGAATATATCATATATGAGATAATTGTTAACTTATTATAGATTTTTGATTGTTTTTTGTAGTTGTTGTTGTTTTAGCTTATCAATGTTTCAATATTCTTGTTACGTGGGTTTTTAATATACCGATTATAAAAGAAAAAAATAATCATTCAATTCATCGGCATCTAGAAAATCTATTTTGTTTTGGTTTTTTGGAATTGTAGCTATTTAGGACAAAGCAAAATATTAAGTGTTACATATTGATGTAATCACAAGAAAAACTGCAATTCTTTGAAATACTCAGATATACTGTGTCCCATTTAAGAAAATTTTAGTTTTGATAATGTTTTAAGTACACCACTGGATTCTACGTAAAAAGTAAAAAAACTCTCGTATTTAAAATATTTTTTTATTTCTATAAATAACCGAGTCATAAGAGATAATATAGACCAGTAGATTTTGAGAATCACCCTGTATCTTCTAAACCAATCTAGTTAGCGTAGATCTGATTGCACCATTAAACTAAACACTTAAATAGAGAACGGGACACATCTCTTAGTTTTTTGTATCCCTTACCGTTAAGCCTATACCCTATAATATCAACGAAAAAAAAAAAACACCCTGTACATGTATTAAATATTCTGAAGAAAATGCTAAGTCACAAATGCAGATTTTAAATGTTGTTTTACAACTAAAACAACAATCAGCAGAGAGGGAAGAAAGTTATGGATTGTATAGCCAGGATACAGCAAGAGGTAAAGGATCCAGGAAATGTAATTATAGGGAGTGATTGGAATGTAAGGATAGGAAGTTTAGAGACTCAACGGTTAAACGAAGAGGGAAAGGCGATGAAAACGAGGAAACCCAAGGATAAGACAGTAACCAACAAAGAAGGGCAGTGGATAGAGTGGGCTGATTGACAAGGGTTAGAAGGATTGAATGGGTGTACAGATGGTGATTGGTAGGGGGAAATAACTTTTGTGGGACCAAGGGGAAAATCAGTGATTGATTATGTTTTAGTTGGGAAAGAGGTCAATGTCCAGATAAATAGCTTTAAAGTGGAAGATTGTAGTGGATCAGACCACTTCCCAGTGTCAGTAGTGTTAGAGGATAAGGAGAAGAAAACAGATGTTGAGAAAAGAGAAAGATGGTGTTAGTCAAACAAGGCGAAAAAGAACTTTAGGGAAAAAGTAAAGGAAGTGTGTTTTAAAGAGGTACAATCTTTAGAGCAGCTGAGGAGAGGGGCTAAGCAAGAGATGACCAGACAAAAAGTGTGGATAGGGCAACAAAGCAGAGTCGAGTAGTTCGATTGCATTGATGACAAGAAAGTGCTACGGAGAGTAATAGGAGAGTGTAGGGATGGGAGTGGGGGCAAAGTGGAGATGCGAGCGGCAAAGACTGAGTTTAACGAAACATGCAAAAGATGTAAGGAAAAGTGGACGAAGGAGGAGTTGGAAGTAGTTGGAAAGATAAGAGATGAAAATCAGCCGTGGACATACATACAAAAAAGGACACGAAAAAAAAGGAAAGGAGGTAGCATTCCAATTGAAGAATGGAAACTATTTCCAGGAGCTGGTTGGGATAGAAAAGAGTGAAAGAAGAATTTTAGATAAGAGGGAGAGGATTAGTAGAGCAGAGGTCTTTAGTGAGGAAGAGTTGGAGTGGGCGTTGACTATGGTTAAAGGAGGAAAAGCGGCAGGGCCGGACAGTATAAAGGCAGAGGCTTGGAAGTTGTGTAGCGTTGAGGAAAATAGAAAAAACGTTAGGTGTACTGAACAGCATTGGAGAGGGGAGTTGGAGTTTCCAAAAGAGTACATAAGGGAGGAAACAACAAAAAATTGGAGCCTAGCGTATGCTGATTATGTGGTTGTAGTGGCAAGGACTATAAGTGAACTGAAGGAAATGAAATAGAGGCTTGAAAGGTATTTTATGACAAGAAGACTGACGGTGAAGGTTAAGAAGACAAAGTGGATGGTATGTAAGAATGGGGGCGGCAGAAGGAAGGTAGAGAAACTTAAATGGATAGAAGAGAACCACATTCTCGGGTGAAAGTATTTAAATATTTGGGGTATATGTTTCCTAAAAGTAGTGGTAGAGCTCGAAGGTGAAAGTAGCACTGGCGCGGACGGAAAAAGCATAGGATGAGATGTTATTATGTAAATGGCCTGGTGGAATGCATGTATGAGGCAATATTGTTATATGCGGCTGAGGTATGGGGAGTGAGTGGAAATGAGAGGATGGAGAAGGAACAACTGCAATAGTTAAAAATAATTCTAGGTCTATAGAGGACGATTTCGAATTATATAGTATTGCAGGAGTGCCAAAGAATGCCAGTGGAATAGCTGGCGGCAGAGCTGGGACGAATCCTCGTGAAAAAGATCCCAATCACGAATCCGAATCACCTTATATGATTTGAATCACGAATACTCGAATAAAGGATTCGTAAGAGATAAATATGATTCGAATCAAAGATTCGAATCCTATTTTTTCGAATCACGAATACAAATCCTTTAAGAATAAATTTGATTTGATTATTTTTTTTACAACCATTAAGATATATCAGTTATCAGTTGTTCTAACAAAAATATTCAAAACCTAATTATTTGTTATTAACACAACATCGTTGATAACAGACTAAATATCTGTGTTACTCTGATTAAAGATGTATTTGTGTGTTTTTGAACTTCACTTCAAATGAGTGTCTTGTACGTGTGACGCATGAAGTAAAATTTCGAGTTTAGAAAAGCCCCGTGAAAATTTGTCTCGGGTCGCTGCGCGACCCTCGACAAATTTTCTACGCGGGGCTTTTCTATAGTAATAGTAATAGTAAAAGTCTGGGAGTGGACAACACTCATTCTTAGAAGTTTCAAATTAAAGGATCACTTTAGATTACTAAGTTTATTACTATTTTACAAAGGCTACAGCTCGAAGGACCAATCATGGTCTTTCCCGTGAAAATCCCGTGAAAATTTGTCGAGGGTCGCCCTCGACAAATTTTCTACGCGGGGCTTTTCTAAACTCGAAATTTTACTTCATGCTTAGTCTGGGAGTGGACAACACTCATTCTTAGAAGTTTTAAATTAAAGGATCACTTTAGACTACTAAGTTTATTACTATTTTACAAAGGCTACAGCTCGAAGGACCAATCATGGTCTTCGGAGACCGAAAGACTACAGGAAATCAAGGTTTTTTTACAAGAAAACAACGAATATCTGAAGGTTTACAGCATGGATAGGAAAGAAAACATTTTCAGTGCATTTTTAACTTTATTTTAAATCAGTGTTTTATACGCGTGGCGCATGAAGTAAAATTTCGAGTTTAGAAAAGCCCCGTAAAAATTTGTCTCGGGTCGCTGGGCGACCCTCGACAAATTTTCTACGCGGGGCTTTTATAAACTCGAAATTTTACTTCAAACTTAGTCTGGGAGTGGAAACACTCGTTAAAACTTTAAATTGAATTCTATTATAAAATCGACGAATGCCTGAAAATTACGCAAATAGAAAATTCACTGACTATTATTAAAACCAGGAAAGTCAGAAAAGTCATGGTATTTTATTCAAATTGACCAAAACACTAACAAAAAAGCCATATAATTTTATTAAATTAGTCAAAACCAACAGGCATTACAAAAATTACAAAACACGTAAAAATGTATAAAATCAACTTAAATATTGACAAAAACAATGAAAACAATTTAACAAACTGGGGTCTCCCGCAGAAGAAAGTCAGGTCAGGGAAAAAAATCTTGAATCAGGGAAATGTCGGAAAACTTTAACATTTCAGATTGTGGATGCCATGGCAGTTTTACTTCATATAATGTTTAACAAAATTTTGGAACCTAGATTATTATCTTTAAAAACATTTTCAGTCATTTAATGTTTTTATCATAGCAATCACTTTGAAGTTTCGAACGAGCGTTTTCACTCCTAGAGTAAGCATGAAGTAAAATTTCGACTTTAGAAAAGCCCCGCGCAGAAAATTTATCGAGGGTCGCGCAGCGACCCGAGACATATTTTCACGGGGCTTTTCTAAACTTGAAATTTTACTTCATGCGCCACGCGTATTAAACACTAATTTAAAATTAAGTTAAAAATGCACTGAAAAACAACCCTACCTCGATATTTTTTGAACTTAGATATTTTCTTTCCTATCCATGCTGTAAACCTTTAGATATTCGTTGTTTTCTTGTAAAAAAACTTCGATTCCCTGTAGTCCTTCCGTCTCCGAAGACCATGATTGGTCCTTCTAGCTGTAGCCTTTGTAAAATAGTAATAAACTTAGTAATATAGAGTGATCTTTTAACTTGAAACTTCTAAGAACGAGTGTTGTCCACTCCCAGACTAAGCATGAAGTAAAATTTCGAGTTTAGAATAGCCCCGCGTAGAAAATTTGTTGAGGATCGCGCAGCGACCCGAGACTTAAAATAAAGTTAAAAATGCACTTAAAACCAACCCAATTTCGATATTTTTTTAAAAACTGGATGTTTTCTTTCCTATCCATGCCGTAAACCTTCAGATATTCGTTGTTTTCTTGTAAAAAACTTCGATTCCCTGTAGTCCTTCTGTCTTCGAAGACCATGATTGGTCCTTCGAGCTGTAGCCTTTGTTAAATGGTAATAAACTTAGTAATCTAGAGTGATCCTTCAATTTGAAATTTCTAAGAACGACTGTTGTCCACTCCCAGACTAAGCATGAAGTAAAATTTCGAGTTTAGAAAAGACCCGCGAAGAAAATTTGCCGAGACAAATTTTCACGGGGCTTTTCTAAACTCGAAATTTTACTTCATGCGCCACGCGTCTAAAACACTGATTTAAAATGAAGTTAAAAATGCACTGAAAACCAACCCAACTTCGATATTATAATTTCGAATTAATTTTGTCGATTCAAATCCTTTCGTAAGTATTCGAATCCTTTTGTAAGTATTCGAATTCTTCTATAAATATTCGAATCCTTCTATGAGGATTCGAATCGCCCACATTTGGATTCGAATACGAATCCTCTTAAAAAAATGTAACGAATCCGGATCACGAATCCAGTTTAACTAAAGTATTCGAATGCCTCTTTTGAATCCTCTTAAAAGATTCGATTCGAGGATTCGAATCCTGAATGATTCGAATCCAGCACAGCTCTGGCTGGCGGCCAATAGAATGGTAGGTGATAGGAGTGGGAGTTAGGTAAATGCTAGAGAGAGACAATTTGAACCAGAAAGTGGGGTTACCGCGATTGATGGTAAGGGAGAAAATAGCGCGGGGGAACAGCTGGAAGTAGAGTTTAGGGAGAGGCTAAGGGAAGTTGAGTTGCAGATTCGGCAGGAGAATATACAATGGAGCACTTATAATCCCAACAATAAGAACATACAGGTATTTATAGCTCCGCCGCGCTATTTTAAAATATTAAATGGGGAGGATGTGCGTTTACTAGCTCGGTACAGATGTGGGAGTGAAGAAAAGGAAGAAAGGTATGGATGGGAGAAAAATATGTGAAGTGTGTTTTTTGTGGAAAGGAAAAAGATGAATGGGAGCACTGGATAAATGTGTGTGCGGGGGTACAAATAAAAAGAAGTATGAAAGGTAATACACGTAAAGAGAGTTTGTGTGAGAGCAGAAGAGGGATAGAGGTGGTGAACGAGCTAAGGAGAATAAGACTAGCGAGATGTAGCTAGCTGCTGAGCATGGTGTTCATCGAAGGAAGAGATGCTTATTTAGATTTTTTTGTTGTCGTTCGATTTATTGTTTTTGTCCATTTGTATAATTTTAATGTAGGATACAAGTGAGATTTATGTTTGATCTTCTTGTACAGTTCTTGTAGTCACAAAGAGACGAAGTTATGGGAAGACTTGGGGGGCTTAGCACTCCCAAATTTGAAATAAGGCTCAAACATTTATAAAATTTTAATGGCACCTATTACAATAATATTATATTCCCAAGGTCTCGGAGCTAAAGGCTAACTTAGCTACTGTAGTTACACTTACTAATATATGGATTTTCGTCAAGAAACTTTAACAATATGGGAAATAGCGTAATTCAAAATGATTTAAATGTCGATTCAGTAAAAGTTAGAATTGTTCGAAAGATCTTATTAAATCAATCATGTCGTTTTTTGCACTGCAACTATAAATCTTTCACTTTTATGCAAAAATCTAAGAAGAATGACAGATCTAAAAACATTTTATAGCTTAATTGCGGGTAAATATATAATTTTTAACGAAGAACATTTTTGATTATCAATCATGATTTTTGTCTCTTGTATCTAGATCTCTTTATATACTAGACAAAAAAACGATATTTTCTATACGTAGCACGTTTAGAATTTTGAATGACCAATATTTTTTGATTATTCCCTGTTCGTTTCTGTTGGGCATTCGTTGTTATTTGTAGAGAGTTCAATTGGAAGCTTCTAACGAGTGAAATTTTACATTATGCTTAACCAAGGAGTGCAACTTGGTTAAGCATAAAGTAAAATTTTTAGTTTAGGAAAGCCTGTAAATTGGGGTTTGGTACTTTGACTTATGTTTGACCTCATGTTAATTAGTTTTTAAAATGTTTATTTTGATTTATTTGAACGACTGAAGCAATTTGTTTTAGAATATGTAAAAGTAACATAAAACGACAAAATCTTTCAACATCGTGTGTCTATGGGTTAACGAAGCAATCCTGACTGATGCTCATTTATTATCTAATTTTGTAAAAGTGTTTTGTTGGGCAGAAATGCCGATCTTTCAACCCTGTATCTGTAATTGCAACGGTTGAAATTTTTCGCTCAATATTGCTTTTCCGGAATAGCAACAGACGAATTGCAAATGAGTAGGGAGAGATAGCCGATTCTAGAACCTCCTCCTCCTCGCGGAGGAGGAGGTTCTAGAATCGGCTATCTCGTGGGAGGAGGAGGAGGAGGAGGAGAAGGATGAGGAGGATGAGGAGGACGATGGGGGGGAGGTTTTTGAATTTGGGCTAACAAGGAAGAAGAGGGAGTACTTTTTTTATATATTTTTTTTGTTATTTCTTTTTATTATTTATTTTAGTATTTAGTTTTTGCTTATTTATTTATTTTTTTTTTAATTACAATGAGGGTGTGTGTTTGAACAACTTAAGTAAGATTGTAGAAATGTTTCATGAAATAAAAAAAAAATATTTTACATTAATTAAATCAGATATTTAAAAGCAGTTACCTGGGGAAATATTTATAATGGATAGTGGTTTTATAATAAAGTAGGCAAAAGTAATATTTGAAGCAATATATTTAAAATAATACAAATATACATAAAAAGAATAAAAATTATAATTGTTCAGACATACATTTATTAAAGATACAAATAACTTTATAATACTTATAATGTAATTGTATCGAAAGAGTAAGCGTTTCTTACCCAGGTTTATAAAAAATAAAAATATAATTGAATGTTTAATCAAGCTCTTGAATTGCATCGTTAATCATTTTATCCAACACCTTTTCGTTTTCTAAATCCGCTATACGTAAATGGCCCCATGCTAATGTATGATATTTATCATTTAAAATGTATCTTTTGTCGTCTTTTGAATTCAATGCAATTTTGTTTTGAAGTTCTGTAAACATATTATGATAACTGGATCTAAATTTGTACATTTTTTTATAAACTGCACCCCCATTCTCCACTACAGTAATGTAATCATTTACCGTTAAATGTTTTTTTATTACATATTTTTTAACACCTTTAGCTTTTTTAATCGAGCTTGAATTGAGTAAATTTACACAATACGCCTTAGCACCAGTTCCATAAAATGATTCAATGATCTGACCTTTAAATTCGTCTTTCATTTTTCCGATGTAAGATTTATTTGGAATGATGCAATGCTGATTGTCAACTGGATAGTTGGATGTATCAAACTTATCAATATTAATTTTAATATCATCGTAGACATTTTCTGTAAAAACTTGAAGAACTAACGAATCTGTATCTGTGTACAATAATGTTACGTTGTTATCGTACTTTCTCTTAAGGAAACTATAGAAAAAATCGTACATTACAGTTTTGGATAATTCTAAAATAGAAAATCCTACATACAGTGGTTTTGTGTACTGCACTTTGAGAACACCCATTTCCACAGCCACTAAATTATTACAAAATATTTTTGAAGATTTAAAATTTGGTTTCGATATATAAAATTCTGCACCAGGTTTCCTGAAATGAGAATCCCAATGCGTACATAATTTAATATCAACGCGATTTTCAACATTTTCCATCGTTTTTCCAAATACAACATTATTCATACTTTTGTAATGATTGCGTTCAAATTCATTTTTAGATTGTTCTCTCTTACTAGTATTGAAATCAATATATTTTTGCATCCAATTATCTTGTTTAAATTCTAAAATTCTATGTATCCGTCGCAATTTTAAGCCTTGTGTTAAACATTGTTTTAGATTTTTATAATGAATAATATATTTTTCTTTGTCATATAAGGTAGGAATTAATTTAGAATATTTTGAATTTGGAGGTATTGCCGATTCTGGGCAAAAAGGAAAATCATTATGATAATCCTGTAAAGCTACTGGATATTTTAAATCAACTTCTAACACATAACCCATCTCACCATCATCTTCCAGTGATGCGATATCAAACTCGAGAATTTCATTTTGATCAAGCCAGCGAAACTTTCCAACAGGAAGCTTACATCTCATAGCATACCCATACAAATTTGTAGCATCTAAATAAAGAATATATGAAGTTGGTTCAGAAGCATTAAAATTTGGTAAAAACTTATTATTTGCTTCAGCTTTTCGTTGAGTGCACATACTTAATCCACCTCTGATACCCTTTTTAAAAAAATGTAACATGTCAATGTCTGTCAATAATTCCAATTTTACATTTGTCATCCTTAACAAAGCGTCCCAAGCAAATCCTGGCGCTGTGAAATAGTGTGCAGGGTCGAGTTTGTAGAAATCTAATGACATTTTTCGAAAATTTTCAAATACGTCAACAAGCAACAACACATCAGATGTCAAATAAGTGTTTACGTAATCACGTAATGAATTACAATTAAATACGTCCCACACTTTACAAGCTCTCTCATAGTTTTTTCTGGATATTTTTTCATCCGTTAAATGATCATAAAACTCATCCTCACTTGGCAAATGATTGTAATTTAATTTTTCAAATGAATTCATAAAACTATAAGGAAAAACGCCTTTCTGCCGTATTAGATTAAATTGTTCATCCTCCTGAAACCTTTTTCTTATTTCAACACACTGATCATTGTCCAAAAGTGATCCCAATGTTTCTAATGATTGTGATAAAAATTTAAATGAATCTACAAACCTTAGTTTTATAAATACTTTTCTCTTTTTTCCGTTACCATTAATATATTCACCAACGTGCACATTTTTTGTAAAAGTTATATACTTTTCTTTGTTTTGTGCAATAACATCAACATCTTCCTTGTTTAATGCAATATTTTTTACAAACATATGACTGTCATAATTTGAAAGATTATGAAAAAATATTGGAATATATTTTGGAATTTTATAATTAATATTGCAAACGGAATGGGCTGGGCCACGAAACTTTCCTGTTAAGTGATCATGATCATATACTTTATCATTTACTGACAATGTCCTTTCGCAAATATGACATACATTTCTTTCATATATTAGTTTTTCTTCCGGTGTTAATGGTAACATTTCTTTACGTACTCCTAAATAATTTTTATAAATAATTTTAATATCGTCTTCTAATTTGTTTACAAATTCTTGTGCAGCATTTTCTCCATTATATATATTAAACTTTGAAAGACTATCATCATATGAACATTTTATGTGGTATGCAAAAGCATAAGGTTCATGACGAAAACATTTAACTGTGTACGGTTTACTCGAATCTGTATAAGTAGTATTATTGTTAACATTTACTAACAATGCCTCAAAATCAGCATAAACTACAAAAGGAATTTTCATTTGTTTTTGATAATTTTCAAACTCTAATATATTTCCCAGAACTTCTTCACCCAATTTATTAATTTTTTTACTACAGTTCGGAAGAACAGCTTTTACATTTCCACAATCTTCTTCTTGATGTCTTTTTAATTCATCTTTTTTAGAAAAGTAAATTAAACAACCTTCGCATATAAATTTTTCATGACCATGTAATGATATTTGAGTTCCAATTAAACGCGACAAATTTTTAATCCAGCAATAATGATTCTGATTGTCTATTGAAATATACAACAAGTTTATATGAACTATTTTCTTATTCTTTGATATTCGTAATGGAACGAATTCATAGTCCATTTTATTTTCGTTAAAATATTCATTAGCGCCATAAACGTTTATTGAAATATTATTTTTACCTTCAAATATATTGATATCTTTTATTGTAACTGGAAATTGTAAATTTGAAAAGTCACATACTGTTGAGTAATGTGGATATGAAGATGGTCTCTGTGCCAGTCCTGTTGGAACCCGAAGTGCTGAAGTTATAGCCCAAGCAAAGCATGCATTGTCGGTATTGTAAACATTGATTACTGCACGTTTTGCCTTTATTGAAGCAGGTAACTCGATGTAACTAGATGCTCTCATTGGATTATATACATTGAAATTAAGTTCAATGCTTGTAATTTGAAATAATGTCCAACCTTAAAAATAAGAAAAAAAAATAATAATTATAACATTAAAAATCACCAAGTTTCTAACTTTACCTGAATCTTTCTCCTGAAATTCTGACATCTTGGTTTTAATTTCGTCGAGGAAGTGTGCGTATGTCTCATATAGATTCGTTGCAGTGGTGATAATTTTGTTCGACGTGTTAAATGATTTTATTTCAACATTTTCTTTTGCTGTCAAAAAGTACAATGCAAAGGATTCCATGTTTAATTTAAAATTTCCAATAACCGCCAATTTACTTTCAATGAGAGTAATAATTTTCTCCCTCACTGAAATGGAAAACTTGTCTAAATCAACATAGTGTCCAGGTTCGGTGATTCGGTAACTTGTTATTTTGCCCCCATAAGCTGTAGATATTTCCTCTACTCCATCATCAACAATAATAAATGCATTACTTTTGTGTAAATTAGTTCTCAAATGGGCGGCAAAACATGCGCTATCTACTGTTATGTTACATACATCACATATTCTGTGTTTTGATGTTGATGCAAGTTTTTGTCGTTTATTTGGAATTTCACAAACTTGTTTCGATGTGGATGGATTTTCCAAAGATGTTGATGGAAGTGGATTTACCATTTTGATATCTCCCTGTTGTGCGGATCGGGGTAGAATAAGTTTGATTGTTGGCTTTTCTCCTCTATTGCTTACATATGAGTTTTGCTTGGAAACACACGAGTTTTTTTCGTGTCGTTTTAAGTTGTCTCTTCTTGTAAAATTTTTACCACAATATTCGCACAAAAACATGCTTTAAATGTAATAAAAGAGTAAGTTGCTTTACACGTCAACACACGATATGATGCTTGGGCCAATACGTTACCTTTATATAGTGAACTTAATCAAGAAAAGAAAAGGAGGAGGTTTAACTATGAGGAGGGGTAAATTTAATATGACGAAGAACAACACATTCACTCACACATGCACACACTCACACAGAGAAAAAAACATTTTACAATCATTTTAATCCTCTTCTTCATCCATGTCAGTCGATGTGTCCCACACTGATGAAGTAGAAGATGATGAAGATGAACTATCTGTTCGTTTACGTTTTACAGTATGTTTTGTTAGCTCGAATAACGGTGTGAAGAAACAAAATTCACAATAACGTTTTCGTTCTAATATCCATGTATGCAATTTGTCTTTTCGAAATAAAATATTCTTTTCGTATTTTATCCTGAATAATTTTGTATTAGGTTCTAAATTGTAAATTTTTTTTCTACACCAACGGCAATATCTCTTTCCCTGTGTATCAATCCAAAATCTTTTTTTAACTAACACTAAAAATGGATTTTGTGGAATGTTCATAATTTTGGAAATATTACCATTAGGATTTAATAAAAAATCCACTATATATTTAGGTAATGGATTGTGACATGTAAATGGTCGGCATTTACAAAGAACCGAATACATATTTGCTTGTCGTAAATGTCCAAATGTCCAAACATAAAAACACCAGTTGTCAAAAATTGTCTTACCCAAACATTTTGGTATTTCTGCTAGGCGTACCATTTTTTTTACATCTAACCGATCTTCTATTACATTTAAACACACTTGTTTTAGAGCGATTGCTTGTAAAGTATTAACAAAACTCATTGTAGATAAACTTTAATTTGTGTTCTTATATTTGACAATGCAAAAATTGATTTGATCTATGGAAAAATAGCCGGTTATTTTATATTAATATTGTAACCTTATTGTAACGGTCAAAAGTATTGCAATTTAGCTCCGCCTTATAAATTTTCAAAAAGTGTTGCAATTTTTGCCCCGCCTTTTAATTTAACCACACCTTTATGAGTAAAAGTAATTTTAGTCCCACCTTTTAATTTTACCACACCTTTATGAGTAGAAGTTAACTCAAAATCTTTTAAGAGGTGTTTTACTTTAAACCCCTCCTCCTTATACATCCTCCTCGGTTTACAAGCTATTTAAGCACCAACACACTAAGTTGAGAGGAACAAACTGAACAGCGGTTTTAAAGTGTTAAAGTGAATCATGGGTGAGTAATTTATTTTAAATAAAACAACATTTAAAAAAATATGTTTTGTATTTATAAAGAAACATTTACATTTGTATTACATATATTTTATGTTTTATATTTTTTTATTACAGACCGCACACAAATCTACAACGAAATTAGAGAGGAATATTGCAGGCGATTCAACAACAAGCGAGTAAACAAGTTAATACGTGCATGTAAATAAGAGAAAATTGAGATTATAATAATTTACAGGTCACCATAATCGAGCTGGATGACTCGATACCGCCAATTCCTCTACCCCGGGCAAATATCATTCTCCAGAGGGCAGAGTATACGGCCATTATTTGCCCGGAGGATAACGCGCTCGTGTGGTTGCGGATCCATAACACATTATAATTTAATAAAAGACTAAATATTTATAAAACATTTTTATTTGATATCCATGAATTATGTGAATCATCCAAACCCAACCATTTTACTAAAACTTTATTCTTCATTCTTTTAATAACTTTTTCGACGAGATATACATCCTGATGTTGAACTTTTTTTAATTCTTCCTCATAGAATCCTCCAATTATGTCCTGGTTTTTTATATCTCGTAGTAGATATGTTCTGGGGTTCGTGTTTTGAACTTTGGATACTGTGAAGATTTCGTTGGACCAATTTGGGGTGTAATTTTTATCAAATGCTTGACGATGTTTGCTAATCCTTACGTGGTCACTAACTTTAAATTTCTTCCTAAATCCATCAAAAACTTTTAAATTACTGTACACAGAATTTAACAATAATTTTTCCTTATTTTTATTTACTTGTTTTGGTTTCATACCAATTGTTCTATGTTTTGTATTATTATATTTATTAATTATATTTTGTAGAATACTAATCCAATTATAATTGCCTTGCATGCTAAATTCCTTCCACATCAGTTCTTTAATAGTTCTATTGTACCGTTCAACAATTGAACTTTTTAAAGATGAAAATGTGCTGTAATGATTAATTCCATATTTTTCACATAGTTTTTTAAAATTGTTGTTGTAAAACTCAGTACCATTGTCTGTTTGAATATTTGCAGGTATCTGCCTCTTTTTCAACAATTTTTCCATTTGTAAGGCAACTTCTTTTCCAGTTTTTGTTTTTAACGGTAAAGCCCACCCAAATTTAGAAAAAGCATTTATAACCATCAATATATATTTGTATCCTTTATTTTCCTTGGCATAAGGTATCATTTCAACTAAATCCGCTTGGTATAAATCATTTAAACTCTTCAATATTACTCGACGTCTACGAAAATGTTTCCGAACTGGGGCGTGAATTTCATCAATTACATCGCGTTTAATGTTGGGTTTCATTAGTATTTTGTTCGATTAATATCTCAATGCAAAACTTCTTATCGACACCTTCTGGAGTCGCTGCAAATCTGCGCTTAATTTGTATTGTATCATTCAATTTAAGGTTTGTTAATTCAGACAATACATACTTTTCATTAATAAATAGAATTACATTTCCCAGGTAATTTGTTTTAAGAACTTTTCCAGCGTATAATGTGTTTTTATATAATATATCACCCCCCTTATTATCAATTGTATAGAATCCATCGGAAGATACGTTTCCGTTGCCGGCAAGTGTCAAAATTAACCTATATCTTCTATCTTTATCTGTTTCATCGAATTTAAAATACCTCTGAATTATCTTGTCTAAATTGTTAGATTTTTTAATATAGCTCGAGACACTATGCCCATGTACATGTTTTCCAAATTTGTCAACAGTCATTGCACCAAAAATAGAATTTCCAAATTTGTCTAAACTCATTTTATACACCGGTTGCTCGTCTGGTGTCTAATGAGATAATAACATATGTTTATTTCAGGAGCCACACTTATATTACTTTATAATGTTTGCTTCCTTCAATTCTTCAATTATTGAAATTATTTCATTTGTATGCGCATTATTGCCAGCACTTTGTGAAGCTAATAATAAGCGTAATCTATCTACAAGTTCATTCGGATTATCCCAATATTGCAATTCTAAGGAAGAATTGGGAATAATTTTTTTTTGCAAACCGCGTCCAACTTTCCATTTTTTAGTCCACCACACTTTTGGAGGTTGACCATTTAAAATTGGCTTAATAATGTTTACATATTTCAAAGCTTTACTACCAATACGTTTTCCGCTTGGATCATAATTAAATCGCGTCGCAGATGTTTGCTCTAAAATACGTTTATAATTTCGAACATCGTCAGGTTTAAAAGTGTAAGGGTCCTTTTTGAAAAGTAATTCGTATAGACCGGTAGTGCCCTTATATGGCACATCGTTAATAACAACATTTGCTCCATCAAACTTAAGTGCCGCGTTTCCGATATACAAAACACCATCAAATGTTTGACGAACTCCATAACGAGTATCGAATTTATCTCCACGATCTAATTTAAAGTCAATCAAATATGCGCGAGGTATATGATGAAATTGTTTCAGGGTTTGTTGTAGGACTGACGAAGTATTAAGTTCGTCTACCAGTCTATCATGAGCTTCATCTAAACGTGTGGTAGCAGTCCGTAGGACTGTAGCGTCATCATCAGAATCTACGATCTCTTCATCATCATCATCATCCTCATCATCATCATCGTCATCATGTGTGACGTTTCCTGTTCTTGGCGGTGAAGTTTGATAAACTTCTTCAGTGTATCCTGTTGCAGTATCCTCAATCGGTGTTGATGTAATAATATCTTTTTTCAAATGCAATTGCTGTCTCGGTCTTCTGGGTGTTGATGATGACGTTTTAATGGGTGTAAATATTCGTTTGTGTACTTTAATTTTCAACGGACGTTTTCTAATAGTTTCCTCAGATGAGGTTACATTGGATTGCGGTGTAGTAAATATTTTTCTGCGTATTTGCGATTTTCTACTTGAACCAAATCCCGTTTCTTTTTCTTTAACATAACTAGAATCAATAGGAACAAATTCTTCATTGAATTTACTAGCGATTTGTTTCAGTGGTTCACTCAAGGGTAATAACGTTGCGGCAAGATGTTCTTTTGAGTCTGCAATATCTGTTTTTAACGATCGAATTTTATCACGCAAAGCACTACGTGCTTCCACGAGTTGCTTTGCAATGTCTTTATCCATGTTAAGAACGCAAAGTGTCTGTAAACACTGATAACATCTGCATCGTTACAGCGCTTTTTAAATAGTCAGAAATTTATCGAAACCTTTTCGATAACGACCATTCGTTACAGGACAATCTAAATCAATTACGAATGGAGAATAAGGTTGCTTACAACATTCTGTGCAAGTTTCTAGAAATGTATTCAATGTCATGTCACCTATTACGTGATCATTGAAAATATGCTTTAAATTTGTTGCATCTTGCTTAAATATTACCAATAAATTACAATTGTCTCGAACCAATTGCTTTTGAATGGCACTGTAACTTTGGCATATTTTAAAACAATCAACATTTTTGTGTCGACCGTATGAAAAAAATTCCTTAATTACATTATGACCGGTCGGTGGAATATCATCAAATATAACAATGGAATATTCTTTAATATTTTCAGGCGGTCCAAGTGATTCAACATCCGAAAACTCAAAATAACCACATTCTGGCACGTCTTTTACTATTGATCGTAGATACGCGTATTTATTTTGAAATAATGATTTTGAACACAAGTATATGTTTTTAAAACGTAAACCGTTGGTTGCAAGTAATAATGATAGCATTGCATTTGTTTTACCGCAGCCAGAAGGGCCTATAATAAGACCTCTTTTGCAATTTCCTCCAAATAGATCACTATGTCGTTTATATCGAAACTCGTTAAGATCAAAATTTATTATTGGTAATGACAAGCAGTGATTTTCAACATTTTCCGACATAATAATGCTATAAAAAACCCAACCCTGCGTACAACTTAATTTTTGAAGGGTGAATGAAAATAAATTGAATTGTCAACAGTTATATATTACAAATAATATTAATAATTAAATATAAAAACTAATACTAAATAAAAACTATAAAAAAACTAATACTAAATAAGAAGTATAAAATAATTCCCTGACAGATGGTAACACACATCCAAATGACTAGGAGCGACACACATCAACCACACACGACTAGCAACAGACAATGACCACAAAAGCAGATGTAGCAATCAAACACCTCATTACAATTGTTTGAAAAGAATTAGACTTGAAACAAATTGACAAATTTAAAAAATAGTTACAAAAATGTAATGTGCTTTCACAATTAAATTTCTTTTAAACGTTTTTTTAAACTTGTCAATGAATAATGCTCCTCTCGTAGCTGATTTCGTTTTGCAGCTAAGTAATTACTAACGTCAGGAGTGTTAGAATTAGTAGATTGCACAACGAACTCAACCACATCAGGCTTTGAAAAACTATTCAAATTATCGATTATACTATCAATTCTTTCCAATCGATCATCAATGGATGTCATGAAAGAGTCTTTGCGAGCTTGCATAGAACGAATTGTTCCTTTATCACAAATGATGGCTCGCATAAACTCTTCGAAATTGTTAGTAGTAGTGGTTAAGGGAGGAATCTGGTTGGGTGGTATAATTGTCGGTGGAGGAGCGTTAAGATTGGGGTTAGTTGCTCTTACTACATCTGCTGATGAAGATCTTCCAGGTAAAACTGTATTGGTTATTTGCAATTCACGGACAGAAGATCGAACAGCACCGTTATCTTGAGAAAGTGTAATTTCTTGTGATAACCGCACTGATTTAAACAAGCCACCCAGCTCACTGTCTCCCATATCCGAAACTGCAAATCGACCATCAGTATTATTTTCCGACTCGACTTGGCTGGAAGATCTTTGGCACCCACCTGCAGGCCACAATCGCAACGGAGACTGAGTCATCTGAGCTGATTGCTGTGGCCCAGGTGTGCTCGATTTTGTCCCTGCAATTAAACAAAAAACATTGCAATTAATAAATATCATTAAATATTACAAAAAATACAGGACTTACCTCTCACGTCATTGGTTGCAAGTGATGCATCAAAACCTGGCTGGGAAACCACCAAGTTTACCAATGACTGAGGAAATGTATAATTTTGCCCAGTCGGTACCGCGACATAATTTTGTCCAGTCGGCATCGCGTAATACGTGGAATCGTTTTGCACGATGACAAACTGGTTTGAGGGTTGAGGTTGTGCAATAATTTGGAATGAGGATTGTTGTGGTGGTTGGATTTGCATATTTTGTTGGATTTGGAATGAAGGATTTTTTGTTTGCGGTTCGACTAGGTGTATGCTCTGAGGGCGTTGTGGTTGATGTGTGCTGCTGCTGTATTTGTTTTTTTGGCCCTGCTTGGATAATGTCGAAGGTTGGTGGTTAGAAGGCGATCCAACAAGTAACGGCATTGAACACATAGGATTCGTTCGCCCTGTACACAATAATTATGCATTAAAATTATAATTAGGAATAGAAAATAATACATAATAAAATATCTAATCAACCCGGAAATAACCTTTAGTCTTTCGTTCCTTTTTCGCTTTCAACGATCGATCAGTTGCCGGTTCGCCTTTCTCCTTCGAAAGCAATTTATTTGATGAATCATCTGCCACTGATTTCTTTTTGTCATTTGTAAACAAATCAAAATCATCCCATGATTCATCAAATGAAACTGAAAACAATAACAATAGATAATCTAGAAACATTTAAATAAGACGTGTTTTAAATACTTTTTACATCAGGTCCAATTATGTTAGGATGTGCATCTGAATTGGTGGTGCTCGTTTTCTCAACTTCACCTTAAAACAATAGACAATAAATAAGATACATTTGATTAAATAGAATTAAAAAAAAAAACAAAATACCTAACATATTCCCATCCATGCTGGAGTTCAGAAAATCGTCGATGCAAATGATCTTGTTACCTAAAAGCAAAAACAAACACACAAAATAAGAATATCCAAAATATGTTAAAAATATTCAATCACCAAAATATAAATAAAGACCACTTACCTTCCATTTTAGAGTGGAGATGTTGTTCGTTCCAAAACTTGCACTGGATGTGATTTCTTGGTTTGTTCTGACTTCTTTTATACCCAATTTTGAGGTCAGTAAACGGTAGCGAAAGTAAAACAAGTGAGGGGGAATCGAGGTTAAATTTTTTTCGGGGGGTGGGCGGAGTAGCCAACTGGGGCGTGGGGGAGGAGCCAAGGAGGGGGCGGGGCGGGGAGTGGCCAAGGGGGCGTGGCGTGGGAGGAGCCAAGGAGGGGGCGTGGCAATGGGCGTAACTGGAGGGGGTAATTTTATTTTGACGCCTCCCCGCTGCCGAAGGGGGGGGGGGGGGGGGGGGGACGAACGTATTTTTAGACGTTTTCCCCACTCCTACCCCCACTCTTCCCTCTCTCTTTGTGGGAGGAAAGTAGGAGGAGAGTAGGAGGAGACTAGGAGGAGATTCCTTCTAACCATCATTCTCTTTTTTTTCTCTTTCTTTTTTTTCTCTTTCTTTTTTTCTCTTTCTTTTTTTCTTTCTTTTTTTTTCTCTTTCTTTTTTTTCTCTTTCTTTTTTGTTTATTTTTTTAGTTGCCGCAATTAAAACAAGTTATATTATAAAAAACATTTTTTATTTCTTAATCATGGATACATTGAATATTTATTAAACAATATACATTGAACAATAACAATAACAGCAATCACATTTTACGATACTCTTGCAAAAGAAACAATCCTTCTTCATTGGTGGTGGTCCATCGACATGTGTCATCCAATTAGCCGTGTTGAAATGTTCATTGCATGGCAATCTTCCTTGTAAACATTTCATTGTGCGTATGTGGTCCGGTAATATGGGTCATAACGTAGCGAGTTCCAATGGTGTCATTCGTTTTAGCAAATAAATTAATGTAGAATTAGTAGCACGTTGATCTTCTAGAAATGGTGTCCCGTCTCTACCGATATATTTTGATAATGCATTGTTAATCCTTCTTAAATAATTAATAACATAATACTTTAAGTTACAAGTATACTGTCGAACTGTTTCCATGTTAACACAGTTGTGAACCAATGCCGTCTGATATTATTTCACTTTCCGACTCAATTATATGCATTCAAGTTTGCTGTACATTTGTTCTTTTTTCTGTTCTACTCCATTTGCTGAAGGTTGTTTCGTCGCAACCTCTTTTATAAAATTGTTTCTTCTTCTTCTTCATCTTGCATGTAATAATTGATAGGATTTGACATTTTATCGTAGATATAATACACATTTGTTAATGCACACATTGTATAATCTGTATCTTTGTGATACGTACACTTTGGGTGAGACGCTGACAACTTTATATCCAATCTTTTAATGTCCTCAATTGGCCGATCCAATATTTTCTGTAGATATTGTGATTTTTGCTCACCTCTCACATAAATGTTTTTAGCTTTTTTACTAAACACTCGAATAATTTTATCAATTTTATTGAGTGGTACATTTCCACTAGTCCATTCCAAATGGTGGAAATTCGAAGTTAACCAATGTGCTGTTCGACGTTGCTTAGCAGGTAAACAATTTACAGAATGGGGAGCCTCAAACAAATAATGGCTAATTCGACGTTCGCTATCACAAATAGCCACTTCTTTCGGTAGTAATTTATCATTACTATCGTAAAAACCTTGAATGTCGATTATGATATAGTCCAATGTATCCATAATTTGTTTGTGTACTTCTTAATTCATTCACTTCTTGTACTTGACTGATGTGTAAAGCAAATTACACTACTTTTATAATGACAATCGCCCCTCCTTGTTTTATAGCAACAGGGAATTGCAGCAGGACGGGTAACACCTCTTTTACAACAATTCTTTTACCACTTTTGTTAGTGGTGCATAATAAAACGCCTTATCGTGCAAAATTAAACAGTATGCTGTCGTATTAGCCGGAACTGGTTCTTTTGAAGTAAATTCAATTTTAATTTCAACGCCACTTTTGTGAATAGTGTCTGCCTGATACGTACAATCGATTCCTACTAATGGAATTTTCTCTTTAAATTCTGCTGGTGAAAACATTGGTTCACTTTCTGGCACATAGTAGTATGATTGTTGGAATCTGCTATACATATCGTACACAATAGCATATTTATTGTTATCAAAATCAATATTTAAATTATCATACGGAAATCTTGTACCGTTCAAAAATACACTTAGGTTTGTCAACTTTATATTATCAAATAGAGCCATTGAAGACTTCATCTGGCCTTTTCGATTGGTTTGAAAACCGAAAATAATATATCTGGGCGTTTCGAGTTGCGGCGCCGTCTTTACGGCCCATGTATGTCTTGTTGTTTGCGGCAATGACGGATACTCATGAATCTCCCAACTTCTAAACCATAAATTGATATTTTGATTTTTGTCAGTTAATTTTGTCAAGGCTAACTGTTCTCGTAGACCGACTGCAATTTGAGGTATTCTCCAAATAATTTTATCTATTGTCAATTTTACTTTTTCTTTTTCAGCTTCACTTTGAACAATTACATCGTTATCATCGTTATTCCGAATGAGTACCAACTCTTGTCTACAGTTTAATACAACTTTCTTAAAATCTTCCGCAAATCCTAAAATACTTTTAAGCGGTACACTAATTGCAAAATGTCCATTGTCATCGACTATATCGCAGAAACCTTTTTTCTCAATGTCCCACCCTGCATTTTGTAATTTAATCATTTCATTTTTATTATACGAAAAATATCCTTTCATACATGATGTCACTCCCACGTTTCTAACGGAATCCACTTGAACACCATTCATTAAATACCGAAGATCGCTAATCATAAAGCCTGCTGGGTTGTTGACTAATTTTGAATTCTTACTAGCCTCGTTTTTAACATTCCCATCCTCACCAACTTTCCGTAGAGTACCCTCTACATATAAATAACTCTCTCCTGGTAATGTATAATTGTCAGTTTCAGGAACCGTTATCCTAATTTCATCATTATTATCAAAACTTGCCGATCCATAAGGTTGGTATGAATGATACTCGTAACTTACTATTGCATTGTTAGATTTAACTTTGTCGGTAACATTTAAAATGTCCATTATTTTAGTAGTTTATAGCCCAAATCTTCTAAGAATATACGATTTTCTGTTGTTAACTTCTTCACTTTTTTTAGGCTACTGCACACATTTTTCATATCGCTACCCAATTTATAGGCTGACCGGTTTGCTGTGTTCTTCTTCTTCTTCTTCTTAACAATATGGTTCCTCTTTCGATTCGACGTTTTTGAGTTATATAACTTCATCTCATTCAACCTTACGCAAGTGTAATCGTGTCGTTACTTCTTCACCTCTAAAATTGATCAATTTCCCTGATTGATCCAACACTCTTACCACAATTGTACTGATAATATCTCCAGTAACAGATAAATATATAGGTAAATGTGGCGATTCTACCATCTTATATCCGGCCGGCACTTTAGGAAAAAAATGATAAAGCACGTGTACCGGTTCACCGTTATTATAAGAACCGCTCACTAAATTGCAATAAATTTGAATTGCATTGACTGTGTGGATATTAACAATATTTTCTGCTTCATAACTCTTTCCGCCCATTAGTACTTTCTTATCAAATCCCAATAAGGTTCCTATACTTTTTTCAGCGGTAAAATCGATTTCTACATCGGTTTTTATGTGCACCTTCTGAGTATTATTATTACCGCGTATACGGACCAATGCCGTATTGTCAATGTCCCCTTCTATTTTAGTCTCTATAAAATCAGCAATATCATCTAAACCGTAAATTCCAACGGGCAATTCTACTATTTTTTTGTTGTTTCCTATTTTGTAGTGAAATAAATTATTTGATATGTCAACGTTTGGAATTGAATTGAATGACTCAAAATTGAGTAAAGCCAACTCATATTCTTCATCTTCATCTTTGCTCAAATAAATCGGTGGATTAAAATTGCAACTTAACTCGGAACTGATTCCGGTCAACGTAAACGTAAGCGAATGAGAAGTTTTCACCATTGCGTTTAGTCTTCGACTGATGTTTAAATTGTTTTCTTAATTATTTATTAAAAACATTAAACACAATTGTCCACAGTTTAAATCATCGATTGTCTGGTAGCGTTCATAGTTATAACTTATAACATTATTCTTATCATCTGATCTTAAATATTTTTCAATTTCAATGGAAGGTTTTAAATCACCGAAACTGTCAAAGTATTTTACTCTACTGCCACTTTTTTTATAAGCTACCCAATGCGTTCCTTCACTTTCTTTATTGTCTAAATTGATAACTGCACTTTCATTTTCTTTAATTTTTTTCGGTAATGCATTTCTCATATAGACACCTCTAAACGATGGTATTTTCAATAATTTTGCTATTTTTAAAATTTCCAAATTATTTAGAGGTCTTTTATGAAGGAACATTATTTTCAGTTTTTTGAATATTCGGGAAAATATAAACCACATCCTTTTTTATATGGTTTTATGTAATAACCAGAACCCACTGATTTGGCTTCCATAGCTCTATTGTGTCGCTCAGCTTCTTTTTGTTGTTCTTTAGCTGATTTTGCACTGTTTACTGCTTTCGCTATAGCGGCTGCCCCTCCTCCAAGGGAACCCAATGCACCTAAAGCTGCAAATAATGGAATCAACGGAAGAAATCCTCCTTGTTTCGGTATAGGAATGACTCTACGTTTTGGAAATTTAATTTTTCTCTTATATTTTTTCAAAACATTATATGCAGCTTTTGTAGCATCAAATACACTTTTATGTTTTCTTCTACTGATAGCGTTTCTGGCCAGTCGAACTGCCTTGTTAAACGTTAAAGTACCACCCCGACTCATTCTTTTGCGGTTTCTACCCTTGCTTTTTCTCTTTTTTAGACCCATTCCAAATGAAGTTTTCCCTTTCATTGCTGCTGCAACTCCTGCCGATGCAATCTTTTCTCCGGCACTTGGACCAACCTTCTGAATTATTTTTTTTGCAGTTTTGAGTAACCTCTGATCGGCTATATGCCTTTCTTTTAAATTATTTGTATTATCGTACACTATATCGTGCTCTTTACAAGCTTCGTCGAGTTCGTTTATTCCTTTATCGCCTCGCGCTAATCTCTTTTCTAATTTTGTTCCAGGCCCACAATAATTATATCCAGGTAAATGAATTTCAAAAGGCAGCTTGTTTATTAATTTATTTAGTAGCCCCCGACCGATCCATTTGATAGTTCTTTTACGACTGACGGGATAATAGACATACATTTTATTATAAGGTATACAAATAAACTGTGGCAACTTAAAAACTGTTTATTGATTTTTATAATTTAATTTTAACAAACATTTACCACTTCACCTAATACTAACACATATACTAACTATGTTCTACTTAAACCTTGAGTTATATACATTCTCCCTAAAACTACTCTGTAAACAAAAACTTATTGCTAATTCGATTCTTTTCATTTTTTCTTTGAATCTTAAAGAATCATAATAATATATATGCCATGCACCTTTCCTAGCTTCTTTATACGCAAATTTCCATACATACATATTATGAATAATATTTTTACTTTCACACATTACTACTTTCTTTTTACTTTCCATTATTATAAGAATCTAACATTATATGTTGCATATCAAAATCAAACAATAACTTATCATTACCATAAAGTAACAATTCATCAATCATACAAGCATATTCATTACATTCGCCTTGCATTATTTTCGAAAAACGAGTTTTCATATCCCCATCCAGTTCATTTAATAAACCCAAGCAAGAATAGTAATATTCACTAAACTTAAGATTTTTTAAATATTCCAAACGAGACGAAACAACATCAACCAGTTTCCACAATTCACGAAGACCTTCATACGATAAAAATACGTGATTTCCACCGATATCAATTCTTGCAACTTTACGACAATTATTCATTAAACTAAATGAAATGTTTACTCCATTAAAGCTGATTGTTTGATCCGTATCTACATAAAAAAATGTTTGGTTGATATTCACTTTTTGTTCTAAAAATACTGTCCACATCTGTTCATTCAAAGAAATTCCTTGCCCACCCTTACCCAATATTCTAATAACTGGTTCAAGATTAAGATCTATGTCCAAACCTACCGACACCCATTTAGAATTACTTTTATTTAAAAAATACGTATTCGACGACAGTAAATTTTTCATAGCGTTCTTCTTTTGTTTTACAAGTTGATTGTTGTGGTTGGCATCATCGTTGGTATCGTTGATATTCCATGGAACATCAACAGTAGTAGTCTCACCATGATTCGGTAGATTTATGTTCGAAAAAGGTTCTTCACCCTCTTCAAAAAATCCCGAGTCATTTGCTGAATTCGCATTATCAATTGGCCCATTATTTTGAATATGTGCTCTAATAATTTGTTTATTACTCGGGTTTTGTCGTTTCACTAAAATTTCACTTCAATCAATAAATTAATTTATTTTCAAAATAATTACAAATACTTACTTATTATTCAATTTATTATTGACAACAACACTAATTAGTGACACAGTTCTGGCAGATGTATTCTTGACAACAACACGTGTACTGTAATAAGTTACACCCATCCGGCAGATCTTATATAGTCCCATAATATTATGTTGGGGGGAGGTTCTGTATATATTTTTACATCACAACGACCTCACATACTTCTCCTCTGAAAAGGACTAACTACTTTATGTTTTTCCCGCCTAAAGGAGGTCGTTTGTCCACTCATTAGAATCCAATTGAAGGCATTCAATACCTTTAATCATCGATGTTGCTAACAACACTTTAACCGCATTGACAATATTTATTAATAGATTCATATATGACATCTTATGTATTATTCATCAGTCGCCCTTGAACCATCGAGATGAACACATCTTGTCTTGTGCATGGTCCGCCTATAGCGATACAGCGCATAAAAGCTGTAATGTATCGGGTGAAAATCTTAAGGGGGTAAGGGCCCCTTTGGATTTTGATTAGACACATTATTTGTCTTTAATGGATGCTAGACAATACGTTAGACCGTGGACTGTAAGCACTCAAGGGTGATATTTTTAGCCGATTCTATGAACCCTACCTCTTCTATTTGGTGAAAACTATCTTAAAATTATTAAGAGTATATTGCCTCTTTAGAATCAATAAAACCGTAAAGTAACCTCCTCCTCCTCCTCTTCATTTTATGAGGAGGAGGAAAGAAGGTTCTTTGGAGATTCTAAAAAGACACCTCCTCCCTACCAGGAGGTTTTAACTCTTTTAATCATTTTGAGGAGTTTTCTCTCAAATGAGGAGGAGGTTCTAGAATCGGCTGTAACCCTCTACTCAAATGAAACAACATTTTGTGCAATCATAGTAAAAAAAGCAATCATTTTTTAAGATATGTATACTAACTACACTTTTTCATATTAGTGTCAAAGCTGGCTAGGAGCTTATTTTATATGTTTTTTTAATTATCTACTTATACCCCTTGCATTCTTGGGGCCCTATTTATGATCCCACTGATAGAATTGAACATTGAAATTAAAAGCACAAAATATAATTAACTCATTCTAGATAGCAAATTATTTAGGAAAAATATTAGCTGAATTATTGCAAATCCGAAACGCGAAAACAATATTTCATCTACACACACGTACAATAAATAATAAATTTACAAATACGTATTCAATTTTAAATTACGTTGCCACACACTGTATTATTAATAAAGGCAGATACACATTTTAATTAAACATCCTATTATAATCAAAATTACCAGCAAATTATTAAAATGTAATTAGCTTTTTTTAAATTTCACAATGAAAAAGATAAAAAAAATCGATGTTTGCTTTCACATAGTGTTTATTAATAAAATTATTATATAGGTGAAGTTATTTCGTTTAATTAATTACAGAATTTTGTAATATGCATATTATTAATAATCTGCTTTGTAATATAAAACGTACTTGTTTTTAAGTTGCACGGAATTTTAATTATTGAACACTGCGAGAGAGATTTTTTCTTTTAAGTATACTATACTATAAGGTGATAGGGCTTCTGATTCTGATTCTGCTTGTACCCATTCCTTTCATTTCTTTCTGTCTCTTGCCATTATTTTCATTATTATTTCTCCTTATGTAATTTCCTTCTTTGTCGCTATTTCTTGGATTTAGTCAATCCATTTTTTTCTTGGTCACTCTCTTATTCTCTTGCTCGTACTTCATGTTTCCAATATTTTTCTTGTGGTTTTATATGTCTTCATTCTCGTTCTTTTAAGTATACACATTAGGGCGGGCCCAATTGCAAGTTTTTTTTTTCAAAGAGTGAGTCTATTTTTTTCTGATTCTACGTTCAATTCTAAGAAAAAAGTACATAGGACCATAGGTCTACGGTGAATTTCAAGCAGAATTAATTTTAATTCAAGATTTTACTGCAGCCGGTTGTAATATTAATTTGGATTACAGTTCAGATTTATAATATTTCCTAATTTTATTTATATTTTAGGATTCATGGGGGTTTTGAGTGTGACGAATTCAATGTTGATATTTATTTTTGTCTTAGGAACCCGCAAGATATCAAATTTAGTTTAAAACTTTGAAACTTCAATTGCTTCTATGTAGAAGCAATTGAAGTTTCTAAGTTTTAAACTAAATTTGACATCTTATAATTTGACACCGTATAATTTTTAAAACATTATTTCACTCCAAAATCTAATATTTTTTATCGAATTCTTTACTTTGCTACTTGAAAAATTTTATTTTTCTGTCTAGCAATATGAACAACAGTCTTATTTTAATAAATTCTGATCATTTGCACCTATTTTAACAATATATGAAATTTTTGATTAAATTTTACACTAAAAGTCAATTTAGATTATAAAAATATAAATTTATAGTGATTTTACATGAAATATTTCAACTTTCTATAAAATGCCAAACTATAAATTAACTCATTAATGGCCGAGCAATTAAAGAGTTGACTGAATCCGATCTTCCTCCCAGACAATACGTTCGTATAGTGAAGATCGTTTGCAAAAAACAAATATTTACAGTTTTTAAATATGTTGCTAATATCATTAATAAATAGCAGCAGTATTTCAAACTTTTAAATAAACTTTTTCCTTAAAAATGGCGGACAAAAGTTTGCAGCGTTATGTACATTTAAAAGAAAAATCTGCAATATGCAATAAATCTAGATAGATAGATAGAATCTTTATTTAAAATGGCAGAGTTACAAATAATATAACTTGTACATGCAAAATTTTCATGGATACAATAATAATAGTAACAATAGTAAATCTACCGTACATTAAACATTGAGACATACTATATAACTAAGAGCTGAATATAATAAGTCATTCATAGAAATCATTAAAAGAAGAGCAGAGTTTTTCCTAATGATTGATTTTAGGAAAAACTCTGCTCTTCTTTTAATGATTTCTATGAATGACTTATTATATTCAGCTCTTAGTTATATAGTATGTCTCAATGTTTAATGTACGGTAGATTTACTATTGTTACTATTATTATTGTATCCATGAAAATTTTGCATGTACAAGTTATATTATTTGTAACTCTGCCATTTTAAATAAAGATTCTATCTATCTATCTAGATTTATTGCATATTGCAGATTTTTCTTTTAAATGTACATAACGCTGCAAACTTTTGTCCGCCATTTTTAAGGAAAAAGTTTATTTAAAAGTTTGAAATACTGCTGCTATTTATTAATGATATTAGCAACATATTTAAAAACTGTAAATATTTGTTTTTTGCAAACGATCTTCACTATACGAACGTATTGTCTGGGAGGAAGATCGGATTGAAAACAATTTAGGGCGGGCCGATTTGTAAGACTCTTTTTTTTAAAGAGTACATTTTTCTGATTCTACGTTTAATTCTTAGGAAAAACAGTCCATGAGATCATAGGCCTACGGTGAATTTCGAGCCAAAACAATTTTATTTGAAGATTTTACTGCAGCTCTTCTTCGTTTTTATAAGATTTTCATAATAATTAAAATAATTAATTAATGCATTTGAAACTTTTGTATGAACTTATTCCTTAAAAATAGTCAAAATATATGTAAAAAAGTTTGCAGCGCCCCCTTGTGGGATGCCTAAGGCAAAAATAAACATATAAGCTGAATCCTCCATAAGCAAAAACCCAATATTTAAATAAAAATAGGAAATATTTCAAATCAGAACTGAAATACAAATAAATATTACAGCTAGCAGCAGTAAAATCTTCGATTAAAATTAATGCGGCTCGAAATTTACCGTAGACCCATAGTCCTATGGAATTTTTTCTTAGAATTGAACGTAGAATCAGAAAAAATGAGACTCATTCTTTGAAAAAAATCGACCCACCCTAATACACATACTATAAAATTTACGAAATTCAGCAACAATTTGTAAAAAAAAATGTAAAAAAACCATAAGATTATTTATTTAACTCATTAAACGCCATGGATGCATACACGCAATATTATTAATTTTTTGTCAATTAAATTACTAAATAAGTTAATTTGATATATTACATTATTTGATCTGACTTGAAAATGTATGAAGAAAAATGTAAATATTTTGTTATTCAAATATTTTGATTATTACTCATTTCAAAAAAATATAAATATCAGTGTATTTCTAACTTCACAATATTTCAGTGTTTTATACGCGTGGCGCATGAAGTAAAATTTCGAGTTTAGAAAAGCCCAGAAAATTTGTCGAGGGTTTTCACGGGGCTTTTCTAAACTCGAAATTTTACTTCATGCTTAGTCTGGGTGTGGAAACGCTCGTTCTAAACTTCATATTGCACGTTTTTATATAATATCGACGAATACCTGAACATTTACAGCGTATACATTATGTATATTTAAAAGAAAAATGCACAGTATGTAATACGATAAGTCATTCATAGAAATCATCAAAATAAGTGCAGAATTTTACCTGAAATTAGCTTTTAGATTCAACTCATTAATTGCTTGGCGGTTAATGGGTTAATCAACATGAATTTACATAAAAAGAATGTTTGAAAGTGAAAGTGACAAAAACTTGAAACAGACAGAAAATTAGAAACAAAATGTGTTTAAATAACTGTGCAAATTTAAAAAAATATATCATTTAATATAGAATTGCCTGAATTTTCATAGAATGAAATAAATTTTAAGATTGATAAATAAAAAGTTAAATACCTCAACTGATTTTTTTATATATCTTCAATCAAACTCGTAGGCATTTTACAACTTCGCGTTGTTAACTTTTATTTTAGTTATAATGAAGTTAATAAGAAATAAGTTTATTTCAACTAAGTAAAAATATGCATTCGATTTTAAGTATCTATGTAAATCTAAGACGAAATATGAACTCTTCTAACCATCGACTAATTTGTTTGTTTGTTTGTTTGGCATAGGTTCTAGCCATTTAGCTACTAACGATAATTGTATTAATTAAACATATATTTGGACGTCACGACACATTCACACCACACCCAGGGACAATCGACTAATTTATTCGTTTTTATTTAAACTTGTGCTGTGGAATTTTATAGATCTTCTGAAAAGTAATTACATTTAATATTTACTATTTTTCTTATTGAATATTTAACTAAAACGAGGTCAAATTTGATGGTGTCTTCTTTTTGCTAATTTACTATTTCGTTTTCTAAATTTTTAATAAGTTAATTTCATTTAATGTGGAAAGGATTATAGATACATTTTTGTTGAATTTAGAACTGAGACTAATATCTGTAATTTTCTTTTATAAAAACCTGTTGTTTAAATTATTTTCATTTTATAACGATAAAAAAATACATCTGCATATTAAAATATTATATTAAAGATTACGATATATATTTTTTAATAAATCATAATCACTCTTTTCACAGTTTAAATTTGATGTTTAGACTAAGTTTTTCCACTTCTTGATTAAGAATGAAGTAAAATTTCGAGCTTATAATAGTATGAAAATTTGGTTTGGTCGCTCCGAGAAGCGCAGTGACGAAACCAAATTTTCAGGCATTTCTAAACTTGAAATTTTACTTTATCTGGGAGTGGAAACCCTTGTTAGACAATTAATCAGAAATTTATTTGATCGGAAAGTATTGAAAATAATTGGAATTTAATTTAATAAAAAACGATGATAGAATAAATATATATCAAATCAAATCTTTGATCAGATCTTTTATGTGATATTCTGGAATATCCAGCAAATTAATTTAATTAATCAAAATTTACGCGCCCGAGCCAAATTTTCATTTGAGGCTTTTCTGAACTCGAAATTTTACTTTATGCTTAACCTGGGAGTCGAAAACACTCGTTTTATCATTAAAACAATTGACAATTGAGTATCGTTGTTTTATTATTAATTGAATTCTATGAAAATTTAGGATTATAATAATTCGTACAATTTTCTAAAGATTTTGGAAAAATATGATTATTCTATTTACTTATTTGCTAATTTCGGTGATTTTCGTCAATTATGTTTTAAAATTTTAAAGTTATATTGTATCTTTGGAACCATACATTTTTACTACTTCTTCAAAATCATTTTAAATACATTCAAATACATTTTTTAAGGAACACTAAGAAACAAAAAAAATACAATTATGCCCGTTATTATAAACGATTAATATATCATTAGATAACTATTTGTGGAGTAAATTTATTTAAATAGTAAACTAATGGGCAAATAAAATTGCGTATTATAAAGCAAACCTACCAAATAAATAGCAATTCTAGAAACCAAATTTTCAGGCTTTTCTAAACTCGAAATTTGACTTCATGCGCCACGCGTATTTAACACTAAAATATTGTAAACAAGTGAACTTCACTTGAAATCTGTGTCTTGTACGCGTGGCGCATGATGTAAAATTTCGAGTTTAAAAAAGCCTGAAAATTTGGTTTGGTCGCTCCGCGCTTCGCGCTACGCGACCAAACCAAATTTTCAGGCTTCTCTAAACTCGAAATTTTACTTCATGCTTAGTCTGGGAGTGGAAAACACTCGTTTAAAACTTTAAATGGAACTAATTTTAAAAAAAGCGTATGCATAAGTATATAACTCCCTGGTTATATCTGATTTGAAAAACTCTAGGTTTTCGACTCCTTAGAATGTCTTGTGGTTCGAATTAATCACTGTTAGGGAAGATACTATGAGCGAACGTAAATCCGACACGGATGATATAGTAGACATGATAACCGTAATGAAATTAATAAATACAAGTAGTAAAATCTAAAGTAGTTATAATAATAAAATACACTTTTGACTTTTAACTGTAAAATTATTTAAAGAATAAAATTTACTTAGCAGAAAAACAAACAAATAATTTACTGGAGAGATTTATTAGCCAAATAAAGTTTTTTTTTGTTTATAATACCGAAATCTTTGGAATAAATTAATTTATTCCTAAAGAAAATTTTATTTAGGGAATATAATGTTTCATAAATAAATGAAAAATTTTTGTTTTAAAAATTTTTAAAAATGTAAATGCGATTTCAATCTTTTTTCATCTTACAGATTCAAATACATTTTTTTGGAAACATTAAGAAAAAAAAACCATTAAATAAATGAAAAATATTTGTTTTAAATTTTTTTAAAAATCTAAATGCGCTTTGAATCTTCTTTAATCTCACAGACTTTGTTTACAATTAAAAGCACATCTAAATATCACTCACAGTCAAAGTAACAACCCTTTCCACTGCACAGATGAAATGGCCGCTTCTGATGATTTGACAAATAAAATAAAATATTATGAAAAGAAAGATTGTGTTTTGTTGTTGTGTAAGCATAAATCAAATTATTCAAAAGAAAAGAAAAAAAAATGAAGTATTTGCATGATAATACTGGCAAATTTTATGATCACAGCATCCCTGTTTTTGAGATAAAACTTATTAAATACATGGACGATTAATAAGCACGTGATGACTTTGAATTTAACGAGTGTTTTCCACTCCCAGACTAAGCATGAAGTAACATTTCGAGTTTAGAAAAGCCCCGTGAAAATTTGTCGAGGGTCGCGCAGCGACCCGAGACAAATTTTCTGGGTTTTTCTAAACTCGAAATTTTACTTCATGCGGGAGCGTACAAACCACTGATTAAAGTGAAGTTCAAAAAACATATCTAAACATTATCTTTAAATAAAATAACACAGAATTAGATATTTTATCTGTTATTAACGATATTCAGTGTTACTAATTAATAACTGGGTGCTTATAGAAACTGGTTTGCTATTCAGAATTTTTAAAAATATTTATGATCTATAAAATTAAGAGAATATTCCTATAACATAAACCTACCTTATTTTTAAACAAATGTTTCTTTTTCCTGTTAAACTTCGTGCGTAAGCCTCATATATGTTTTCACTTTTCCAAACAATGTTAATCATAGCAAAGTCAAACTAACGTCATTTATACCAATAGCCTACTTATTTAGAGTAATTATTTCGAAAAATTCACATTTTTTAAACAATATTAATAAAATAACTGAAAGAGCTACATTATAAAGTGAATACGTATTAAATGCTATTTATTCGATTATCTACAACTTTTTATAACAAGATTATTTTATATGATCAATATAAAAAAAATTATAATAATACTAAGAGTAAACTACCACTTCCGGTTTACGCATTCTCACCAAAAGTTGATCAAATACTACTATTGTGATACAAAGTTTATAGTGTTATCTTAACAGCTCAATCGGTTTAGATTTTACCGTGGCGACAGAAGGACAAAAGGACAGACAGTCATTTTTCAAAAATGATCGTAATCAACTTGCTGGACCTCAAAACGGATATATCCATTAAAATTTTTGATTTAAAAATTTTGCGTATGGGGAAAAGTAAAAATCTGATATAATTTGATTATTTAGTGGGAAATGTAATGTTTGTGTCGACGAGTTAGTGTGAAATGTAATGTTTGTGCCGAACCATCGGCTCCGTCACATAGCAAAGTTTAAAGTGGAAATATAAAAGTAGGAAGAAGATAAATAGTGTAGAATAGAAGGCAGATAACCAGCGCAGAAAAAGGTTAGTAATAGCAAATAGAAAACTCAGATTAATTAGGAAGGAAAAAAAGAACACGGCATATTGTCCTTCGAGGGGTCGACCCGGGCCAATAAGCCAGCAATCGAGGGGCGAGTAGGCGAGGCTGTAGAAAAAAAAAATAGTAATACGCGAAATTAATGAAAGTGTAAACACTAAACGCGCTTAAATTTAACGACTGGTGAGCTTTGCAAGCTAGCAAAAGCGAGGTTGCCAGAGTGTAATCAAATAACGGACAACAAGGAAAAAATAACGAGAAGCACAAACAAACACGAATAATAAATAATAAGATAAATGAATAAAGAGAGGAAAAGAAGCAGAGAGAGCGAACACAACGAAGAGGGAGAAGAAAGACAAAGAGAGGGAAAAGACATCTTTACAAGCAGTAAAAAGATTCTACGGTTACTAGAACAAAGGAAATTACAAGAAGAAAGAGCGACAGCTAAAAACGAACAGAGGAACAAATCAGAGACGAGCAATAAGAAAAATTAAATAGAAAATATGGAGGAAGTAATGGCAGTAATGGAAGTAATGGCAGAGATGAACAAAAATACAGAGGAATTGACGGAAGAAATACAAGAGTTAAGAAGGGAAATGAAGAGGATAGAAGACAAATTTAAACAAGAAAAAAATAAAAAGAACAAGAGGTGCGAAAAACTAAAGAACAGAATAGAAATTCTGGAGAAAGATAAGAGAAGAAACAATTTTGTGATAAGGGGACACAAAATAAGAGAAGAGAACGTAAAGACTGCAGTAGAGAAATTCTGCAAAGAAACACTACAAGTAGAGTAGAAATCAGAGTAGTCAAGGCCCACAAAATGGAAAAAATAAAAGGAGAAGAGATAATAATAGCGGAAATTGAAACGAGAGAGGAAAAAGAGGAAATTATGAAAGCCAAGAGCTACAAACCGTAGAACACTCAAATATATATTGACAACGACATGACCACAACAGAGAGATAAGTACAAAGAGAAATTAGAATGATAGCCAGAGAGAAAAGAGACAAAGGAAACAAAATACAGGTAGGCTATAAGAAATTAATAATAAATGGAAAACAATATACCTGAAATTATCAGAAGAAAGGACTAGTAGCAGGGAGGCAGAAACATAGGCCAAAAAACTAATAACACAAGGAAAAGGAAACACAAAACCGACCAAAGCAGATAATAAGGACAAACCTAAGAAACAAAAACAAAAAAAATACAATCAGAGGACATCTACGAATAAAAAAAAGAAATAGGGGAGAAAATAAAACGAACTGAGAATAGGCACATGGAACGTAAGAAGCTTTAAGGGAAAAGAAACAGAACTAAAAGAGGAAATGCTGGAACGTAAGAAGCCTTAAGGAAAAATAAACAGAACTAAGAGAAGAAATGATAGAATACAAAGTTGAAATATTATGAATAACAGGAACTAAAAAGAAAGGTAAAGGAATACAGAGAATACATAAAGGATACTGGATAATCTAGTCAGGAGTGGAGGAAAAAAAGAGAGCTAAAGGAGGAGTAGGATTAATAGTAGCACCAGATAGGCTGAAAGACATTATAAAGGAAAGACAAGAGAATGAAAGAATAATGTCGGTAGACATAATGCTAACAAGGGAAGAAAAGTGGACTATAATAACAGCATATGGAGAAAATGAAGATGCAAGAAAAGAAGACAAAGACAAATTCTATAAGGAACTACAAAAAGAAATAGACGAGGGAACAGAGAACGCTATAATCATAGGAAACCTTAACGGAAGAGTGGGCAAAAAAAAACGAAGAAATAGAAGAATACACGGGGAAAGAAGGAGAAGCAATAGAAAACAATAATGGAGGCAGAATAATACAACTTTGTATAGAAAATAACCTAATAATCACAAACACAATATTTAAAAAATGTTTGATAGAAGCAGCAAAGAAAAGTTGTGGGACAACAAAGATAAGCAACTAATATAGAAAGAAAACAGAATGGTGGTCCGAGCAAATAAAAGTAAAAATCAAAAATAAAAAAGAATGCTGGAAAAAATATCTGAGTACCAACGAAAACGAAGATTATGAAGAATACAAAGAGAGAAGAAAAGAAGTAAAAATGGAGGTACAGAAGTCTAAACAAGATTCATGGAAGAAATTTGGTATGAAGATAAGCGAAAATTATCGGGATAGTCAGAAATTATTCTATGGAACTCTTAAACAATTAAAAAAAAGAAAGAACACAGTATAATGACCATAAAAGATAAGAACGGTATGATAGTGTCAAATAAGCATAAAATAATGCAAATATGGAAACAATACTTTGAGGAGCTAACAGATACAGAAACGAAAAGAAAACCGGAAGAAGAAGACAACCAGATAGACAGCGATATGGAAGAAGCTAAAGAAATTACGGAAGAAGAGACAATAGAGGCTATCAAAAAACTAAAGAATGGAAAAGCAACAGGCAAAGAGGAAATAACACCAGAAATGATCAAAAACATCGGAGAAGTGGGAGTTAGAAAACTGACAGAATTAATGAACGATATATTAAAAAATGAAAAGATACCTACAGAGTGGAATATGGGAAGGAATAATCCTACCCATATACAAGAAAGGAGACAAGAGGGATTGCAATAATTATAGAGGTATCACATTAACAAGCATACCAGGTAAAGTAATGGCAAGAATACTTGAAAAAAGAATTAGAGACAAGGTAGAAAATACCATAGAAGAAGAACAATGTGGATTTAGAAGAGGAAGAAGCATCCAAGATTTAATTATCATACTAAGAAAAATAAGCGAAAAAATAATAAAGAAGAACAGAGAGGCACATGTATGCTTTGTGGACCTTGAAAAAGCATTCGACAGACTAAAGAGAGAAGACATATGGAAAACTTTAGAAGATAGAGGACTAGGAAAGAAGACAATCAAAACAATCCAAGCCATGTATAAAAATAACAAGAACATCATAACAACCAACAACGAGGAATCAACGGAGTTCACAACACGAATAAGAGTTAAACAAGGTTGTGTCCTAAGCCCCCTCCTGTTCACCCTAGTTTTAGACTCTGCAATAAAAGAGTCAAAAAAGAGATGAAAACACTGAAAGTAGGATGCTGGAAATTGAGAAGGACGGAAATATCAGAACTGCTTTTCGCATATTAGCAGAAACTGAGAAAGACTTGCAACAAAATATGCAAATTCTAAACAGGGAACTGGCAAACATAAATATGAGGATACATTTACATAAGACAAAATTAATGGTAATAACAAAGGAGCGTAAAACACATAATATTACGATAGGAGGAACAACAATAGAACAAATAGAAAGCTATAAATACCTGGGGAAAAACTGGAAAACTATACAACATGATGAAATATACGTTCTTTGGTAAAAAGGAAATACCTAAGGAAATAAAAACAGAAATAGTAAAAAAAGTGATAAGACTTACGATAACATATAGCAGCGAAACCTGGACAATGACAGAGCAACAAAAAGTGAGAATAAACGCAACAGAGATAAGATTTCTTAAGAAGATAGAAAACAAGACAAAACTAGACATGGTAAAAAATGAGGAAATTAGACAGAACCTAGACATCGAGCCAATTAATGAAAGAATAGCAGAGGGACAGATGAGATGGTTTGGACATATAAACCGAATGAAAAATGAAAGAAACACGAAAATGATATGCGAAACAAGAGTACAAGGGGGTAACCTGAGAGGAAGACCGAGAAAAACTTGGAATGATGGAATCAGGGATACAATAGAGAAAAGGGGAATGAATTGGGAAGAAGCAAAACAACTAACACAAGACAGAAAGAGATGGAAAGAAGCATACAGATTAAACAGATGATAACATTAATGTAGTTGTATGAGTTACGAGAAGGTGTTAAGTCACTTAATTAAACACAGTTATATTCCTATCTTCACTTAATATAACTGTGTTTAATTAAGGTGATAACATAATTATGTATGAATATGTAAACCGCCTTACACCGCAATGTAAAAAGGATTAAGATTAAATAAAGTAGTGTGAAATGTTTAATGTTTTTTCTATCTATTTTAATAAATGAGAAACAGATTTAAAAACAAGTTAAGAATAAGCAAACTTGCCTTGTCATGGCGAACAAATTCCAAAAACACTTTCTTAAAACAGCTACATAAATAACACAAAAAAGGTTTCTAAGATAACTATAACGTTTACCCAGGGACCATAGCTAACTTTTGTTTTTCTAATGGGCGCCATTTTAGATTTTCATATTTTTTGGAAGAATATTTTTTTCTAAATTCAATAATGTATCACACGTATAATTTATTGTACATTTTATTTGTAAATTTTAACCTTTTGTTTTTTGTAAAGAATGTCTTGGAAACAGTTAAGTAACTCACTTATTTGACAACTCCTAGGACCCATAATTTGCTTACATATCACTCCTGAATGCGTGGCGCATGAAGTAAAATTTCGAGTTTACAAAAGCTTTTCTAAACTCGAAATTTTACTTCATGCTTAGTCTAGGAGTAGATTACACTCGTTAGTTTAAAATGCATCACAACTGTTAAAATATGTATCGTAGGATGCCCGTCGATACGGGTCTCTACTACTTACTACTTACTACTCAAAGAGAACACCGGCTACAACGTACAAATATTTTGACTGTACTTAAGCCTAAATATTACAATTTTTGATTAAAGACGTTTGTAGTGCCCTTTAATTTCTCTGCGTACTCTCTACACAACTTTGTTTTGTACAAAAAATATACTTTTACTGGCACAAACCATAGAAGATTCACCACCCCCATCAAACATCCAAAAGACAATAACATTAGAAATAAACAAATTAGTGCAAATCGGATGACAGAGAAAAGAGCGGGTGAATGTGGGGGTAGTAGAAAGAGAGAGAGAGGAAAAGAGAGATTCGCTGGCGACGAGGAATACGAGCGGAGAAATGGGAAATGAGAAATGGGTGGCGATATGTAAATACGGGGAATCGGCGGGGGTGCGCGTGAAGGGGGGAAAGCTGGTGGGGGGTATTATTGTAATTGCAAAAGTAAGTGGTGGGAGTGTCCTGGAGGAGTCCTGGAGGAGCACAGCAAAGATCTGCTGCCGCTGCTGCAGGACGTGGGGGTAAAACGACATGAAGCAGACTCCGAAGTGGAATATCAATAATGTGACCGTGCGATTGCCAAGACTCTCTCAACATGGCCGCCTTCTGCTGCCTCTGTTCAGCTGTTCACTTCTCCTCTTTTCTCTTCCTCTTTTCCCTTTATATACATATTACTCGAATATGTATGTGCACACTTGTATTCCAGGAGCTGCGCTGAAAAAATTATATATCCGTTCTGAAAGGAAATGCATCTGCGGTATATTTCGTATGTATGGTGAAACGCTCGAAATATTAATAACAATAAAAACTTAAGCTTTATGCAAAGAAAATAACTTTTTGGTTTTATAACTTTTTAGAACTAAGCCATTTTTGAAATTAACATCTTTTTGAGAAAAAAGTTACCCACCATTTTCTGTTCTTAAAGAATATCACAGGTTTCGATAAAGATAGAAACAAGTTTGTCCCATCATTATTATTTTATTATATACATTATACAAGGAATTTTTCTATTAGGTATACATTTTACGATTTTTCAATGTACATTTTCAGACATTAGTGATCTTATTAAAGACTATTAATTTGAAGATTAACCAGTGTTTCCACTCCTAGACTAAGCATGAAGTACCATTTCGAGTTTAGAAAAGCCTTAAAATTTGGTTTGATCGCGTAGCGCTACGCGCTACGCGATTAAACCAAATTTTTAGGCTTTTCTAAACTCGAAATTTTACTTCATGCGCCACGCGTATAAAACACTGAAATAATCAAAGTGAAGTTCAAAATACACTTTGACTTAGGTTTGATCACATGTTTATTAATTTTATAAATCACAATTGTTTCGACCGTTGCTACGTGGTACTTCATATTAAATTAAATGCAACTATTACTATGTTTTTTACCACTTTTAATAATTATATATATATATATATATATATATATATATATATATATATATATATGTATATATACCGTATACAGATATTACACATCTATATATATATACACAAATATTTTACGACTTAAGTTTCGACAAAACTTGATAATAACACTCACAATGTCGAAACTTAAGTCGTAAAATATTTGTGTATATATATAGATGTGTAATATCTGTATACGGTATATATATATATATATATATATATATATATATATAATTAATAAAAGTGGTAAAAACCCTAGTAATAGTTTCATTTAATTTAATTTTATAAATGTTTGTATGGAATATGTGAAATACTGTCTTATTATAACCCTTTTTACTCTTTCGCCCCTCCTTTGAAAATTAAATTACTCACCGCCCCCATAAATGTTAATGTTTAACTTTTTATTTAAATAACAAGTTGAAGAATTTAACTATTATAATTGAGCCGCCCAGATGCAAAACCAGCCATACGTGTTTTCACAAACTTGTGGCAAAATGACAAAAACTGATTTTGCAGCGTCCTTTAAACAAATTAAAACAGTATTAAATGAGCATTGTATCGAATAAGGACTAGAAACATTACATAAAACTAAGTAAAAAGTTGACAGATTTTGCAACTGAAAAAATATACCAGCTTTTGCAACCGAGAAATGTAGTAGGATTTACACTCGACAGGTTGTTTCAAACTTAATTTTAAAAGGTATAGGATGGGTTTTGAAGGTCAATTTAATTTTAAGATTGTAGCCTCAGACGAGTAGAATCCAGAGATACCAAAACGTTAAAATAAAAATAAAATAGGTTTTGCATCTGGGCGACTCAATTTTAATGATTTTGTTACATATTTTCGAGGCCCTTCGACATTTTATCTCACATGTATAACTCCACTGTTGACAACTTCAGGATAAATTATGCCCACTTGTACCATTATTTCGTTAAATCGAACGTTGTGAAGTCGGACTTATATTTTAAGTCATGTTTAAAGGAAAACGTCATGCACCATTGGAATTCATGCAATTGCTTTAGTAAGCAAGTATTGCAATATCGTAAAATCTTGCAATTATTACTTTTTAACGTTTTTAATGCCTTTTTTTAGATGATTTTTTCAGTTTGACATAAAGTGCGCGCCAACAGGGAAATAGTGAAAACTAGTTATTATTATTAAAAATTCAAAGTAAGTTAAATCTGCTTATCTTAATTTAATATTTTAGAAAGCAAATGCGCGCGTTTACAAATCACGGTGCGTAAAAAAGAGAGGTTATGTATACAGAAATGCCGCCACAAAACTGCCTTTCGGCAGTTTTAAATATAAATATTCCAAATTTGAAGAGCGTGGCGAGGCAGGTTCGCAAGTACCGCACCTAGGTCTGCTGCCAATACAACAATACTGGGGTGTTAGGTGGTCTGCTTCATTTGGCAAACATTTTAATTTTCATTTATTTGTTAACATAGTACTCAATAAAGATAATGGAGGTATATTTATTACTTTATTGACTGCGTAACTTACAATGAATTGAAGATACAGTGATTTTTTTTTTTTAGGTAAACATGCATAAGCTGTATTTCCGACATTCGTTGTTTTTTAAAAGAGTTCAATTTGAAGCTTTAAACGAGTGTTTTCCACTCCCACACTAAGCATGAAGTGAAATTTCGAGTTTAGAAAAGCCCCGTGAAAATTTGGCGAGGGTCGCGCAGCGACCCGAGACAAATTTTCTGGGATTTTCTAAACTCGAAATTTTACTTCATGCGCCACGCGTATAAAACACAGATTCCAAGTGAAGTTCCAATATACATAAATTTCACAATATTTTAGTGTTTTATACGCGTGGCGCATGAAGTTAAATTTCGAGTTTAGAAAAGCCCAGAAAATTTGTCTCGGGTCGCTGCGCGACCCTCGACAAATTTTCACGGGGCTTTTCTAAACTCGAAATTTTACTTCATGCTTAGTCTGGGAGTGGAAGATACTTGTTTAGAGTTTTAAATAGATCTGTTAAAAAAAAATCAGGGAATATCCGCAATTGTATCATTTCCATGGTATGCCATTATTTTTATAAAATCACATTACTTTTTCTTAATTATTTTAGCTGTTAATTTTCTGACATTTGTTGATTTTTAATAGAGTTCAATTTTAAGCTTTAACTGAGTAGTTTCCACTCCCAGACTAAGCATGAAGTAAAATTTCGAGTTTAGAAAAACCCCGTGAAAATTTGTCGAGGGTCGCGCAGCGATCCGAGACAAATTTTCTGGGATTTTCTAAACTAGAAATTTTACTTCATGCGCCACGCGTATAAAACACAGATTTTAAGTGAAGTTCGAATATTCATAAATTTGACAATATTATAGTCTTTTATACGCGTGGCGCATAAAGTAAAATTTCGAGTTTAGAAAAGCCCAGAAAATTTGTCTCGGGTCGCGACGCGACCCTCGACAAATTTTCACGGGGCTTTTCTAAACTCGAAATTTTACTTCATGCTTAGTCTGGAAGTGGAAAACACTTGTTTAAAGTTTTAAATGTAACTCAAAAAAATAACAGAGAATATCCGCAATTGTTGTATCAATTCCATGTTATATCATTATTTTTATAAAATTGCATTACCTTTTCTTAATTATTTTAACTTAGAAATACGTAGAGTGTTAAGTGTGAACATTAATAAATTTAGAATCTTTCGCTCTACAAAAAAGTGAAATACATGTTGTCTCTACAATAAATAGGGAAGCCATTATTTGAACACATTAAAATTAACAGGCGATTTCCTATGTTGCGTCCGCCAAGTCAACACCTGGTATAATACATAAAACGAGTCTATACATTTAATAATAATAATTAGCCCTAAATGTGTTAAATTCAATTTATAGTTTATAATACATATATCATTATCTTATTTTTTGGCGCTCTTTATTACTCAATTCGGGGCAGCATTAACACATATATTTGTCCTTGTCAGCCCGATCGACAGAAATTAAAATTAGGTATTTTTAATGTACCTTATGTTTCCTTATCATTATCACAATGTATTTATTTAAATAAATGTATATTTTCAATTCAATTAGAATTGTTAGGTTATAGGAACAGTATCGTAGGATTTTATTAAATTACTGTTTTTGATCTGTTTGTTTATTACTTTTTTCGTCAAAAAAACACTTGATTACAAACAACCGTTTCTTATCACATGTGATTTAAACTAAAAAATCCCTAGATTTATTAATGCCTACTTGAAAAAAAATAAAAACTAACTGATTCAACTTAACGAGTCTTGGTGCAACCCGCGTATCGTTGAACATTAGTTTAAGATGATTTTGCGTTCAACTGAACTTGAGCTCAACTCATTCTGGTGCAACCAGCCCTTCATTTTTAATCACACCATACCTCTAGTTTTACATGTGATTATTCTTAACCTAAAATATCATTCACGTGATCATCTTTGTTTTTTCGATTCAAGTGCAGTGTGCTAATTTTTGTGCGCACACACAGAGCGCACGTTTTTCGGCTCGTTCAAGAACTTTCATCATAAATTCAAATCACTATAAGGTTCACGATGGATAGCAAACAATACAAGTTTATTAATATCCACAATTGGTAATTCAATATTGCTTATTTTACACTTAAATCATGTATTAAAGTGTAAATTAGTTGACGACATTGGCACAGAGGGCGTAGCAACCTTCGTTACATAGATAAATATCATAAATCTATCTACATTGTTTTGGGTTTATGATTCAATTTGACATGGAAATTACAGGGAAAGCAACGATACGAGCGACAAAAGTTAGGCACTACTAACAAGTGTGTGTTAAAAAGTGATTGTGCATACGACGTACTCAATAACACCTTAATCGCGATTAGTTAATCATACGTTAGTATAAGTTTAATCACAGGACTATGCATAAGGCTGATAATGTTTAAATACTTTTAGCCGTATATCTTTTTATTTAAAAGTTATTTTTAAAAATGAAAATATTTGAATTTTATATTTTAATTTTGTTGCTCTTTATCTGTAAGCTTTAGAAATTAATGATAGGAATGATCGTTATACTAAATTTATATAATTTTAATTTGCTGTCACTATCCGTGTTGATCACAGCAAATTTTTATTTACAGTTGTCCCCATTTCTGCCGTGATTGTCGGTGGAGCTAATTTTAGTAGGTCGTGACTCAAATAAGAAAAGATTCGCAAAATTTTTATTTACAGTTGTCCCCATTTTTGCCGTGATTGTCGGTGGAGCTAATTTTAGTAGGTCGTGACTCAAATAAGAAAAGATTCGCAAAATTTTCAATAACTGAGAGAAAATAATTTCCATTAAGTCTACATCGTCTTCAAAAAAAAGTTTAATTCTTTAAGGACTATTTTAAATATACTAGGTATTTTGTTATTCAAAATAACTTATTGTGCATTAATATCTGTCACAAGAGATCACTGCCGGACGAATTGAGGATTGTTTGCCGACTTAAATTTGACTTAGGCCCGGTGCACACATCCGTTTTTAACCGTGCGGCGACGCTGCGTCACCGCTGTTACGGCGAGAAGTACATACAATCTAATCGGTCGATGCACACATAGCTCCGGTGCCGCTGCGGCGTCGTACTTACATTTTTTGACGCAGTTCCCCACGGTACCGCAACCGCACCACACACGCATCAGCCGTTTCTAAGTACATTGTTTTTAATGGAGCTATGCACACATCCGTTATTTAACCGTATGATATACAGTTTTGATTATTTAAAAAATATATTGTAACTAAACTTCTGCATTTTAAGAAAGCTCATAGGTGCCTTCATTGATTTAAAGTTCACTAGTTTATCACATTTACATAAGGAAATAGCATTGAGTAAATAATTAGCAAGAACTTACTGAATGGAAATAGTTTTGTATGTTATTTATTAATATTATTTTACATATTTCGTTTGATTACAACAGTCTTGAAATTCGTTATTTTTTCTTTTAAAATCCACCAGACATTGTAACAAGTTACTTTCGAAATTGTTATGTCTGATTTAATTATTCATTTTGAGAAATAATAATAAGAATATAAATGTATAGATTCTGTCTTCATTCTTTCTTTCACAGATTTCCAAGGAAACTCACTCATAAGAACACTATTTCAAAAATTTAAAACCACGCCCGGCAAACGCGGACTGATTTTTTTAAAAGGCCCGCGACCTTTCGAGAAAATTCTGAGCATTGGTCCTCGAGGGCTAGTTTCACCAAACACCACACTGGCCCTTAATTTCCTGGTAGATTAGTCCGCGTCTGGGGCCTGGGATATGAGGTTTTGTAAACGTTTCTAGCATTGTGACTTAAAAATCCCAATCAGTATAATACCCTTTTAAATATGTTCCGATAACCTTAAAAAAAATCAACGCCACATTTATGACATCTTTCACAACTGACGGAGTACATGCGTCTTTTGACAGATGTGTGCATTTAATTTCTGCGGGCACGCAGCGGCGCCGTGCGGTTAAGAAACGCATGTGTGCACCGGGCCTTATTTAAAGCGTTGCTTAAGCTATGCTTAAAGCTGCGTTTCCCAAAAGGTATTCCGCGGAACCCTGGGGTTCCGTAGAAGGGCCAAAGGGGTTCCGAGTTCCGTTCGAGAATTAAATATAACGTTCGTAAAAAACAGTCATAACATAACCGCGCCGGTATAGATATATACCGGGTGTTCGATAAAAAACTTCCAACGCCATAACTCTGTTATTCATTAACCGATTTTATTAAACTAAAAACCAAAGTCAATGGCCGTTTAAATACTGAAAAATTACATCAATATTGTTTTTTTTTTCAAATATAACTTTATTGCCAAATAATAGTCAACCTAAGATTTTTAAATGGCTCCCTATATTTTTTTAATTCGATTACATAAGACATTATTTTTCTAAAGCCTACTTTCTTGTTTTTGTTCAATATTTTTGTCGAAACAAAAATTAAAATAGATTTCTATTTAAAATTATATTTTTCGAAAATTATAATTAGTGTGCCTTGTGAAAAAAGTGACAAGTGTCATATATTGTGAGGTTATGTTATGAATAATAATAATATTAATAATAATAATTTTTATTTCTTCTAAAAAAAAAAAAAAATACATTAAAAAATAATACTACCCCAATGCCAAAAACTGAAAATATAGTTTAAACACACCGTTAAAATTAATAAAAACTAGCTAATTTAATAATTATAAATTATTCTAAAAATTGGGAAGAATAATTTTAAATAAATTCGTCAATAGTTATAAATATTAAGATTGACCAAAAATGTTCAAGAGTGGAAAAATTAGCATTACATCAATACATTTTTAGAAAAGTTAACAATTTCAAATATAAATCAATATTATTTTTTTTAGTTTTCAGTATTTTCTTGGACAAATAAATAAATATCAAAATAAAAAATAGGAAAGAAATGATTTAATCTAAAAAAATTGACTGAAATAAATTTCATCTAAGATTTAATTATTTCATAAACGATATTTTTTTTATTACGATATTTCACGACTATTAGTGACTGTTAGTGACACATTAGACCTATTTTCACATTTAACATATTTTTCTATTTCACTACATATTTCTACATTTATTGACATCTGATTTGGACGTCTTTCGAATTTTTTGTTCATTCCGACATTTGACGTTTGTGTCAAATGTGGCGAGCGATGTCACATTAGACGTATATGACATTTCGATTTTCCACAGTTGTTTCACTTTTGACATAATTCGTCGACTCGCATAAATTCCGAGATATTTCAACATTTTGTTGTTCAATCCTACATATTGAAACATTTTACACAACATTTGATATATTTAAAATCCGTCGTTTTATACAACATTTTAATATTTCCATTGACGTTTAAGACTATTTTTGTTATTATCAAAACGGGGATCCTCCAAAAGAAGTATGATCAATTAGGGTTCCGTGGCCAAATAAAAATTGGAAACCTCTGGCTTAAAGTATGGTGCAACCAAAATAGTAACTTAAAGGATGCTTACATTTTAAGACGGCTTTAAGCGTAACATAATTACAATGGTGCAAGTAGGCATTAGTGTTTTATACGCCAGGCCCGCGGTGGCGTCGATGCGCCACTGGTTGTAACTCTTGGTTTCTAAGATATCTTTTTCATATTTAATCGTCATTTCAATAGCAAAGAAAATATGCATTTAGATATGTAGGCATACTTAAGAGAAATTGTATTAGTATTAACAAATGAAACAATAAAAATTACGATGAGAAAGGGCGTCATCTGAATCGAACCATCCGAGTTGACATTTTAAACAATTCTTGTCCGCGAGTGAACCGTTCGCGACGAGGGGGGATCGATAACACGACGGCGGACTCCTCTCCTCCTCCTCTCCACACCGTCGGAATCCGGAATCCGGGAATCCCGAATACGGAAACCGAATTCTGCGCACAAATAACAATTGTACATACAATCGTACAAAAAAATTCAGGAACTCCGGGCGCGCCCAATGGCGCGGCGTCGCGGCGCCCGGCGTTGCCGCCCAATCCGACACCCGCACATAGCAATAAGATCCACATTTCTAGAAACTCGACTGTTTCCATTGGTCGGCGGAAATCCGCGAATCCCACCAATTTCTCTTATTGTCATTCCCATTCCTATTCTCGCTCTGTATGTACGTTTGCGTGGGTGGTTCCCACGATTCCACCATTCACGCACGCGGTGAGTTTTGTTAAGACGCTCAGGCGATTTCCGCGTGGCGGGCGGGTGGTAGGGGGTGGTCATTAAGTGGTGTGTTTGTAAAGCGGATATCGATTGCCAGACACACCGGAAACGGGGACATAACAAGCGCAATCCTCGCTGAGTACACCCTCTTCACCCCGTATTGATCTTTTAATAAAATATGATATACACGTTGTTTTCAATAAAATACACGGAATCCTTAATTAATCTATACTTGTACATGTAGTGTATAAAGGCTGTGCTAATATTTACACAACTAGTTTTAAACAGGGTTGTTATATTTAAAACACTTTGTTTTAAAACAGTGTTTTAAACATGTTTAAAAACAGCCGTCGTGTTTTAGACGGTTTTATTTTAAATTTGTTTAAAACATGTTTTAAACGTTAAATTTGTTGGAAACATTTTTTAACACATTAATGCCCGGTATTATAAACGATTAATAAATCATTAGATAACTATTTGTGGAGTAAATTTATTTACCTAGTAAACTAATGGGCAAATAAAATTGCGTATTATAAAGCAAACCTACTAAATAAATAGCAATTGTAGAAATAAATAATTTAATTTGTAGATTACAGAGCGAAATTATACATTTTCATTGTGGCCATAGCTGGAACCACCAATTTGTTAAATGAAATTGTCAATATTTCAAATGAAATTGCCAATCAAATTAGAAATTTAATATAATTCCTTACAATTCTGGAGAATAACCGTGGAATAGGACAGAATTACACAGAACAAGAAAAAGGAAGCTTATTAGAAATTATAAAAGACTTAAACGAGTGTTTTCCATTCCCAGGCTAAGCATGAAGTAAAATTTCGAGTTTAGAAAAGCCTGAAAATTTGGTTTGGTCGCGTAGCGCGAAGCGCGGAGCGGCCAAACCAAATTTTCAGGCTTTTCTAAACTCGAAATTTTACTTCATGCGCCACGTGTACAAGACACTGATTTGAAGTAAAGTTCACTTGTTCACAATATTTTAGTGCTTTCAGTGTTAAATACGCGTGGCGCATGAAGTAAAATTTCGAGTTTAGAAAAGCCTGAAAATTTGGTTTGGTCGCTCCGCGCTTCGCGCTACGCGACCAAACCAAATTTTCAGGCTTTTCTAAACTCGAAATTTTACTTCATGCTTAGTCTGTTAGTGGAAAACACTCGTTTAAAACTTTAAATGGAACTAATTTTAAAAAAGCGTATGCATAAGTGTAAAAATCCCTGGTTATGTCTGATTTGAAAAGCTCTAGGTCTTCGACTCCTTAGAATGTCTTGTGGTTCGAATTATTTACTGTCAGGGAAGATACTATGAGCGAACTTAAATCTGACACGGATGATATGGTAGACATGATAACCGTAATGAAATTAATAAATACAAGTAGTAGAATCTAAAGTAATTATAATAATATAATACACTTTTGACTTTTAACTGTCAAATTATTTAGAGAATAAAATTTACTTGGTAGAAAACCAAACAAATAATTGACTGGGGAGATTTATTAGCCAAATAATATTATTTCGTGTTTAGTAAGTACATTTTATTTAGGGAATAAAACGTTTTATAATACCGGGCATAAATTAGTTAAACTATATTTTATACTACATTATTAAATATTTTTTGCTTACGTTTTCAAATTTTACTTAAATTGTTGAAAATATTGAAAACTACATTATTAAAAATAACATGTTATCATAAAAAAATATCACAATTATGTGTGCATAAATGTGATTTAAAGACTAGACGCATACAAACATGATACTAACATTTCGTATTAATAGAGCAAAATCTACATGTTATTAGTTAGTTTTGAAAAAAATGATAAAATGAACGTGGCAACTTTAAATTTTCATGTGTTCTAACTTTACTGTAATCAAGTAATTTAGAAGGTATGTTACACTGTTTTTGATATGTTTGTGAAAATGTATTTCTTCTGATAAATTATTAGATTCAAGTTTACTTGTAACGAGAGTCTCCACTCCCAGACTAGGCATGAAGTAAAATTTCGAGTTTAGAAAAGCCTGAAAATTTGGTTTAGTCGCGTAGCGCGCAGCGCTACGCGGCCAAACCAAATTTTCAGGCTTTTCTAAACTCGAAATTTTACTTCATGCGCCACGCGTATAAAACACTGATTTCAAGTGAAGGTCAAAATATACTGGTAAGGTTTATACATTTATGATTTATTGCATTATGAAATGAATAATTTTATATAAATCAAAACAAAAGAAAATGGCGCTACATGGTTAGATAATCAGAAAATGATGATTTAGTGATGAGTAACTATGAACCTCTAACTATGAAAAGAAAACGAAATTAGAAGGTCGCCAGATATTTTTTAAACAAGAAAATAGAGTTTATTAAAAATAAGAGTAGGGAAGGGGCGGTAATTTTATATAAATCAAAACAAATGAAAAGGGCGCTACATGGTTAGATAATCAGACGATGATGATTTAGTGATGAGTTACTATGAACCTCTAACTATGAAAAGAATAGAAAATTAGAAGGTCGCCTGATATTTTTTAAACAAGAAAATAAGGTTTGGGATCTGGAGCACCTTCGGACACTTTAAATTATTATCTTTTTGAAAGGTCTACACATTCGGTATATTGAAGGCTGATAACATTGAGAATTTAGTTGTGCAAAGTTTTGTGCTAAAATCGCAAGATTTAGTGAAGTTATTACAGAAACATCATAGTGCTGCACATAAAAGTTGTATGCTTATTAATTAGTCAGATAGTAAATAACTAACGCCATCTAATGCTTCATAGTGGCATCGTCAGTGACACTATGAAGCATTAGAAGGTGTTAGCTATCGAAATCCGTTAATAGTTTTCACATTATGGCTTGAAATAGTCAGAAATGTTCAGTATTCCTCAGCACTGGGTCGGGACCACACTGAAGAGGACCTTGAAGTCCGAAACGCGTCTGTGGGTATCTGGTGCCAGAATACTGAACACAATTTCAATTTTGATATTTGATTTCTAGTTTCACAAACAGAGTTCTGCTCGTTCGTGGACAAAACAGTGACCTGTATATGCACTTTGTGCATTCGTGTCACTGACGATGCCACTATGAAGCATTAGATGGCGTTAGGTATCAAAATCCATTAATAGTTTTCACATATTGGCTTAAAATAGTCAGAAATGTTCAGTATTCCTCAGCACTGGGCCAGGACCACACTGAAGAGGACTTTGAAGTCCGAAACGCGTCTGTGGGTATCTGGCGCCGGAATACTGAACACAAATTCAATTTTCAGATAGTAAATGTTTTTTGAGGTCAAATTTTAAATTGTTAACTATTTTTGTTCGATAATAGATATTTGTGCACTACATAAACCATATTTTATTCACTTTAAACCAGGGTTGTTAAAAAAACTTTTTTTTTCATTTTAATTAACAACATTAACAATTAAAACGTCTTTAAAACAGAATATAAAGGGCATTTTTCTTTTGAGTATACGTTTCCTGATAATTACAGCGTTTTTTAAATTTGCGGGAATTGGTTTTTTCAAAGCGCGTAATTTGAGGCTTTTAACGAGTGTGTTCCACTCCCAGACTAAGCATGAAGTACAATTTTGAGTTTAGAAAAGCCTAAGAATTTGGATTGGCCGCGTAGTGAAGCGGAGCGGCTAATCCAAATTAGGCTTTTCTAAACTCGAAATATTACTTCATGCGCCACGCTTAAAAACACTGATTTACAGTGAAGTTAAAAAAACACACATACAACGGTTATAGGCAACCTAATATGTTATACTTATTGGGTTGCCTATAAACACTGGTTTAAACCAATTTTTCAGCGCAGAATTTGACTCAAGTTTTATTCACATCTACATATTAGATAGGTAAATCCGTATATCTTAAACTTTACGAAATTTCAGTGTTTTATACGTGTGGCGCATGAAGTAAAATTTCGAGTTTGGAAAAGCCTAATTTGGATTTGAATTGAGTATACATTTCCTGATAATTACAGCGTTTTTAAATTTGGGGGAATTGGTTGTTTCAAAGCGCGTAATTTAAGGCTTTTAACGAGTGTTTTCCACTCCCAGACTAAGCATGAAGTAAAATTTCGAGTTTAGAAAAGCCTATAAATTTGGATTGGCCGCGTAGGGAAGCGGAGCGGCCAATCCAAATTAGGCTTTTCTAAACTCGAAATTTTACTTCATGCGCCACGCTTAAAAAACACTGATTTACAGTGAAGTTCAAAATACACACATACAACGATTATAGGCAACCTAATAAGTTATACTTATTGGGTTGCCTTTAATCACTGGTTTAAACCAATTGTTCAGCGCAGAATTTAACTCAAGTTTTATTCACATCTACATATTAGATAGCTAAAGCCGTATATTTTAAACTATACAAAATTTTAGTGTTTTATACGTGTGGCGCATGGAGCAAAATTTCGAGTTTAAAAAAGTCTAATTTGGATTGGCCGCTCCGCTTCGCTGCGCGGCTAATCCAAATTTTCAGGCGTTTCTAAACTCGAAATTTTACTTCATGCTTAGTCTGGGAGTGGAAAACACTCGTTAAAAGCCTCAAATTAAGCTCTTTGCAACAACCAATTCCCGGTATATTGGAGGCTGATAACAAAGAGAATTTAATTGTGCAAAGTATTGTGCTAAAATCGCAAGATTTAGTGAAGTTATTACAGAAACATCATAAACAACTTTAATGTGCAGCACACATTAAAGTTGTATGCTAATTAATTAGTTAGATAGTAAATGTTTTTTGAGTTAGCATTATAAATTATTGACTATTTTTGTTCGATAATAGATATTTGTGCACCACATAAACCATATTTTATTCACCTTAAGCCAGGATTGTTAAAAAACACGTTTTTTCTTTCATTTTAATTAAAACAAACAGCTTTTTTTCCAATACGTGTTATTTTTTCATTGAAATAGCGTTTAAAATATTAACAATTAAAACCGTGTTTAAAATATGTTTAAAACACGTTTAAAACAGAATATACAGAGAATTTTTCCTTTGAGTATACATTACCTGATAATTACAGCGTTTTTTAAATTTGCTTAAATTGGTTGTTTCAATGCGCGTAATTTGAGGCTTTTAACGAGTGTGTTCCACTCCCAGACTAAGCATGAAGTAAAATTTCGAGTTTAGAAAAGCCTAAAAATTTGGATTGGCCGCGTAGCGAAGCGGAGCGGCCAATCCAAATTAGGCTTTTCTAAACTCGAAATATTACTTCATGCGCCACGCGTAAAAATACTGATTTACAGTGAAGTTCAAAAAACACACATACAACTGTTATAGGCAACCTAATATGTTATACTTATTGGGTTGCCTATAATCACTGCTTTAAACCAATTGTTCAGCGCAGAATTTGACTAAAGTTTTATTCACATCTACATATTAGATAGGTAAAGCCATATATTTTAAACTTTACGAAATTTCAGTGTTTTATACGTGTGGCGCATGAAGTAAAATTTCGAGTTTGGAATAGCCTAATTTTGATTTGGATTGAGTATACATTTCCTGATAATTACAGCGTTTTTAAATTTGCGGGAATTGGTTGTTTCAAAGCGCGTAATTTAAGGCTTTTAACGAGTGTTTCCACTCCCAGACTAAGCATGAAGTAAAATTTCGAGTTTAGAAAAGCCTAATTTGGACTGACTGCACCGCTTCGCTACGCGTCCAATCCAAATTCTTAGGCTTTTCTAAACTCGAAATTTTACTTCATGCTTAGTCTGGGAGTGGAAAACACTCGTTAAAAACCTCAAATTAACCGCTTTGAAACAACGAATTCCTGCAATTGTAAAAAACGCCCTGTATACTTTTTGTTTGCAGTTTATACAATAGTTAACGCTAATTTTATATTTTATATACTTTTTTAGTTTTGATTGATTTTTAGGTTTCGTAGGAATTAATGACCATTTCTAAAAAAACTATTGTTGCGCAGTAGTAATTCTGTGATTTTCAATTTTGACAGATCACAATCCACCCAAAGTGCCTATTAATAAGGGTTACAATGGGTACTGTGATCCACCCTTCGCTAACAATGTCGAAAAAGCGACATACTTCAATAAGCAGATCGATTTTCTCAGGTAAGCTGTAGGTTGTTGGGTCACCCAATTCAAATCCCTCTGGTAGAGTTAACCGCTGGACATCTACGTGCTTATTGGGAAGTCCATTATTTGATCGATAACGAATGCATTTACGAGAATACAGAAATTTGATACTCTTGATTTGACAAGACGATGTTATGATATTCGTTTGCGAACCAGAATCCAAAAGAGCTCGCAATTGTTGTACTCTACTGTATGCATCTCTAACAAGCACGACACATGTTGATTACAACGCAGTAGAGGAAGAATATTTTGGATTTTTAACCAGACACACAGACTTGTGTTGAGTATTATCTCTTATCAGTATAGCTATGTTCTTGACTTTTATCAGTTTGTGACCTGAGAGCGAGATGCATAGTCAAAAGCAAAGCTATACTAATGAGAAATAAATCTCGAATCACATCAATAGATGTCCTGTAAATAATTTAGCCTGATTTTTTACATTTTACAGTATGTTACTGTAGTTACTGACCATCGTTATGTTTTATATCTTTTATGACTTCCAGGTTAACGTATTGTAGGAGTATTTTATTAATAATATCGATCGCCAACCTCAGCCGAATAACCCATCCCCATCTCCATCCACATCACAGCGTCGTGTAGTGTCTGTATATTAACGTGTGTGTAACATAGCTTGTTATTAGAGAATTACCCCTTCACTCAAAATTAATTGTATCCCAATAATGAACAACACCCACTGGTCACTTAATCAACTATTGGCTCCAAACGACATTATTTCATTATTAATTATTAATTTTTAATCAAAACAAATTCTTTTCAAGTTGCCGTATGAACCATATTTACGAATTACAAGTACGTTCTCACTCTCTTACAGTAGGTGTTAAACTAATAAAACATAAACGCTAATTTACACCCCGACTGATTAACTAAAATAGACTAAATAAAAATATATTTATTCACAGAAATCTATCTAGCCAGGTACTAAAGACGGCATTACGACAGAAATAGTCTCTCATGTGCACTCTCATATAGAATATGCGCTACTCGCCTGGCGCACCGCACCTATCCGTCATAGAATTTTTAAACATCAGCGTAGGATAATCCTTGTTCTTGGAGGGTGTGCATATAAAGAGGACTGTCGTAGTGTCTTTGGGGAAACAAAAATTCTAACCTTACCATCATTACATATCTTCGAGGGTCTAAAATATTTTCATTCACATAAAAACCATTACGATATTCACGCTGCATGCCCTAATTATTTAAAAAGACATAGAAACAGCTATACTTCAAATATATATATTGCAAGCGGGTACTAGATTCTACGCTTTAAAGTTTTACAATCGACTTTCTGCTTTAACTCGTGAATTGTCACACTCACGTTTCCAAGCAAAAATAAAAGAATTTCTCTTAAATTAAGCCTACTACAACTGGGATGAGTATATGGAGTGTACTGACTTAGATCTACATCTCTGACATTTTATATTAAATTTTTAATTATATTTTATTTTCTGTTCCCATGGTGTATGTTAGTCAATTTTGTAAGGTTTTTTTGTGTTTATATTGATTATATTTAATTTACATTTTACTATTTTTACAAATGAATATTATTTAAGTATTTGGCGTGTATTATGATCATGACTTAAATAATTATGTATGATATTAGCTTTTATTGACAAGTGTAAAGCAGATTGCTATTTAACACAATAAAGATATTTCTTATTTATTATTTAATCATCCACTAATTAATTAAACCTCTGATTAAGTCAATATTCTAAAATATAAAAATGTTATAAATTTGTAACATGGATAAACATGTCATCAATAAGCGATTGTACAGGGTGGTTTTTTTTCGTTGATATTATTGGGTATAGGCTAAACGGTAAGAGTTACATAAAAACTAAGATATGTGTCCCGTACTCTTTTTTAGTGTTTAGTTTAATAGCGCAATCAGATCTTCGCTAACTAGATTGGTTTTAAAGCTTCAAATGGAACTCTTTTAACAAACTACGCATATCGGAAGATCTAAGTATATACGCTGTAATTGTGACCGGTATACTTAAAAGAAAAACTCCCTGTATAACAATTAGCATAAGTGCACAATTACAAAAAGTGCTGGAATTGTGCCAATATAAAGGGTAGGCCATTTAGTAGTTCCTTTTTAAAGCATAGGTTATTTTGACATTGACATCTTTTTGCCGCTCGAAATCTTGATTTACAGTGAATTTCAAAAAACACACACATACAACAACGATTATAGGCAACCTAATATGCGTTAGAGTTATTGGGTTGCCTATAATTACTGTTTTAAACAATTTGTTCAGAATTCGACGTTTTATTTACATCTACATATTAGATTACATTAAACTTTACGATATTTCAGTGTTTTATACGTGTGGTGCATGAAGTAAAGTTTCGAGTTTAGAAAAGCCTAATTTGGATTGGCTGCTCCGCTTCGCTACGCGGCCAATCCAAATTTTCAGGCTTTTCTAAACTCGAAATTTTACTTCATGCTTAGTCTTAAAAAAAATACAACGAACGTCGTAAAATTTACAGTGTATGCTTATGTATACTTGACAGAAAAATTCCCTGTATATATCCTCCTTATATGATACATCATTGAAAAGAGATAAAAATAACCTATTAATTGCAGTCAGATCCATCTATAAAATCTATTTAAAAACACAACTTCTGTTATCTTCTTAAAATCTCTCCAAAAAATGCAGGAAGAACATGCAACTCTTATTTTAATAAAATAATAAATAACTGAGACATATATATTGCACTTTTAAATAGCTCTAAAACTTTTTGAATTATGTTTTTTTTTTTACTTTTTGTAAACGAGCAGATCCAACTTCCGATTTTTGTTGTTGTTGTTGCAGTGTGATCATTCTTATCTATAGCATTTTCTTGCCAAGGATACATACAGGTGCCAACATTTTTCTTCAGAACAATGATTTAGTGCACTATAATCGTATGCATTAACGTTATTAAAACAAATACTAGCAATAAATAAGAAATTTGGAGGGTTAGACATATCTTTCCGGCACCGCTGGCTCCGGCGCCGGCGGCGGTGGCGGGGATTGAAGGGCGGGCGTTGGGATTTTTAAGGGCGAAGTGAGGTGTGCAAAGTGAAGTAATGCGAGATATAGGAGTGTGCAAAGTTAAATAAAATACTTCTTGTCTTGGAGAATAGCTGCACATGAGCGGCTCCGGGTATCGACCGGGCTCGCCCGGATGAGGACATTACCCGGAGCTCCCAATACTCAGCGCAATGCTACTCCAGGTCCTCATCCCCCCATCCTCATTCCCCACATTTTCGCCCCCCCTCTTTCTCTTCTCCCTATATTCCGCTGTTTTCCCATTCCTATTCCCCCCATTCTATCCCCGCCTAAGAGTGCCAGAGCGAGGAGAGGCTGCGGGGGGCGGTTATGTGCAGTCCCCCAAACAAAAGTGTCCCAAGATTGCCCGCAGAAATCATCGCCGCTATAAAAAAATACCCTATTTAATATCAACGGATTTTTTTGCTTCTTTTCTTTCGTTTTTTTTTTTGAAATACAATGGAATAAGATGAGTTTTGTGTTAACGTTTTTATATAATAAAATATAATAATAAGATTTTTGAAATCATTTTTTTTTTATTCAAACACAATTTATTTTCTATTGTGAGATTCTAAAATACCATGTTTAAAATACTGCTTCAATGCATTTTAGAACCTACATGAATTTTATTTAATTTTATATTTTACATTTGATAAAAACATAAAGTCGAAATCACGAAACTTGATACTTGCGTCATCATAACTATTCGTTAAATCAACACTCCTGCATCAAATCAGCAACAGTATGCACATTTACGTGATGTACTTTAAGCAGGAAATTTGAATTGAATTACAGTTACAATAATTTTTTTGAATCAGATGCATCTGATGTATTATCTAAATCAGTGTTTCTCAACGGGGTCGGTATCGAGCCCATAGGGGTCGATGAAGTTTGAGAGGAGGTCAATGATGGTCAGGGGATCGATTGGGGATCAATGCTAATTAAGCGGTCGACAACCAAATATAATAATTAACTATGAATGATTTTGAGTAATTTTGAACCTAATATTTCTTCAATATCTAATCAATCTTCTCATTACTAATTTAATTTTTCTTGTCAAGTGTCGTTGTTCAAATGTAGGCTAGTGTCAACTGTTATTATAGTCTATTATAGCTAGCGCCGACTTATGTGAAGTGTCATTTATAAAATGTCGGCAGGCGCCGATTAATATTTGCTGTCTCGATAAACTTATGTCTTAGTCGATAAATGTCAAAAATGATATATCCAATGTCAAAATTAACAAAAATTTCGAAAGGTAATGAAATGTCAACAATCCTTAAGCAATCATTTCATTATTATATGATGCGCATATTATGTTATTTTTTATGAAATAAGAAGAATATTTTAAACTTTAGAATGAATCTGTGTTTTATACGCGTGGCGCATTAAGTAAAATTTCGAGTTGAGAAAAGCCAGAATTTAGATTTAGACGCTGCGTATCCAAATCCAAATTCTTCGAGCTTTTCTCAACTCAATTATTAATTTAGAATAATGACAAGCAGGGTTGTTATGTTTAAAACACTTTATTTTAAAACAGTGTCTTAAACATGTTTAAAAACAGCCGACGTGTCTTGTTTTAAACATATTTTAAATCTAAAATTTGTTTAAAACATGTTTTAAACGTTAAATTTGTCTAAAAAGTTTTATTTATTTATTTTAAATTTGATAAATCATATTTTGTACTACTTCATTAAGATTTTTTGTTTACATTTTCAAGTTTTAGTTTAATTCTTGAAGGTATTTCAAATTACATTATTAAACATAACATTTTATTACTAGAAAATATCAAATATGTGTGCATAAATGTGATTTTTAAATACAGGGAATTTTTCTTTCAGGTATATGCATACACTGTAAACTTTACGACATTCGGTTTTTTTTTAAAGATTTCAGTTTGAATTTTTAGACGAGGGTTTTCCACTCACTGACTAAGCATGAAGTAAAATTTTGAGTTTAGAAAAGCCTGAAAATTTGGATTGGGCGCTTAGCGAAGCGGAGCGGCCAATCCAAATTAGGCCGGTCGTCCACTGGAAGTGACAACACGCGGCTACGTGCTCACGCGATACGAGCGGCAACGGGCGGCTGCAAGCATGTGACTTCGCGCTGCTCAGTTTGTTAAAACCGTCAAAGTTGTGAATTTAAAATATATTTTTAATGGATGCAGAGGATTATTATCTTCTGGAAAATCCCTATGTGATTAGGGGTATGATTGGAATTCGAAAAAGGCGATCATGTTGGGTAAACCCAATATTAAGAAAAAGGGAATCACTGGGAGAATTTCATCATCTCCAACAATAAAATATTTACATATGAAATTGAAACGATCATGAGCGATACAAAACGCCGCACACGCCGACCGACCGGCCCGACGGGCCTGACAAAATCTTGAGCGTCACCCGCCCGAAATTCACCAAACACCATCAAGCAAATACCAATATCCAGCCTACACGCGACCCGGAACTCTCCGGCCCATCGGTATTAGTTGAACATTGCAAGAAATTACAAAAATATAATCATTCCAAAAAAATACATACGCACAAAATGTTCAAATAACAGCACAACCGACACAATCAAACGAAACCTAAGAACGTGTGTTGAATGGATAGTAACAATATGACATCAAGATTTCTGTAATTTTACAGAAAACGCCATGAGTATTAAGAAAAATGCAAGAGACGGCAGCACTTTACAGAGGGCATTTTTATGATTTACAGAGGTCATGAGCACTGCTGTAAAATTTCGCACAGAGCATGTTTTTATTTCTAACAAAACCTTTCTCTTGATTTAAATGTTCATAAATAATATAAATAGTACACTAAAAAGAATCACAAGTTATGCTATTTTCTTTCATTTTATTTTAATTAAATTCATGCTATAATAGAAAAATCAACTCAATGGATGAGTCGACTAAACCTTTATTTGCTTATATTGAAAATATGAAATAAATAGCTGTGTAAATAACGAAATTACAGCCGTAAAATGGAAGCGTAAAGGCGCAGGACTAGACGCGGCTACGAGCGACAGATCCCATTTCCTTGGGACTTGACGGCGCGAGAATCCGCATGTCCGCGCACGTTTGCAGTGGACGAGATTCATTGGATTTACACACATCGGGATCTGTCGTGCGTATACGCATGTTGCCGCTAGGATCGCGTGAGCGCGCAGCCGCGTGTTGTCGCTTCCAGTGGACGACCGGCCTTAGGCTTTTCTAAACTCGAAATTTTACTTCATGCGCCACACGTATAAAACACTGAAATATCACAAAGTTTAAAATATACGGCTTTAGCAATCTAAGATGTAGATGTGAATAAAACATGCGTCAAATTCTGTGCTAAAGAAATTGTTTAAAACACTGATTATAGGCAACCCAATAACTCCAACGTATATTAGGTTGCCTATAATCGTTGTTGTATGTGTTTGTTTTTTGAACATCACTGTATATCAGTGTTTTTAAGCGTGGCGCATGAAGTAAAATTTCGAGTTTAGAAAAGCCTAATTTGGATTGGCCGCTTCGCTTCGCTACGCAGCCAATCCAAATTCTTAGGCTTTTCTAAAATCGAAATTTTACTTCATGCTTAGTCTGGTAGTGGAAAACACTCGTTAAAAGCCTCAAATTAACCGCTTTTAAACAACGAATTCTCGCAAAATTAAAAAAAAAACGTTGTATTTATCGGGATGACTAAACTCAACCCTGTGTGTTCTTTTTTAAACAAGTTTTAAACGTGTTTTAAATAAGTTTTAAACACGTTTTGACATGTTATTAATTGTTAATGTTTTAAACGCTGTTTCCATGAAATAAAAACACGTTTTATTAAAAAAAACTGTTTGTTTTAGTCAAAATAAAAAAATTAAACATTTTTTTAACAACCCTGCTTGCAAGTAAGCACAGCAAACATTATAGCTAGCACACAAAAGGTAAAATAGTTATGAGGGTTACTTTTTTCATATGATTTAGATTCCTCAGAGCTAGGGTAAGATAGCACAACCAATTTTAGAGCTAGGGCAACCACAACAACCCCTCAAAATTACAAAATTAGTTTGCACCCCACATTCTCACATCATTTAAAAGAACAATTATTATTTAATACACACACATTATTTCAATATGATTATTCAAACACTTGCTAACTAGTAATTTTTTTATTTATGAAGTCTCTAAAATTTTGACAAAAATACAAGTTTTTGACTCAAAAACTATAGATTATGGATTGATAGATCTTGGCAATATCCAAAAAAATAAGGTTTGCTTGATGTCCATATCAAATTTCATAATCATATCTTAAACATGATTCATGTTAAACATGTTAAATTCATGTTTTAAACGAAGTATTTCTCTAAAATCGTCCAGTTTTAAATAATCACTCTTGCAAGCACGAAGAATGGATAGGAATTCTTTTATTGGTATTTATTACATTTTAAATTATTCGAGGGTTAAATATCAATCACTCACTACGATACTGTCCTCATTGTGCTTACTCTCCCAGTCACGGCATTTATAAACAATGCGTTTGTGAATCATAAAAAATAATCCCTCACTAGGCTACTGTCTTTATTGTCTTTGCTCTTCCGGTCACAGCATTTATAAACAATGCATTGGTGAATCATAATTTAAAAGAATTTTTGAAATCTGTGGGCGTTTGGTATAGTTTTTTACTATTTAAATTATTCAAGGTTTAAAAATCAATCACTTACTACGCCTCTGTCTCTATTGTGCTTGTACTTCCGATCACAGCATTTGTAAACAATTGGTAAATTATAATTTAAACGAATTTCTGAAATATGCAGGCGTTTAGTGAAGTTATTACATTTTAAATTATTTGAGAGTTAAAAATCAACCCTAACTGGTTGACAAGATTATCTATTTTTTTGTTTGAACACTTAGATTCGATTTATTCATATGTTTCAATATACAGAGAGTTTTACTTTGAAGTATACATACAAAATTACAGTATATACTATACATCTTCAGATATTCGTTGGTTTTGGAATAGAATTCAATTTGAAACTTTAAACGAGTGTTTTCCACTCCCAGATTAAGCATGAAGTAAAATTTCGAGTTTAGAAAGTCTGAAAATTTGGTTTGGTCGCGTAGCGAAGCAGGGGGACCAAACCAAATTTTTAGGCTTTCCAAACTCGAAATGTTACTTTATGCGCCACGCATATTAAACACTGAAATATTGTAAAGTTTAAAATATACTTCTACATCAGTATGCTGAAGTAGTATACTTTAAACTTTACTTAAAAGATGTGTTTTATACACGTGGCGCATGAAATAACATTTTGAGTTTACAAAAGCCTGAAACTCAAAATGTTACTTCATGCATAATCTAGGAGTCTAAAACACCCGTTTAAAGGTTCAAATTAAACTCTTTCAAAAAACAAAGAATGTCGAAAAATTGACAACGGATGCATATGTATACTTCAAAGAAAAATTCCGGGTATATCCCAACTAATGATTTAATTTGTTTACCAAATATCACAATCAGTATTTATTTTAAGCTATACTATGACGCAAATTATATTAGTACTAAATTTTAGGAACTTTTAGTACAGTATATGACAATGTCATTGTCAACAAATCCGTTGGATTATGTGATTTGATAAAAAATTCGCATACAGTGAAATAATGTATTTAAAAAATTTAAATCCACGAATGGAAATACGCATGCTCACGCCTCAAAATTAAAATATAAATATCTTATAATCTGTTTTCTTTTTTTAAAATATTGTTTGCATGTTCTCCCTGCGCTAGCTGTAAGCAACAGAGCCCCCTAGAAATAAACAATAAAATATTAAAGCGAGGGGTTAAGGTGCAAAGTAATTTTGTAATTTTCAGGGGTTGTTGGGGTTGCACAAGCCCTAAAATTGGTTGTGCTAGCTTGCGCTAGCTTTAAGGAATTAAAATCATATATAAAAAAAGGTAAAAAATCAAAAGTGGGGTCGTCAACTTATTCCCCCCATATTTAAAACCCCCATAACTTGTTTACTTTTTGTGTGCTAGCTATAATTTTTGCTGTCCTTGGTTGCTCTAACTAAGAGCTTTCTTATGCAATGATTTTTTTCTAAAAAATCGAAAGTGGGGAGCCAAGTTGACGAAGCCTAATCCAAATCATTATGAGATGGTAGTAACCTATATAAAGCTACAACTTCAATGGAAGTTAGAATTTGTAATTAAATAATGCTAAATTTAAATAATTTCTTACAGTATACATTAGTGACCGATATTGGCACAGAGAGCGTAGCAACCCTCGTTATATAGATAAATATCATAAATATATTAATATTTTTCTTAGTCTATGATTCTATTTGACACGGAAATGTCAGAAAAAGCAATGTTGCGGATACGGTGGACGAAAGATATACGCTACTAACAAGTATGTGTTAAAACATAAAACTTTGTAACACCTTAATCGTGATTAGTTAGTTATAGAGCTGGGCGGTACTCGGGTACAAGTACTCAAAATTTGTACTTTGAGTACTTTTCATGTACTCGGTACTTAGTCCACGAGTACTTTATTTTTGAAGTACTTGTACTTATATTCGTCACATTTTTGGACTGCAAAATGACCTTGAGTACATTTGGATGCACCCCCTTAAGTTTATTTTGATATAACTGTCACGAGCTACGAGCGATTACACCTTTATGTTGATAGTGGTGTTATATTTGACAAAACAAACAAAAACTGTACCAAATTCTACACAATTTTTATTTATGAAATTATTTCATAGATTAGATTTTGCTTTTTCAAGTTAGGTTAGGTATCACTGTCAAATTTAGTTAGGTGGATTAAATGATGTCTGACGCCAACTTATATCAACTGTAACTACACTTTTCGTTATATGTCAAACGCCGACTTATGTTAATTGTAAATATAGTTCAAATGTGGGCCAACGCTGACCTACGTCAAATATCATTACAGTCCAAATGCTGGCTTAGGCCGACTTGTATCAACTGCCATTGTAGTTCAAATATCGGCTAAATCCGATTTATCTCATATGTCGTTGTAGATGTGTCGAAAAACGTCAGACTGACACAAAATGTCAAAAAGAAAAATACGGTCATCGTGTAAAAAGTGATATAAAACTAATACTTTTTAAATGTCAAAAATGGTATTCAATGTCGAATGTGTCAAAAGTGTGAGATATGTCAAAAAGGCATGAAATGTCAAAAATCTTATTTACTACTTTTAGTAGGTACTTACCACTTTCACTAAGTAAGAATTTTTAAAAATTTTTATAAATTCACATTTTGCAAGATTGTTAACATTTTATTACTATTTTACAAAATTCACATTTTAGTTCGTTCTTAATTTAACTTTACAATTTGATATATAGGGTGTTTGAAAATGAAGTCCCTAGTATTATTGTGTCATAGAAACTGTTCAAAGTGGAACACACTATTCTAGTTTATAGTGTTTGATTCAACTGTCCAAGTTTTGCCAAAAACCCAACCCAACTACACTAAATTGTGAAGTTGGATAATAACCCTACCTAATTAAACAATTCGATTACAAATCATAAAGTTGTGTTAGAAGACCCAACCTTACGATTTGTCCGATAGCTTAACCTAGTTTCAAAGTTTGTCGTATAAACAAACCTAGTTTCAGAGTTTTTCATGTAACCTAACCAACCCATATAGCACACTTCGTCCATAGTACGTACACGATTCGTCCGTATTACGTACATTCGTCCACGGACGTAATACGGACGTACTATGGACGTACATTTGTGTACGTACATAGTACGTACACTAATGTACGTCCATAGTACGTACATCTCTGTACGTACATCAATGTACGTCCATAGTACGTACATAAATGGACGAATATAAAATGTAACTCATTATATTTCTATATAAACAAATTAAATGATTCATTTATCGTGCTTATAACGTAATACGAAGTGTTGTTATGTTATTAGATATTTATATAAATAAAAAGGTAAGTATCATATTTCATATTTAATTATTTATATATATTTTACCCATTATAAGAATTATTATTATTTATACAATGAAATAATTGAATTTAATAATTTATTAAAAAAATAATCAGAAGTTACACCGAGCCATCTTTCTTTATTTATGTTGATATACCAATTAATACTATAAAAAATACGCATTTCCGCGTTATAAAATTAAATAACGCGCTAGAAAAAAAGCAAAAGCAAGACGAACCGTCGCGCCGTCGCACTCCTTCAATCTTACGCAGCTTGCGTGTATTGTGTGTTTACATCCATTTTTGATGCCATTACCGTTTTCTCGTCACGGAACTCGTGTTGCAGTTTTGTTGTCATAGTTATTTTGTTGTTGTCATAGTTTGGTTGTTGTCATAGTTGTTCTGCTTAAGGTAAGTCAATTTGACTAACATATATATTTATCGCATTTATCCACTATAGTGAATAAATGCGTCCACATTTCGTTTATCTAACACCGGTAACCTAAACACGTGTTGTACCGGCATATTGAAATCCGCAAATTGTGCACTAAAACCCCGTTGCGTTTTGTTAAAATGTTAAGTTTTTTCAAACAGCATAGTCGTTGATTATATTTACATTGCGCGCGTCTACCTGCCGGTACCTGCCGCTACCTGTTGAGTGCTACAGGTGTTAGAGCGGGCATTTTGAATTATGGTGATCCTTTACGTTTTTAACCAATGCATTTTAATTCGATTCAATGATATTGCACAATTTTATTCAGAAATGGATATACTGTTTATGAACAAAATAAAATATATGAATGTAATTTTTTTACAAAATGCACCAAATCAAAGATGGTTATTATTTAATTTGAAAATGTATACAATAATAAAATACTTAAATCCTAAATTAAAATTAAATTCGTATTTATTTTCACAATAAAATAAATATCCACAATTGTTGATTTTTTAAATTAATAATTCTAAAGAATCACTATACAGGGTGTCCTGGTTAACCAGGCCCTGCAAGGGTATCTCCCAACTGTAAGAGATAGAGAATTGGTTAAATGGGGAAAATGTGCCGGCCAATTAGTACTAATAATATTTGGTATAAAACTAAAATAAAAAAATTACTTAATAATGTCAAAATCTTATCCTTCTATCATCAACAATAACTAAGATATTAAGAAAAATAAAACATCGTCAGAATCGGTTTCTTCAGAGTAGACTAAACGTTTTTTTTAGTTTTCTACCGGATACTAATACTACTAATTGTCCTGCATATTTTCTTCCATTTAACCATTTCTCTAGATCGCTTAGAAGGTACCCATGCAGATACCCATACTTAATAAGGACACCCAGTTAAGCTATTTGATGTACTATATATAGTTTTGTTTTACTAGGTTAGTTATCTGCTGCCACTCGAAATATTGACCTGGGATTTGAGTCATTACTGATCAGTCCTATTACATTTCATTTAATTATACATAGAAATTTTAAACTAACGGTATTGAACTTAACATTTAGTTATTTATAATAGTTTATTTTTATTTTCCTGTAATTGCTTCAGTATGCCAAAATATAAATTATCTCGCAAACTCTATAGGAGTGCACAAAAATCATCAGATGCTACTCTGAGGGCTATAAAGTTGGACATTTCTAAAGATGCAAATAAGTCAATAGAATCAACAAATATTTTAAATAGTTATAGTGATATTAACAACTCAACAAGCAATGAAGAGATATTAATAAAATTGCCTTCATATGAAGATTGCTCAGATTCAATTTCAAGTAGTAATTCTACTTTTGATAATAGTTTCAATATAAACGAATCGGCAAATGAACGAACTATTTTCAATACGACCAACAATCCATCTTTAAAAACAGCCTTAGCAGATTGGGCCGTAAAATTCCAAATTCCACATGTTGCATTAAATGATTTATTAAGATTGTTACAACCCTTTGACAATAGTTTACCATTAGATTCAAGAACATTATTAAAAACTCCAAGGCATTGTGAATTGCAAGTTGTACATCCTGGACATTACTATCATTTTGGAATGTTTCAGGCTGTAGAAAAATTGCTAGATAAATACCCAATAAATATTAATATGAATAATATTAGTATTTGTGTTAATATTGATGGCCTCCCTTTATCAAAAAGCTCAAGTAGTCAACTGTATCCAATATTATGTAGTTTGTATGAAAATTCTTCAGTAGTTGAATTAATAGGATTGTATCATGGGCTTGAAAAACCTAAAGATGCAAATATTTTTTTAAAACATTTTATTGATGAGATTGTCTTTCTCACAAAGAACGGTTTTAAGTATAAAGACAGTATTTATCAATTTAAAATTAAAGCATTTATCTGTGATGTCCCAGCAAAGTCATTTATTACTTTTACAAAGGGTCATACTGGCTATAATTCTTGTTCGAAATGTGAAATTGAGGGAACATTTATTAATAACCGAATTTGTTTTTCTGAAACTGAAAATTTAAGGAGTCGCAATGATATTGAATTTAGACGAAAAAAGGACGACGATCACCACAATGGAACATCAATACTTGAAAATATACCTAATTTTGATATGGTTCACGATATTCCATTAGATTATATGCATCTGATATGCTTAGGTGTTGTTAGAAAATTAATTTATTTATGGTTGTTCGGCAAAACTTCTACAAAACTATCATTTAATCAATTAAATGAAACTTCAAATTTATTATTGGAACAAAAAAAATATATACCCTGTGAGTTTGTTAGAAAGCCAAGATCATTAGATGAAGTTAAACGTTTTAAAGCAACCGAATTTAGACAATTTTTATTTTATACAGGACCAGTTGTTTTAAAATCAATCCTATCTCAAGATCGGTATTTAAATTTTTTAAGTCTTCATATCGGTGTCACCATTTTGTCAAGTGAAAAATATTTATATCATCTAGGTAGTTATGCACACCATTTATTAAAATATTTCATTGAGACATTCACAATTCTCTATGGTAAAAAACATGTTTCACATAATATACATAATTTAATACATCTTTTTGAAGACTGTAAAAAATTTGGAATTTTACAAAGATTTTCAGCTTTTCCGTTTGAAAATTACTTACAATCATTAAAATCATTAGTACGCAAAGGTGATAAACCATTATTACAAATTATAAAGCGAAAAATTGAGCTTGATAATAGTCAGTATAATAATGTGAAATCTGCCGACCATCTGCCTATACTAAAAGTTCAATATAATGGTGGACCACTTTTGCATTCTATGGTTTTGGTGGAACAATATAAGGAATTGCATTTCTTACACTTTACACTAAAACTCGATGAAGCTAATAGCTGTTGTGGATTAGTTGATGGTAGTATAGTGTGTATTGAAAATTTTGTAACCAATCAAGTTGGAAGTTACATTATTGGTCGTAAATTTAAATTAAAAACAGATTTTTATTGTAAGCCATGCCCATCATCATCGTTGAACATTTATATTGTATCAGATTTGGATGATTTAGAAATGTGGAGTAAACATGACATATCATTTAAATATGTTAAATTGAAATTTGGAAGCCAATTAGTTGTAATTCCTCTTTTGCATACAAGGTCATAGACAAAAACAGAGGAGACGGTCTTAAACATTTGGGTTTTTAACACACTATATAAAATAAAAATTTGTAATGACAATTTATTAATATTTAAGTTAACATTAGAGTAATTTGCAAAACAGGAATAAAAAATATCTTTTGTTCACTAAAGAATAATATGGAAAATAAAGGCTGGTCAGTAGTCAAATTTCCTGAGGAGGATGCTGTGTCCGTTGTACCAACTTCGTGGCTGGATAATGACAACTGCTATTGGCCACCTTATAGCAATAGCTTAGTAATGGTTGCTATTGAAAATCATGAGGTCCCTAACAAGGCGACATGGAAAAAATTCGCATGCACTGGATTCCGAAATAATGTATTTGGTAATATTTTAATGATTTTAGTGTGTTATGTAATACTATCATCTCAAAACATTCTCAATGTAATTTACTATTTAAATTATACTAAAATTAATTAATTAATACATCACCTTAGCACTCAAAACATTATATGAGGTAATAATGTAATATAAAAAAAATACAGACATTCACATTGAGCATGTTCAGTTTTACATAAAATTCTCTGTATGCTTATAATTGACTATTTTTTTGCAGACACTTTCCAAGAGGCCAATAAAAAATGCAAGAAAGCAGTTATTTGTTCCGACTTGGAATCGGATAATATTTGTGATTATTCATCAAAAAAAAAGAAAAATGTTCAGGAAGAGATTAAGCTTAAGTGCTTCATCCTCGGAATATGAAGAAGTATCAATGCTTCCAGATCCTCCTCAGATGCAAGGAAATAAAAGTATGTTGTTTAAATCTGTATAAATTATATATATATATATATATATATATATATATATATATATATATTAATTTAAACTATTTTAAATTAGACTCTTCTTCATCATCACAGTGCAATTCTATAGAAGGATCTTACCAGTCGGATGGCAACAATCCAAGTGATTTAAAAATAATCACTAGTAAGTTTACAACCAGATTGTTAAATTAAATATGATTAAATGGAGTATTACTTTTTAGAATACTTGGAGCAAATAATAAAAAAACAAAACAATATACAGTCAATGATGGTTGACATGAACACCAGGTTGATAACCCTAGAGAACAGGGGAAATACTACAAATGTTGTTGCTGCACCTGAGGAACATAATACAATTTTTGAGGAAATAAATTATTTCCCAATAAATAGTTATGATGCTCTACAAGTGTTTGAACAATTTTTATCAAATCAAGAAAATATGCAGAGAGCAGTATGTATCTTTTTATTAGTCAATAAACAATTGCACTTTATGGAATATAGTAGCACATGTGTCTGATAAATATTTCATTCATGGATATATCCATCCATATTATTTTATAAACTAATATTATTTCCAAATGCTTTTTTTAACTTCTTATGTTCTTTAAATATATATAATAATGATTTTTTTATCTTTTTAGGTCAGAGACATATCTTCATTTGGGGGAAGCAATATTTACGAGTTTATCCACAGATCTGCTCAAAAATTAATTACAAATAAGTTTTGTGGGCAAGAATTTAGTTTTTTAGGAAAGAGAAAGAAGAGGCCATTCTGTAATTTAAAATTGAAAGAATTATTCATAAGTATGTATCTTATATTTTTTTATAACAATCTATTAATTAATATATCTATATTAATTGTTTACAGAATCATCAATGAAATTATTCGCGAAGACCACGGAGAAAGAGGTCGAAATGAGTATAAACAAGTGGTTGAAAAGATGCTCTGAACGATCAAAAAATGAAGTTAATTCGACTAGTTAGTCAAATAGTTTTATGAGTTTACTATCTAATAAATATATTTTTTCCAAATTAAAGTATCTTTTTATTTGTTCCTTCATCAAAATATGCAAATTCTAAGCATCTGCTTATACTAAAAATTAAATATTAATGGGTCATTTTACTATTTAATTATTTATTTTTTCTCTTAAGTTTTATTTTTATTATCTTGTTACCTACCATTCCACTAAAGTAATGAGCAATATGCTGATGATTAACTAATTAAAAATAATCGTATAATTATATCAATAATATTTATGAAATTACAATAATATTTAAATTTTTTACCTACATATTTATTTATATGAAAAGTTTTATGTACTATATTGTAGAAAATAAATTTGTATCATTGAAAGTAAAATAGAACACATATTACTCTCTGTTGAACCCAATTAGCGTACACCTTATCTATATCCATTTAAATTAATGTCGAAACCACATAAGGTGTACACTAATTTCATTCATGGGACAGTAATTAATAGGTGGGCTATTTTTCTTTTAATGATGCCAACTATAATATAATATATGTATAATTATAATATAAAATAAATAAATGTGTAGATAACAAAATTCAAATATTAATTGTAATTTCAAAATTATTAATATAATTATTTCATTTTCACGTTCCACGAATGGACATATATGTACGTCCCTTGTACGTACATGCGTGTACGTCCCATGTACGTACATGTACGTCCCATGTACGTACATGGCATACGTCCCATGTACGTACACGGGTGTACGTCCTATGTACGTACAATGTTGTGTCAAACGGACGTACTATGTACGTACATAGTACGAACACGGACGAATCTGTACGTACATACGACGAACGCGTGGACGAATCGGTACGTCCATAGTACGTACATAGGACGTACTTGTGCTACTAGGGAAGCTTTAGTAAATTATGAAATTGTGTTACGTTAGATAATAACTCAATTAAAGCCCACTTGCATTACTCGAGTTTGACAGCTGTCAACTCTATGCGGTGTGTTGCGAGTTGTTTCTTGTATTATTTATGAATATTTTTAATTTTATAATAATCATATATTTGAATATGTTTTCTAATCCTCAAATTTAGAACATAACCTCAATTGTCATAACGAAGTAGGTCTCTTTAGAACTTATTTAATAATGCTATAAATCACAAACGCTTAAATGTGACTAATTCTCAACCTAAATACTATATTTTAAACTTCACTTAAAATCAGGATTTTGAACCGATGAAGCATGAAGTAAAATTTGGAGTTTAGAAAAGCCTGAAACTTCAAGCTTTTCTAAACTCGAAATTTTACTTTATGCTTAATCTGCGAGTAGAAAACCTTTGTTAAAAACCTGGTAAACCTTTATTGACAACACCGAATTCTTAAAAAAAAATGAACAACAAGATCAACGAAACTTGTAAAGCTTATGAAAATCACTAGTTTGTTTTTAAATTTCTTTAAGAAATCAGTGTTGTCATTAAAGGTTCTAAGAGTTGTCGAACAAGTGTTTTCCACTATCAAGTTAAGCATGAAGTAAAATTTCGAGTTTAGAAAAGCCTGAAACTGTCCGGTTCGCTACGCGACCAAACCAAATTTTCAGGCTTTTCTAAACTCGAAATTTTACTTCATGCCCCACCCGTACAATTATTCGTTTAAAAACATGTTCATTTATTTAACTCATTTGAATATTTAAATATTTGTTTAGAAACATATTTAAATATCTGAATATTCAAACGCTTTAAACATCATGTCAATGTTAAACAGTTGATGACAATTTTATATGTGCATTCAATCTAAATATATCAAAATAGCAATCATGTCAAAACTGTGTAAACAAAATCCGGTAAAATAAGAGTTGTGTAAAATTTGAAATATTGTATATACTTAGGTAAGATACAATAGACTTAGGTTAGAATAGAAACGGGAGACGATACTAAGGTTTTTTTAAAGAACAGCTGCATAGGTTAGGTGCACTCAGCCTAACCTAACCTAAAGAAACCTTTCCGACAATTCCTCGGATTAACATTTTATGAAGTTATAACCCAACATAACTTCACCTATCACAGCCAAATCACGACGTATCATCTAACCTAACCTAACTTCACAACTTGTCAACTAACATAACTTAAGTAACATCTATCGTATCTAATCTAAATTGTAAAGTTGGGTTAAATAACCACTTCACAACTTGTCATCTAACCTAACTTAAATAACACCTATCGTATCTAACCTAAATTGTGAAAATGGGTTAAATGATAACCTAATCTAATTCCGCAAGTTTCACTCTAACCTATCTTTATGATTTGTCATTTATGATAACTCTGTTACTCTAAATTGTAAAGATAAGTTAGGTTTTTGATTATTTTGTAGTAAATGGGTTTAATGCAACTTTTTTTTAGAAAGGATGTTTAAGTTTTCGAGGACTGGCAGCAAGCCACAGTCTGGAGAACTTACCTAATTTCACAATGATCAACTAACCCAACTTTATAATTTGATATCTAACTTAATCTAGCTTTAGAAATTAGACAGAATCAAACAATTTGTTTTCTAATCTATCTTTACGATTTGCCATCTACTCATCTAACATCACAACTTGACAACTAACCAAACCCAATATTTCAGAATTATGAAATTAAGTTAGGTTAATCTAAGTAACCACGAAATAGTAAGGTTGTGTGTGTGTTGTAATGTTCTCATTTATTATCATTACATTCCTTAGTCACTCGATGTACTTGGTACTTTGTAGTCAAATAAGTACTCAAGTTCTTTTTGTTAGGTACTTGTTCTTAGTACTCGAGTACATTCTGTGTAGAGTACTTGTACTCGAGAACATTTTACTAGTACTTGGAACAGCTCTTGTCACACGTTAGTAACAGTTTAATCACAGGACCAAGCATTACGCCTTATATATACAGGGTCGCTACAAAGTATGGAAACACGGCTCTCACGTGAAATCGGCTAAAAACAGAACCACCAAAATTGGGATTTCTAAATGGGATATTTTCTTGAACAATTTGGCGTGAAAAAAACAAAAATGATTCCTAGAATTTTCACATACGGACGCCATCTTGAATTTTTAAAATGGAATTCGATTTTTTTTATTTTACAGCTTTTATAGACCTTTTAATTCTGATTACAACCATATACCTTTTTTTAAAAATACTTGTCTTTTCATCGATAAACCGGACTTTGAAAAGTATGGAAACAGCCAAACGAGTACTTTTTCTAAATGCTGCAATACCACAAATGCATGTTCTATTTTTGATCAAAACTTAAAAAAATATTAAACAGTCAAATGAAAAAATAAAATATTAAACAATAAATGATTTTTTAATTTACAATATATGTTCAAAGTGCTCTCCATTAACTTCTTGGCAGTAATGAATAAGCTGGACAAAGTGTTGTAATGAACTAGTTAAAATATTAGGACGAATATTTGCAATTTCGGTTCTTATGTGTTCTTCTAATTCTTGTATATTGTGTGGCCTGTTGTTATAAACTCGATTTTTCAAATGTCCCCACAGGAAAAAATCAAATATTTCGCTGTTTCCATACTTTTCAAAGTCCGGTTTATCGATGAAAAGACAAGTATTTTTAAAAAAAGGTATATGGTTGTAATCAGAATTATAAGGTCTATAAAAGCTGTAAAATAAAAAAAATCGAATTCCATTTTAAAAATTCAAGATGGCGTCCGTATGTGAAAATTCTAGGAATCATTTTTGTTTTTTTCACGCCAAATTGTTCAAGAAAATATCCCATTTAGAAATCCCAATTTTGGTGGTTCTGTTTTTAGCCGATTTCACGTGAGAGCCGTGTTTCCATACTTTGTAGCGACCCTGTATATTATTTTACTACTTACTATACTTTCTTTACTAATAAAATAAAAATAAATCAAAGACAAGCATTAACTAGATCAAACTCTATTCCAAGCGTGGAATGATTTGACCATGGTTTAGTATAAAACTATTGGCATAAACATAATTCAGCCAAGCATCACTATTTAATTCGAAAATTGATTTATTTAATATATTTATCATCTTAAGAAACTAATTGAAAACTTGGCTGAAATCAATGAAACTTTCCACTTTCCGCATTAGCCCTCTCTCTTCCATCTCAGCCGAGGGCGAATGTAAATGAATAAATCTGCTTAGGTTCAAAAGAGTGCAACGAAACACGGAAAAGAAAATGGTCCTCTCTCGCTCCTTCGCCGTTTTACCCATTTTAATAATCTCCCATTATCAAAACTGATTTTAATTCGTAGCCATTCATTGTCAGCTTACATCAAAGCGAGTTAAAATAACTTTAACTTTGCGACTTTGTGCACCCCTTTTCCTTTTCCTTTTCCCCGGCCGTTTGCTTTGTATTTAAATGAATGTGTTTTAATCGAAATTATAAATTCAAACATTTTACAAGGGACGGGACGCGTTTGCCCCGAAAAACTTCGGCTTCGTCGTCGTCTTTGGGCCTCATCGGCTTCCGCTTTTATCATTTCGCGTTATTTCCGTTTACCAGATGATCATCTTTTGTGAGGGGGTGGAGGTAATTTTGTTTTAATTACAAAATTGCTCTTTTAGAATTTGATTTGATTAATAGTAATTTTATTAAACATACAAAAAGCTATTATCTTATATCATCCATAAATGTTTCAAAAATAGCAGTTTTATTGATTTAAAGATAATTAAGACATTATTTATGTACTCATACTTACTAGGGATGTTCGATGTATATCGATATATATCGATATTTCTTTTTTCCATATATCGCCGGTATCGATACCATATGTTCGATATCGTTACATGCGATACTCGTTATTTATTAGACGCTATCTATTGTATTAAATTAAAAATTACGCAGGGTTATATTTTTAATGAAAATTACCTGTGTTTAATGAAGTGCTTTTCTATTTAAAACTTTCTGAAAAAATGGTTAAAATGCAAAAAATCATACTTACATATTCCAAAGAAAATTGCTGCACGCCATCGAGTTTTGAAAGGCTTGATAAGCAGTACATTTTAAACTTTACTTGAAACCATTGTTTTATACGCCTAGTGCATGAAGTAAAATTTTGAGTTTAGAAAAGCCTGGAAATTTGGTTTAGTCGCTCCGCTCCGCTACGCGACCAAACCAGACTTTTCTAAACTCGAAATTTTACTTCAAGCTTAACCGGGAGTGGAAAACACTCACTCGACAATTGTCTTTGTTTAGTCTATTTTGTATTTTTCTGTTTTACATAAAATAAAACTCGCGATATTAATAATAGAAGTAATAAAATGATGAACATTAAAAAAAAGAAATTTGTTAATAATTCAAATCATGAATTTTTATAAATATCTTAGAAATTTACAAAATGCGTCAACATTTTTAAAGTTGACGGAAATTTTGAAAATTCATAAAAGCATCAACAATTTAACCGTTTTGGAAACTCACTAAAATTCACGAAAGGCGTTAAAATATTAAAAATTCATGAATGGCGTCAAATTATTAAAAATTTACAAATGGCTTAGAAATTAACTAAGTGTCAACATTTTAAAAATCAACGAAAATGTTGAAAATTCAGATTTCTTAAAAATTGACAAAATTTTATAAAAAGTATCAATATTTTTAAAATTGACAAAAAGCTTAATTAAGAAAAACCTTGGAATTTTTTGGAAAGCTTCAACATTTTTTAAATACGAATATTTAAGAAATTTACAAAAATTACCTTTCAAGTTCTTAGCACTGTTCTTAAATTTCCTAAATATTAGTAAATTTTAAAAATGTTGAAGCTCGAAAATCTCGAAAATTCTTAAAAACTATAAACAAATCCGAGAAATTGACAAAATCCGTCAACATTTTGATCAAAATCATTAAATTTAATGAAAATCGTCAAGATAATCAATTAAAATTCTCAAAATTCTGGAAAATTACAAAAACTGCCAAGGTTTTAAGAATTAACGAAATTTCTTGAATAGTGCTAGAATACTTAAAATTAATCTAATAAATTCACAAAAACCGCTTTTCATAAATTTCCTACATTTTTATTAAAATTAGGAATGTAGACGATTATTATAAGTTTCCAAAATTTCCGTTAATTTAAAAAAAAACTTGATACTTGTCATGAATTTTGAAGATTTTGTATTTCCTAAATATTCGTTTGTTTTAAAATTGCCGAATTTTTTAAGGAAATTAAATGATTTTGGTTATTTGTAATATTTATGTTGTTATGTTTGTGAAATGGTTTTGCCGTAATTCGAAAAACAAAAGTCATTTCAAAAACAAAAGCAACTGGAAAAGATTTTCTTTTAATTTTTTAAACTCCGATGGTGTTTCTAAATTTTGTAAATATTTGTTAATTTTAATAATGTCGGCACTTGATTTCTCGTCATTTTTCAAAATCTTGGTAATTTTCGTGAATATCTGAAATTTAAAATATTTTTCATTTGTCATGAAATGCCACGATTTTGATTGATTTTAAGATACGTAGCACCTTTTGGTGAATTTCAGACTTTTTAATTCATTTTTAAAATCTTGACGCTTATCATGAATATCCAAGATTTCCATCAGTTTCCTAGATTTTAGTTAATCAAAGTTGCCTATTTACTTTACAGTGTAAGGCTTTTTCTGGTGTACATTTTTTTCGACTTCTTTCTGTCTTGTGGCAGTTGTTTGGTTTTCTCCCATGTGATCCCCAATCTCTCTGTTTCTTGTCTAATGTCATCCATCCATTCTTTCCTGGGTCTTCCTTTTTGATTATTTCCATGCGTTCGGATCTCATAGATTCTCCTGACGTTTCTTTTTTCTTCCATTCTGTGTATGTGGTGGAACCATCTCATTTGTCCATCTTTTATTTTGTCTTCTACGGGTTTTATTTCAAGGTTATTTCTTATTATTTCATTTCTTATCCTCTCTTCTTGTTTTGTTCTCTATTTTTCTGAGGAATCTCATATCTATTGCGTTTATACTTACTCTATGTCTTTCCGTCATCGTCCATGATTCGCTGCTGTGCGTTAGTGTCGGTCTTATCACCTTCTATACTGTTTTTGTTGTAATCCTCTTTGGTATTTCTTTTTTATTAAAAAATGTGTTGTTCATCATGTTAAATATTTTTTCTGTTTTTCTTATTCTTTCGCCTTTTTCTCTATCAATTCTTCCATCGCACTGTATGTATGTCCCCACTTATTTTAAATGCTCAACCTGTTCTATTGGTTTTACCGGTTTTGCTTCGATCCATATTTTATGTCTTCTTGTTTCCTGCTATTACCATGCTTCTGTTTAGTCTATGTTTATTTTCATGTTTATCTTCTTTAGTTCTTTGTTGAGTATGTCCATATTGTACTGTAAGTCGTTTTTCGTTATAGTAGCAGTACTATTGCCATGTCATCCGCAAATATCAATTTTGGTGTTTTCATTTTTTCCATCTTCCAGAATGCCATGTTTAGTTTCATGATTTTTGTTGCTTCCTTTATCGCCTTATTTGCCCTAGAGTGAATAATAATGGGCTTATTATGCATTTCTGCTTTACTCCTTTTTGTTATAAACTCTTCTGACTCTTCGTTGTTTGTCCTAACTATATTTTTATTGCATTTCTACATTGTTTTTATCATTCTTATCGTTTTCTTATTCACCCCCCATCTCTCTAGTTCTTCCCATATGTCCTCTCTTCATATTATGTCAAAGGCTTTTTGTAGGTCGTTAAAACATATGTGTATTATTTCTCTTTTCTTTTTGATTAATTTTTCACTTATTTGTCTTATGGAGAAGATTAGGTCTTCTGTGCTTCTTCCTTTTTAGAACCCGCATTGGTTATCTTCTAATGTGCTATCCACTTTGTCTTATTCTTTTTTCTAGGATTATAGTCAGTATTTTGAATGGGACACTTGATATTATGATCCCCCTATAGTTACTGCATTCTCTTTTGTCACCTGATTTATACAGGGTGTTTCAAATTTCAGCCTCACTATAAGGATCTCGCTTATTATATGAGATAATTGTAGGTCTAAATTCGGAACTTTTGCAAAATTTTATGCTGAGTAATAATCCGTTTAAAAAATGTACTTAAATTATTTTGTTTTCGAATAAAGTTAAAAAAACTGAAAAAAACTGTATTTGGGACAATATTAAATAACTGTAAAGACCTTCTTACAGCCCTTTTTTATTATCTAACAGATAATTTATTTCTTTATAATATGTTTCGTTTCTTTTAGACCATCATCAACTTTCTTATTTATTATGGACGCCATATTTATTTTTTATCACATCTCATTGCTTTATTTTTTGAATTGACAACGATATATATAGTACGACATACATCTAATTTCATAAACCAACATACTATCGTTAACACTGTTTTTGCTAGCAGTCTGTTTTTGTGCTAACTAAAAATCATCCATGCCATGGAATTTAAAACAATAAACAATATGAATAACTCATTGTTTATCAAACATTCTATTGTTTATAAACAAAAAGGAAGTTCGGTGATTAAGAAAAACGAGATATATTACGTTTTTTTATAAATTTATTAAACAGAAATACAGAATTGGCTAGTCAAAAATATTTAAAAAAAAAAATATTCAATAATCCAGAAAGAAGGCAATAGCATAGAACAATGTTTGTGCAAACAATTATTTTAAAGAATATAACAAGTAAAACAATATAAAAATTAATAATAGCAAAAAAATGAAATTTTTAACATTCAAAATTATAATTTGTGTTCAAACAAAAAAATCGTTGGGATAAACTTCACTTTTAACAAAACCCCATAAAAAGTAATCCATAACGCTCAGATCTGGCGATCTAGCTGGCCAAGCTATGATTCCGCCGTTCCCGATCCACTGATTTGGGTAAATAGTTGCGAACATTTCTGGCATTGTGCGCTGATGCACCCCCTTGCTGCCACCAGAAGTTTTGGTGTTGATTTAAAGGAACATTATCCAAATAATTAGCAATGTTTGTACGAAGAAGGGGTAAATATCGTTCACTGTTTAGAGACTCTTCGTACATAATTGGCCCTATTAAATTGTCTTCATAAATTCCTGCCCAAATCAATGCTCTCGCTGCCTTTGCATTTTTCATTTATCTTATTGCTTCTAGTAACTCTTCTGTTTGTATTATATCGATCTCTTCTATCTCTGACTCTTCTTGTTCCTCTTTTTCTTCTTCTTCTTCTATCCCGCTTGAGTCTGTTTTTGTTAGTTCTTCGAAGTATTCTTTCTATCTTTGCATTATTTTAGTTTCGTATCTGATTATGTTACCTTTTTTGTCTTCTATGTTTATCATGGTATGTTCCTTCTTCTGCCTGAGTTCTTTCAGTGTTCCATAGAATAGCTTTTGGTTTTCTTTGTAATTTTTGTTCATCTTTTTACCGAGTTTTATCCAGGATTCTTCTTTTGCTTTCTTTACCTCTTGTGTTACTTCCTTTCTTAATTTTTGATATGCTTCATTTTTTCTTTGTGGTTAGGTATCTTGTTTTTTATCCTTGATTTTGTTTTATAATTCCTCGCTCCACCATTATGTCGTTTTGCCTACGTTATTCATATTTTTATATTGTTTCACAGCTGATTTTTGCTGATGTCAGTATGTTTTTTGGTTATTGTACTCTACTTATTCTCTACTCCTTTTTGTGGCTGTGTTTCTTCTATCTTTGCTCTCATTTCTTCTTGATATTTCTGTCCAATTGCCATTTCCTTTAGTTTGTGCGCTCTTATTTTTACATTTATCTTTATTTTTCTTCTGTCATTTATTCCGTCCTTTTTTTATTGTCATATCCGTTCATAGTAGGTGATGATCGCAGCCAATTTCTGTTTATCTTTACTTTTACGTTTTTGGCCGCTTTTCATTATGTCTAGTTTATCAAAAAGTAGTATATTATGGATTTTTCGTTTTGTGGTAGTTATACTCTTGTGTATTTGTGGATATTCTTATGTTTGAATTTTGTGTTTGTTATTATCCCATCATATCTTCTATTCCTTTGTTCTCTCTTCTCACTCTTCCATTTAAGTCTCCCATGATTACTATATTTTCTGTGCTTTCATATAATTCCATTTGTATTTCTCCCATAAATTTGTCTTTATCTTCTTTTTTTGCGTCGTCCATATCTCTTCACTTATTACCATTTGTATTGTCATCATACTTTCGTTGACGTATTTTTCTTTTAATACATCTTTTATCCTTTCTGGTGCAATTATTATTATTTGAGTTTATACAAATAGATATTAGTTCACATTATCATACTTAATACATTTTATAATAAATGAATTCTAATTCGGATTTGTAGATGTGCTTTTTGAATTTAGTTTCTTTAATTTCTTTGGAAAAAAGGAACTTTTCTTTGATGTATTTTATATAATTAGTATGTGTAGTCTATTATGATTGAGCAGTGGAAATTTAGTGAGTGCTGGTGAGTTAAATGAGAATTTTATCGAATTAGCATGCATAATTAAAAAGACGGCTGCTCCGCAGGAAAACGCATTATCGATGTAACAAGACCTATATGACTTCAAGTTTAAGTCAATTTTCTATTTTATTGACGGCTTTAATTGCATTCACATCATTATAACAGAGACTAAATTGATATTTGCTCGATCGTTTCCTAATCTTATTTTACTTCTATAAAAATAATTATCGTTTTATGTATAAAAATTTTAAAACTGATAATATATATTTTACGTCATAATAGGAAGACCATTACAGAAAAATACCTCTGTGTGTGAGTTAAACTAATTAATTAAAATGTAATCTGGGCTAATAAATCATAACTAGTATTAGTTTATAGTAGGGTTTGAATGATATACAGAGAGTATTATGTAACACTGAACATTTTCATAACGATAATTTTTCTTTGAAGTATCCATATGCATACGTTGTACATTTTCTGATGCTCGGTTTATTAAAAGAATTCAATATGAAGCTTTAAGCGAATGTTTTCCACTCCCAGGCTAAGCATGAAGTAAAATTTCGAGTTTAGAAAAGCCTGAAAATTTGATTTGGTCGCGTAGCGCGAAGCGCGGAGCGGCCAAACCAAATTTTCAGGCTTTTCTAAACTCGAAATTTTACTTCATGCGCCACCGGTATAAAACACTGATTCAATGTAAAGTTTAGCGGTGTGTTTTAAACTTCGTAATATGTCAGTGTTTTGTACCAATGGCGCATGAAGTAAAATTTCGAGTTTAGATATGCCTGAAAATTTGGTTTGGCCGCTCCGCGCTTCGCGCTACGCGACCAAACCAAATTTTCAGGCTTTTCTATACTCGAAATTTTACTTCATGCTTAGCCTGGGAGTGGAAAACACTCGCTTAGAGCTTAAAATTAAATTTTTGTAATAAACCGAGCATCGAAAAATTTGCAAAGTATGCATATGAATACTTAAAAAAAAATCTCGTTATAAAACTGTTCGGTGTTACATGAAACTTTCTGTATATCATCATATATATTGATGTCAAAATTTTTAGCTGTATTAAATCTGTAGATGATTGCCAATCATTACAAAACGACTTAGATAACATCATAGAATGGAGCCTCAATAATAAACTGCATCTTAACTCATCCAAGTGCAAGATTATATCATTTTTTAGAACCTTTACTCATATAGCATTTGATTACAACATGAACAATATCTCATTAGAAAGAGTAACTATTTTAAAAGATCTCGGTGTTTTATTTGATAAAGATTTATCGTTTATACCCCATTATAATGCAATACAGAAAGATGCCTTAAGAACGTTAGGTTTTATTCGACGTATTAGTGAGCCTTTTCGGGACATTTATACAATAAATAAATTGTATCAAACATATGTGCCTCCAAAATTGGAATATTGTGCTTGTGTTTGGGCATCGAATTACAATGTGCATATGCAAAAATTAGAGCGAGTGCAAAAAATGTTTGTTAAATATTTGTATTTTAAAAAACATTCGGTTTACCCCGACACTGCTGTATCTTATAGTGATCTGTTGTCAATGTTTGATTTACAAGAATTGGGCTCAAGGCGCAAAATCTTACTTCTAAAATGTCTACATCAGATCATTCATAACGATATAGATGATCCCAATTTATCACTTTGTTTGTATAACAATTGGTTTATTTGGTGACTATAGTTTCGATACTACACGTATCATTATCAAACCGTTAGTAACAAAAAACTACAAAGGATCATTATTTATATTTGCAAATTTTCAAAAAGCAGCGTTAAAGAGGGGGGTGTATTTAAGGTCAAGGTGGTCGATAATTACGGGAATTTCCCGATTAGCGCGGGCTCTGTGAATCTCCAAAGACTCCAGGAGGTCCATCTTTCTACACTTCTCGGCAAAGTGAATAACTGAAAGTACATCCTCGCCAAAAGAATGGTTATTTTCAATCAAATGTTTGGCGAAAGATGACTTATCAATTAATCTATGCCGAAAAGAGTAAAGATGCTCCTGAGTCTGGTCTTAAAATTACGACCAGATTGACCTATATACACTCCCTTACAATCATTACAGGTTAATTTATATAGTATTCCTGATTTGTAAATACTTGGTATCTGAGTCTTATGGTTAAAAATATGATATTTAATTTTTGTAAATGGTTTCATCGCTATATTTAATTTGTGTTTTGCTAAAATATTTGGGAGTGGCGCCCATTAATTATAAATTATTTAAACCTACGACAAACCCTCCATTGCAGCTGGCCGAGGTGCGTCGTTTGCCACCCGCTCTTTCCATAAACAAAAATGTGTGGTCATATATATTTTATTGATTATTTAGATTATTTGATTTGAGTCAAACGACGCTTGCGAATACACCTTGGGCATAAAAAAAGGGTATAGCAAACTGCTCAAAATTTGCTTATCTAACAATGAAAATAATTAAAGTACATTGAAAATTACATAAAAATAATAATAACAATAATATACCTCAATTATAGTCGACAGTTCCTTTAAAAATTGACACACATATCAAAAATAGTCAATATTTTCAAAATATAGCCTTGAATAACATCTATTGATTACAAAAAATAAAACTTTAAATATATTTAGTTTCTTGTTAACTACTCTGGAGAGTTTTAGATGAAATACCTTGTATATGATATATTTACAGAAGAAATATAAAATATTTCATTTATGACAGATCATCTTCTATTATAAAGAAAAGTGTGAGTGTAAGTTTTACTACAAAATACGTTTCTAATTAAACGTCTCATGAGGGATTCCACTCCCAGACTAAGCATGAAGTAAAATTTCGAGTTTAGAAAAGCCTGAAAATTTGGATTTGCAGGGGCGCGCGAGCGAAGCGAGTCGCGCCCCTGCAAATCCAAATTTTCAGGCTTTTCTAAACTCGAAATTTTACTTCATGCGCCACGCGTATAAATCACTAACTTCAAGTAAAATCTTCAACCAATTGTTAAGAGTGAAATAAATTTAATATGTCAATTATCAATTGTTTAGATTGTGGGAAAAGTGAAGAATTTTTTTGTAACTAAAATAATTTGAATTTATGACCTTGATTGTCAACTAAAATTATTTTAGTTACAAAAAAATTATTCACTTTTCCCACAATCCTTATTTCCGAAGAAATGACACCAACTTTAAAAATTTGAAGGGACACACGTAAATCTATGCATTTTTATCAAAGATAATTGAAAGAGAAATTTAATGATTTTAAATTACATGGGGTTTTATTAAAACATAATGCAGTTACAATTATATGAAATAATCATGGAACGAGTGTTTCCACTCCCAGACTAAGCATAAAGTAAAATTTCGAGTTTAGAAAAGGCCGGCGTAGAAAATTTGTCGAGGGTCGCGCAGCGACCCGAGACAAATTTTCACGGGGCTTTTCTAAACTCGAAAATTTACTTCATGCGCCACGCGTATAGATCACTGAATTATTGTGAAGTTAGAAATACACTGATGTATTTTTTGAAAGAGTAATAATCGAAAATATTAAATAACAAAATATTCACATTTCTTTTCATACATTTTCAAGTCAGGTCAAATAATATAATATACAAAATTAACTCATTTAGTAATTTGGTTAACAAAATATGTATAATGTTGCATGTATGGACCAATGGCGCTTAATGGGTTAATTGACAAAATAATATAACATATAATTTGGAATCATTGAAATAAAATTTAAACGGGACACCCTGTATACCTATATCTTTTTTAAAGATAATTGAAAGAGAATCTCGGGACTGATTCTATGCTGGCATGGTAGATTATTTTCAGCGATTCTGTGTTAATGTATTTTTTATGTTGCTCATTAGATAACACAATTTTGACATTCTTTTTGATAAGTATTCTACATGCGAGCACCAATCCAGAGACTCATCAATGGATACTCCTAAAAAAATCACCTGGGGAGTTAATTTAACTGATGTACCTAAATCTATGTCTCCTTGGCAGTATATTTTTGATTGTTTTGTTTTAAACAGAACAGCACTAGTTTTATTTTTGTTTTATATTAATAAGTTTGGTTTAAATCCAACTTATTAATATTTAACAAAAATAAAATGCTTGTGTAAATTTCATTGCATGGGGCAATAAGCTGTGGGTACAGTTTCGCAGTTACAAGAAAGTTAGTGTCGTCCGCGTAATTAATTATACTGCAATTGAGATTAATATCAGATCTTATTTGATGTAAATCATTTATATATATATATAGTTTCATGATGCCTTCTTTTCCTAAGTTCTTTATCGTTTCTGTTGTTATCTCATCCACTCTCGCTGCTTTTGCATTTTTCATTTATCTTATTGCTTTTAGTAACTCTTCTGTTTGTATTATATCGATCTCTTCTATCTCTGACTCTTCTTGTTCCTCTTTTTCTTCTTCTTCTTTTATCTCGCTTGAGTCTGTTTTTGTTAGTTCTTCGAAGTATTCTTTCTATCTTTGCATTATTTTAGTTTCGTGTCTGATTATGTTACCTTTTTTGTCTTCTATGTTTATCATGGTATGTTCCTTCTTCTGCCTGAGTTCTTTCAGTGTTCCATAGAATAGCTTTTGGTTTTCTTTGTAATTTTTGTTCATCTTTTTACCGAGTTTTATCCAGGATTCTTCTTTTGCTTTTTTTACCTCTTGTGTTACTTCCTTTCTTAATTTTTGATATGCTTCATTTTTTCTTTGTGGTTAGGTATCTTGTTTTTTATCCTTGATTTTGTTTTATAATTCTTCGCTCCACCATTATGTCGTTTTGCCTACGTTATTCATATTTTTATATTGTTTCACAGCTGATTTTTGCTGATGTCAGTATTTTTTATGTTGCTCATTAGATAACACAATTTTGACATTTTTTTGATAAGTATTCTACATGCGAGCACCAATCCAGAGACTCATCAATGGATACTTCTAAAAAATTCACCTGGGGAGTTAATTTAACTGATGTTCCTAAATCTATGTCTCCTTGGCAGTATATTTTTGATTGTTTTGTTTTAAACAGAACAGCACTAGTTTTATTTTTGTTTTATATTAATAAGTTTCGTTTAAATCCAACTTATTAATATTTAACAAAAATAAAATGCTTGTGTAAATTTCATTGCATGGGGCAATAAGCTGGGGGTACAGTTTCGCAGTTACAAGAAAGTTAGTGTCGTCCGCGTAATTAATTATACTGCAATTGAGATTAATATCAGATCTTATTTGATGTAAATCATTTATATATATATATATATATATATATATATATATATATATATATAAATATATATATTAAACAAAATTGGGCCTAAAATGCTACTCTGAGGTATTCCTACATTGCCACTGTTTATTCTATCAGAATTATATCGCTTGCCATCCCTCTCAATTGTGACCAACTGAACTCTATCTGAAAGATCTGACGTGAACCATTTTAGTATAATAATAATAATAATGTTTATTACGGCATCGCCTTTTTACATAGATAATAATGCACAATAATGGTGATAAAGTAGGTATATAAAATAATTTAAATAATGAAGATGTATATATATATATATATATAAATATATATATATATATATACATACATATGCATATACACACACACACACACACACATACACACACACACACACACATACATAAATATGTACGAGTGTAAGCAGCTACAATTTATAAATATAGCACTGAAATAGTTATAATAATAACGGTTAATTAGCATTTAAACAAATTAAAAAATTTAACAAGTTAAAACAAAAGAGAAAAAAAAAAATAAAAAAGTTAAGAAGCATCACACACAAAAATAATATTTTAATTTGGTCTTGAATGAATGGTACGGGATGTTAAATAAATCAAACCAATTGTGGATATTCCAGTCATTCCCAATCTTCATTAAACGCGTAATGGAGTTGGCTGATCCAGTTATTGTCCGGTAAGTGTCCAGATGAAATAGCGAGTTAGTCCGTGTATTTCTGCAAGGTATGTGGAATGAGAGAGCACTTAGAAGATTGGGCGAGTTGATTTGTCCATTAATTATACGATGAAGAATACAAAGATCGCCAATTTCTCTGCGATTCTCAAGTGATGTCATATTTAGAGCATGCATAACTGAGCTATATTCGCCACGGATATGCATATGGCCGGACTTGTATTCGATACATTTTAAAAATTTCTTCTGTACAGATTCCAGACGCTCCATATTGTTAATTGTAAATGGCGTCCAAATTGCTGAGGCATACTCAAGATTAGACCTAACTAATGAGCAATATAAGGATATCAGGCATTCCGTATCAAGATTCTTCGCAATCTGCCACACAAACCCCCACATTCTCAAAGCATTGGAAATTGTATTAGATATATGACTATTAAAAGAGAATCTGGAGTCGAATGTGACACCAAGATCCTTTATTGTATCAACTTTAGTCAATGGAATTGAATTGATATTATACTCGTAATTAAATTGATGTTTGTTTTTATTGATAGTCATTGCATAATATTTTGAAATATTAAGATATAGATTGCTATCTTCACACCATTGATATAAACGGAGTAGATCATCTTGAATAGTACAGCAGTCATTTTCCGATCGAATAATTTTAAATAGTTTTAGATCATCGGCGAATAGTAAAAAGTGGCAGTTTTTAATAATCTCCTGTAAGTTATTAATGAACAAAATAAATAGAATTGGCCCAGAGTGTGACCCCTGAGGCACACCTGATGAAACATTTATCGGCTTTGAAATTAAATTTTTGATTTTCACAAATTGCACACGATCATTCAGAAACGAAGCAAGCCAAGTAAGTATATTTTCATTAATGCCGATGACCTGTAGTTTTTCAAGAAGGATACCAATATCAACTGTGTCGAAGGCTTTGGTGAAATCTGTGTAAATTGTATCCACTTGGCAGCGTTTCTTCTAAAGCACTAGATATGTACTGTTTGTATTCCAGTAAGTTGGATACCGTAGAACCACCGCAGATAAACCCATGTTGTTTGGTGGTAATTATCTGCTTAGAATACCAGGCTAACTGCCTTGCTAACAATTGATCTAGTATTTTTGGTATAGTAGATTGGATGCATATACCTCTATAATTTTCGATTATGTCTCTAGGGCCCTTTTTATGAAGTGGAATGATGTAGCTTTCTTTCCATTTACATGGTACCACTACACAAGCCAGAGATTTAGCAAAGATTTCGTAAATCGGGCGACATAATGAAAAGATGCAATTTTGCAAGAAGAAGCTACATATTTGATCCGGACCATGTGAGTATGTTGGCTTAAGACCACAGATTGCATCAAAATCATCTTTGATTTCAATTGATAAGTTATTGATCTGAATGTGAGTGCTGGTGTGGAGTAAACCGATGAGAAATATTGGGAAAACAGGTTAGCAATACCTTATCCATTTTCACCAGTTATATCTCTGTATGTCATAGCGCAAGGATAACAACTTACATTTTTTAAATCTTTAGCATATTGCCAGAAGTACTGGGGGTTAGATTTTATGGATGAACCAACTTTAGACAAATAGTCGTCGTAACATTGTTTTGATAGAGTTTTGCATTTCTCCCTAATGGCCGAGAATCTAATGTAGTCATTATATTGTCCGTGCTGCTTATATTTGAAATGAAAGTATTTTTTATGCTTTATTAAAGAAACCAATTTTTTTGACATCCATTTGGGATACAAGTCACAATTATTCTGGACAAATTTGCAGGGAATATAACGTTCAATAGCGTAGTATAGAATGCGGTAGAATGTCTCCATCACTTCATCCATATTAGAGTTTGTTTTGATGAAGCTCCAATCAATAGAATTAAAGTATGTGTTAATTAAGTTATAATCAGCAAGATGAAATAAATATTTTTTTTTCATGAGTAGTAATATTATTTTCGGATTTAAACGACACCGATAAAAAGTATGCATAGTGGTGAATGCTTGTCGGAAGTAAGGGATCGAGTGATAGGTTAAATGAAGTGACAGACCCATTACTGAGGCATAAATCCAGGAAAACACCGCGTGAATTACAAATATTGTTAACTTGCTTGGCATTTAGGAAATTGTAACAGTTACTTAATACAAGTGCTTTGTCTTCAAGCTGGGATAACTGGTATGCTGATTCCCAATTTGCCCTAGGAAGATTGAAATCGTCAAAAATTATCAAATCGTTACAGCAGCATTGTTCAACAATATCTTCCAGTTCATTGCAGTGAGTTTGATATTTTTCTAAATCTGCGCCAGGGCAATGTAAACTCCACCGATATTAATTGAAGACTTGTTGACTTTTAATAAAACAAATAAGTGTTCTAGGGAATTATTACATAAGATAAATGACGATTTTAGTGAGTTTCTTACAGCAATAAGAATTCCACCGCCTCTAATTGAACCAGCAACTGTCCTGTCTGACCCATAAATATTGTAATTAGGTAATTGTAATTGCGAATTGGCTATATGTTCATACAACCAAGTCTCAACTAAAACTATTATATCGTAGTTGTTTACATTAACCGCAAGTGAACAGTCAACGATTTTAGTTCTGAGGCCGCCACAATTTTGAAAATCGATGTTTAGTTTTTTGACTGCCCTGACTCAGTGCGAGCTTGAGCCGAATTAACAATACGCGGCTTCCCATTTTTATACTCGACACGAATGTTTGAATCGCCATTCAACTTTCTCGTATTTAACTCATTTTTCAGAGCATTGTAATGTTCTACTTGCTTTAAAGTACGATCAGGTTGAAATATAAATGTTTTATTGGAGTCAGTGGTATTACTACGTAAGATTGTTTTCGCTTGTTCATTATTCGCAAATATAATTATCATTGGCCTCGGTTTGTCATTAATAACTCTTTTCCCCAACCTAATAGTTTATATAGGTCGTATATTTACATTGCGGGATTCTAATATATTATTTATAATAACATTGTCGTGACTTATGCGTTCCTCAAGCGATTGCGAGGATGACTCATTAATATTTAAAATAATAACATTGGGTGCTCTAGAGCGCCTTTCCTCTACTTCCGCTAATATCTCCTCAAATGGTTCACCCGACATTGGTTGTGCTTGCGATAGTTTTGTTTCCAGACATAAATGATTATTTTCAAGTTGCGATAATCTGCCTTCTATATTGTCAAGGCGAGAGGATATTAGATCATTAATCTTTAATAATTAGTGTACTACCCCTTATTCCGTATTTTTCCATTTTTTCCAGCAGTACTTTTTGATCTATCATATCATACGCTTTCGATAAATCTAGAAAAATAACTAGAGCTAATTCTCCATTTTCAAATGCTTCTACTATTGACTGTGTGAATTGAAATATAGCACTATTAGTTGATCTTCCTTTTAAGTACGCATGTTGAAATTGGCTGAATAGATCGCATTTATAGAAAAAATTCAACACTCTTTCACTTATGGCCAGTTCAAATATTTTTGAGATGGATGGCATTTAAATATTTAAATTGTATAAATATTCCTAAAGATTGCAATTTAAGACTTAAAATCAAACATCATGGATTCTACTAACGATGGGCCATTAATTATATTCTGGAAACATGTGAAAATCAAAACGTAAATCTAATAATTTTCCTAACTCATTTGAACAAAGTGGATCAATTACTAATGATCAGAATGAAATTGTAAATTTGTTTGCTTCCTATTTTGGATCGGTGTACAAAAGCTCTACTAATTTTACCAGTACTGTTAATAGTAACTCACACTTAAACTTGCACTCAATAACAGCTATAAATATATCATCTATTATGGAGGAACTTTCGAAACTAAAAGAAAACTACTCTATGGGCTCAGATGATTTACCTGCAATATTTCTGAAACATTGTTCATTTTCTCTCAGTCGACCTCTGTGGCTTATTCTTAATAACTCATTAGAAGCTGGCGTATTTCCTTCTTTCTGGAAAGACTCACTTATTACGCCTATTCATAAAAGTGGGTCTAAGAATTCAGTAAAAAACTACAGGTCGATTTCGACTATATCGCACATAAAAAAAATATTTGAAAAGTTAGTGACACTACAAATATCGCCAATCGTAGACCCACTTATAATAGAGGAGCAGCACGGTTTCATACGAGGGCTCTCTACAACTACGAACCTTCTTGTGTACGGGACTTACATTACAGACGCCTTGGAAAAGGGCCACCAGGTTGACTCAGTATATACTGACTTTGCCAAGGCGTTTGATACAGTCGACCATGGCATTTTATTAACAAAATTACTCAAACTAGGTATACACGGATCACTTTTTAACTGGATAAAATCTTATCTTAGCGACAGATCACAAATAGTTCGCGTACCCTTGTTCGTTTCAACATCTTTATCTGTATCTTCTGGTGTCCCCCAAGGTTCACACCTAGGTCCGCTTTTCTTTAATATCTTTATAAACGATGTCACCGCATGTTTCCAATATGCACAGTGTCTTTTATTTGCCGTCGATATAAACAAATTTTATACTGTAGAGAAAAACAATACATCTAAACCATTTCAAGATGACTTAAATAGATTTAATACTTGGTGTGTATTAAATAAAATGCAATTAAATCTAGATAAATGTAATGTGATCTCATTCTTTAAAAACAGGTCACATACAGAGAGTTTTATGTAACACCTAACATTTTCATAACGAGAATTTTCTTTGAAGTATCCATATGCATACGTTGCATATTTTCCGATGATCGGTTTATTAAAAGGATTCAATTTGAGGCTCTAAGCGAGTGTTTTCCACTCCAAGGCTGAGCATGAAGTAAAATTTCAGGCTTTTCTAAACTCGAAATTTTACTTCATGCGCCACCGATACAAAACACTGATTCAATGTAAAGTTTAGCGGTGTGTTTTAAACTATGTAATATGTCAGTGTTTTGTACCGGTGGCGCATGAAATAAAATATCGAGTTTAGAAAAGCCTGAAAATTTGGTTTGGCCGCTACGCGCTTCGCGCTACGGGACCACACCAAATTTTCAGGCTTTTTTAAACTCGAAATTTTACTTCATGCTTAGCCTGGAAGTGGAAAACACTCGCTTAAAGCTTCAAATTAAATTCTTTTAATAAATCGATCATCAAAAAATGTGCAACGTATGCATATGGATACTTAAAAGAAAAATTCTCGTTATGAAAATGTTCGGTGTTAAATAAAATTCTTTGTATATCTTACGATTATTTAATTAACAATAGGCACCTCACTCCTTTAAACTCAGTTAAGGACCTAGGTGTGATCCTCACCAGTAATTAGAGCTTCTCTACCGATATTAGCACTATAACATCAAAAGTATTTCAAATGCTTGGATTTGTGAAAAGAAATGGCGCTGAGTTTCAGAATCCCTATACACACATTAAACTGTATGTGGCATTGGTTCGTCCCTATTTGGAGTATTGCTCATTGTTTTGGTGCCCCCATACTGCCACTGAAATTAATGCGATTGAAAGGCTTCAGCGTAAATTTGTTAGATTTAGTTCATTTAAATTTGGCTTGGGCGATGACTATCTTAATTTATTAAGTAAATTCCGTTTACATACATTGGAACAAAGACGTTTTATTAATGATATAATGTTTGTGTATAAACTATTAAATAGTCATATTAATTCACCATTCTCAATAAACAACATTAATATTTATGTACCATCTAGGTCTCTTAGAAGCAATTACAATTTTTTTATACTAATTAAAAAAAACAGAATATGCGAAACATTTTGTAACCTCGCGTCTGCTTCATAATTCCAATGTTGTAGATGTGGATTTATTTAATGTTACTTTAGGTCAGCTCCGTAGTTGACTTTTAAAATTAAATGATTTTTAATATATTGCTACTGTGTTGGTAAATATTTACTTATATTGACGATACTTTAAAATTGTATTATTTTAATGTGTTATTGTGACTATTCTCACCTTCCCTGATTTTTTACATGTAGTATTGTTTCGCTTGTGAATGCGTTTATACCTATTGTCTATTTTATTGTATTTATTTGATAATTTATTTTTATAAACTATATTTTATATTATTATTATAGAATGGGGATCTGTAAATAAAGATATTATTATTATTATTATTAACTAAGCTAATATGCGAAAAATTCTAAATATTTGTACAACTTTAAAACCAGCTTAAATTTTATATTTTTTTTACTATTTTTTAATCAACTATATTTTTTTGTAATAAATGAAAATAATATAAAGCGCTTAGATTCTGAACTTTTCTTAGGTAGGTATTCATATGTGTACTGAGTACATTTTTGGACATTCATTGTTTTTTAAAAGTTCACTTTGAAGATTTAAGCGGGTGTTGTCTAGTCTCAGATTAAGCATGAAGTAACATTTTGAGTATAGAAAAGCGTGAAAATTTGGTGTGGTCACACACACTACCAAACTAAATTTTGAGGCTTTTCTAAACTCGAAATTTTACTTCATGCCCCACGCGTATAGTTGATATATATAATATAGATAAATATCCGATATTCTGATATTTATATAAATATTATGATATTTTCGAAACCTGGCTTTTAGGCAATATTTTATGTTTAGTATTTAATTCTTATTTATATTTAAAACCAATCACACACTGTATGTGTCCCATTTATGCGTTTTCAGAAAATTACTCAGTCCTTGTTTAAAATTGACATAACTTGTATAAAAATGCATCTTTGATAGAATTGAATATTTGTATGTTTTTTCTTTCTTATTTTAAACATTTTTTTTGATAATACTCTGGGCGACTTGTGTTTTATATATTTTTGTGATGACCTTTCCTCGAAAACTCGAATTCTGGATATTTTAGTTTTTAATAAATAACAATACAATAATTAATTCTGGTGTTATTTTAATTAAAGTTCAAGCGCACGTGTATAATTTTAGAATTTTTTTCATTCGAATTTCCGAAAAAGCGATTTAGGTCTGCTCATAAAAGGTTGCCTTGGAATTATAATAATTTGGGCAATTAGCTAAATAGCACTACCGTTGAAAATTATAATCGAAAAATAATTTCTTGTACCACAAAAAAACGAACAAACAAAGCCAAGAAATTCCCCTTTTCAGGTAACGTCCTTTGCCCATTGCTCGATAGAAATCAAATTTTATGACCACGGCAAAAATGCAGTTTGAATTTTAAGTAGGGAATGCTTTATCGATAATTTTCAATTCTAAGAAGAATATTTATATACATAAACGTAATTGAATTATTTTGTTTCGTAAGTGTACATTTAACTTCATGCTTAATCTCGGAGTGGAAACACTCGTTTATAGCATCAAATTTAATTCTTTTTAAAATAACAATGAATATCTAAATTCTGTAGTTGGAATATGTATACTTGAAAAACCCCGGTATATATATCCAAAGTAAATTGCTCAAACTTCGCATGATTTGCTTAGACAAAACAAACATTTTTTTGAATTTATTTACATGCGTTTTTTACATATGGCGCATAAGGTAAACTTTAGAGTTTGGAATTCCCGTGATATTATCAATTGATATTTGGATTTATTTTACTCTAACCAATTGGTTAAAGGTTTCACCCAAAGTTAGTGTTTATTACGCGTGGCGCATGAAGTAAAATTTCGAGTTTAGAAAAGCCTAATTTGGCTTTTCTAAACTCAAAATTTTACTTCCTGCTTAATCTGGGAGTGGAAACCTTCATTAGACGATCAATCAGAAACTTATTATGCAGTTTCCTTTATCGTAAAATTTATGAAAATAAATAGAGTTGATGTTTTTTTTTTGCTTAAATTTAGAACAAACGCATATTTAGAGTATTATTTATCTTTTAGTGCTTAGAATTAGCATTCTCTTAAAAATCTTTACAGAATAATTTGAAACATAAATCTTAGTAAAAGTCACGAAGAACAAATAAATCTCGTTTTATTGCAGGATGAAATAAAATCGAACGATTGCCAAAATTATGTAAGTACTTAAAAATTAAGGTTTATAAATACATTTCATTAAAACGTTGGACAGCTTTAAAGAAAATTTAAATATCACAATTGATCGAAATAAATCTTGATCGGGCACCTTTTTTTACGAATTTCTCCAACAAAATATTTGCAACTTTATTCATTTCTCAAAAATCACTGTTGATTTTATCAAAATCCGACATTCCCTTTGTAATTTAAGATGAGAAAAATATAGACTGTCCATTTTAATATTTTTTTATTAATTCAAGGATAACATTTTATTCAATTTAGAGCATATGTGGCCAACCTATTTTTTTATTTTAATTTTAAACCAAAACGTATACATTTGTTAACAATATATTTCAATTTATCAAATATTTTATTATCTCTTAATTATTTTTAATTATACCATATGTTTTTATTATCGTGCGCCTTAGGATTTTACATGCTAAAAACTAAACTTTGGTTTTTATGTATTTTATAATATAATTTTGAGGCACATTTTGTTGTTAGTAATAAATCAATTATTTTTCTAAATCATGCGCCTAATAAGAATAACATAACCATGTTTTATTCCAATAAAAATGATATTATTTAATTAGATGAAAACATGATTTTGATCTCTCTACAAAAACCTAATTCTTGCCAATAATAATGAGATAAAAAATATTATTACTTCTGCATTATCATCCTTATCTGATTCTGCAGATACCAATAGGTGTGTTAACATAGAAGCATGTAATAGCTCGAACACTTCTAGCAAACCTTTCATAATTTATTTTTTAAAACTATATTTTATATTATTATTATTATAGAATGGGGATCTGTAAATAAAAATATTATTATTATTATTATTAATAATCAAGCTAATATGCGAAAATTGCTAAATATTAAAATGGACAGTCTATATTTTTCTCATCTTAAATTACAAAGGGAATGCCGGATTTTGATAAAATCAACAGTGATTTTTGAGAAATGAATAAAGTTGCAAATATTTTGTTGGAGAAATTCGTAAAAAAAGGTGCCCGATCAAGATTTATTTCGATCAATTGTGATATTTAAATTTTCTTTAAAGCTGTCCAACGTTTTAATGAAATGTATTTATAAACCTTAATTTTTAAGTACTTACATAATTTTGGCAGATAAAAAACATTAATAATAATAATCAAAATAAAAAAAATTGAAAACTACCGATAATTCAGTCACAAGGATTTGTACCACTTCTTCAGCGTCTACTGCGCGGCCTATTAGCGAACCTACAGTTAAAATCACTGCTTCTAAATTATGCTTAGACGCTAATAGTGGCTCAAATACTGCGATTACTACAAACTCAAAGGTGAATATGTCAATTCTTGGACAGACAATACTGTTGGTTTTAATTTTGAGAAATCGGATTATTTATGCCTTAATAACCTGTTTATTATAACACATTGGGATTATATTTTTAATGATTGTAGTATTGAATTAGCTTGTGACACATTCTATACGTACATTTTCCAAGCATTTGAAATGCATGTTCCACTAAGAAACAGGTATAACATTAAAAACAGTTTCCCAATATGGTTTAGCAAAGAACTAAAATCTCTAGTTATTCTAGAAAAAACGTTACATATTACTAACAAACAAAAAATAATTTATTACTAATAATAAAAATTTGCTTTAAACTGATATGATAAAATACTCATTAACACAAGGTATAATTTTTAGCATGTAAAATCATATGGCTCACGATTAAAAAAACATACTGTATATTAAATTTTAAAAAACAGTTTCATTATGGCATATATCAATACCATTTTAGCGTCTGCGTTTTCAAATAAGATGAAAATATAAAGGGGATTTTTATTTTAAGTAAACATGTCCTGATACATATGTTGTATATTTTTAGGCATTCGTTGTTTTTGTAAAGCGTTAGAAAAAGCGTTTGAAAGTTCTAACGAGGGTTTCTACTCCCTGGTTAAGCATGAAGTAAAATTTCGAGTTTAGAAAAGCCTGAGAATTTGGTTTGGTCGCGTAGCGCGAAGCGCGGAGCGGCCAAACCAAATTTTCAGGCTTTTCTAAACTCGAAATTTTACTTCATGCGCCACGCGTATTAGACACTGAAATATTGTAAAGTTTAAAATATTCTGCAAAATCAGTATGCTAACGTAGTATATTTTGAACTTCATGTTAAATCAGTGGTTTATACGCTTGCCGCATGAAAATTTAGCAATGCCTGAAAATTTGGTTTTGGCCAAACTAAATTTTCAAACTTTTCTAAACTGAAAATGTCACCTTATGCTTAATCAAGGAGTAGAGACACTCGTTGGAAGTTTCAAATTGAACACATAGAAAAACAACGAAAGCGTTAACATTTACATTTATGAGTGTTACATTTATGAGTGTGTCAAGTTTTTAATAAAAAATAGAAATCTGTTTTCTGATCACATTTTAAATAGCACTCACAATACAGGGCATGGTTATGTGTATGTATATCCTTCGCACCGACTAATTATGTTTGAAAAAGGCTCACTATATAAATGTATAAAATTCTACAATCATCTGCCGCTTAGTATAAAACAAGAAAACAACTTTTATAAAATAAAGCAATTGTATGATCTGCTGTGCATATTAAAACCATATTGCATTAACGCCTTTTTAAATGCAACATACAATAATTAACTGTAATTCAATACTACTTTACGTTACTTTTGTTTTTCTCTTTCTTTGACGTATTTCCATGTATATTCTGTATACAGAGAGTTTCATGTAACACCCAACATGCTAAAATGTATTCAATGTAAATGTTCCTATGTTCGATGTGTACTGGGAAGCATCAAAGCATTGAGTGCGATGTAATTGGTTTCGATTTCTAATTGTAATATAGTCAACCTGATTTACACTCTTCCCTTTAAAAATAAATAAAATCTGTCAGTTATCGCAAGCAGTGATATTTGCTGTTATAGCACTTGAAGCAGACGTAGACGAAGAACCACGGAGAAAACAGTTCAAGAAATTCCCATAATTAATTTTCTGTAAAATTTTTTCATTAACTAATATCATTTATTTCAACCATTTTGAACCTTATAAAACAGTTTGTTTGGATAAATTTCACAAGCAAGGAGTTAGAAGTCCGTCAATATTATCGGAAAAGATGAAATTAAACAATTTCTGTTATGTCGAAGACTGCCCAATAATATCCTCACTATTGCAAAATCATTTAATATTTAAACATCCTTTGTACAAAAGAGTTCTATAAGAATTTAAGTTTAGGTTCTGCAAATTCCAATATTACTAGCTGTATGACAAAATTAAGCGATACAATGTTTGTAAAATTGTTTTAATTATGTTAAATTAAACATCCAAATGTTGCGAAAAATTGTGTATTGTGTGTTCAGGATTCGAATCCTGGATTCGAATCGATTTAGAGGATTCAAAAAAGGCATTCGAATACTTTAGTTCAACTGGATTCGTGATCCGGATTCGTAAAAATTTTTTTATGAGGATTCATATTCTAATCCAAATGTAGATGATTCGAATACATTTAAAAGGATTCGAATATTTATAAAAGGATTCGAATATTTATAAAAGGATTTGAATATTTATAAAAAGGTTCGAATACTTACAAAAATATTTGAATAGTCAAAAATAATTCCAATTAATTCGAATTAATTGCGCGACCCTCGACACATTTTCACAGGGCTTTTCTAAACTCGAAATTTTACTTTATGCTTACTGTGGAAGTGGAAAACACTCGTTTAAATGAAGACAACCTTATACAAGACTGTCTCAGTTTAAACCGAGCCGACCTTATACAGTAATGACTTTAGTTTTGACGTCTTGTGAGGATTTCCGCGCGTGATAAGGTCGGCTCGAATTAAATCGAGACAACCTTGCACAGTAATGATCTTGGTTTTAACATCACGTACGGATTTCCATGCGTGCCGATATCAACCACGGTGTGTAAGTAAGTTTGTCTTGATTTAAACCAAGCCGACCTTGTATTGTTTAATTACCTTGATTGTTGACGTCACGTAAGGACTTCCACGCATGACGTTAGCAATCAATGTGGTTAGTGTATAAGGTTGTCTTAATTTAAATCCGAGTCGACCTTGTTAGTTTAATTACATTGACTATTCACGTCACGCGAGGAATTTCCTGTGTGACGTTTAAAAAACTCCCTGTATTTCTCGGGACATAGATATTTCTAATAAGATTAAACAGAGTTTGCTATGAAAGTCAAACATAATAAGTAAAAAACAGTATATTTCTAATTTCACAATATTTCAGTGTTTTATCCGTTTCGCTACGCAACTAAACCAAATTTGCAGAATTTTCTAAACTCTATATTTTACTTCGTGCGTAAACAAGGATAGTAAACCAATGTTAAAAAACAAAAATTAACATTTCTTAAGATATAAATCTTTTGTTTCGTGTAATATAAGGCTAAAGTAATGTCATATTATGAATTGGCTGCCATTTTATTATGAATGCAAAATATGGGCAATGTTTTGACTGAAAGTTAATTTAAAGATGTAAAATTGATAATATAAAGTTACAAAAATGATTTCGGTCAAATGACCATCTCCTGAGTTGATGTTGATTGTGCTCGTTTTACAGCATTTTGAATTGTTGTTCGTAAAACATCTGGCCCCAAATTGGTGATTTCTTCTTCAATGTTGACTTCAAAGGTTTGTGGTTTATTGTGGTAAATGCGAAATTTCAAAACGACCCACAGGGAGTGGAAACGCTCGTTCGAAACTTCAAACTGAATGCTTTGATAAGAACTTTAAATGACTAAAAATGTTTTTGAAGATAATAATATAGTTTTCAACATTATGTTTAATATTATTTGAAGTAAAACTGACATGGTAGCCACAATCTGAAATGTTAAATTTTTCCGACATTTCCCTGATTCAAGATTTTTTCCCTGGCCTTTTATTATAACTTTCTTCTGTGGGAAGCCTTCATTTGTTAAATTGTTTTCATTGTTTTTGTCAATATTTAAGTTAATTTGATAAATTTTTACGTGTTTTGTAATTTGCCTGCTGATTTTGACAGATTTAATAATGTCATATAGCGTTAGTGTTTTGGTCAACTTGAATATAATTTTATGACTTTTCTCTGACTTTCCCGGTTTTAATGATATTCAGTGAATTTTTTACGTAATTTTTAGGCATTCGTCGATTATAATAGAGTTTAATTTGAAGCTTTAAACGAGTGTTTTCCACTCCCAGACTAAGCATGAAGTAAAATTTCGAGTTTAGAAAAGCTCCGGAAAATTTGTCGAGGGTCGCGCAGCTACCCAAAACAAATTTTCTGGCTTTTCTAAACTCGAAATTTTACTTCATGCGCCACGCGTACAAAATACTGATTTGAAGTGAAGTTCAGAAACACACAAATACATCTTTAATCAGAGTAACAGGGAATCAAATGCTTAGTCTGTTATCAACGATGTTCAGTGTTAATAATAAATAATTAGGTTTTAAATATTTTTGTTAAAACAACTGGTAACGATATTTACATATAAATGGTTGAAAAAAAATAATAAAATTAAATTTATTCTTAAAGGATTTGTATTCGTGCTTTGAAAAAACAGGATTCGAATCTTTGAGTCGAATCATATTTATCTCTAACGAATCCTTTATTTGAGTATTCATGATTCGAATCATATAAAGTGATTCGGATTCATGATTCGAATCCTTTTTACGAGGATTCGTCCCAGCTCTGATACTGATGAAGCGTTTATATCTTCTTACCTTCTTTAACTAGTATTTTCCTGATGAAAAATATAACAAAAAATGATATGCATTTGATTGAACTAAAATATTCATGATACAACATATTGTGGTTGACATAATAATTGACAAATTTATTTTATTTTTGACGGGAAGAGTGTACATTGGGTTGACTCTATTATCATTTAAAATCGTAGCCAATCACATCGCACTCAATGCTTTGATGCGTCCCAGTACACATCGAAGATAGGAAAATTAACATTGAGTACGTTCTATCATGTTCGGTGTTACATAAAACTCTCTGTATGTATTTGTACTTGTATTCTATACTGGAAATAAATATGCTTATTATTATTATTATATTATACTTCAGGATATCTAACGAGTGTCTATAAACTGTCGGCATTATAGTAGGTTCTGACTTCAGAAATTCAGCACTGTGACACTAGCCAATGACATATAATTAAATGTATTTAACTTTTCCAAGATTCACTGTTTCGTATGGCATAATCTAAGATATGTGTAAAAGGATGCGAATTTGTTTTTCAAAGCAACCGAGATGCCGACAGTTTATAGACACCCGGAATATTAAAAATAAAAGTTCCCCGTATAAATATAATATGAAAGCGGGCATTTTAGTTTTTACACATTTTAAAAAAAAGTACATTTTTTCTCTTAAAATTTTCATTCAACGGCTACGCGGGCCTTAAATTGACACCCGCAAATTCTCTTAAAATCCGACATTTTCTTCGTAATCTGAGACTAGAGAAAGAGAAACTGTATCTTTTATATTTATTCATTAACAACATATTATTCAACTTTTAGCGCCTGGAATTTCGTTAAAAATTTTGTTTTTTTTATCTTTTACACAAACTCTTTATTTTCGCTAAAATGTTTGATTCGAAAAAAATCACTAAATAAAAGCATTGTTTTCGTGATTTTTTTCGAATCAAACAGTTTAGCGCAAATAAAGAAATGAATAAAGTTTGTGTAAAAGATAAAAAAAAAAACAAAATGTATTACAATCGGGGAAATAAAATTGTTCTGTTCAGTTTTATTTTACTTAGTTATCAAATAATGATTTATTTTTTATTTTACAAGAAATCGAGTGCCCATGATTTCTTGTAAAAGAAAAAATTAATCATTATTTGATAACTGAGTAACATAAAACTAAACAGAATAATTTCCATTCTACCAAAATTAATGAATCTCCTTACTTCGTATATGTACATAAACAAAAAATAAAATATGGGATCGATAATTTAATGCATGATTTATATTCTTAGTTGTGCATTGATTAAAGCGATTAATCAAAGACGATTAAATGATTTATCGTTGGATATTCCATGAATATATATCTGCAATGTGGATGTCGTGCCAAATAAAACTGACACACCAACAACTATGTCTCATTATTAATTAAAACCGATTTTATGGACGTTTTCTTTTTCTCATCGCGATGATCACAAAGTAATTATTTTCTTTATTAAATGCCCAATGATAAATTGTTAGGTGCGGTGGTTAATTAACGTTGTGAAATTTATTGTGTGAAAATGCGTAAAGGTTTTCATATCGTAGGTGTTACCTATTAATAACATTACAGTACTTTTTTTCTGTAAATAAAAAAACTTACAGAAAATTTGAATTGGAAAAACTATTAAAAGTAATAAAGTTAAAATTATTATAAAAAAGATAATATCTTAAAATCCAAGAGTTACAACAAATGGTGTCAAACATAAGAAAAACCGTCTTTTAAAGAAAATTGTCTTCAAACGAAATGAATTTGCAGGTTTAAATATTATTTGATTAACATTTTATATTTGAAAGATTATTTAAATATATTTTGTGGATGTGAAATTTAAAATTTACTCAGATTTTTTTTGTGTTTACACAAATCAAGATAAAGTTATTACTGTGTAGGAAAGCTTTATAAGGTGATATTTGTAAAATGTGTTGACTTAAAATAAAAATTAAGCACTGGATTTTGTACAGTTTGAATCAGGGCTTATGCGCGTGGCGCATGAAGTAAAATTAAGTTAGTTGAAAAAATCCTGAAAATATACTTCACTTAACTTAACCAAGGAATGAAAATCCTCGTTTGAAGCTTAAAATTGAACGCTGCTATAAAATGTATAGTCTATACTCTAGGATAATATGCTCACTTAAATAAATTGTCAAAAATCAGTAAAGTAAATAAAAACATCTAAATGTAACCAATGAAAAGATTGAAATCTTTGAAAAAACAAAATGTGTGTACTAGTATAATCTTTTAAAGAATCGGTGATCACTTTAAAATTAAAAAAGTAATAAAATACCTATACAAAAATGTTAGGAACTATTTATTACTGAAGTTTTTTTACGAAGAAAGTGCTTAACTTTTTAATACCACTTTTATAACTAACAAACATTGAAATTTTGTTGGAAAATAAAGATAAAGTAGTATACAAAGGTTAAATATTTTCTTTATATTTTGAATAACTTTATTTTAGTTTCCCAATAAAATTATTTTTTCAAGTATTACAAAAGTTTCAATAAATTGTGCATACAAAATAACATTAAAATAAAATTATAATATAATTGTATCTACCGGGTGTTGACTTGGCAGACGCATGTTAATTTTGAAGTGTTCAAATATTGGCTTCTCTATTTATTTTAGAAACAAAATGTATTTTATACTTTTGTAGAGGGAAAAATTCTAAATTTATGTATGTTCACACTTAACACTTTACGTTTCTCTAAGTTAAAATTATTAAGAAAAAGTAATGTGATTTTATAAAAATAATGACATACCATGGAATTGATACAACAATTGCGGACATTACCTGTTTTTTTTAAGTTCAGTTTAAAGCTTTAAACAAGTGTTTTCCACTCCCAGACTAAGCATGAAGCAAAATTTCAAGTTTAGAAAGGCCCCGTGAAAATTGGTCGAGGGTCGCGCCACGCGTATAGAACACTTTAATATTGTCAAACTTATGTATATTCTAACTTCACTTAAAACCTGTGTTTTATACGCGTGGCGCATGAAGTAAAATTTCGAGTTTAGAAAAGCCCAGAAAATTTGTCTCGGGTCGCTGCGCGACCCTCGACAAATTTTCACGGGGCTTTTCTAAACTCGAAATTTTACTTCATGCTTAGTCTGGCAGTGAAAAACACTCGTTTAAAGCTTCAAATTGAACTCTTATAAAAATCGACGAATAGCAGAAAGTGTCGAAATGATTTACACTAATTTTCTGGGCTTTTCTAAACTCGAAATTGCTTAAATATTCATTTAAATAAAAATATTTTGGAAACAAATTAAGGTAAGCTAGTACAGATCAATGCAGAATGGGATTCTACGTCAGAACATTACAAAATATACAGTGTGTTCTATTTAAAACAAAAATAGAGATGTAATGGTTTAAAGTTGACTAAATCTGGTATGAAATTTTAAACAATCTGTATTATATTACTTCAAAAATAAATCACCACTTGGCACTTTGGGGAATTGGCTTATTACAGTCATCATTACATTTCTTCGATTCATTTTTGTTCGGAGATAGGATTTTAAGTGAAGCATTTGCAATTTTAAAATAATGTCAAACATCTCAAAAACTGTAAGGTAAATTTAGAAGTTATGTTATTTGATGATATTTTTCGCAGAGTTTTACGTAGAATCTAAATTCGCAATAAAAAAGATAGCGTTCCATTCAAAATAATGAAGTTGGTGACCACTTCCGGCATAACCAGAAGTAATACGATCCTACCTACGTAAATGCTGATTCATATACTATGTTCAATAAAAAAAACCTCTAGAGTGCCATGATTTTATCTTTTTTTAAAGTTAAGTTGGCTACACGCTTTAGGAATTGACATATAAAACGTCAGACATAATAATTATAATTTATAATTTCAGAATTGCCAACCTACAATATTTTCCATGGCACTCTAGAGGTTTTATTTTATTGAACATACGATATAATACAATATATTACTTAGAAGTCCGTTTACTTTAAATGTGGGTCTTTGGTGGGGCAACCTGTAGAGAAAGTTAAATTTCAAATGAAGCATTTGTAAACCTTTTTGATTGAAAGAAAAATGTAAAACTAGCTGCATTAGCATTTATATAGAGTTGACTCTAAAAGTTGATTTTCTTTTTATGATTTATATGAATGACTTATTATATCATGCGTTCAGTTAAAAACCCGATCGAGTTGGCTGTGAAATTTTCGAAACATTGTGAAGTAGGTCGTACGTGAATTTGTCAGTCGGTCCTGTCAATGTTAATCTAATCCAATTTCATAAAAAGTTTTTCTGTTTTATTCGGTATTTCAATGCCCACTCACACGAAGGAAGAAGAAACAACACAACAAACATAATAAACAAGGTAAATTAATGAGCTACTGGTTAAGACAATCTGATATTTATGTCAGATATGACAAAACGTACATTAAGCTGCGACTTCACGTTTTCGTTCCATTTCTTTGTATGAAAAAAGAAACGCCTTTTCGATCGGGTTTTTAAATGAACACTTGATATAACATACTGAGGTTTTTTCCTTTAAATATACATAATGTATACGCTGTAAATTTTCAGGCATTTGTAGATTTTATAAAAGCGATCAATTTGAAGATTCAAACTAGTGTTTTCACTCCCAGATTAACCCATTAACGGCCGAGCAATTATTGAGTTACCACCAAAATTTGTCTTCAAGTAAAATTCTGCACATCTTTTTATGATTTCAATGAATGACTTATTATATTACAACTATGATTTTTTCTTTTAATTATACATAATATAGACGTTGCAAACTTTAAAGCATTCGTCGATTTTTAAAAAGCATTCAATTTGAAGTTTCGAACGAGTGTTTCCACTCCCATATTAAGCATGAAGTAAAATTTCGAGTTTAGAAAAGCCTGAAAATTTGGTTTGGCCGCTCCGCTTTGCGGAGCGGCCAAACCAAATTTTCAGGCTTTTCTAAACTCGAAATTTTACTTCATGCGCCACGCATATAAAACACTGTCATATTGTGAAATTAAAAATACTCTTAAAAATACTTTTTTAAAAAGAGTAACAATCAAAATATTTAAATGATAAATTATTTACACATTTCTCTATACATTTTCAAGTCAGATCAAATAATATAATGTATCAAATTAACTTATTTAGTAATTTAACTAACAAAAAATAATGCGTTTATGCATCAATGGCGCTTAATGGGTTAAGCATGAAGTAACATTTCGAGTTTAGAAAAGCCTTAACATTTGGATTTGCCAGAGCGCGCGAGCGAAGCGAGTCACGCCTCGGTAAATCCAAATTTTCATAATTTTCTAAACTCGAAATTTTACTTCATGCGCCACGTGTATAAAACACTTAAATATTGTGAAGTTAGATATACACCGAAAAATACTTAATTTTCTTTTAATGAGTAATAGTTGAAATGTTTTTTTTTCACACATTTCCAAGTCAGGTCAAATAATACAATGTAAAGGATTGGCTTAGTTAGTTAGTAATAAAAGAAATGTTGCTTTATTTCATCAATGGGGCTCAATTGGTTAAACTTTACTTGATTTCGAGTAATGCTAAATAATTTCAAGTTGTGAAATTGTCAATGATTTTTAGGATGTAAATATTTAATTATCTCTGATTATAACTAACTCAAATCTAAACATAAATCTTTCTCTTAATCGAAATCGATTATAATACTAATTAAAATAAATTAATTAAGTCGGAATGAATCGAGTTATAATTTTTACGAGACATCAATCTTTGCCCCAGCATTGGCTTTTATATATGTTAATTAACATTAAGCCGATCCCGATCTTAAAAGTCATTATGAGCTCATCACCGCTGGCGTGTAATAATGACTTAAGTGATATTAAGAGTGCTTAATTGTAGTAAATCAGGGTTTACTCGTACTCTTTTATTTTTCATCGATGTTTGATCAATGTTATTTACAAAATATCAAATACCGTTAGATTATATCATCGAATCTTGCAATTTCTCAATTCGTACCTGTTAAATATATAAGTACGAGTGTTTGTTGTTCAAATAACTAAAACTGCATTATTAAATAACTTTGTTCTTTCCTATTCTTTGCTTTTTCACGAAATTAAGGTCGGAAATTTACATGTTATTTGGCCATAAGAACGAACAACGATTAATCTTCAACAATAATGAAAATAGAGCATTGAAACTTGTACATATTGTACATTGAAGCTTTGCGAATAAATTAACAGTTTTTTTAATGTTAAATTAAATATATTATTTTATTATTTGGGGTCAGGGAATTCATTTTAGGGGCCAGGGAATAAATCTGGAATCAGGGAAGAGTCACGGAAATGTCAGAGAAATTTAAAATTTAAAAATGGTCGCCACCATGTTTAATCTAATACCAACATAACTTTAACCCTTAATTTAAAATTTTGCTCGAAAGTAATAAAGTCGTAAATTAAATTTGTTACAAGAATTAGAATTTTCTAAATATAACAGAGCAGCTATTCTGTCAAATGACCAAATAAAAGGTAACGATTCATTGTTATCATTACTAATTTCACATAGTGTAAAAAGTGCCTTTTATATGTATGAGTGTACGTAAACACATAAAGAAGACTCATACACTCTTAACACTCTGCAAAAAATGACCACAGAACACATATTTAGACATTTCGTATATTTTTGTGCTACGTCTAAATAAATACGATATTTTATGTATGCGTGGAAAAAAGGCCGGATTTTATTATCGATTGTTTGAGTGTTGACCAAAGAAATGCAAAGAGGGGGAGGGTGCGGATTGCGGTGCGGGGCTGCTTTCTTATGGCATCTATTTATTATTTAAACTGGGAAAAGCTTTCAGTGCGGATAGAAGCGATCTCCACACTTTATGCGAAGTCTGAACTCAAACTGCAAATGGACCCTCCTCTCGGCGGTTTCCCCATTAAAGTACAATCCGCGATACAGCCACACCTGAACCGCAATTAAATCCCAACGGAATTATTACATTATTACACTGAATTTACTATATCCTGTAAAAGTGCAAATTATTGCAAAATGCACGAAAAAATATAAATAATTTTTGTTACAATTCTCTAGCTAAATTATAATAAGTTGGTTAAAGTGCTACCCATTGGACTATTTGTAAAACATAGATTAGGTTTAAAAAAAATGTCAACCTTCATACTAAACGCATTTTTTAACTCACAAAAATAAAAAAAAGCTTATATTATCATATTCTAAATACGTTTATAAAAAATAGAATATAATTAATATTCAGAGAGTTTTATGTAACACCGAACATGCCAGAAAATATTGAATGCAAATTTTCCTATGTTCGATGTGTTCTGGGACGCAACAAAGCATTGAGTTCGATTTCATTGGCTCTGATTTTAGTAGTTCTAACGCAACTTACATTTAACGTCAAAATGAAATGTGTCATTCATTAATCGACTACATCACTAATGGAATGTTAATATTAAACAGAAAAGAAAAATAAGAAAGAGGAAAACTGATTTAGTTTAAATGCATAACTAATAGAAAAAAAATTCCTGTTACTTCCCTTTGCTAATATTTCAAGATAAGTTTATACATTGCTTCAATTTCACTGAAGATTATTAAGAACTTCGATTCAGCGTATTGTGTAAACCATTTGATCAGGACCACCCCGAGTACGTTGCTTCGGGTGTACCAGCAAAAATGTCGTCACAAAACTGCCTTTCGGAAGTTTTAAATATAAATATTCCAAATTTGAAGAGCGTGGTAAGGCAGGTTTGCAAGTACCGCACCTAGGTCTGCTGCCAGCACAACAACACTGGGGTGTTAGGTGTGCTGCTTTATTTGGCAAACATTTCAATTTTAATTTATTTGTTAACATAATTCTCAATAAAGATAATGTAGGTGTATATATTAATTTATTGATTGCGTAACTTACAATGAATTGATTTTTTTCTTCAGGTAAACATGCATAAGCTGTAAGTTTTCCGACATTCGTTGTTTTTTACAAGAGTTCAATTTGAAGCTTTAAACGAGTGTTTTCCACTCCCAGACTAAGCATGAAGTAAAATTTCGAGTTTAGAAAAGCCCCGTGAAAATTTGACGAGGGCCGCGCAGCGACCCGAGACAAATTTTCTGGGCTTTTCTAAACTCGAAATTTTACTTCATGCGCCACGCGTATAAAACACAGATATTAAGTGAAGATCGAATATGCATATATTTGACAATATTTTAGTGTTTTATACGCGTGGCGCATAAAGTAAAATTTCGAGTTTCGAGAAAATTTGTCTCGGGTCTCTGCGCGACCATCGACAAATTTTCACTAGGCTTTTCTAATCTCGAAATGTTACTTCATGCGCTACGCGTATAAAACACAGATTTTAAGTGAAGATCGAATATGCATATATTTGACAATATTTTAGTGTTTTATACGCTTGGCGCATATAGTAAAATTTCGAGTTTCGAGAAAATTTTTCTCGGGTCGCTGCGCGACCATCGACAAATTTTCACTGGGCTTTTCTAAACTCTAAATTTTACTTCATGCGCCACGCGTATAAAACACAGATTTTAAGTGAAGATCGAATATGCATATATTTGACAATATTTTAGTGTTTTATACGCTTGGCGCAAAAAGTAAAATTTCGAGTTTCGAGAAAATTTGTCTCGGGTCTCTGCGCGACCATCGACAAATTTTCACTAGGCTTTTCTAATCTCGAAATTTTACTTCATGCGCTACGCGTATAAAACACAGATTTTAAGTGAAGATCGAATATGCATATATTTGACAATATTTTAGTGTTTTATACGCTTGGCGCATATAGTAAAATTTCGAGTTTCGAGAAAATTTTTCTCGGGTCGCTGCGCGACCATCGACAAATTTTCACTGGGCTTTTCTAAACTCTAAATTTTACTTCATGCGCCACGCGTATAAAACAGAGATATTAAGTGAAGATCGAATATGCATATATTTGACAATATTCTAGTGTTTTATACGCGTGGCGCATAAAGTAAAATTTGGAGTTTCGAGAAAATTTGTCTCGAGTCGCTGCGCGACCATCGACAAATTTTCACTGGGCTTTTCTAAACTCGAAATTTTACTTCATGCGCCACGCGTATAAAACACAGATTTTAAGTGAAGATCGAATATGCATATATTTGACAATATTTTAGTGTTTTATACGCTTGGCGCATATAGTAAAATTTCGAGTTTCAAGAAAATTTTTCTCGGGTCGCTGCGCGACCATCGACAAATTTTCACTGGGCTTTTCTAAACTCTAAATTTTACTTCATGCGCCACGCGTATAAAACAGAGATATTAAGTGAAGATCGAATATGCATATATTTGACAATATTCTAGTGTTTTATACGCGTGGCGCATAAAGTAAAATTTGGAGTTTCGAGAAAATTTGTCTCGAGTCGCTGCGCGACCATCGACAAATTTTCACTGGGCTTTTCTAAACTCGAAATTTTACTTCATGCGCCACGCGTATAAAACACAGATTTTAAGTGAAGATCGAATATGCATATATTTGACAATATTTTAGTGTTTTATACGCGTGGCGCATAAAGTAAAATTTCGAATTTAGAAAAGCCCAGAAAATTTGTCTCGGGTCGCTGCGCGACCCTCGACAAATTGTCACGGGGCTTTTCTAAACTCGAATTTTACTTCATGCTTAGTCTGGGAGTGAAAAACACTCGTTTAAAGCTTCAAATTAAACTTAAAAAAAACAAGGAATATCTAAAGACTTACAGAAAATTGGCTGAATTTGGAATACGTATACTTAAAAGAGAATCTCCCTGTATGTTTCACGAAAGTATTAATCTTGACTGTCTTGAAATGCCGATGTCTTGCTTTGGATAAAAAAGTATGTTCTATATTCAAACACACTGCACTTACCATAAACGCACAATATTTAATAACTGACATATTTTATTTTGACGTTACGTGTATCCTATTTACATTAGTCCTAATTTGCATTAGAACTACTAAAAATCGTAACCAATGAAATCACACCCAGAAGAATGTAAATTGGGTTGACTATATTACCATTGGAAATCGTAGCCAATCACATTGCACTCAATGCTTTGATGCGTCCAAGAACAAATCGAACATAGGAAAATTTACAGTGAACATTTTCTGGCATGTTCGGTGTTAATTAAAACTCTCTGTATATAATATAATAACTACAACAATACATCTTTATATAGAATATTTACAATAAATTTGAATAAAGCGATGGCGTTTTAAGACGACAAATCTCAGAATTGCTAACCGGCTATTTTTTTAACATTATTATATTTATGGTTTCCCGAAAGAACATATAATTGGCATATAAAATTTCTCACAAAATTTGTTTTCCTATCAACAATCTAAATTCTCAAACGAAAGCAATCGAGCAAATCACGATTTGTTGTTACCGCTCATTAAAAATAATAATAGATATTTCTAAATAAACACAACAACCATCCTGAGCGTTCACGAATCCTCCATGATATCCAAGAAATAAAAAGAACGAAAATCTTGCCGAGTATAAACGTATGGTGTAGCTTTTAAATAATGCATGGGTTTTGAATGAATCGATCGATTTATTTGAGATAATAACCGTGATAATACACCGAGGGATTCGGAATTATATATAATTATGCATTTAGTCTTAACCTTTATCTCTTCCATTCGAACCTTTTTTTTATTTCCAAAATTGGATTCGATTCGAGAGCAACATCTGTGTGTATGTGTGCACAGATGAGAAGATAAGAGATCTATAAAAATTGGTCTTTTTACGAAAAGCAATTTTTGGGGAATGGTTTTTATTGGAATAGAAATGTGTTTGCTCATATTGCTTTTGGGTACCCTTTCGGTTTCCTTTTTTTTTTCTTTCATCTCAGGTCGGGTGGACGTTATTAGGGGACTATTAATGACAGGTTGTCTGGTGGTTGGATAATGATGGGTCGTTGACGATAGGAATATTATTATTTGGAAATGTAGTCGTTATCGGGATTGTATTGATTAGCATTTTTGAGTTGGTGTTATTAGATGTAGGATGATGAATAATAGAATGAAATTATTATTGTGAAGAAATAAGTTTATCTATTAAGCTACAGTTTTTAAAGTATTCGAATACACAAATCGGCAAAATTGCCTATACTACTAATTATCAGAGCTAAGACGAATCCCCGTAAAAAGAATTCGAATCACGAATCCGAATCACCTAATATGATTCGAATCACTAATACTCGAATAAAGGATTCGTAAGAGATAAATATGATTCGAATCAAAGATTCGAATTTTGTTTTTTCGAATCACGAATACAAATCCTTCAAGAATAAATTTGATTTTATTATTTTTTGCAACCATTAACATTTTAATATTGCTAGCAGTTGTTTTAAGGAAAATATTAAAAATCTAATTATTTATTATTAACGATGATCAGTCGTTGATAACAGACTAAATATCTGATTCCGTGTTACTCTGATTGAAGATGTTATTGTGTGTTTTTGAATTTTACTTCAAATCAGTGTTTTGTACGCGTGGCGCATGAAGTAAAATTTCGAGTTTAGAAAAGCCCCGTGAAAATTTGTCTCGGGTCGCTGCGCGACCCTCGACAAATTTTCTACGCGGGGCTTTTCTAAACTCGAAATTTTACTTCATGCTTAGTCTGGGAGTGGACAACACTCGTTCTTAGAAGTTTGTAATTGATGAATCACTCTAGATTACTAAGTTTATTACTCAAAGGACCGTTTTACAAAGGCTATAGCTCGAAGGACCAATTGTTGTTTTCGGAGACTGAAGGACTACAGGGAATTGAAGTTTTTTTTCAAAAAAAAAAAAACAACGAATATCTGAAGGTTCACAGCTTGGATATGAAAGAAAAATGTTATATATAATTTTTACTAAATGTTAATAGTTTTGATATGTTTCATAATTTCTGTGTATGTTGTTACTTTTCGCGATTTATTCAAACGATTTTTCTCCGTGCTTTAGTCAATTTGTCTGACTTTCCCGGTTTTAATGATATTTAGTGAATTATTTTTACGTAATTTTGAGGCATTCGGCGAATTTATAAAAGAGCTCAATTTGAAGTTTTGAACAGTGATTACAATCCCAGGTTAAGCATGAACAAAGTTTAACAGGAATGAGGAACATTTGTTTAAAATGCTCAAGTATTTAACATGTGGAAAAGTACTATGATAAACATATACATTTTTTTTTTTCATTCTGACAGATACGATACACATTTTAACATTTGTGACATAGTTTACGGTAACGAGTGTCTTTCACTCCCAGACTAAGCATGAAGTAAAATTTCGAGTTTAGAAAAGCCCCGTGAAAATTTGTCGAGGGTCGCGCAGCGACCCGAGACAAATTTTCACGGGGCTTTTCTAAACTCGAAATTTTACTTCATGCGCCACGCGTATAAAACACTGGTTTAACCAGAAATTTAAAAACACACAAAGCAAATTATTCATGTTAATCCTCACAATTAATTTGGATTATTTTAAACGATTCGAACCGTCTTGTAAGTATTCGAATCCTGTTATAAATATTCGAATCCTCTTATAAAGATTCGAATCACACGCATTTGGATTCGAATGCGAATCCTCTTAAAAAAATGTAACGAATTCGAATCACGAATCCAGTTAAACTAAAGTATTCGAATGCCTCTATTGAATTCTCTAAAAGGATTCGAATCCAGGATTTGAATCCTAAATGATTCGAATCCTGCCCAGCTCTGCTAATTATAATAACAATTTTTTTTAACAGAAAATACATTATGCAATATAAATTACACATATTTATAAAATTCTGTTAAAGAAAAACAAGACGTAATTCAGATATGTACTAACTATTAACTATTTTTATATATTCTTTGTATTTTTCATAATTTATTTGGCAAAAATAGAACCTCTAATTTAATATCTACTTCATATCTTTGTAAAAAAGAATGTAAAAACGATCATATAAAACCCTTTTGAGAATACTGCAAAAACCAAAAAATGTTTTGTACACTGCATATTATTTATTACTATCTCAGACATATCAAGAGTTTTTCTTTTAAGTATATACAGGGTCCTGCATCTCACCTCCCGTCTTCTGTAGCTCAGTTACTAATTAAGTTAGGCTTTTGATATTTGGTAAACTTTACCTGTATCCTAGGGCGTATTTCAAGAACATATTTTTAATTATACAGGGTGTCCCAAAAAAGTTTGACGTCATTATGATATATATTTTTAGATTACATGCTATATATTTTGTTCGTTATTTAGGTGCCTTTTATGGATACCTACATACCCCTAAAATTTGATAGAAATTGGTTTAGTAATTTTAGCAAAACAAAAAATAAAAACTAAATAAAATCAGTTTTGCACCATTGGTTTAAAAAATTAATAAAAAATAAAAAAAGTGCCTCGTTAATAAAATTATACAATGTACTTATTAAATAAGGTCTGACAGTCCCATTAACCAAGTTTTATTCATATGAATTATACAGTGTCTAAAATTTAGTGTCAAACTTTTCAAACTTTAAAGCACTTTATTCTTCTTATTTTAAATTAGACCCCCTGTATGTCATTCCAGCGGAATTATAGAACAAACATTTTTCCTAATTATAACCCTATTACAATTCCTAACACATTAAAAGTTATTTGCCGAATACTCGTTTTATTAACTAATCCAATAGCCATTTTAATGGTAAAAATCGAAGGTGGCTTTGAAAAACAATTTATTGTTTAACAAAGAGACAAAAGCCTATTTTGACTTAAGTAATGAAAAGTTAAAAGCATTATGAGTTAAGCTCTTTATATCCAACAATTTGTTGTCATGAAGTACAACCGAGGCGATCTCGTAGATATGATTTTCATATTAGGAGAATGTGAAAAGAACTGTTTTTTGGCAAGTCGAGTTTACGCACAGCGGTATCCGGAACGACGACATCCAGACAACAGGAGCCTGGAAAACTTATTGGAGAGATTTATACATACGGGTAATGTAAACTATACAAAACCAGTTAGAAATAGGCCGGTTCGAACTGAAGAAAATCAATTGGCTGTGCTATTATCAATTACGGAAAATCCTTCCGTTAGTCAATAAGCAGTCGCTGCTGCCGTGGATGTAAGCGAAAGAACCGTTCAACGAATTTTAAAGGACAACCGTTTCCATGCCTATCATATCCAGTTCCATCAAGAACTCTTTGAACAAGATTTTGATCGTGTCGAATTTTGCAACTGGGCGCGAACTTAAATTAGGGTACATGTTGACTTTTTTGATAAGGTTTTGTTTTCTGATGAGGCCACCTTTCATAAAAATGGATTTGTGAATCGTCATAACTTCCATTATTATTGCGACCAAAATCCAAGAGTTTTTAGGCATGTTGATCAACAACACAGATGGGCAAATAATGTGTGGGGGGGAATTATTGGTGAACATATTATTGGCCCTCACTTTTTTAACGGACATTTGAATGGACCAACGTATCTGGATTTTTTGCAAAATCAATTGCCAGATTTATGTCAACATTTACCAATGGCTGTGAGGGATGCAATGTGGCTGCAACAGGATGGAGCCCCAGCACATTATTCATTACAAGTCAGGGATCATCTCAACACAACCTTCCCGAATCGGTGGATTGGAAGAGGAGGGCCAAGTAAATGGCCGCCCCGATCACCCGACTTAACTAAATTAGACTTCTTTTTGTGGGACTACGTTAATGAAATCGTTTATCAAGAACCTCCAACCACACCAGAAAACATGCAGCAAAGAATCATAAATGCATTTCACAACATTACACCCGACCTATTACGAAGAGTTGCATAGTCATTTCATACTCGTCTTCAATTGTGCCTCCAAGAGAACGGAAGACATATCGAACATAAGTTCTAGTGGGTGATTAATTTTAGAAATGCGTATTTTTGTTATGTTTTTTTATGAAATGTTATTACTAAAACTATTTATTATACAAAACTTAATACCACGCGATCGTAAAAAACATGATTCAGAGCAGGCCTTGACTAGAGCAACATGGTTGGCAAGATAAATTTCATAATACTGTTTTGTGTTAAAATTTATTTAAAGTTTCCTGTTTTTATTGAACTGAAATCAGTGTTGCTAATCGATTTGTAGTAGTCAATGCCTGCTCTGAATCATTTTTTTTCGATATCATTGTATTTTCACGATGTGTAATATGATTAGACGAAAATCTGTAAATCCTGTAAGACTTTCGAGATGCAATTTAATTACAAAACATGTTATGTCAATAAATTGTTTTTCAAAGCCACCTTCGATTTTTATTAATTAAAATGGCTACTGGATTAGTTGATAAAACGAGTTTTCTGCAAATAACTTTTTATGTGTTAGGAATTGTGATAGGGTTGTAATTAGGAAAAATGTTTGTTATCTAATTCCGCATGGAATGGCATAAAAATATACAGGGGTTCCAATTTAAAATAAGAAAAATACAGTGCATTAAAGTTTAAAAAGTTTGACACTAAATTTTGCACACTCTGTATAATTTATATCCACCAAACTTGGTTATCAGGACCATTAGACCTTTTTTAATAAAGACCTTCTATAATTTAATTGACGAGATACTATTTTTAATTGGTATTAATTTTTTAAATTAATAGTGCAAAACCGATTTTTTTTAGTTTTTATTTTTTTTTTGGCTGATATCACTTAACCGATTTCTATAAAAATGTAGGGGTATGAAGGTAACCATAAAAGGCACTCAAATTATTAACAAAATCTACACCATTTAATTTAAAAATATATATCATCATGACGTCACACTTATTTGGGACACCCTGTATAATCAAAAATATTTTCCTGAAATAGCTCTAGGAAACAGGCAAAGTCTGCCAAATATCAAAATTCTAACTGAGCTATAGAAGACGGGAGGTGAGATGCAGGACCCTGTATATCTCAATATACTATACGCTGTAAGTCTTCAGATAGTCGTTGTTTTTACAAATATTTTAAATTGAACTTTCAAACGAGTGTTTTTCACTTAAATTGAGGCATTCGTTATTTTTGTATAAGTTCAAATTGAAGTTTTAAACAGAGAAATTTTACTTCATGCGCCACGCGTACTAAATACTGATGAGGTATGATGTTCAGAACACATGTTTTTAGCATACTGCTTTAGTAGAATATTTTGATATTCACCTACAATCAGTGTTTTGTACGCGTGGCGCTACGCGCTACGCGACCAAACCAAATTTTCAGGCTTTTCTAAACTCGAAATTTTACTTCATGCTTAATCTGGGAGTGAAAAACACTCGTTTAAGACTTCAAATTAAACTATTTAAAAAACAAACATTTATCAGAAAAGTTACAGTTCATGTGTACATGTATGTATATTTAAAAGAAAATTTCCCAATCTGATTACCAAATTTTAGTGGTGGCAAATGCCACCGTCAGGGCTAAAAGGGTTAATATTTGGTATTATTAATAATTACAAATTTGCTGTTCAGTTGTTTTGCTAAATTACCATAAACATCTATCCAATTACGATTACAAAATGCAGTAACTTTATATTGCATAATAAATAAAATATTATTTAAAAACTACTAAACCTTTAGATTTTTATGAAATTTTGCAAAAAAAAAACAACAGAGCTGTAATTTTTTGTACACAGAGACGAAATTCGTAAATTGAAACATGAATTAGAGGATCTCAAAATTTACCAAAATTATTTAAAAATAAAAATAAATATATACAAATATATGTTGAATCTAAGGAAAAATTCTTAGAAAACTAAAACATCCGATGTTTGTAACATTTCCAAAAAATTATGAAATGAATGAATGAGCCATATTTCCTTACAATTAAACCAATATACTGCAAATCAAATTTAACAAAAATTATTAAGAAATTATAAAAAACTGAAAATTCATGCTGCCTTTAAATACTCATTAAAATCGTTTCTTGTTTCTTCTCATATCTATAGAAAAAACAGTTGAAAAATTACTTTGTAACGATCAACATTAGATTTACTAAAAGGTATAAGTTTTTTGGATCAAAATTTTTAGGTTATATTTTAAGTAAAGTTCACTTGTTCACAATATTTCAGTGTTTAACTCTACAAGGCACTCTGTGTCATATGCGGGGCAACCACATTTATGCCTCCTACAGCTTTATGTTATACTCCTAGTGACATCTCTTGGATTTTTATAGATACACCACATATGTATAACTACAGTCACTTAATTAAAAACAGTGGCGACAACTGTCTGTCATCCGCCATGATCAGGCAATATTATTCAAGAGAATAGGTTATAATACAAACATCCGATTTTCAATTGACAGCAAGTGTTGTCATTTTTCACGTGAAGCATCATCCATGAGTGGAAGCTATTCCCTTATTCTTGAAATAGGAACATATTATAGTTCACTAACCTGTTAAGGTTGATTCTGTTTATCTTTGCAAACTTTTGAGATACTATTTTGGGGTAAGTGAAATAAAGCACAACCATTAGACGGAACTCCTGTGACTAACTTTAGACCTCATAGCTATGCCACTGTTTGGTCGCCATTTTGGGTCAAAATTACTGACAACCAATCAAAAAGAATACCAAAGTTGTCGTTTAATCAAGGCACTTTTTGTGTAACTACAGGACCTAATTAAACACAATGGCGACAACCCCCTGTCATCCGCTATGATAATAATATCGTATGTTCATTAAAAAATCCTCTAGAGTCCCATGGAAAATATTGTAAGTCGGCAACTCTGAAATTTTATATTATAATTATCATGTTTGACGTTTTATATGTCAATTCCTAAGGTGTGTAGATAACTTAAATTTAAAAGTATGTAAAATCATGGCACTCTAGAGGTTTTTTTTATCGAATATATTATACTTTATTTAACGCTTACTGCATTTACAAGGTATTATATAAGTAGATATAAGTACACAATATAAAACAAATAAATGGAGGCAAATAACACAAAACAAATGAAGTCATTCAATAAGCCTTAGCTGGGCCTTGAAAGTTGAATAGGGAATCCCAACCATCTCGAGTGACGAGCCCGCGCTGTTAACGTTTCTGGCGATCCGCGTCATGAAAACATGCATGCCATAATTAGTCCTGTGGTGATTCACGTGCAAGAAGTTGTTACATCTCAATTCACGACTTGGTACATTAATATTGACTAAATTTAGTAGATGTTCCGAGTCAATTCTCCTATTCAGTAATTTGAACGTAAATCCAAGATCCATTCTCTTCCTCCGAGTATTCAGCGAAGCAAGGCCAACGTATGCACTGGATTGCTGGGGTGTAAGGTATATTCCCGAAATACTAAGTTTAAATGCCAGAACTTTAGTAAATTTGTTTTGTACTGATTCAAATCTATCTACATGAGTTTTGTATACCGGTGACCATATGAGGCAACAATATTCAAGATGTGATCTTACCAACGCGTTGTATAAGATAACTAGGGCACGTATATTGCTGAAATCACTCGTACTCCGCTTAACGAACTCTAGCATTTTATTGGCCTTATTTATTGTGTGGTCAATATCTAAGTTATATGTCAGCTTAGGGTGCAATATTACACCGAGGTTCCTTATGTAATTCACCCTACTAAGTGAAATACTGTTCAAATTATAGATGTAATTAATGGGTATTTTACTACGTGAGCAAGGTATAAACTGACACTTATTAATATTAAGTTTCATATTGTTGGGCACGCACTAAGTGGGGATTAGAAACAAATTGCTCTGGATAATAGAACAATCATCTGTTCCACTGATTGTCAAAAATATCTTTAGATCGTCTACAAATAGCAAGTATTAAAAACATTAAAAGTACGATTCTTTCTTTAAATAGCAAGTGCCCGCACTTGCTATTTGTAGACGATCTAAAGATATTTTACTTCAGATAAGTCGTTGATAAAGATGGTAAATAGTAATGGTCCCAGATAGGAACCTTGGGGTACACCCGATGTTGCGTAAAATATATCTGAGATAAAGTCGTTTATCTTAACAGACTGAGCCCTGCCAGTTAAATATGACTTTATCCATTTCAGTAAAGGGTCGTCTATACCATAACCACGCAATTTTTGCAATAAGATAGAGTGACTTACGCAATCAAAAGCTTTGCTGAAGTCTGTGTAAATAGAATACACTTCAGCTCAGCTTTCGATAGCCTTGACAATGTAATCAGTGAAAACAAGAAGATTAGTTTGTGTTGAACGACTCCTGAAAGACCTATGCTGGTTTTGGGTGATAATATTACGAAAAGCGTCAGCCAACTGATTATATAATAATTTCTCCAAGACCTTGGGTATAACTAACAGTATAGAAATTGGCCTATAGTTACTTACGTTGGATTTAGAACCGGATTTGTGGATTGGTGTTACAAATGATAATTTCCATTCATCAAAAAAGATAACGGAAGTTAAAGATAGAGAGAACAGTTTGTATAGTGGATTGTAAAGCGATCTACTACAATTACAAATAATTATCGAAGGAATATTATCAGGGCCATCTCCAGAAGTAACCTTCAACCTTGAAAGTTCAAATAATACTTAATCGGGAGTTGTATACACGTTATTTAAGTTTGTTGTTAAATTAGGAGTAAAAGCTGTTGGTGTTTCATCAGTATCTGGAATGTTAACAGAAGAGAAGTACTTCGCAAATAAATTTGATATGTTGTCACCTGCTGCAGCACTATTGTCTTTATAGGTCATAATCACTGGAATACCAGATGATTTATACTTATTATGAACAAAAGACCAAAAAGACTAAATGATATGCGGAATGGAAAGTTCAATGTTATCCAAACACCGTATGTAGCACAGCATTGTTTTACTTTTACATTTGGTTCTAATCCCGTAAATAATTTGTAGTCAACCGAATTTGAGGTTAGTTTCCATTTTTTGTAAGCTTCTTTCTAAGATTTTATCATAACAATAAACTTTTTCGAAAACCAAGAAGGATAACAATGAGGCTGTATTAATCAAGGGAATAGGTTATAATACAAACATCTGATATCCAATTAGGGCAGCGAGTGTTGTCATCTTTTGAAGCACCATCCATGGGCAGGAGCTATTTCCTTAATTTTGAAATAGGAACATACGATGGTTAATACCTTAAATTAACGTGTTTAAGTTGGCTCCATTTACCTTTGCGAATTTTCGAGATACGATTTTGGGGTAAGTGAAATAAATACAACCTTCAGACGGAATTGCTGTGACAAACTTTAGGCCTTATAGCTACGCCGCCGTCTGTCCGCCATTTCGGGTCAAAATTACTAACAACCAATCAAAAAGAATACCAAAGTTGTTGCCACTGTGTTCAATCAAGGCACTGTATGTATAACATAGATGTCGTTACTGTTCGGAAACTGTTAACAAAGTGTCATTTGAATCAAATTAATAATAATAACTAAAGGATTTTAAACCGAAGTGAAATATTGTTAGATCTTAAAAAGTGTAAAATCGTGTTTTTATTAATGTTCCACATACGGTACAGTGAGTTTTGGCCTTCTATTTTACGAATATGTACATAACACAACTGTACTTATGAATTATTTCATTTTTCACAGATTATGTTGGGCAAAAGTTTGCGTGATAAACAAATTGAAGATTTTCTGGGTATATCTTTAGGAAGTGAAGATGGCGAGGCCTTCTCTGAAGCTGAAAGTGATGAAGACATCGAACAACTTCAGTCTACCATCAATCACTTATTTGAATCAATTAGCGACATGGAAACTTCAGTATCACCACAAAGACATCATAGTTTGTCTCCGGTTTACGAGGATGTTCATTTTATGGATACTGATAATGATCAGCAGCAAACATCAAACCCTTAGCCTAGTACTTCACGTGCGGCTTCAGAGACTACTTCAGGCGCCACTAGATAATCACGTGAAACGAAAGGATGATCAAATTCCGTGAGTATCGCTTTTGCTAATAGAACTAGAAACCAGAGCTCTGATCTGCCATCAACCATCAAATGGAAGAGAAGGTAGTTCGTATAGAAAAAAAGTATTTTCAATGAACACGTTCTCAGTTCACTGGAAACATAGACTTACAGTTTTTATATAAGGTTGATAGAATAAAACACTTGGTTTTTGTTTCACAAAAATCATTATCAATGTGGTTTAGAAGGATTACTATCATAGTAATCCTTGTAAACCACATTGATAATGGTTGTCTGACCGAAACTAGTCGTGGAAATAAAATTTTGAATTTGTGAAACAAAAACGAAGTGTTTTATTCTATCAACCTTATATAAAAAGTGTAAAGATGTTTCACCAAGTGTTAGATGAGTCAACAATCAAAGGTATAGACTTACAGTCATTGATTACAAAATTTGAAACTCCCCATCAATACTGTTTATGGTTCTTTGATAATGAATTTCTGGGATATAATTTAGAAGAAATGCACAAATTTAGTATCCAAAAAAGTACTTAAAGACCATTCAGTATATTAGTTGTTGAACTGAAAAAAATTGTAGGTGTCTGTCTGATAATGAGCTTGGCACCATTGCCAAATATTCGAATGTATTGGGCACCTGAGTTGGGAATTTCTCTGATTATGGAGACAATGTCATTAAATCATTTCAACAAAATCTGCCAGTTCTTGCATTTCAATGATAATTCGACGCAAGCGCCGTCGGGTACTCCAAGATATGATCGTTTACATAAAATCAGGCCAATTTTGGAAACGTTAAAAAGGAAGTGTCAATCTGTCCCTAAAGAGAAGAAATATCTATTGACGAACAAATGTGTGCGACAAAAACTTTAAATTTTCTTCGGCAATACCTTCCAAACAAGCCACATAAGTAGGAATATAAACTGCTGGTTCTTTGCGACGATTTATTCAGGAATGGAGAACAATCGAGAACTAAGATATTCAAGTGAGCCAGATTTAGGAGCGTGTTCAAATATCGTCGTACGTCTAGCTAGGTGCATACTCAGGAACCAACAATACTGATTATTTTTTGATAATTATTACAGAATTGATTTCGTATTTAGCCAAAAAAGGAATAAAATCGCTAGAGACTGTGAACAAAGGTCACTTAGGAACAGATCTTCGAATACCTTTTTTAAAGGATCTGAAGAAAGATAAGGTGGAGAGGGATTTTTCGGAAGAATGGGTGGGTAATGTTGATGGAACCGATATAGTAACAGTTATGAGGTACGATACTAAACCTGTTGTTTTGTCGTCATCTTTTGATGGCAAAGAGCCTATACAATCAGTAAAGAGGTTCTGGAAAAAAGAGAAGAAATATATACAAGTAGGTTGCCCCCAAGTTTTAAAAATATATAATCAGCATATAGGTGGTGTGGACCTACTGGATTCGTTCCTAGGAAGAAATAAAATAAAAATTAGGACGAGAAAATGGCATTTGAGGCTGTTTTATCATCTTCTTGATGTTGTTGTTATAAATAGCTGATTACTATACAGAAGAATTAGAGAGCAAAAGCAAACAGCAACCTCACTCCAGCTAAAAGACTTCCAGTTTGACGTAGGAAAAACTATGCATGTGTGTTCCATCGATCATCAAGAAAAGAGGTAAACCTTCAAGTTTGCCTGATGAAATCGAAATAAAGAAAAAAGAAACCTAATACAGCGGTCCTACCTCCTATTGATGTCAGACGTGACGGGTTTGGTCATCTTCCTGTTTGGGGTGAGAAAAGGCAACGGTGTAAATATCCCAATTGCAAAGGAAAAAACTTTCTATCATGTGAAAAATGTGCAGTTAAACTGTGCCCGAATAAAGATAATAATTGTTTTAGAAACTTTTATCACTAGATTTCGTTATAATTTTTATGATTTATTTTTATTTTCTAAAAAAACACACACAACACAACAACAGCAACACTGAAAACAATAAACATACATACACGTACACTGAAAATTCATATGGTAAATCATTCCTAAATGTTTTCAAATGTTCCAGTTCAATACCAAAAAAGTATAATTAAGGCTCAGTGTACCACATGTGGAACCGAAATAAAATAATAATTTTCTAATAAAATATTTGGTTTTAATTTTTTAAATTTATTTTCCCTAATTTGTGATCACTAATTACATCACATATATTTTTATCAGTCACGAAAAAAATTATTGAGCCTTTTAGGTTTAATACGAGTGGCACATGAAGTAAAATTTCTAGTTTATAAAAGCCTGAAAATTTGGTTTGGTGGCTTCGCGGAGCGACCAAACCAAATGTTTAGGTATTAAATGGATTCGATAGCTAACGCCATCTAATGCTCCATAGTGGCATCGTCAGTGACACGAATGCACAAGTGTAGATATAGGTCACTGTTTCGTCCACGGAACTATACTCTGTGTAATCAGAAAACAAATATCAAAATTGAATTTGAGTTCAGTATTCCGGCACTAGATACGCACAGACGCGTATGGTCCTCTTCAGCAGGGTCCTGACCCAGTGCTGAGGAATACTGAACATTTCTTACTACATCAAGCCAATATGTGAAAACTATTAAATGGATTCCATAATAATAAGCGTATGCACATGTATACCTAAAAGAAAAAATCACTGTAAGTGTTATTTATTGATGAAAAACTAGATCAATTGTGTGTTATGTTTTTTGGTATATTATTCAGGTATTAATGAATACGTTTTAAACCCTTTTGTTTTTGTAAATAAAAAAGGTGGACATTTCACAATTTATAATTGTATGCCTATTTTGCTTACTACAAATTAACTAAGTCTATTTATTAAGATGTTATCACCATACTAAAAAAAATATTAAGCAATTAAATAAAAAGCAGTTTCTGTACGGCCCATTGTGTGATAATATTTCAAATGCGAATCGAACCGTGTTTTGAAATACAATTATCGCTTAATTACGAATTGATAAATATCAAATTCATAATTGAATCATCAAATCTCTCCATTCCCGCTGAAACAATATATATATTTATTATTAAATTCAATCTGGCAGTAAATAATTTAAACAGATAATTGAATTTAATAAATGTATATATGTTCGTATTCGCATTTCCCTCATTGTTTCAGGTAAATTTAATTAATGGACTATTCCATTAGCCTTGCAATAACTGAAATTAAAAATTAATAATAATAAAATACAGTAAATCATAAAATATTAATTAATAATTAAGTTTATTACATTATGTTAAAAAACTTCAATACTTCATTGTTTGTAAATATATTTTAAATAAACTTAAATTAAATTATTATTAACATCTCTACTTTATACTGAATCCGTTATACCGTGCGATCATTTAAATTAGAATTTTTTTGTGCAGGTGCCCATACTAATTAAATGATGAAATAAATCTAAGGTTATGCTAAACTATATGTTAACAGTCAGTAGTGCCAATTTAATTTAAAACTCAAAGCCTACTCTAAATCAAGTTTTAAACGATCGCACTGTACAAGGATCTTATCTTATAACTATAACATATACAGAGTGTATCGAATTCCAGCCTTATCATGAGGATCTTGCTTATTATAGGAGATAGAGGGTAGGTTTAAACTCGCCACATTTGCAGACTTTAATGTCTTTTAATAATCCGCTGAGGAAAAATACGTAAGTTCTTTTGTTGCCGACTCAAGTCCAATAAACTGAAAAAACTGTATTTCTTTTTGTAATTATATTTTAGTTATTTTTTGTTTCTTTTGTGCCATCATCAACTTGTAATAGGTCAGTAGGGGTCATGTGCAAATATTATTTTTGACGAAATTGAATTAAAATATTAATACAAAAATCACCCAAGAAAATAATAAAGGAAAATCAACATCCAGTAAATACGAGAATAACATTAGTCGATCAAAATTTTTTATGTGAAAGAAATAACAAATGCAGCATCGCCTTAAAATAATAAACAAGTACCGGCGCGTGGAGAAATGCTAAGACATGCAGAAAGATTCAGTTCAGGGTTTAACGAACGCAAACACAACAAGTGTGCAAAGTCAGGGAAATGAAGTTGACGTCAGAGAGGGAAGGGTTTTGTGACCATATATGGTAGTAGATAAAATTTAAGCAACAAAATTAGGGGAGGGGAGAACTTTGAGAGCAGCAAAGAAACGATTCTAAAAATCAGTTAGTTTTGGGACCGGGACGGGGACAGTCATTATCTGAATGTTAATGGGGACAGTTGAGAATGGGAAGTTTCAGTGGGATGTGAGTTAGTGAAATAATGTTGATGAAAAGAGTTAAGTATTGAGAGTTAGAGAATGGAGTATGGAGTTAGGGATAACAACGTTGGAGAGACTATCACGTAAGAGTAAAATTAATTCTACATCAAACCGAATAAGTTAAAATCAAACAAACAAAACCAGCGAAATAATTTAAACATCTGAGAAAGGGGGAAGATGGGGGGGATGAGAATGAGGAATGTATGTTAGTTGATGTGTAAGGCCGAATTGAGTGAAAAAACGAGGTATGTCCTACTAACTAATCGAAACAGTCGATTGATGTGTTAGGCCAATCCGAGTCAGTATTGCACAAAGTGTCCTACTAACTAACCACACGAATGAGGGATGTATGGTGGTTGATGTGTAAGGCCGTATTGAGCGAGAAAACGAGGTATGTCCTACTAACTAATCGAAACAGTCGATTGATGTGTTAGGCCAATCCGAGTTAGTATTGCGCCAAGTGTCCTACTAACTAACCACAAGGAAAAAATAACTCGATTATGAGTGGAACGAGGTGAAAGGTCGTTCCGCTCATTAATCGAAAATGAATGGCGATTGATGTGTAGGGCCGATGTGAGAGACTGTCCCACTAATTAATCGCAAGTGTGTCTAGTGTGTGTGATGCTAGCTCCGAGATGGTTTTTGTGGGTTTCCCATCTCGTAATGCAAATGCAGGGGCTTGTTAATTTTGCTGCCACAAGTAGAGTCATACATTTTTTTGAGTTTAACCAAATGCACATTACTTCTAAGCATAAACGTTGGATAATGTATTTTGTGAATATAAATAATATAAAACATACCAATTCATTAGAAATGTCATGAAAGGTCAATAAACTTTGCATACGTTAAGCTCATATCCTGTTTTATTTATTGTCCACACATCCTCGTAGTCAAATTAAAAGGGGATAAAGACACAGTATTTACGATCATGCATATTGACACAAACAACGAACCTGGTAAATAAATTAAAGGGTTACTACATACACAACACAACGTAAACAATAATACAAATTATAAATTTGTACAATACCTAGGGTCGAATCATTACAAAATTTCTTATTTCTTATACACGTCATATGTATTTTTTATCACATTGAAATAATTTATTTTTTGTTATGACAATGATATAACACAATGTACATTTAATTCCATAAATTAACATACAATCGTTAAAAATACTTTTGTTAGCAGTCTATAGAGCTCAAAATATCATTCTTGCTATGGAATTGTAAACAATAAAACATCTGACTAAGTCATATTTGATCAGATATTATTATTGTTTAGCAATAAAAATGCCGTCCGGTGAATTGGAAAAGCAAGAAATGTTTTGTATTTTTATCATTAAACAGAAATCATTCGCTAGTCAAAAATGTTTACAAATGGATTCGGAATAAAAGCAACCGAATCGAACAATTATTGTGGATACGAATAATGGTTTTGGAGAATTTAATAAATACAATCATACTCAATCATATTCCAAATGCAGCTAATTTCCTATACATTTTTAGATATTCGTTGTTTTTAAAAGAATTCAATTTAAAGCTTTAAACGAGTGTTTTCCACTCCTAGACTAAGTATGAAGTAAAATTTCGAGTTTAGAAAAGCCCCGTGAACATTTTTCTCAAGACAAAAAACACTATAATATTGTAAAATTTATGTATATTTGAATCTCACTTGAAATCAGTGTTTTAAACGCGTGACGCATGAAGTAAAATTTCGAGTTTAGGAAAGCCCAGACAAATTTTCACGGGGCTTTTATTAACTCGAAATTGTACTTTATGCTAAGTCTAAGAGTGGAAAACACTCGTTTAAAGGTTCAAATTGAACTCTATTAAAAAACAACGGATGTCGAAATATTTATAACCTATGCATTTATGTTTACCTAAAGGAAAATTTTCCTGTATAAGAACCAATATTAATAACAAAAATTAAATTTACAAATATTAAAATTATATATATATATATATATAATTTTACTGTCTGGTTATTCCAGTTGCCTATATGACTATTAAAAATTGTAGTCAATCAATCGCAAATAATGCCTCAACTTGTACATACAAGGAGTTTTTCTTTCAAGGATACATGTCCCAACTACAGCGTATATCCCGTAAATCTTTAGATACTCGTTGTTTTTTAACAGAGCTCAATTTGAAACTTGAAATGAGTGTGTTTCATTCCCAGACTAAGCATGAAGTAAAATTTCGAGTTTAGAAAAGCCTGAAAATTTGGTTTGGTCGCGTAGCGCGAAGCGAGAAGCGGCCAAACCAAATTTTCAGGCTTTTCTAAACTCGAAATTTTACTTCATGCGCCACCGGTACGAAACACTGACATACTACGAAGTTTAACACACCGCTAAACTTTACATTGCATCAGTGTTTAGTACCGGTGGCGCATGAAGTAACATTTCGAGTTTAGAAAAGCCTGAAAATTTGGTTTGGCCGCTCCGCGCTTCGCGCTACGCGACCAAACCAAATTTTCAGGCTTTTCTAAACTCGAAATTTTACTTCATGCTTAGCCTGGGAGTGGAAAACACTCGTATATAAGTTCAAATCTTTAAATAAACTGAGCGTCGGAGCATGCACAACGTATGCTTATGTATACTTACAAAATTCATCATTTGGCTGTACGTTCGACCTTGTTTTTTAGTACTTATCACGTCTGTTTTCTATGAATAACCAGACAGTAAGTAGAAATTGAATCATTCTTAACGTTTAGTGAATCTTAAGTAAAACTTACCATTAATAGTGAAACTTACCAAATATAGTAACTGGTAAAAACATTTATTTGAATTAAAAGGAGTCAAATTAGATAAAAGTGAGTCACTTAATTAAACACAGTTATATTTCTTTCTTTACTTCTATTAATTATTGCTAAATGTAGATTATAATATAAAACTGTGATTAATTAAGTGACTTATTTAAATTTTCACGTAAATCAAACAACTACGTTAAAAATATCAGTGACTAACTGAAAATGTATACTAGTTTCGGCGATGAGCCATTCTCAAAGAATTTCGCTAGCTTGGAACTGGAAAATCAGTGAAATTTGACCAAGTATTTTCGTTGAAATCTTTGATCCATGTAATAAAAAACAATTTTATTTTCGAGTAATATACAATATATGAGAAGGTCAGATAATTTCTAAAGTAATAATTATTTTAGAAATTGTTACTTTTCTCAGTGGGAATTAAATTAATTTGTTTAATAGTAGTTGCCGTAATAAATCGAATCAGATTAATTGAATTGATTAATGAAATAATTAAATCGTGATATTATAAATTAATTAATGAAATGATTACTATGAACATTAGATAGATAAACCTAAAAATATCTTAAAACATATCAATATTTAATTAACGGTGGTTTACCACAGAATATTATAATAAAAGTACATATTGATATGCTTATTACGATTTTTGTTACGAGTGCCTGCGTACAATAGTTTGATACAATTACTGCTTTACCTTAATATCGTTTTAGTCTTAACTAACGATTCTTGCTGTCTTCGATCGCAGTAATGAATTAAATGTTACGATTACTGTATAAATATTACCAGCCTTATTAATAACGTAGACTTGCCGTTAATATTATTACAGTTAAATGTTACTTTATTTCTACAAGGCTCATACAAACACGATACTAACATTTCGTATCAATACAGGGTGTTCTAAATTATCGGGCCACCATTAGTAACTTTGTTATCTTTGGAGCTAGGAAGTCGGTTAAATTAACCCATTAACGGCCGAGCTATTATATAGTTGACTTTAAAAGTTGATTTTTGGTAAAATTCTGCAATTCTTTTTATGATTTCTATGACTAACTTATTATTAACTTTTTCAAATATTACTCATAAAAAAAAAATACTGTGTTTATTTTAATAATTCTATTTCAAATAGTAATAATTATTTAAAATTTGTGATTTTTGTGATATATTGACATGCAGGCATTTTTTCTTTAAGGTATACTTTCACATATGCCACATTTGTAAAATTATTAAACATTTCACTAAACCTAAGCAGTATATTTTAAACTTTACTTTTAATCAGTGTTTCATACGCGTGGCGAATGAAGTAAACCTCCGAGTTTGGAAAAGCCTGAACATTTGGTTTGATCGTTTAAATCAAATTTTCAGGCTTCTCTGAACTCGAGATTTTACTTTATGCTTAATCTGGGATTGGAAACACTCGTTAGAGGCTTCAAATTGAAAGTTTTTAATGAATTAACAAATGTTTTAAAAAATCACATCGAAAAATCGCGGTCTAGGACGTTTCATCGCCGCCGATTCATCGCCACCGATTCATCGCCGCCGTTTCATCGCCGGGCCAGTTCATCGCCGGCCGTTTCATCACCAGGTCTGTTCATCGCCAATATTTTTATAAAATAAAGTTTGAAAGAAAGATCATATCTAATGATAAAATTTCAAATACTTCCCAATTCTGGAAATTGTCCACTAATTTAATATAAGGTTTAACTAGAAGCTACATTCTTCTAGTTAAACCTTATAATAAATTATTGCAAACCTTACTACTAACCTAACCTAACATATCCTAACCTGTTCTAACATGTCCTAACCTATCCTACACTGTCCTAACCTATCCTAACCTATCCTAGCCTATTATAACCTATCCTAACCTATCCTCGCCAATCCTAAGCTATCCTAACATATCCTTACCTATCCTAAACTATCCTGACCTATCATAACCTATCCTAACCCATCCTAATATATCATAACATATCCTAACATATCCTAACATATCCTAACATATCCTAACATATGTTAACATATCCTAACCTATCCTAACCTTTTTTATTAATATAGAGGGGATTGGGAAATCTGAGAAGAGACAAAGGCCTCTGGTCTAATTAGGCCGATAGTGTCGGGTTTTTGTAACCGACTAAAACCCTTCCCCCTCTCTTCCTGGAATCGCCATCATGGCATTGCTTCAGGGTTACGGGCAGCTTCCAGTTCGTCAGCTAGCTTCTTCGTAAGCACGATCACAGCGAATTGGCTGACCGCGTTCCACTACTCTTTACTTGACAATCCTAAACTATCCTGACCTAATCCTAACCCATCCTAACATATCCTAACATATCCTAACATATCCTAACATATCCGAACATATGTTAACATATCCTAACCTATCCTAACCTTTTTTATTAATATAGAGGGGATTGGGAAATCTGAGAAGAGACAAAGGCCTCTGGTCTAATTAGGCCGATAGTGTCGGGTTTTTGTAACCGACTAAAACCCTTCCCCCTCTCTTCCTGGAATCGCCATCATGGCATTGCTTCAGGGTTACGGGCAGCTTCCAGTTCGTTAGCTAGCTTCTTCGTAAGCACGATCACAGCGAATTGGCTGACCGCTTTCCACTACTCTTCACTTGACAACATTTTTGCGACTAGGTTTTCCTCCTCTACCTCCCCAATCTTTCTACGTAGCTCCGCCCTTTCTTCCAACCAGCCCTCGCACTCTACTAGGGTATGTCGAGCTGTGTCCTTCTCCGCCTCGCAATATCTGCAGTTAGCGTTAGGCGCCTTTGTTAGCCTATGAAGGTACGCCCCGAAGCTACAGTGCGCCGACAGTAGCTGGGTGAGGTGGTAGTTAAGCTGTCCATGCCTCCTCTCTATCCACGGCCTGGCGGATCTTATCAACGCCTTAGTCCAGCTGTTGTTGTTGTTCCAGCGCTCCTGCCAACTTAACATCGCCTTTTCATGGGCTTCTTTCTTTGCCTCCTATTTCGTCTTTACTCCATCCTGTAGGGAGTATGCTTCCGCTTGTTCTCTGACAGAGAGGTCTCCTGGCATGGATGCAGCGAGCACCTCTAATGCGTCCGTGGACACGGTCCTATAGGCCCTTGTGATGCGAAGGCATGCCACCCTTAGTGCCCCTCTGGCTCTGGCCGCGTTCCTGGCAGTATCCATGGCCTTGCCCCAGACCGGGGCTGCATATGTGAGCCTTGCCACAGCCGCTGACATCAGCAGGCGTTTTCGGCCTTCTCCAGCTCCTCCAATGTTTGGCATAAGCCTTCCAATCATGGCTTCCATACGCAATGCCCCTTCTGCTGCCTCGCTGCAATGGCGGCTCCATCTTGGATTTGCCTCCAACCAAACGCCCAGGTACTTAAGGGCCTTCCCCACCACTATCTCTTCCCCCCCTACGGTAATGGCGTCGCCCTGGTGGCTCCCAGATCTCTTTGTGGACAGCCAGACTGATTGGGTCTTATTTGCCGCCACCGCTAACCCCGCTGTGGTTAACCACTCTATGACTCTATCGCTTGCCTCTGTCGCTTTGATTTGAAGTCCCTCGACGGTTTTGTTTCTGACCACCAGTGCCAGGTCGTCAGCGAAGGCTACCGTTGACGCCCCTTCCGGTAGTTGTAACTCCAGGACCCCATCGTATACCATATTCCAAAGTGCTGGTCCGAGCACTGAACCCCGAGGCACACCTAGGTTTATCCTCCTTCCTTGGCGATGGTGGACAGCCTCAAACTCAATCCTCTTATTATCTAGGGATGCGTCTACTACGCGTGCAAGTCCCGCGGGCAGCCTTCTTTTTGCTTCGTTGGCGATGAGCTGCCATGGCAACGTGTTAAATGCGTTTTTCACATCGAGTGCAATCAACCTATCCTAACCTATCCTTACCTATCCTGACCCATCCAAACCTATCCTGATATATCCTATTCCTGAAAAATCGTGGTATGTATACTTGAAAAAATAAAAATTCACTGTATTTATCTCTTCATTTTATTGAGTTTCACATTTTCTATATGATCTTCATTAAAATTGTTTAACGTATTCTTTTAATTCTAGTATCTATTTACAATAAAATTGTACTCTAGTATTTTATATTCTAATCGAATTTCGAAAATAAATAAATACATTTAATTTGATCGATTTGTACGACATATTACAGATATCGGAAAAATTATAATTGCATTTTCTTGTTTGCTGAAATTGTTTACATTTACGAATTTTATTGATTCGTATATTTTTGTTTGTTGCTTTTGACGATTTCATTTAAAATTTATATTTTTTGACAATTTTTAGAAAATATATTATAATTGGTTTTGATTACTTTTGACTATTATCATTACATTTCACTATTTGTTTATCAATCTACAAGTTTTATCGATTTTTACAAATCAGCGTTTCGAACCGAGACAACCGCAAATCCTAAACCGGAAACAAACGTTATTTTGGTTGGAACGTAAACCGGAGCTGAACTGGAAAAAAATGTCGGTTAATTTCGGTTCCGTTCAACAATAAAAAGATTACTAATCACTGATTTAGCACACTTTTTTTAATACAACATTATCATATATAAAAATTTATGTAATTTAGAATTTCACTTTAAATCAGTGTTGTATCCGCCTGGCGCATGAGATAAATATTTCGAGTTTAGAAAATTCTGAGAGTTTGGATTGGTCGCATCGCTTAGCGCAGTGAAGCGATGCCAACCCTAATTTTCAGGCTCTTCTAAAATCAAAATATTTATTTTCATGCTTAACCCATTAAGCTGCGCGACCCTCGACAAATTTTCAAGGGGCTTTTCTAAACTCGAAATTTTACTTCATGCTTAGTCTGGGATTGGAAACACTCGTTCGAAACTTCAAACTGAATGCTTTGATAAGAACATTAAATGACTGAAAATGTTTTTAACGATAATAATCTAGTTTTAAAAATTTAGTTTACTATTATTTAAAGTAATGTTAAATTTTTCCGACATTTCCCTTATTCAACATTTTTATGCCTGGCATTTTAATATAGCTTTCTTGTGTGAGAAACCCTCATTTTGTTAAATTGATTTCATTGTTTTTGTTAATATTTTAGTTCATTTTATAAATTTAATAAAATCGTATGGCTTTTTTGATGGTGTTTTGCTCAATTTAAATATAATTCCATGACTTTTCTCTGAATTTCCCGGTTTTAATGATATTCAGTGAATTAATTATTTACGTAATTTTCAGGCACTCGTCGATTTTATAATAGAGTTCAATTTGAAGTTTTGAACGAGTGTTTCCACTCCCAGGCTGAGCATGAAGTAAAATTTCGAGTTTAGAAAAGCCCTGTGAAAATTTGTCGAGGGTCGCGCAGCGACCGGAGACAAATTTTCGGGCTTTTCTAAACTCGAAATTTTAATCATGCGCCACGCGTACAAAACACTGATTTGAAGTGAAGTTCAGAAACACAAATACATCTTTAATCATAGTAACAGAGAATCAGATATTTAGTCTGTAATCAACGATGTTCAGTGGTAATAATAAATAATTAGGTTGTGAATATTTTTGTTAAAACAACTAGTTACGATATTTATATATTAATGGTTGCCCAAAAATAATAAAATCAAATTTATTCTCAAAGGATTTTTATTCGTGATTCGAAGAAACAGGATTCAAATCTTTGATTCGAATCATATTTATATCTTACGAATCCTTGGCTCGAGTATTCATATTAGGTGATTCGGATTTATGATTCGAATCTTTTTGACGAGGATTCGTCCCAGCTCTGATACAAATATATATTCCTTCGGTTGTTTTAATATATGATTGAATCATAACAATTGACTGCCTTTTATCAGTTTTTTTTTTTAAATATAATTTAATGACGTAACAGTTCTCGTATTAATTTGTCATTGGTATTGTAAGACAAAAACAAATCAATGTATATACCGTGTCCCCGGATTATTGCCGGGAAAGAAAAATAAACGTTTGTATTAATTATTTATCGACAAAAAGTTATTCTTTAAAAAAAAGTTTTGGATGATTATTTCCCATTATCAAATCTTATGTTTTTTTATAGAGGCTTCTTAAGTTTAGTAAAACTAAAACTGTGATAATAGTGAAGTACTTCTACATACAATTTAAGATGCTATTGAGAAAAGTATGTAATTTATAATCGAGAATTACGAGAATTATGTCCAGGTACAAAACATAAATAAATAATAAATTTTATAATTATTTATGGTGCATTTTTGACGTTTACTCCTATAAAATAATTGTATTTATAATAAACTATCAATTTTCAATCAAATTTGGTGATATTTAGCTAGTAAAATTTAACATGACATAATAATTAAATACTTTTGTAAATTTCTTAAATAAAGTTAAGTTACTCATATCAGGTTGAAATTATATAATTAGAATAATTTCGTTATTAAACATTTGGATAATTTTCATAAAAAAGAATGTATTTTGTACAAAAAAAAATATAGACTGTACATTTTCAGACATAAAAAGTATATTTATAAAAGTTATAAATGAGTGTTTCCAATTCTTGATTAATTATGAAGTAAAATTTAGAATTTAGATAAGCCTGCAAAATTTGGTTTAATCGCTCCACGAAGTGGATCGGTCAAACAGGATTAAACACTCGTTAGAAGCTTCAATTTGAAAGCTTTTATAAAAACAGCAAATGTCTGAAAATTTCTGAAAAATCCTGATATGTATACTTAAAAAAATAATTCCCTGTATGTGGCTAGAGCCAGATGCAGCAACAACAATAGCTAAATTAGGATCTTGAAAATTGACCAAATCGCTGAATGGGTTTATTAAATTTCACGGTTTTTATATAACTACAAAAATTACAGAATTTATTGAAATTATTAAATGGCATGTTTTAATAGCATGATTTATAGAGCTATTCATTTACAAATTTCCGAAGAAGACAGAAAAATTTTATTTGATTTTATTTTAAAAATTGCAAAATCATTAAATTATAATGAAAACACAATTAAATAACTGATAAATATACATTTAAACAAATACAAAATTCACAGTGCAACTCGTTTATAAATTATTTAAATCCCAAAAAGTAAAACGTTTTTTAGATTAATTTACGAACCAAATTTATGTTTATTTAACAGTGTTTTTAAGAAATTTAACATTACTCCTGCGTATTATTCACAAATTAAAATAAAATCAATTTTAGGGAGTACTTTCAAAAAGGTATATGATTTGGAAAAATCCGGTATCTACTCAATAAATTGTAACAATTGTGATAAAATCTATGTAGGACAAACAAGACGAAATTTGTTAATTAGATATAAAGAACACATGTACCATATAAAATCATTTAACCCCAATAAATCTTCAGTAGCACATCATACCTTAAATACCGGACATAAAGTTAATATAAATAATGTTAAATTGTTAAAAGAATCAAATTTTTATAAACTAGACATGTTAAAAGCAATTTATATGTTTAAAAGTAAAGATAAGCTACTAAATTTCGATTTAAGCCCCCTAAATAATCCCCTCCTTAAAATGTTTGTTTGAGTGACACTGTCAATTAATAAAATAATATATTTGTCAATTGTAATACTATTGAGAATGAACACATAGTGTTCGAAATGTGCATTTAGTGAATAAAACTAATTTGTGAAGAAAGAGATTGCTACAATAATTATTGTTGAATTTATCTAAATTTATAAATAAACCCTAAAAATATATAGACAATTTTAAAAATACTGATAAAATACCTTCGTCTAACAAAACAAAATTTTTAATACAAATGGACAAGAACAATTTGCGTAACGGCGCGGAAATTATTGGATTTGAATTGGGCGGATTGGGCCTCATTAAATTCAATAAAACGAACGACTCATTATTGGATCGATTCTGATGAGTGGAACGTTTTCAATTTTTCATTACACCCTTTAAAAGGGTGCCGCGAATGTGGGTCAATCCACCCCTCGAACCCTTCCGATTCCATACACACCACTACGAACAATACAAAAAAAAACACCTGCCCTTTCCAAATTGTACAACAGATTTTAAAATAGCTATTATCACGTTAAAGATAAAACTGGGATAATACTAAAATAATGTTACTTTGTTTCAGTCGATTTATTTTTAATTAAAATCGCATATTGGTCAGCTGCCATTAAAATTCCAATTTATTGGGAAAGGAAAGGCTCAGCTTGTCCAAATAAGTGTGGGATTGATTATTATCCAAACTACCTGTTTCGTAAATATTATGTACGTTAAAGTAAAATGCTGTTAATTTTGATTACATGTTTGTCGAATATTCATCTTGTTCGGATTGAAATTATTAAGTCAATTAATTTTCACACTTAATAGATAAAATACGAAATTAAAATAATTACGTTTGTAACAATTTGCATTTAACGAATATTTCAATAAGAAATTTAATGAAGACGACTTTAATTGATAATTGTGTGTTTCAACACCTTGAAATTATCAATTTAATTCGTCTTCAAGCAATGTAGAATTATACTTGTAAAATTGAACAAGGTGATTTGGCGCATTTTATTAATATTGAGCCTTTTTGTAGCATGAATACAAATTTTAGTAGATAACTATTGTTAGATTACAAGTAATAATGTATTAGTGTGGTAACTCTAGCTTAAGGCACGAGCAGGCCCGCCGTAAACAGGCGTTCAAGGCGTGCACCGTACGCGGGCGCCAGGACAAAAGGGGCGCCAAATTGTGTTTGATTGGAAAAATCATATGGCAAATATCTTAAATATGACAATGTTAAAATTTTCAACAGTTAAAGGGCTTATTGTAATAACATGATAAGCCACACAAACAAAAAAATCAGATTTATTCTTGGATTCGATTATGCAGTTATATAATTAGCTACAGTTGATGAATTGTGGTCATCATCCAACAGATATCATCACCATACCTAAAATCAAGTTATTACATTTTAGGGGTTTTGTATAAATATCACTTTAAATCATTATAAGCCACATTAAACTGGCAACAGGTATTATTACACCTTCCGAAAAAAATCGATTTCGTGTGAGAGTTTGAGTTCAAGTGATGAAATGCATGGCACAATTGACGAGAGTGTTATTGATTAAGACTTTGTGCTACCAAACGATTGTGGGCCTTTGGATACAATTAAGCTGTGTATTTTTTTTCTGACATATCATATTTTACCAAAAAAAAGAAAATTTTTAACATGACTTACTATGTTATTCCAGTAATAACATGATAACATTAACCAGAGTAACAGAAATAACACCTGAAACAAAAATCGCCATTTCTTTGGAGACATAGAAGAGACAAAAATTATAAACAAGTCATATGAAAAAGAAGAAGCACATTAGGAAAAAAATATTCAACAGCAAAAAGCAAGAAAAGTATTAAACTTCTTGAGATGGGTTTACAATGCAGATGCACGAATAATTGTAGAGAGAAACTTAGTAATACCATTGATTAACTAATAATATTCTCTTTATTCATTATTCAACACCCATGCATTCATTTCTACAAATTGAGACTAATTAATATCACATTGGGAATAAGCAATATTAAATTGAGACTTCAAGCATAGTTTAATCACAATCAAATTGAGAATGAACTACATCAAATTGGGAATCGGCAATTACTAATTGGGATTGAACTAATATTATTCAAGAAATAACTAGTTTCAATAATTTACATAAAATAACAGAAACTATATTAATTTGACATGTTTTGTATCAGTCTTCTAAATTTAGAGTATTTTTGAATGTGAGCAACATATAGAGAGTTTTTCTTTTAAATATACAATTTCCTATTACAGCGTATATGCTGTATATCTTGAGATATTCGTTGTTTCTTTTTTTTAAGAGGTCAATTAAAAGCTTTAAACGAGTATTGACCACTCCCAGGTGAAGCATGAAGTAAAATTTCGAGTTTAGAAAAACCCCGCGCAGAAAATTTGTATGGGGCTTTTCTAAACTCGAAGTTTTACTTTATGCGCCACGCGTATAAAACACTGAAATATTGTGAAATTCACAATATGCTATTAAAGCAGTATGCTAAAGACGTATATTTTGAACTTCAATTTAAAACCAGTGCTTTTCATTTTTGAACAGTTAATGTAGAGTTGTGTGGTGGCAAATAATAACAATATAGAATTACATATTTTGTTGTAAAAACACTTGTTTTTGTAGGCAATAACATGATAAACCACAATATTTAAAAATAAAATTGTTTTTCAGAAGACAATTTTGGATCCTCTTTCTAAGCATATTTGTCAGAAAGATACCTAATAATCTTATTAAAAATGCTTTAATTTTAAATTTTATAGCAATACATTGCAGTTTTTTTTATTTTTAACTCCTATAACTCATTTTTGTTTACTTGTGGCATATCACGTTATTAGAATAAGTCATTCAATTATCAAAATCTTAAAACTTCGAAGATAATTACGGACGCTAGCTTTTATCAATTAATGAAAACTGAAAGAATTGAAAGAATCAAAACGAAACAAAACATATCAATTTACTAAAGGTTACTAATGTTTCTTTATACTGTTCTTATAAAAATCGTTCTATGTAATTTAAACGCAAATCAATTTTTATCACCCAAAATGTAATCAACTCAGAATCAAATAAGCTAAAAATTGGTGTAACTTGCAGTTAAATGTTCCAATCCATTAGTTTTCTCGTGATCAAAAAATTTATTCACAAAAAAAAATAGTTAGTTCACGTTTTTCTTACGGTTTTTGCAGTATAAATTTTCGGGTAAATAAAAATATTTAAAAAAAAATCTCGAAAAATGTACACATAAACTTATCAATTCTAAAAACAATGTTAACCCTCTATGGCATGCATTTTAATAACTTATGATATTTTTGGCAGTTACAGAACTTAAAATTAAATAAACAAAACAATAATACAATATTATTTTACTGGCCATAAATAAGTAAATTAATCTCACTCAGGGAAGTTTCCTTTAAGTATACAAATCCCTATGCATACGCTTTAAATTTTTAAGCATTTGCTGTATTTGAAAAAGTTCAATTTGAAACTTTTTTCCACTCCTTGATTAAGCATGCTTCACCCGTATAAAACAATAATTTAAAGTGAAGTTTAAAATAGACTGCTTTAGTATACTGCTCTAGCAATATGTTTTTAATTTCACAATATTTAAGTGTTTTACACGCGTGGCGCATGAAGTAAAATTTCGAGTTTGGAAAAGCCTTAAAATTTGGTTTAGTAACGCGTAGCGCTACGCGACCAAACCAATTTTTAAGGCTTTTCTAAACTCGAAATTTTATTTTATGCTTAATCAAGAAGTTCATATAAAAGATGTACTTTTATATAATGATTATTAACATATTAACGGCCTAGCAGTTATAGAGTTAACTAATTCTAAAAGTAGATTTTAGATATAACTTTGAAATAAAATTTCGACTTTAGAAAACCCTGAAAATGTGGTTTGGTCGCGTAGCGAAGCGGAGCGACCAAACTAAATTTTCAGGGTCTTCTAAACTCAAAATTTTATTTCATGCGTCACGCGTATAAAACACTGAAATATTGTGAAGTAAGAAATACAGTATTTTTTTTTTAAGAAGTAATAATATTCTATCAAATATTTACATTTTTCTTTACATATTCTCAAGTCTGGTCAAATAAGGCAATGTATCAAATTAACTTATTTATGGCCGTACTAATATACATAGCTCAATTATCGGATTATTCTAAGAATTATGAATCCTGGATTCATACATAGCTCAATATCCGGAGGTGTATTTGCACGGGAAGTAGTTGTTTTAATGGATATTTATCGTCTTGAGTTGTCTTATTAACTAAGACTGTTTACATTTTCACGAATAGTTTTTTCGTAATTTTATATATTATCACCAAACTTATTTTGGCAGTCCTTCCCGGTGACGGTTTAGTCAGTAGTTTACTTGATTCCGTACGCGAAATGTTAAGTTTAACGTATACATTATTAATACTCTTACAATCTAAGTATACATATCAAGTACTAAACGCGCTTAGACTGTGATGTTAAGGAATAACATGAAAGTTAAATTCAAAATTTCGTGTACGGTATCGGGCTGATAGTCACTGGTCAGTAATAACTTAATATAGATTTGTGTATTTATTATTGTTTACGTTTGTTGTATTCCAAGAGTTTTAATTAATTTCTGCGATATACAATCCTTTTTTGTGAAACTGGAAAAGTGCAATAAACGTTATATTGAACAATAAAAAATATTGCTGGCAACATTAGTGAAGGAGTACCCTTCATTGGAAAACAAAGAGACGAACAATGCTTGATAATTAAATTGCATTTTTTTGTCTAGAACAGATTGAGCAAAAATTGCAAGTAACCGAAACAAATCTATACCTCTGGTTTGGTTGGGAATTGTATTGCACCGTTAATGTTTCCCTGATTCTCTGCTTTTCTTGAACAGTCCTATTGTTCGTCTCTTAATTCCAATACTCCTTAATATAATATAAATGAGGGTTTTTTCTAAAAATTACTAATAGCGTAGTATCGTAAGCAAATTAGTTACTGTTCAATAGGTTTAAAGGGAAGACCACGATTGTATACATTTTCTAACTAATGGTAATTAAACCTGTACAGTAATATCTTGGGAATTTTTTTTTTCTCTTAAATTCTTTACTATAAAAAAAAATATGGATTTTCTGCATCTCTGTACACAATACATTTAAAGGCAAGATTATTGTTTAATTTTTTGTGAATTTATAGGTTAGATAAATAATACATACTTTTAGGGAAATCGATCATTTACCAATTCATTACCGTAATCAAAATAGTCGTCACGGAATGCGGCTTCATCCATTTTAACACCAAATATTAAAAATATTAGGTTTTATATAAATAATAATTTGACAAGTAACGAATAAACTGAGATTAATCTTGGTTTGGAAAGGATTATTAGAAGGATCATTATTTTTAATTGAATCTAGGAATATGTCGACTATTTTATACGTTTTTACGCGACCTGAGAATTAATACTCAACCCCGGATCAATTCCTGACTATTAGTACAGCCGTTTGTAATTTAATTAGAAAAAAAATATATTGTTGTGTTATTGCATGAATGGCGTTTAATGGGTTAAATAAAAACTGTACAATAGATTCGCTCCATTATAATTTGACAATTATTGCTTTAAAAATTATTGATATTTTAAGAAAATTGCTACAGAGTCCATTATTCAATATAAAATAATATTTTGATTGCTTTCAAAATTTGATTTATTTTTTTATCAGCTATAACAGTAATGACGATTTTATAAATATTTTAGTCAAAATTGTTGCTGAAAAAATAACACTAAGCAACTTATTTTAAAAATATACCAATTTGAACTACACTTTCGGATTTATTGCAGATTTTAATAGTTAGGTATAGTTATAATTCACATTTGAAAAAAAATTGGATGAACCTAAATCTAAAGTTAGAAATAATGTCAGAAAAGAAACTGATATTTATTGTTCATAAATATGTATACTCAGAATTAATAACATTTTCTTTACTATTTTACGCACTTCTAGAACTATAACTGAGTTGAGTTTTGAAGAATACTTTTGAATTTACCAGTAGCTGTTACATCCGGGAAGAGATTATTTTTTAAAGTGATAATTATTAAATGTATTTCGCTTGGCGCATATAGTAAAATTTTGAGTATCAATTACATTTTCAGGCATTGACGTGTCTCACAACTCCCCACTCTCCCCTATCATTTGCTAAACGTTTTATTATTTCACAAAACGCGTATTTTTTCTTAAACATATATATATATTAAAGAAAATTTTGAAACTTGCTATTTAATAATACACATCAATATTGCCATCAGGTAAAAAGCACAATTACCCGGCGCTTTCATCATAATATTAACATTTAAGATGTAATTCAATTAGGGCTGAAAGTATTTCTGTAAATATTAAAAAAACCTAAAATAAATAAATAAAATTACTTCCAAATATTACAAATAAGGTATTATTGGAAACCTTATACAAAATCCAATCGACTGACATCATGGCCAGCTATAATTTATATATAAGAAAGTTTTTACCGCATATCAATATATTTTTAAATAAAGAAGTTACTTTAATATTTCTAAATTGTTCAATTTTGAGTTTTGGCGTATAACTCGAAAACAATTGAAGATGGACATATTTTGAGTAGGCACATAAAATGAGCTCTTCGAAGAGCTCTGGAAATATATTAGTTTGTGGTCTATTATTTGTATAAATGGTACTTTACTTGAAAAATCCATCAAAACTGTTTTTGTATACAGGGTGCAAGTAAACTATGGAACATTAAAAACAAAAACGAAATTAACCGGTTTTTGTAATAACGCTGAAACCGGTCAATTTTTGTTAATTTTTGCGCCTTCTTTGGGCGCTCAAAAATAATGTGACTTAACTAGGGTTTGACATGTGACGTCATCGGTAATTTATTTTAAATGAATTTCGTTCTGACATTTGAACTGTAATAACAGTTGACATAATTCGGCGGCAGCCGACATTTAAACTACAATGGCAGTTCGCATAAGTCGGCGCCAGCCGACATTCAACCAATCATGTCAACTTGACACGAGTTTGAATTGAACTATAATGAGATCGGCATATTATTTTTTTTCTTTGTAATAGTTACGATACACATTTTAACACTTGAGACATATTTTAAAGTAACGAGTGTCTTCCACTTTCAGAGTAAGCATGAAGTAAAATTTCGAGTTTAGAAAAGCCCCGCGTAGCGTGTAGCGACCCGAGACAGAATTTCACGGGGCTTTTCTAAACTCGAAATTTCACTTCATGCGCCACGCGTATAAAACACCGATTTATAGTAAAGTTGAAAATATGTAATTTTGTGTATTTTGAATATATTATAACGAGATGTAGCGAAAAAATGCAAGAATTACTTTTTAGCGACCGCACTACTATGTAAAAGAGGTATTGTGATTGGCCAAAAATTGACCCCGCATTTTTCTTTAGGAAATATCCGTTTTAGGGTACCTGGAATCTAAATCAAGTGTTACATCAATAATGTCGGTCCGTTGATCGGTCGGTCTATGGCACAATTTCAGCGAAAATAGCTCATGGGATTGTCATCAAATTTTGTTCTATTCCATAATATCTGGCGCCTAGTGAAAATGGGCGAAGACCGGAAACCGGGAGTGGATTTTACTCTTAGCGTTTTTTTGGTATCTCGCAAATTACTGACATAATCTAAAAATATTTAAAACAAAAGTTGGAGAGAATTAAAAAATAAACATTTATGAATACATCTTTAACGGGGAAAGTGCTATGTTGGACACATCACCATCTTTTGCTCCGTTGGCATGATTATGTTTATACGTGTAATATTCCCTTACCCTGTAATTTTCCCTCTTGAGGATAATGTATCTATAAAGCATTTAAGGTACACAGAAAGCGAATATTTCCCTCCTGTATTGTATTGAACACTCCCAACGGCGCGGGAGCGATTTCCTTTTTTCATGTATTTATAATGTTTTAATGTAAAGTGTATATCGATGAGTTCTGGAATAGGAAATGCCAGTAGGGCGCGGCGCAGCATATCAATCTTAAAACGCTTTATCCACCCTCATACCGCCTCCTGTTCTCTCTTTTTCTCTTTATATATATTTTTTACGCGAAACACACACAAATACGGACGATAAATCAATCTGGGTGGATGCTGTCACTCGGGCTCACGAAACATTGGAAGCAGCCGCTGCCTTATGTTCCTTCCATACCAATCGCATCCACAATTTAACACAATTTCTTACATAAATACGCTCCATTCTGCGTTTGTTCGCTTTTAAATCTACTACCTTAAGACAATCACTATTCATAAGAAATGCAACTGCATAATAACAACTCAATTCAAAGATATAGTGGGATCAAAAAGTACTCAATAATAGTAGAGCTTTGATTAAAATACTTGGTTTGTTTCACTGATCAGTGAAACAAGCCAAGTAATTTAATCAAAGTTCTACTATTAGTTAAATATGTTTCACCACGGGTTAAGTAAAAAATTAATTCAACAAAATGTACTCTTTTAATTAGAATTTGGCATTGTATTGTTAAACAGTGCCACATTACAAATTGTGCTATAACTATAAAAGAATCATGTAGTTGACTGTAGCTGTATATATAAACTGATATAGTATTAACTAAACTTGGCATACGTTTTGACTGTGTAGACCCCACGTTAAAAACCACAGCCTCTCTGTGGGATAATAAGTTTGAGTATTAAACCCTCAATTTTCAATTTAAAATTAATGGCTATAAGCAAATTAATGAAAATGGACCAAATATATTTATTTATGCTATGATTAATTTATGATTAATAAATGTACAGGGTGCAGCATTTTCAATGGTTTCTTTAAGTAAAGTACCATAAATATTTGAAAAATTTGGTTGGTCGCTTCGCTTCGTTACGCCACCAAACAAAATTTTCAGGATTTTCTAAACTCAAAATTTTACTTCATGCTTAACAAAGGAATGAAAATTCTTGCTAGAAGTACATTTCAGTTAAATAAATAGGCAAATAAATAAACAAAATCAGTGTGACAACTTCTAAATGACTTCAAATTTAATTAGATTGAATTTGGAACACATAACAATGGAATTTTTACGAACGAAATGTTAATTTTGGCTGAGAAAAGCCTGAAAAATTGACTTGGTCGCGTAGCAAAGCGGAACGGATAAACAACATTTTCAGGCTTTTCATACGTCACTCGTATTAAACACTGATTTAAAGTAAAGTTCAAAATATACTGCAAAGGTTTGTCCTCCGATCTATAATAATTATGCAATCTGCCTACAAATAAGCCCCCGAAAAAGATGTGATAATTTTTACAGTTTTTCTAAATCACCCTGTAGTTCTATTGTTTATCTGCAAAAATTAGTTATACGAGAGTCTAGGCGATAAACACTCTCGATTTTTTAATCATAAAAAATGAACCAAAAATGAAATTAATAAAAAAAAACTCTAGAGTGCCATGGAAAATATTGTAGGTTGGCAGCACTGAAATTATATATTATGTCTGACGTTTTATATGTCGATTTCTAAAGCGTGGAGCAAACTTAAATAACAAAGAAAATTAAAGCATGGCACTCTAGAGGTTTCTTTTTATTGAACATACGTTTAGTAATTTCATTTATGGTTTATTTTTTCAGCAAAACATGTCGAGATTTTTTAATATACAGGGTGACCCATTTTAATGTATCCACTGGAATATCTCGACAAATATGCATCGTACAAAAAAATTTTTCGAACAAAAGCTTAATAGTTTTTTTAAGAATTTTTTGTAACCACCACCTCCCAGGGGGTAGGGGAGAGGGGCAACTTTGAAATCTTAAACAGGAACCCCTATTTTTTATTGAAGATTCGGATTTTACACCAAAAATGATGTAGGTATTATCCGAATAATGTTTTTGAATTTGTGATAGATGGCGCTTTTACCGCGAAAATGAAAACGTTTCCGGTAAACCTAAAAAAATCTGCTGTGGCCAACACAGGAACCGACGCTGAATTAAAATAATATAGGACTATAAAATTCATTATTCTAATGACTTAAAGTTAATTTGTATAATGGAATTTCCGCTACTGGTAAAATTATTTTTTTCAACTTTTTCGCTCAAATTAAATTACTTCCCGTCGGCCTAAAAAAAAATAAAAATAGCATACATAGAGAAAAATTAGGAACCTTTTGGTAGCATTAAAAAAAATTGTACTAAAAATCAAATCGTATGCGCTATTTTTAAAATATCTAATTTTGGCGATTCTACCGCCATCTGCCAAGAGTTAAAAATCCCTGGAAGTAAACTTACCATACTCTTTTTTACATAAGTCCACGTTTTTTACGATAATGGGGAACGTTTTCATTTTGCGACTACAGTGCCATCTATCACGAATTCAATTTTTTTTCGGATAAAACCTACACAATTTTTGTTGCAGAATCCTAATCTGAAATAAAAAATAGGAGTTCCGTTTTAAGATTTCAAAGTTGCGGGGGTGAATAAAATTTCATAGGATCAGATGGCCTCCTGGAAACTTTTGTTCAAAACAATGTTTTGTACGATGCATATTTGTCGAGATATTCCAATAGATCAGTTAAAATGGGTTACCCTGTATAAATAAAGCTAAGACTTCTATAAATTGACCTTCTTTTTCATAATGTCGATATTGGTTCATTTTTAACATAAAAAAGTGTCGAGATATTTTTACTATTTTTGATGTGAGGTGAATTCTGTGTGACTTCAGTAAATCTCATGTTGATTGAACAATTCATTTTGCAACCATTTATACATGTGACCTAATTTCGACGTTTTTATAGGGTATCCCAGTAAACCGAATAGTTAGACAAAATCTGATATACACGTCAAGACCTCTTTTTCTGAAGAAATAATAATAGCATTGACAAATCATGGATTAGTTTGTGAGATATCGGGCGTTTTTCAATTGTCGGCTATTTTAAAATACCTCGTTTCTCAATAACTATAAGATGTACAAATATATAGTTAAATAGTTATTTGTGTAGTTTTCAACGTAGAATTCAGTAACGTACTTATTTTTTTATTTCAAGTTTTAATTTCAGAGTTATGACACAAAGTTGAATATTTTTAAAAGGAACACCCTGTATATATATTTTCGAGAATGGTTACGATATTATTAATTAAATCAAATATTGATTAAAATTGCGATTAAAATAATAACAAACGCGGATTAAATATAAACCAAAAGAATTTAAACAATATTAAAAGGACAATTTACAAATGATGTTCTTTTTATAGTTGACATTATTTTCTAATAAATTACATTTGACAATATTTTTGTTGCATACATAAATTGCATGTCTTTACAACATCGTGTGTTGCATTTTTTCAATTCCATACACACTTCATTTATTGCTAAAAAATCATGTGAACAAGATTTTTATTATTATCTGTTTGCATGACTTGTCTAATTTTATATTACACAATCTAATAGATCAATACATTGATTGATTGATTGATTTGCAACTGTATGTTTTGAGTTTACGTAAAGTGATTTTTACACATAAAATATCGTTATTCCTTACTTTACTTTTTATTTAATTAAAAAATAAAGTATGGAATAACAGTCTTTTTATAAATAAAAAAACTAAAATTAACATATCGGGCATATTTGGATTTAGAAAAACAATATAATAAAATAAGAAAAGTATATGCAGCCATTTAAATATTTAAAGTTGATTATTATTTGGAAATAAAGTTAATAAAGATACGAATTACAGACAATTTTCACATACAACAGTAACATTCAAATTTTAGTACCCAATGTTTTAAGTTTACAACTTCATTGTATTTGATGAATTTATCTTTATATGAAATCACTCAATACGACGCACTAAAACAAATTAAATTACATCAGAAGGAGGCAGCCTTAGCAATAAAAACTCGGCTACACCGATTAACAAGAGTCATGGAAATGCCATTACAATTCCAATCGATGCGGCCAAATCTTGGAATTACTGCTTCGAGTGTTTGAAGTAAAAAATAATGCTCATGTTCGCTTATCCAAACGTGAGATCGTGGACGGAACAAAACCATTTTAACGGACGTGAAAATGAGGAATTGCTTTTTCTACTTCGGGAATTAATTTCTCGACCCGCGTTAACTTTATTATTACCTATTCGTGTATTGTAGGAAAATAATCTCAAAATGTAAAATTTGTGTATTTTAGTTTATATTAATAGTATATCGTTTAATATTAATAGTATATCTTACCAATTTTTGAACATGTAAATAATTGTTTTGATAAACAATATCACGACAGAAGGAAGCTATGTCAACGATCATTTATTTAAATATTTCATTCAACAATTTTAAAGAATTTATCTGTTACTTTTGGAAAACCCTGTATATTCACATACATAAATAGAGAAATAAATGAATCGAATAGAATGAAAATTTAAAAAAAAGGCAAAACCGCGATATTTGCCATATCACGATTGGGCAATTTTAATGCGGTCCGTGCCAAAAGGGCAACAATCGTATTGATAGCGACACGTTTTAATTAATCCTTTGTAATTCCATCACATGCTCGTAATAATTGTTTCCATTGCACGGGGATTATATCGATACGTTTATTATTCAAAAATTGAGGGAGAATGAATACCTACAATGTTTTACAAATTTCACACATATTTCCTGCTTTAGTAAATATAATTTTCAATAATAAAACATTTATGGTAAATAACATAACATATAATCGTACTTGAAAAAAGAAACTAACAGCTTTAAGTTTGACTACTATGGAATGAAACATGCACAACTTTGGATCCGATGGAAGGGTTACAATAGAGAAACAGATTGTTAATGCGATGATATTTATATGGAGATACTTACCTATATTTCTTTAAGTCTGAGGCGGCCCAACGCACAGCGGGCCAATTAAGTCAATTATAAAATAATAGGAGTGTTTACTTATGTTTTGTGAAAATATAGATTACAGAATAATAATTTAAAAGTCCATGTACAGGAAATTTTTATTTTAAATATACATACAGAAAGTTTTATGTAAACCCGAACATTTCCAATGTTCATTTTCGTATATTCTATTTATCAAATCAAAGCATCCAATACGATTTGACACCTTACATTTTTAGGTTATGTGTAAATTGAGTTGCCTATATGACCATTACGAATTGTAGCCAATCAATCTCAATTAATACCTCAACTTGTACATACAGGGAGTTTTTCTTTCAAGTATACATGTCCAAATTACTCCGTACACGCCGTAAATATTTAGATAATCGTTGTTTTTTTTTTAAGTTCAATTTGAAACTTAAAACGAGTGTTTTCCACTCCCAGGCTAAGTATGAAGTGAAATTTCGAGTTTAGAAAAGCCTGAAAATTTGGTTTAGTCGCGTAGCGCGAAGCGCGGAGCGGCCAAACCAAATATTGAGGCTTTTCTAAACTCGAAATTTTACTTCATGCGCCACCTATACAAAACACTGACATATTACAAAGTTTTAAACACACCGCTCAGCTTCATATTGAATCAGTGTTTTGTACCGGTGGCGCATAAAGTAAAATTTCGAGTTTAGAAAAGCCTGAAAATTTGGTTTGGCCGCTCCGCGCTTTGCGCTACGCGACCAAACCAAATTTTCAGGCTTTTCTAAACTCGAAATTTGACTTTATGCTCAGCCTGGGAGTGGAAAACACTCGCTTATAGCTTATATTTAATTCATTTAACAAACCGAGCATCGGAAAATATGCAACGTATGCATATGGATACTTAAAAAAAAAAAATCCTCGTTATGAAAATGTTCGGTGTTATATAATATAAAACTCTTTGTATACTCAATGACATTAGAAGCGTAACACCAAGAAGGAATGATTTTTTTGAATTCATATTTTAGCAACAGAGTGGCTATATTTAAAGCATACATTGATAACAATTTCAACCTTGTGCCTTTTATATTTATTGTGAAAAAAAAAATTTCACTTTTTCTTTTTTGATAAAATTATTTATATGAGCTGTTTAGTACAGATGTTTTTAGTTTTCGTGTTTCCGTTGAGTGTGTTAAGCTTCAATAAAATGCCTCGAGTCCGAAGACGTCCACAATATCACCATTTGAGCGATTTTGACCGGGGTCGAGTTGTTGCTTATCGAGATGTCGGTATGTCCTATCGCGAAATTGCCCGCCGTATTGATTCCACTGCAGCAACTGTAATACGTGTGTATCAGGTATGGACAGAAGAAGGTAGAGGAGCAAGAAGAAGACCAATTGGTCAACCAAGGCGTGCCACAGAACGTCAAGATCGGCGCTTAAGACAAATAGTCCTGCGAAACCGTTTCGCTACTACGCGTCAAATCGGTGATCAATGGATTGGAGAAGAAGGTAGGCCCGTTAGTATGTGAACCTTATATCGCCGCATTCAATCCTTTGGGCTTCTTTCGTACCATCCAAGATTAGTGCTTCCTTTAACAGCGAGACACTGTCGCCAAAGGTTGGACTAATGCAGAGATGCAGAATGGCACGATGTCGTATTCAGCGATGAATCACGATTTTGTCTAGGCACGCATGATGGCCGTAGAAGGGTACGACGCTACCGTGGAGAACGACCTGATCTTAGGTTTTCTATTGAGAGGCATGTACACAGGACTGCTGGAGTAATGGTTTGGGGGGCTATTGCTTATGGTAGTCGATCACCTCTTGTATTCATTCGAGGCAGTGTGACAGCTGCGCGTTATCTCTAGCACAGTTGATCGATGAAATTCAAGTTGCTTGGAACGAGATGCCTCAAGAAGACATCGACCATCTCATTTTGTCGATGCCCAGACGTCTAGAGGAGTGTATACAGTAAAGGGGTCGCCAAACACATTATTAATTTTTTTTAGATTGTTTTTTAATAAAATTTCTTGAAAATGTAATCATTTTATTCTTGATGTAAGACTACCATATTGGCAAAAAATCAAGTTAAAATAATAACTCCTTCTGGGTGTTACGCTTCTAATGTCATTGAGTATATATGCCTACGCTTTTTCTAACAGAATTTAATTTGAAGCTATGAACACGTGTTTTACACACCCAGATTAGGCATGAAGTAAAATTTTCAGGCTTTTCTAAACTCGAAATTTGACTTCATGCACCACGTGTATTAAACACTGAAATCACTGAAATAACAAGTAAACTTTACTTGAAATCAGTGTCTTATACGCATGGCGCATGAAATAAAATTTCGAATTTAGGAAAGCCTAAAAATTTTAAGGCTTCTCTAAACCAGAAATTTTACTTCATGCGCCACGCGTATATAACACTGATTTTAAGTGAAGTTAAACGCGACCAAAACCAAATGTTAAGGCTTTTCTAAACTCGAAATTTTACTTCATGCTTAATCTGGAAGTGGATAACACTCGTTTAACGCTTCCAAATAAACTTAAAACAACAATCAACGGATATATGATAATTTATAGCATATAATTAGGATATGTATACCAAAAATAAAACTTCATGTATGCTCAATATACCTAATAATTCGAAAATACCTTGTTAGAGCAATTTTAAACAAAAACTTGAATTGGTATAGCAAAGTATACGCATTAAGTTATCAGAAATCGCACGAAGTTTAGTTACCGATAATTAACGAGATATGATTTTCTTTTTCATGTTCAAATTTATACTATTTAAGAGATAGTTTTGAAATCGCATTTTCTTCGGAAAATATGTAAGAACAAGGTAAGTCAATATTCCCAAACTGTAGTAATTACATACCCTTTTCTAATTCTGAAATTAGAATTTTATTAAAAATACAAACAACAATGTTTATTAAACTTTTAATGCGGTTGTATTTATAAGATATCTGAACAGCGGTAAATAAACAGCTCTTAATTTTTTTATTTATAGACAAAAAGTTAAACGTCGATGTTGTATTTTTAAAGAAGAGGCGTCTAAAATCATGTTTCTTTTTAAATAAAAATATTTTCACCAGAACCAGAAACTTATTATTTTCAATTTTTGTAGTCTTATTTACGCAAATTGCCCACTGTGCGTTTAGGCTTATAGGCACCCTTTGCTACTGGCGCCTGGATGCCATGCATTTGTTACAACATTTTAATTTTTTAATGGGACTTGTGTTATTAAACAAACACTTTACTCTTCAAATCTACATTTATACTCAGTTTAACGCCTTATTTCTATACAGTTTTTGATTTTTGTTAAAAGGGCATATTTTCGATACCATGCAAAAAGTTAAATAAGTTTTGTGTATTCTTTATGGGTTATCTAATACAATTAGAAGTACCAATAGAAAGTGGTAATAACACACTTTTTAAATAAAAATCATATTATAACTTTTCTGATTTTTATATTGTTTTAGATGATTTACGCCTCTTAATATAATCTTTTTTAATTTTTAAGATAAGCAGAACAACTTTCCAATTTATCACTTGGTGAAACATTTTGAAATAATATTAAAGGATAAATTAAAAACACTTGGTTTGTTTCACTATTTGTTTTTATTTACTCGACTAGTTTCGCTTTTTACGGCATTATCAAGAGTGGATTACAGAAGAAACCGACCGGCTTATCTATAATCAGGTAATAAGGGATTTTGCAATTGGCGAATTCCAAATTTCCTCGTTGTCGTTGACGAAGTGTTTTTCGCATTATATGGCTTTATTAATTTCTAAGCCCTCTCTGAGATTTAAAATTTGTCCCTTATTACCTGAGCATAAAATCTTAAAATTATTGGTATCTATAAAATGATTGTTGTTAATACAGTGTTTGGAAATGCCTGTATTATGTTTATTATTTAAATTTATTGTTTATTAGAAGTTTCCCTAACTTAGTTTGGTTTGTACATATGATATTAAACTCCTTACCCTTCACAGTATTAATTATTATAATTGACAAATCTTTCACGTAATTCAATTTGATCCATTTTGTTTTTTACAATATCAATATTACAATTTACAATATTGCATTGATTATTTCTGTTTTGTAACCATTATTTCGGGCGATTGTTTTAATTATATTTAATTCATTATTATATGCCTGGCTATTTAAAGGGATATTTAGTAAGCGGTTAATATAAGAATTAAATCTGCTAAATTTAATTTCATTTGGATGGTTTGATATATTGGGGATTATCGTGTCTGTAAACGTTTCTTTTCTATAAATTTTGAAATTTAAATGATTATTGTTTTTCTCTATTGTCAAATCTAGAAAGTATAGGCTATTATTAATTTGTATTTCCGATGTAAATTGGATTTTGCTATTTATTGAATTTAAATATTTTTCAAATATATTTAGTTCCCAATTAGTACCAGTGCAAATACAAAATATATCATTAACATATCTACTCCAGAAAATTATGTTATTTATATTTCTATAGTCGGGGTTGTTGGACATCAATTTTTCGAAATTTGCCATGAAAATTTCCGCAAATAGAGGTATATATAAGCCGGTCGGTTTCTTCTATAATCCACTCTTGATAATGCCGTAAAAAGCTAAACTAGTCGAGTAAATAGAAACAAATAGTAAAACAAACCAAGTGTTTTTAATTTATCCTTTAACTTTAAAATACTGCAATAATTCGACCATAGGCGTTATACAAATTTATAATTTGTATTATTATTTTCGTTGTGTTGTGTGTATATGTAGTACCCCTTTAATGTATTTAACAAGTTCGATGTTGTATCAATATGTATTATGAAGTACCTATATATACGGTGCTTTTTTCTATATTTATTTGTTAAGGTGGATATATGGACAATGAATAAAATAGAATGTGAGCTTAACCAATACCAATATTGACTCAATTATAATACTTCCAATGAATTGGTATTTCCTAAATTGTTTATATTTCATTATACTTTTGGGTTTAAAGCCATCTACATTTCAGTTAAACTCAAAAAATGAATGACTACTTATGGTAAAACTAGTCCCAGCATTTGCTTTACACGATGGGAAACCCACATAAACCACCCCAGAGCTAGTTCCATCCATCACACACTCAACATACTTGCAATTAGTTAGTAAAACAATCTTTCACGGTACCTTTTTACTTGATCCCGCTAGAGAGTTCACGATCTCGGCTCTTGCGTACCGGGCTACTTTCACCACTTCAAAAGTTCAAGTGTCTCAGCTTATATTCTGTCCGCAGGACCGCGTCTTTGAATCTCCAGGCATTGGTGGTTTCACTTCGCGGTATTCTTCATACAGTCCATATCGTCAATACCAGATTCTAAATTAGAGCCTATGTACGACCGCCTCGAGCTCTTCCTCTGCGTTCCATTCATTTAAACGGAGAAGTATCCTAATGCTTTTTTTGACAGCGACAGCCTCCGCCTGGTATGTTTTAAACTTACCGCAGATAAATATTTCAAAGCACACGTGGTTTACCGCTAGCTCCCTTCAAAAATCACAACGCCCATTCTGACTACATCCTATCCTACAATTCTACTGGATTGTAGGAGGATGCCATTCCTTCCGGCTTGTCTCTCTTTTTTTTCATGAGGACAAACTTGATTTCCTTATATCTGTCCGGGAACTTAAGATTCTCCTTTGCCTAGGTGAATAAGTCTATGTAAGCCTCCGGCAGTGCTTTTGGTATAGCATAGTATGTTGGACGGTGGGTCGTTTGGCTACTGAGTCATTCGAATTACGCCGACCTAAAAGATTTTCTGTAATCTCTAACCTGTTAGAGTACGTAAATAGCTAGAACTCTTACATAGTCTGTAATGGTTTTAGAGGTAATGGTACGCAATTTGTCATAAGTCGGCGGCAGCCGACATTTGGACTATAATGACAGTTGACATAAGTAGCCGACATTTAAGCTATAATGAAAATTGACATAAGTCGGCTCAAGCCGACTTTGAACAAATCGTGCTAACTTGACACGAGTTTGAATTAAGCTCTAATGAGATCGCCATGTTATTTTTTATTTCTTTGTGACAGTTGCGATACACATTTTACCATTTATGACATATTTTAAAGTACCGAGTGCCTTCCACTCCCAGACTAAGCATGAGTCAAAATTTTGAATTCACTTTATGCGCCACGCGTGTAAAACACTGATTTACAGATAAGTTGAAAATATATAACGCTTAGATAAGGGTAGAATAAATTTAGTTTGAGCAAGTTTTTCATATTGTTTATATTTATTGCATCATATCTTTAACAAGGAAAGTACTATGATAGACACATCACCATCACCAAGCCAGGTGTGTACTGTAGGCACTATCTTCCCATTGTTAGATCATCCCTTTGATGTGGGCTTTTGTTTTGTACTATGGGGCTCGGGTCCTTGAAAGAGATTCATGGACCCTTCTTTTGATAGGTTTTTAGCAATTTCGTTGCCTTTGATATCTGCATGACCTAGTACTCAGACCAGCTTGCCTCTGTTCTTCCTGGACAGTTGATTTAAGGATTGCTTGTAATCCCAGACAGATGTAAACTTACATGTAGGCGATTTTAGAGCTTTTAATGCAGCCCAGCTGTTTGAGCAGATACATATTTTCATTTTATTGTAGCCCCATTCTATGCATATATGTGCACATATGTCAATGGCTTTGATTTCCGATTGAAATACTGATCGTGGGTAGCCTTTAATAACTTCAATCGCGGACTAGTTATTCCAATTTCGACTCCTTTATCAGTCTTGGACCCATTGGTGTACCAGACTAACTGTAGCCCAGGACAGGTGTACTCTTGTCTCTGTCTCCTGGTCTTCGTTTCACTTTTTGGAAATGCTGTTCTAGATTTTCGTTCTCCGTTTTATTCCACTCGTATTCCTACATACTTATAGTTGTTGCTGGAGGTGCTTCTGCACATTCGTGGTCGTTTTAAATTGGACACGTTGTCCTTAATCTCACGTTTAGTGTTTGGGGTATCTCTTATGAGCTGTAGGAGTAATCTGTTCTCTATATCGCTCGTATCCTTTGCCAGTGTTCTCAGCAGATTCGTATCGGTGCCCTTGCTTATGACTAAGCTGCTGTAAACTTCGTCTCTGCTGACTCTTTTCAAGGATCTTCCATTTTCATTAAAAACTCTGCCATGTTGTTTGCGAAAGATTTAACTCTTGTTTTGGGCGAAAACTAATAACCTTTTATCTCAACTCTTACCGCTACTGCTTGCTCGTCCTTTCACTAAACCTTTTGTTTATTTTTCTTGTTTCAAATTGTTTATGATACGAATAGGGTCATATAAAATATCGCCTACGGACACAGCGCTCAAGCTGGAGAGAACGCTGTATTGTTCCATGACGATCGTTCGGTATTAGTGGTCAGTAAGACTTGCGACTTCATAACCCTGCAATCATCCACCGCTATGTATCTTGGCTAGGATTTTTTTATAGTGGTTTACTCCTCGCGATCTACTTTGTTATAGCAAGATCACTGGGGTGGAGAAGCATACCTTATGTCTTACCGTGTGAATGAAGTTTTGGTTCACTTCCACTATTTGATTTTGAGGTTACCACTCCGAGAAGAAGCATTCCCCTATTGTCTTGATTATTAGTAGGACAATCTTTCACAGTACTGAATTGGGTCGGCCCTACACATTAATCGATCTCATGCATTTAGTCAGTAGGATAATATCTCGTTTCCACGATCAAATTGCAAACTCAATTAATTAGCTAGTGGGAAAGTCTATCAACGTACTAAGGTCGGCCCTACACATGAATTAACCTTGGTCGATTAGTTAGTGGGACAGTCCCTAGTTTGCCATGCTTTAATCTGACACATCAATTTTTCCTCTCCCTCTTATTAATTACACTTTTGTATCACTTCTTTTCCTGCCTTATTCACCTTCTAATAAACTTAATAAAATACTAACACTTTCTTCACTAAAAACATTTATTTACGCTAAATGTACATTTCGAACACTACGTGTTCATTATCAATAGCTTACTGTAAGCTATTGATAATGAACACGTAGTGTTCGAACTGTACATTTAGCGAAAATAAATGTTTCTAGTGAAGAAAGCGTTAGCCTATTATTAAGTTTATTATATTCAACTCTTCACGTAACTCAAACCAAATATATTATTTACCTTCCTTCAAGACCATAGTTAGAACAAAAAATCGAAGTGAGTTTTCAGGGAGGTGGGTTTTTTTAGTTACTGCCTTAACTCAAAAGTATTTTACCAAATATTACTTGGTTCTTTTATTTAGAATTGATCTTACTCTTTGTGATATTCACTAAACATCATTTTATCAAAACTCTATTCTGAATGCACGAACTGAAACTGTTTACAAAATTGTAAGATAAGATGAATCAAAGTAACCCTTACGAGAATTAGAAAATGTTGAATTTTCTTAATTATTTTTATGAATGATTTTTACTTTTGCCTGTATGTAAAACATTTTAAGCTCCCCCGAGATTATAAAGACCATTTTTGAAAAATATATCACAGCTTAAACTGAGCTAAATGATACAATAAACTTTAGCTTTTTGTTACAATCCTAAGATCTAAAAAGCTTAACGTGAAAATTCGGAAACAAGAAGTGATGGTATACTTTTAGTATTTTATTGGATTTGTCTTTAATATTGATCATAAAAAAATCTTCTTAATAAAAATTGAAACTTTCTTTATAGCTATTTTAGTTATTTTCTTGATATATTTTTTTAAATGTGAATTTTTGAATTAATTTCTGTGAATTAGTAACCGATGATATTAGCATTAGACATGATTAATATTTTGTGGAAAAGGGAACACCTAAGCGAGGCTTACAAATAAAGTTTCACAGAAATAAGAAAAACAAGGTAGGTTTACTTCTGAAAACTATTGGTTTCATGCATCTAACCAAATTTCATCAGACCCTACTGATTGTGACTTGACGTTTAATGGGTAAAGTACTATGATGGACACATCATTATTTTTAAATTAATATTTTAAATTAATTTCGTCAAAAATAATATTTGCACATTAACCTCATTGACCCACTACAATACTGTATTTCGACTATATAAAATCGTAACGTAGATTTGATTTCAATTTTCATAAAAGTTTAAATGTTTTAAAAGTGTGGCATCTCAAATTACATAGAACGTTATGTATAGTTAATTTTTATTTTGTAATAAAGTGTCTTTAGCAATATAGTTTGTTGTCTAATAAATTATTTCTCATTACCATATTATAATTCTAAAAAATAACGTATTTCAAATAAACTTAACACAAACCTAATTTATTTTAAACACTATATCTACGATATTCTCAAATCTTTACTTAATCCGGATCCCATTTACCGTTCGGTGTAGGGGATATTCTTAAATACATAATTAAAACGATCGCTATGTCGAAATATAGAGAGAGTGAGAAAATCTATCTCCTCTTGTGAGTTAAAGTCAATCATCTCGTCATATATTTATCGATTTATAAAAATGAATATTTATTATAATCGATTTCGGCGTCCATTGTGGGACCAGAGGGTACGATGCCCATTCTAATTACCGCTTTATTAACTAATCATTGTTCGAGTCATCAACTCAGACATTCGAGAGACCCGATACATGAGCAGTAAATTAAAAAATAAAGGCCGATGCACCAACATCGAACATCCACACACACACACACGATTGCAACCAGACGTCTTTTAATTTATGGTCTTATAATTATTGACAGTAAATGTTCGTAGAGTATAAATGAAAGAAAATAGATACTAGGAAATTATAACAAAGGTGATTTTAAACAGAATAGATATTAATAATTTTAAAAAATCTGTCGAAATAGATATCAAGGAATTAATAATTAAAATTACTAAAATATTTAGTACTACTAGGGTATCGGATAATTTAAATTAACCTTAATTGTTTTGTAACACTTTGTATAAGGGTTGTTAAAAAAACGCTTTTGTCATTTTAATTAGAATAAACCGTTTTTTATAAAACGTGTTTTTTTCATTGAAACGACGTAAAACATGTTCTAAACACGTTAAAAACAGGTTTTAAGTCGCATTTATGAACACACAGTTGTGATAAAATTGTATGTTTAATAATGTAATTTGAAATATCTTCAACAATTTATTTTGCAAAACATTGTTTCCAAAACTGCAGGTAAATAATGTTTTGCAAACTATAGAATTATTATTGATACAATTTAATAATTTTAACATAACTAAATAATAACAACATAACACAAACAGAAATATAACAAACTGAAACTTCACAATAAATCAGTGTTATAAACGACTTACCACTTTTTACCTAAGGAATATCAAACAAAACTTGATTAAGTAGATTATTATTTAAATAAATATTCAGTTACTTGTTGTTCCTATCAAGTAATTTTAAACTTCTAATGATATAAATATATACCAGGTATTGACTTGGTGGACGCAACATAGGAAATCGCATGTAAATTTTAAAGTGTTCAAATATTGGCTTCCCTATTTATTTTAGAGACAAAATGTTTTTCATTTTTTTGTACAGGAAAAAATTCTGAGTTTATGAATGTTCACACCTAAGACTTTACGTTTCTCTAAGTTAAAATAATTAGGAAAAAGTAATTGATTTTATAAAAATAATGACATACCATGGAATTGATACAACAATTGAGGATATTCCCTGTTTTTTTTTAAGTTGAATTTAAAGCATTAAACAAGTGTTTCCACTCCCAGACTAAGCATGAAGTAAAATTTCGAGTTTAGAAAAGCCCCGTAAAAATTTGTCGAGGGTCGCGCAGCGACCCGAGACAAATTTTCTGGGCTTTTCTAAACTCGAAATTTTACTTCATGCGCCACGCGTATAAAACACTATAATATTGTCCAATTTATGTATATTCGAACTTTACTTAAAATCTGTGTTTTATACGCGTGGCGCATGAAATAAAATTTCGAGTTCAAAAAAGCCCAGAACACCCGGTATATGCGCTGTAACTTTTCCGATAATCATTTATTTTTTAAAACAGTTTAATTTGAAGTATTAAACGAGTGTTTTGGAATTCCAGATTAGGCATAAAGTAAAATTTCGAGTTTAGAAAAGTTTGAAAATTTGGTTTGGTCGCGTAGCGCGTAGCGCTACGCGACCAAACCAAATTTTCAGACGTTTCTAAATTCGAAATTATATTTCATGCGCCACGCGTATAAAACACTGATTTTAGGAAAATTTCAAAATATTCTAGTAAAGCAGAATGCTAAAAACGAGTATTTTGAACATCACATTACATCAGTGTTTAGTACGCGTGGCGCATGAAGTAAAATTTCGAGTTTAGAAAAGCATAAAAATTTGGTTTGGTCGCGTAGCGCTACGCGCTACGCGACCAAACCAAATTTTTAAACTTTTCTAAACTCGAAATTTTACTTCATGCTTAATCTGGGATTGGAAAACACTCGTTTAAGACCAAACCAAATTTTCAGGCTTTTCTAAATTCGAAATTTTACTTCATGCTTAATCTGCGAGTGGAAAATACTCGTTTGAAAGTTCAATTTGAAATATTTGTTAAAAAAACGAATATCTGAAGATTTACAAGGTATATAGTATATTGAGATATGTATACTTACAGGAATAACTCTCTGTATATCTGAGATAGTAATAAATAATATGCAGTGTACAAAACATATTTTGGGCACCAGAAAAATTCCAGTGCTGAAAGGGTTAATAATGTAGTTTGAAATATCTTCAATAGTTTAGTTAAAATTTAAAAATTTAAACAAAAACACCTTAATGAAGCAGTATAAAATATAGTTTAGGTAATTTAAGATTATAAGAAAAACCGTTTTATAAAATTTTTATATTGGAAATATGTTTAAAACACAATTGTTTTTAAACACTGTTTTAAAACAAAGTGTCTTAAACATAACAACCCTGCTTTGGATACTAACATAATTGTTTTTAATTACTTATGACATAAGGTAAAATTAAATTTGCTAATTATTTGTATCGTCTTTTTACGATAAGACGATAAATTCGTTTTAATAATTACTTTTGATGTAATTCCAATATCGCCTGATCTATTTCTAATAATATAAATGGAAACCATTAAAATGAATGAAAAGTGTGTTGTGGTGGGGCGGTTCTCACTCGCACAATAAATGTTTCCGTCTCATTTCATTTGTGCCGAGGCAATCAATGCTAATGTGCTTAATCATTGTTTGTATTGGAGCGGCATGGGCTCTAAAGAAACCAAACCAATTGCTTAGATATAATGGAATATCGGTATATCTTTTAAGATATCCACCTTTATTATTGCCTTTATCATTTCGATTCGATGATTCTCCGTTTGTTAATTTGATGATTCGTCAAGGTGCCAACCGACGGCGCCACCTCGAACTCGATTTTTTCTTCTTCTTTTTTTGATCCACTTGAGTAATGATTTAAATTACATAAATGCTTCGAGTAGATGAAACTGTTTTATTATAATCCCTACAAAAATATAATAATAATAATCAGTCTTTTGTAAACTCGAAATTTTACTTCATGCTCAATCAAGAAGCGGAATCAATGTTAGAAATTTCAAAGTATCCGCTTTTCAAAAAGAACAAATGCCTGAACATCTACAGAGTGCAATACAGGAAGTTTACAATTAA